>CM060465.1:3950000-4640000 GCA_030544235.1 Lepturacanthus savala
GCTACGGACTTCCAGAGGCTGGTGACCACCGCCCGGGCTGCCTGCAGCAATGTAAGTTACTTTGACTTATTATGACTATATAATTCCATGATTGATTTCAGAATAGGTTTGATGTTTAGTACATGTTACCTAACCATTGAAGGTGGAGAGACAGATGACGATTCCTGGACACGGTGAGAGATTTCTACAAACATTTTGAGATCTTGTCCTGTTTACTGAACAAATCCTCTTCTGCAGGTGTGTGTCCTGGACTTCCCCCCCAGGCTGGCTGTTCCACCGGAGTGGAACGACGCCCTGCGGCACCGCTACCAGGAGGTAGCGGCACGAATGGGTACGTAAAGATATCAGAATACTGTTTCTGCCTATGTAATGTGTATTACAGGTGTCAGTTTATGTCAGTTTCATCGGTCTAATCTAATGTTTATGTTTTACAGGTGTCAGGTACCTGCCGGCGGCGCGTTCCTTCCCCCTGACCCGGAGGGACCTGTGGGCCAGGGACGGAGTGAGTATAACACTTCATATATAACACACCCTGACACACAGTTGATGTTCAGCTGTTTGTGTTTGTAGATATAAATGTTGGTTTCATGCCAGATGCAGGTTGGCTGTTAAATTATGTTTTGTTTTGTGTGTGTTTTCTCCAACAGATTCACCTCAGCGACAACGTGGGGATGCCGGTCCTCGCTGGCCTCCTGTTTGCTGCTGCTTCCAGGCAGCTGCAGGAGGCCGTGGTCCCCGCCCGGACCTCCCCCAAGAAGGTATTTATATCACTTCCTGTTACTGCTTTTAATGTTTGACTCAATAACCAATGTAGTGTTTATGTTGCTGTCAGATTATTTATCTGCACTAAATGTTGTTTATTCCAATGATTTTGGTTACGTTGCTCTTGTTAATTGTTTTTAACTTCTTCTTCTTCCCATTTAGTTCAGTATTTTTATATTTGTCCACTGGTGCTGCTGACAAACTCATCATGTATAATTTTACCCTTTATTTACAAAGTCTTTAGTTCTTCTGGTGTATTTTATTCATTGTTCTAATATAAACTATGTCTTTGGTTCCACAGACGCCTCCTCCCCCGCCTGCTGTCTCACGGGTCCCTCCAGGAGTGTCTGTGGAGGTCAAGGCCCCTGTGCCTCGTCCTTCCAGTCCTCCTGGAGGGACTAGTGTGGCTCAGGCCACGAAAAAGGTACGTTACCCATTCACTGTTTGAGCATTTGACCCAATAACCACCGTGTTGTGTGGTTTAAATCACTGCTGTTGCTGTGTGTTTGTCTTTAGTGAAGTTTTTTACTGTAAACTGTCTTTGGTTCTACAGGTGGTGCCTCCTCCTCCTCCTCGGGTCGTCCCAGCAGTGGCTGTGAAGGCTGAGGTCCCTGGACCTCGTCCTTCCAGTCCTGCTGGATGGACCACTGTCCGCCGGTCCAAGAAGGTATTATATTTAACACAACCACTGTATTGTATATTTTAACTCACTGCTGCTATGTTCATGCACAGAATGTTTATCATAATGTCTTTTTTGGTAATGTTGTTTTTAACCTTTTGTCTCATTTTGTTCCATATTTCGTTTAATTCCCTATTTGAATTTATTGTATCTGTTACTGTTGACAGACTCAACACATACATTTCTAGCTTTTATTTACATATTCAATTCGTCTGGTGTATCTTATCTCATTCGTCTAATATAAACTATGTCTTTGGTTCTACAGACGGTGCCGACGACCCGGACGCCTCCTCCCCCGCCTGCTGCCCCACGGGTCCCACCAGGAGTGTCTGTGGAGGTCAAGGCCCCCGTGCCTCGTCCTTCCAGTCCTCCTGGAGGGACTAGTGTGGCTCAGGCCACGAAGAAGGTACGTTACACATTCACTGTTTGAACATGGGACACAATAACCACCCTGTTGTGCAGTTTAACTGACTGCTGCTCTGTTTATGCACATCAGCTTGTTTTTGGTCTTTTTGTTTTGTTGTTTTTAACCCTTTTTCCTTTTATTTTTCTTGTCTCAGACTCTACAACACCTACACTCTTTATTTACAATGTCTTCAGTTGGTCTGGTGTATCTTATCTTGTTCATTTTTCTAATATAATCTATGTCTTTGGTTCCACAGACGTCTCCCCCCACGCCTCGTGCCCCACGGGTCTCACCAGGTGTGGCTGTGAAGGTGAAGGACCCTGTCCCTTCTCCTTCCAGTCCTCCTGGTGTGACTGCTGTGGCTCCGGCTGCAAAGGTATTTTATTACTACACTATAACTGTTTGAATGTTTGACTCAACCAGTGTACTGTGGACTTCCATTGTCTTTGGTCACCTTGCCTTCTGGTGTATCTTATCTCATTCATTTGTCTAATATAAATTATGTCTTTGGTTCTACAGACGGTGACGACGACCCGGACGCCTCCTCCCCCGCCTGCAGCCACACCGGTCTCACCAGCAGTGCCTGTGGAGGTTGAGGTCCCTGTACCTCGTCCTTCCAGTCCTCCTGGAGGGACTAGTGTGGCTCAGGCCAAGAAGGTACGTTACTCACCATTGTTTTTTCGGTTTTCCAGAATAACCACTGTATTGTGTATTTTAACTTTCTACTACTATCAGTTTGTCTGGTGTCTCTTATGCACTATTTTATTGTAAACTCTGTCATTGTTTCCACAGACTCCACCGAGGGCCCGCTTGACGCCGCTCACACCTCCAACCCCACGGGTTTCACGGGAAGTGTCCATGAAGGCCAAGGCTCCTGTGTCCGGTTCTTCCTTCCCTCCTCGGTGGACCCAGGTGGGTCCCACCAAGAAGGTAACATAGGCTGATACTGTTTCTTTGAAAGTTTACTGAAATAACTAATGTATTTTCTACCATAACATACTGCTGCTCGTGGCTATCTGCTTTTTATCTGCACATAATTTTGTGATTTTATTGCATTGTTTTTGGTCATCTTTTCATTATTTTAACCCTATGTTTTTGTTTCCTATTTATATTTACAATGCCAACAGTTTTTCTATTGTATTGTGTCTCCTATGCACTTCTTAATCCAAACTCTGCCTTTTTTCTTTACAGACACAGAAGACTGAGGGGAACCAGAAGACCGTGTCCTCCATCCCACTGAACCCGGTGTGGTTTAGCCCTGAGGTCCTGGAGCTGATGGAAGAGGTACGTTTACATATTCCTTATTTTATAGCTATTGATAACATTTTTTTATTAGCATGGCGTCTTTTTGTTTTCACATTTCAGAGTTTTCAGAGTATATTTCTTTTTTTATGGTGAAAACATGGATAGAGAAATGTATTACTTTACAATGTCTGCAACAGTTTAAGTTTTCCTTCTAGAGATAGAAAAAAAATTCATGTCTTTATTTCAGCATTCTGATGTCCAGCGGATCAACATCTTGAGGGCTTCACACTCCCAGGCGTCGACAAGGTACGAAACTTTTTCTCGTAACCGTCAATGCACCTGTATGGCTCTGACTTTTCTTGCGTACCACAACGAGGGGTTGCATTTTGACAGGGTTTCTCTGGATAGAGTGCTTGCTCAGGGAGATGCACTCTATGTTGGTGTGAAACAGCAGCTTATTGCGGATGGCACTTTTACACACAACTACTTGACTCTTGAGCAGATGCCAAAACATGCCTTCACGGATGATCATTCCTATCATGTTACCATGAACTCCACGGATCTCATGGTTGGGCCGCTCAAGGTTGCAGAAAACAGCCTGCAAAGTCGAGTATCGCTGCCCCTTGCCACTCAACTTCAGTGCTTGGCTCTTGATGTCCGCCACGCAGTTCTTCTGGTCGCACCTGAATGCTTTGCAGTCTTTCGTGACAACACGGGCCGCTATGGTTTCTTTGACTCTCACTCGAGGTCAGCCACCGGTTTTCCACACCATAGCGGCACTGCAATAATGATGACCTTCCTTCACTTCAGTGATCTGGTCGACCACGTGCATAAGCTCTTGAAGGATCGTGGACCTCATGCCAGCTATGAGCTTATGCCCGTTTCCTTTTCCCGGGATCACAGTGAGACCCCTGGAGTGGCAGACACTGTTGGAGTCTCTCCAGCAGCTGCAACAGAGCAAAGTACATTTCTTTGTGATGGTGACTCCCCTGAACTGGAAGATATGATTATCATTCCAGATGCTGCACTGGACCAAAGCTGTGTTCACGAGGACTTCCGACATGCAGTTTTGCTTGAAGGGGGCACCCCTGAACTGGATGCTGATATGTTTATCAGTCCAGATGCTGCACCGGATCACAGCCGTGTTCAAGAGGACTTGAGAAGTGCAGTTTCTCTTGAAGGGAACACCCCCGAATGTGAAGCTGCTAGGGTTCTCACTCCAGATGCTGCACCTGAACCAGCGTCTGTGGAAGTCAGTGTAGTTTGTAAGGAAACAAAGGAGTATGTTTCGAGACTTGGCACAAGCAGGCGCAGGAAAGCTGCACGTCGAGCGAGTGCGTTCAGCAAACATCGGCCTTCTGGAGAGAAGAGAACCACTGGCAGATGTCAGTCTGAAAAGCTGCAATATGCCAGTAGCTCAGAATTTCGGGAGAAGAAATTGAAGGCAATGAGGGCAAGCTACAGTCAGCACCGCCAAGAAAAAAAGACTTCTTTCATGAAGCAGTACAACACTGATCTTGCATTCCAGCAACAAAAGAAATCTTTGATGAAGTCTTACAGCTGTAAGCAGTATAGCACCAACCTTGCTTTTCAACAGAAGAAGAAAAGTTTGATGAAGTCTTACCGCCGGAAGCAATACACCACCAACCTTGCATTTCGGCAGCGGGAAAAATCTGTGATGAAATTGTACATGCGGAATAAATACAGCACCGACCTTGCTTTCAAGCAGCGGCAGAAGTCTTATATCAAGATCCGGTACAGCACTGACATTGCTTTTCGTCAGCGTCAGAAAACTCACATTCTGACACGGTACAGTACTGACCTCGCTTTTCGTCAGCATCAGAAAACTCGCATTCTGACACGGTACAGTACTGATCTCGCTTTTCGTCAGCATCAGAGAACTCGCATTCTGACACGGTACAGTACTGATCTCGCTTTCCGGGAGCGGCAGAAGGGGTATCTCCGCTCTCGATATCAGCACGATGACCACTTTCGGAAACTTCACTTGCAGCGTTGCAGACAGTACCAACAGGCTCAGCGCACAAATGCAGGACTTCGTCTTCGTCACCAACTGCAGTGTGCGTTGAGTGTCAAGCGCAGGTATATCTCCAACGTTTGCCGATCATCTAAACCAGTCCAGCTTCTTTCCAACTCCTTGCTGGATACCGCCATCGCCACGTTCCGGGAGAAGGTCCGGCTCGGGCCCACCTTTGTTTGCACCGTTTGTCACAGGACCGAGTTCCCGAACCAGGTTAAACGGTGCATCAGAGGTAAGTACACGAAAGACCAGCGCTTGTCTGATTTGTGCTTGACCGGAGATTACGTCCACGTGTGCGATTCATCGTGCTCTGTTCCTTGCACAGTTCCTCGGGAGAGACTGTGTGAGTGGATCTGTCACACTTGTGACAGACACTTAGTCCAAGGGAAGATGCCGTCCCACGCCGTCGCGAACAAAATGGGACTGGCCCCTATTCCGCCGCAGCTGGAAAGATGTAACATCTTGGAACGGCACCTTCTTGCAAAAGTGCTTCCTTTTGCTAAAATTGTCACGTTGCCTAAGGGAAGGCAACGGGCTGTCCGTGGTGCCGTCATTTGTGTTCCTTCGGAGGTGGAAACCATGGTCAACGCTCTCCCCAGGCCCAGCGCTGAAGCTCGCCTCATACAGGTGAAGCTGAAGCGCAGAATCAGATACAAGGGGTACCAGCACTTTTACAAAGTCGACATGCGCAATGTGCTGCAGGGATTGCGGACCCTCGTAGAAAACCATCCTCAGTATAGGGACGTAACCATCGACGAGGGCGCGACGTTCGACAATGTTTTTGAGGATGAGCCAGCCAGCGACGACGAGCCAGGCAACGAAGCGCCGACTGAGGATGTTGCGGACGTGGGGGAGACGGAAGCTGCTTCAGACGCTCCGGACCGGAAATCTGATGAGCAGGAAGCGCTCAGACCAGGCCTGGATCTGGACACCTGCATGCAGCCCCCCGACATTGCACAAGAAGTGCTGTCCTACGGTGACGGAATTTTTAGCGTGGCGCCCGCCCAGGGCAACAGACCAGTGAGTTTTTTCGGCGTCCCCAAGCTCGAGGCCATGGCTTTTCCTGTCCAGTTTCCCACCGGACAGAACACGCTGGATGAAGAGCGGGAAGTCAAGCTGTCTCCCAGCATGTACTTTAACACTCGGCTATTCAGCGTGGATCCTCGCTTTGCGCAGGATCAAGCGTATCTGTTTTTTGCACAGTTTCTTATCGAAACTTACATGGCCAAGAACAGCATGTCGATACAGATGCGTAAGGGACGCCCTACGAAAAGTGGCCGAGCGATTACCAACGAAATGCTCCAAAATAAAGAGGAGCTGGAAAAGCTCATCCTTGAGAAGGAAGCCACTCGTTTTATGCAGCCGCTCAGAGGCACGCCTGCATACTGGAAGAAAGCGCTGCGCGACTTACACGCGATGACGCGACAGCTGGGAAAGCCCACTTTCTTCCTGACTTTTTCTGCCGCCGAGATGCGATGGCCTGAAGTCATCGAGGCAATAAAAGCCCAAGAAGGCCAATCGGTGGATTTTTCCGCGCTTGACTGGAACGAGAAGTGCGATATCCTTCGCAGCAATCCGGTCACAGTCATGCGCATGTTTTCAAAGAGGGTAGAGGCGCTTCTCACAGAACTCCTCCTCTCACCCGCGGAGCCCATCGGGCCCGTCAGAGATTTTTTTATCCGCACCGAGTATCAGGCCAGAGGAAGTCCACACATCCATTTGGTGGTGTGGATTAAAGGTGCGCCTGAGATCGAGGATCCCCGACACTGCCCAAAAGTTTTGGAGTTCATTGACAAATACATCTGTTGTCAGATTCCGGACGAGAAAGCGGATCCCGAGCTTTTCCGGATTGTCATGGAGGTGCAGATCCATAGCCGCAACCACTCCAAAACTTGCAGGAAAGGGAACGTCGTTTGTAGATTTGGCTTCCCCAATCTACCCATGTGGGAGACGGTCATCATCCCCTCGCCCTACACCATCTTCGACGACGACGAAGACGAGGATGATGACGACCAGAAGAAACCGGAGGCGGCTTCCTCGAAGAATCCTGAAGCGGCTCAACCGAAGAAGCCGGATGAGGAAGCCGCCGAGAAGAAAAAGAAGAGGACTAAAGCGTTGCGCAAGAGACAGCGGAAGGCCATGGAGAATCTCAAACCGGTCCGAGATCTCCTCACGGATGCCAACGCCTCCTTTGAGGACCTGCCCGCCCTGCTGCGCCGCTGCAACATGACTCCCCAAGAGTACAGAGACAACGTCTACGCTCTTGTCTCTGGAATGGTGGTCATGTTAAAGCGTGACCCCAAGGACGCGTGGGTCAACGCTTACAACCCACATTTGTTGCGCGCCTGGAATGCAAATATGGACATCCAATATGTACTTGATGACTTTAGTTGCATCATGTACATGATGTCCTATATTTCGAAGCCGGAACACGAGATGACCGAGTTGCTTAACTCGGTCATCAAGGAGGTGCGTAAGAAGAAGGCCACGAAGGACGCCAAAGAACGCGAAGAGATGCAGCAGATCATGCAGGCCTACTCGAAGAACAGAGAGGTCTCCGCGCAGGAAGCTGTGGCTCGAGTGTGCAGCCTGCCCCTCAAGAGGAGCTCACGCACCGTCGTCTTTCTTCAGACTGACGAAGAGGGTGTGAAAATGAGCCTTCCCATGAGCCGACTCCTCGACATGGCCGACGACGCCGAGAACGTTTGGATGTCAGGCTTGCCCGAAAAGTATTTGCACAGACCTGACACCCCGGCCTTTCGATCCATGTGTCTGGCCGAGTTCGCGTCGTGCTACAGGGTCGTTTATGGCGCCGAAGCCAGAAGACCCAACAGCATCGCCCTCCAGAACAACATGGGCTTCATCCAAAAGCGCACTGTCCGTCCGGCCGTCATCCGTTTTACGCGCTTCTCTGAGACTAAATATCCAGAGAAGCATTACCGGCGTCTGCTCAAGCTATATTACCCGCACAGAGCAGACGAAGAACTGCGCAGTGCCGCTCATCCCCTGTATCGGGATTTTTATTTTAGTGACAAACGCATCAAGCATGTCGTAGATTTACACCAAAAACTCTACGAAGGCGGGGGCATCTCTCTTGAGAAAGCGCTCGAACAGCTGCAAAAAACAGGGCCAGTCCTCAACGCGTGGAACAGTTTTCCAGCAGAGGCCGAACTGGAGAATCTGGAATGCAAAGCTGAGCGCTTGCCAAGAAGAGATGAGGACGTCGAGGACGACGAGCCGATCCCCGATTTTCACGTCACTGATTGGGATGGTGCGGCCGCGCCTGCCGTTCAGGTGCCGCAGTTGAGTCCGGATTTTGTAAGATCAATGTACCGTAGCCTGAACGTTGAGCAAGCGTCAGTTTTTTACGCCATTCGTGAATGGTGCTTGCAGCGCGTCTGGGGTCTCAATCCCGACCCCTTCAAATTCTTTGTTTCTGGGGGAGCTGGCTGTGGTAAATCCCACCTGATTAAATGTGTATTTCAGGAAGCTTCCAAGATTCTGCGGGACCTTCCCAGATTTCGAGATGTCGCCGACATGTCCACGCCCGCCGTTCTCCTTGCAGCGTTTACCGGTACCGCTGCCTACAACATCTCTGGGAAGACTCTGCACGCTCTCTTGAAGCTTCCTCGTAGTTTGAAACCGCCTTATCAGGGACTCGGCAACGCGTTGGACGAAGTCAGGGCGTCTCTGTCCAACGCGGAAATCTTGATCATCGACGAGATCTCTATGATTTCCAAGGACCTCTTTGCCTATGTGCACTGGCGGTTGCAACAAATCAAAGGCAACAAGAGGCCCTTTGGAGGCATGTCGGTCTTGGCGGTTGGGGACTTTTACCAGCTGCCGCCGCTTGGAAGAGCCAAGCCGCTCTGTGTGCGTGAAGATGATTTCCTTGACCTCTGGAGCTCTTTCCAGATGGTCACCTTGACGGAAATCATGAGGCAAAAGGATGACCGGTCTTTTGCCGAGCTTTTGAACAGACTCCGCACAAAGCAAAAGACCAAACCGCTTTCCGTCGACGACAAAGCTCTGCTCGAGGAGTGCGTCGTCGACGCCCAACATCGTCCGGTGGATGCCCTTCACATCTTTGCGACGAACAAGGAGGTGGACGCCCACAACGCCACCACCGTCGCAGCCCTTGGGTTGACTGTTGTCACCATTGCTGCGGAGGATTATCGGAAGGATCCCCGCACAGGCGAAATGATACCCTGGGGCTTCAAGGGCAACAGGAGGGATCTGCTGGACGTCATCGAAGCTGCTGTCGGCGCCCGCGTCATGGTGACGAGGAACGTCGACATCGAGGACGGCCTCGTCAACGGCACTTTCGGCACAATCCGACACCTGTGCATGTACGTGGACCTACCCGAAACTGTGAAGCTGATCGGACTGGAATTGGACAATCCGGAGGCCGGTCAGAAGTTTCGGAAAAAGGTTCTCGGGCCAACGGACATGCTGGTTTACATCGAGCGAGTCGAGGAACCCACGAGCAAGAGGGGAGCGTTCCGGCGACAGTTCCCGATCAAGTTAGCGTTTGGCTGTACGGCTCACAAAGTGCAAGGCATGACCGTGAGGTCTGCCGTGGTGTCTCTGAAGCACGTTTTCGAACCGGGGATGTCGTACGTCGCCCTCAGCAGGACGACTTCTCTTCAAGGTCTGCAGATCACAGACTTTGAAGAGAAGAAAATCTTCGCTGACCCGACCATCAAGGCGGCGTTGGAGGGCATGACGTGCGCATCCTTCGAGTCTTCGAGGCCACTTTTGCACTTTGTCAAGTCACCGGTCACCGCTGCGCCAACGCTGATTGTGATCCACCACAACAGCCAGGGGCTTCCATCCCACATGGAGGACATGAAACGCCATCATGAACTCCAACTCGCTGACGTTTTGTGCATCAGCGAGAGCCATTTGTCGGGTTCGTCTGTCCCTCCGGCGTTTGAATTGGAGGGATACGACATGTTTGCTCGTAACAGAAACGTCTGTTATGCAAACAGACCCGACATGGCTACCAAGGATGGAGGTGGTGTCGCCGTGTACTACAGGAGCACTCTTGTAGCCGGGCCGCGCAAGTACTTGCAGAACGTAACGGATCTTGAAGTTGCGGTTCTCAAGGTTGAGCGCCCGGTTGCAGCTTTAATTGCTACTGTGTACAGACCACCGAACTACTCTCTCGGCTTGTTTGTCACAAACATGCAAGCGCTCTTGGATTCCTTGGAGCTCATGGGTTGTCAGCCGATTGTCGTTTGCGGCGATTTTAATGAGAACCTTCTTTCTGGTGGGAAGAAGGCAATCAAAGAGATGTTTGTATCCAGGGGATATAGTCAGCTCGTCACCGGTCCCACCACCGAAAAGCAGACCCTGATTGACCACATTTACATTTCGCGTCCCGATTCTTGTGTTCAGTCAGGTGTTCTGCACTCCTATTACAGTTACCACCAGCCGGTATACTGTATTTTGGCGTAGCTGACACCACCTTTTCTGTGTGTAGTTTATTGGTTTTGGCATGTGAATGTCTGTGTTACATTTATCTGCTGGTTATGGCCCAGCCAGCAGCACATGCCGTAGTTTTTTTTAATCTTGTATCGTCGCTGCTGCTGTACTGCTTTTCTTTTTCCGGTGCTGTCTTTTTGTGCAAGGTGTTGGCTTGCACACTTCTTTTGGGTGTTGTCCTTATGTGCAAGGTGTTGGCTTGCACACTTCTTTTGGGTGTTGTCCTTATGTGCAAGGTGTGGGCTTGCACAGAACCTTCCGGTGCTGTCCTTGTGCCATCCAGCATTGCGTGATGCTTTTTTTTCTCGGGACGTGTCTTTGAAGCATCGTCTTTCTTGCTGTTCGTTGCCGTCTTTCTTTTTCCTTTTGCAACTCCTCTTGTGGTGCAGATAGAAACAGAGCACGGTTACGCTCTCTCTCTATCCCTCTCTCCACCTCTCCACCACCCCACCCATTTGTTTGTCCTGTGTTACATGTCTGTCTGCATTTGCCAAATACTGCAGCTACATATTGATGCATTTTATATAGTTTTGGTTGTCCCCTTGAGACTTTGAAAGTCGTCCGGTCACTGTGCAGTTCGTTGTTTAGTTAAGTGCTTAGTTCAATGTTTGGTTAAGTAGTTCAATGTTCAGTTAAGTAGTTCCATGTTAAGCCAACAGTTAGAGGAACTTGACAGTGATCTGACGACTGTGTAATGTTAATGTAATTGTTAATTGACTAATCTGTTTTACAACTGCTATTATTAACTTAGCAGCTAAAAGTAACGCTGCAGTGATCGTGTTTAATTTGGCCAATACAACAAATGCCTCTTTGTCTGTCTTGTTAAATGTTTGTCCTGTGTGTGGGTGTTTGTACACAGTGTTGTGTGCTAACACAGGGTATGTGTGAAGCGTCTCGTGCAGTAGTCATGCGATCCTGCATGTTACACCTACTGCTGCTGGCTAGCCTTCTTAACGGAGGGTGAAAGCCAGTATATAGCCTCTCCACTACCAAGACTCCTACAGTGCCTCCCCGGGGCCACGCACGGAAACTGGGTACCTCACGGTCCCAGGCTGAACTGTATGGGGATCTCGGAGCAGCAGTGGGCCCCAGAGACGCGGCATCCAGGACCACCGCTGTGTGGACAAGTCCTGGTGCCCGTCAACCACTGTCCCAGCTATGGGTAAATAGCCCTACAGCCTGGTAACATGTGATGTTGGCTGAGGTTGGAAGTTCCACGCATACAGAAACAAGGTGAGTGAAATATTTGATGTTCATTTCACTGATGATTCTACACTAAATGATGATGTTGATAGTTTTAACCTGATGTTGGTTTGTTTTTTTTTCTACCACAGACTGACTCTCTAATCCCTGTGAGATGACTGCTCCATATAACCTGTCTGCTTGAAGAAGGATTAAAGTACAACTTACAAGTCACGCCCACATCAGCCTCTACAGGAATCTCATCCTGCCGAAAGTAAGACTCATTTCAGATTATCTATCACCAAATACTGTCATACCTGCAAACATTAACACAAAATGTTTTATTTTACTTAGACGTAGTCATTTTATAATCTGCTCGGTTTTTCCAGATAATGCATCTACACTGTAATATCACTAAAGAATTTTAATGGTCATTGATAGTAACTGGTCTCCTCACTTTACCACCTTCTACAGGAGCTCCACTGACAGCATCCTGACCTACAACATCACTTCCTGGTTCAGGAGCTGCAGTTTCCATGGACAACAAAAACAGCCAATCAGGACTGATGAAGACCGCCTGCAGAACCGTTGCTGCTGCTGTCTCATCCTGATGGAGCTCTACCAACAGCAATGCATTCACACAGCTACCTCCACCATCAAAGACCCACTCCACCCTTCACTATGATCAACAGGTTTTACAAGCTGTAGGGCTTCAAGTGGACTGAATCCCCCCACACACACACTCACTGACACCCTGACCCCCCCAAACACACACCACCCCCCCAGCTGGACAACAACCAAGGACAAGGTTTGAACTGATTTAAGGACATGTCTGAATTACTTTAAACAGCACTGGATTGGAGACATTGAAGCACCTTTTACTGAACCTCTGAAATGATTTGGTTATTAATGCTGTGAAATACTGTTTTTAAATATGTGATTGAAAATATATTTTTATAGAAATTGTTAGTAGTCATTTAATCACCATTTTTTTATGTAATGTCAATGATGAGAAGCAATTTAATTTCAGACTGAATGTAAATGTGGAGTGAAATGACAATAAAGTTAACTTTGAATGTTAAATCTAATGTCTGAGGATTTTAATAACATACATAGATGTACTGTGAAGGTTTTAGGGTAAGTATGTTATACATGTATATTAATACATTATATAGAGATATTTTTATATAACTGACATAAATACATGAATAAATTAATTTAAATAAACTAATGCATTAATGAGGTATAGAGCTACATATCAAAGACATCACATCTCAAGAAAACCCTCCTCAATGCTGATGTTAGAAAATATCTTTACTTGGAGGATAAAATTCAGTTTTTGACTTAGAAGCAGTTGGTCTGTGTCAGTGATGTCATCATCACCATGGAAACACCACAGCTTGGTGGCTAAGGTGATTTCTCTGAAAGGGCTGAAAGCTGATTGGTCAATAGTTTTTCATCAATAACTTTGGATCTAAAGTCTCCACAACCATCAAACTTTGTAGTATCAATAAAGAGGACCCCCCCATCCCATCCATGGTATCACGACCATTAACAAACTGCAGCAAGGACCCCGACACCCCCAGAGCCCAGCCCCAACTCTCACAATTTCCGCGGGAATTGTCTAGTGTTAACTATACAATGTTGCTCTCCAGAACTTTGGCTCGCTTCTCCTCCTAGGGTTTTGAGAAAACCCAGACAATATATATATCAAATCGACCGGCTCGGCCGGGAATGGTGTGGAATGACTTTTCTCAGAGATTCCCGTTACTATGGCGACGTAGTGCCCGTTTTTGTGTTCCCATTCACTTTGAATGGGAGAGCCCCTGGAGGCCAGAGGGGATGATGTCATCCTTAGAGTGCAGCCACCCTGAGAACCTCTGAAAAAAATGTCTTTGACTCACTGGTACGGCCACAATTTTAACAGCACATCCATGGTTCTTATATCAAAACGTAGCCACGACCGTCCTGATCGCTCCAATATGACTATCAAAGCTGAGAGTTGTACGGTTTCAGTGCTATGACCCTCAAAGTGCAGCTTGGTCCCTGTCTTCTCTCATTCACTCCCATATTAAATTTGAATTTGAAAAATCCTCAACCTTCCACATCTTCATACTTTTTAATCTGCTCCTGTAATCACATTTTTCCACTTACAGAAATAAAAATTATATCAGTACGACCGGGCGAAGGCCTGCTCTCAGAAAATACCTTTGTTTACTCAGTCAACTTTATAGTTTTTGAATTAGAAGCAGGTGTTTGACAGGTGCACCTGGCTGACTGACCACTATTTGTGATTGAGTCAACAGTTAGTGCAGCAGTGGGGTCTGTGTCAGTGACGTCATCATCACCATGGAAACACCACAGCTTGGGGGCTGCCATGTTTTCTCTGTCAGGGCTGGAAGCTGATTGGTCAATAGATTTTCATCAATAACTTTGGATCTAAAGTCCCCACACCCACCAAACTTGGTCAGAATGACAAAGAGGACCCCAGCATCCCATCCATGTTATCACCTTTACATTAAACTGCAGCAAGGACCCCCGACACCCCCAGAGCCCAGCCCCAACTCTCACAATTTCCGCGGGAATTGTCTAGTGTTAACTATACAATCTTGCTCTCCAGAACTTTGGCTCGCTTCTCCTCCTAGGGTTTTGAGAAAACCCAGACAATATATATATCAAATCGACCGGCTCGGCCGGGAATGGTGTGGAATGACTTTTCTCAGAGATTCCCGTTACTATGGCGACGTAGTGCCCGTTTTTGTGCTCCCATTCACTTTGAATGGGAGAGCCCCTGGAGGCTACTAGAGTGGATGATGTCATCGTTAGAGTGCAGCCACCCTGAGAACCTCTGAAATAAATGTCTTTGACTCACTGGTACGGCCACAATTTTAACAGCACATCCATGGTTCTTATATCAAAACGTAGCCACGACCGTCCTGATCGCTCCAATATAACTATCAAAGCTGAGAGTTATACGGTTTCAGTGCTATAACCCTCCAAGTGCAGCTTGGTCCCTGTCTTCTCTCATTCACTCCCATATTAAATTTGAATTTGAAAAATCCTCAGCTCTCCACATCTTCCTACTTTTAAATCTGCTGCTGTACTCACATTTTTCCACTTACAGAAATAAAAATTATATCAGTACGACCGGGCGAAGGCCTGCTCTCAGAAAATATCTTTGTTTACTCAGTAAACTTTATAGTTTTTGAATTAGAAGCAGGTGTTTGACAGGTGCACCTGGCTGACTGACCACTATTTGTGATTGAGTCAACAGTTAGAGCAGCAGTGGGTCTGTGTCAGTGACATCATCATCACCATGGAAACACCTCAGCTTGGGGGCTGCCATGTTTTCTCTGTCAGGGCTGGAAGCTGATTGGACAATAGATTTTCATCAATAACTTTGGATCTAAAGTCCCCACAACCACCAAACTTGGTGAGAATGACAAAGAGAACCCCCCCATCCCATCCATGGTATCACCTTTACATTAAACTGCAGCAAGGACCCCCGACACCCCCAGAGCCCAGCCCCAACTCTCACAATTTCCGCGGGAATTGTCTAGTTAGTTGGGGCTGGCGTAGCACAGGCCAACTCACCCCCAGAGCATTGAACAATGCACTGGGGGTGAGTTGGCCTGGCGAAGCCAGGCCAACTCTTGTAATTGTACACCTATATTATTATATCTATCTTCTGCCGCAAAAGTTTGGCTCGCTTCTCCTCCTAGGTTTTTGAGAAAACCCCCACAATAGTTATATCAAAACGACCGGCTCGGCCGGGAATGGTGTGGAATGACTTTTCTCAGAGATTCCCGTTACTATGGCGACGTAGTCGCAGTTTTTAGTTCGGAATTTTGGCCCCATTCATTCCGGATGGGAGAGCCTCCCGAGGCTAGAGTGGGTGATGTCATCGTTAGAGTGTAGAGGGAGAAAAAATGACCCTGAAAAAATTTTTTATAAATTGCCGGTGTAGCCATAATTTTAACCGCACCTCAATAATTTTTACATCAAAACGTAGGCCCGACCGTCCTGATCGCTCCAATACTACTATCCAAGCTGAAAGTTCAGCGGTTTTCTCGCTATGAGCCTCCAAGCGCAGCTTGGAGGCTCTTTTGCTCCCATTCAGTCCCATATTAAATTTGAATTTGAAAAACCTGGATTTTCTTAATCTTCCTACTTTTCAAACTGCTCCCGTGCGCACAGTTTTCAAGTTACAGAAATAAAAATTATATCACTACGACCGGGCGAGGGTTTGCTCTCAGAAAATATGATCATTTTTTCTCCATCTTTCACGGTTTTCGAATTATGAGCATTTGTTCGGCATGTGGTCTGACCAGTGATAGCCTTTCTGCCTCCCCAGATTTTGTCGGTTAGTCATGAATTCAAATGCAGCAGAGCAGTTAGTCACCATGGTAACGGCCCAGCTGCTGCAGAGGGCTGATCAGACACTGAGCTGATAGCTGATTGGCTGAATGGTTTTCATCAATAACTTTGGATCTAAACCTCCTACAACCATATAACTTGGTGGAGATCATGTTGAAGACCAATCAAACTGATTACATAGTATTGGGGCCCCGCCTCCTCAAAGCTGATTGGCTCATGGGTTTCCCTTAATATCTTTGGATCTAAAGGTCGCAGGGTCACCAAACTTTCTGAGATTGATAATACTGACACCCCGCACCATCCTAAGCCACATGGAGGTCACCACGGCGACGTAGTCGCCGTTTCGGTGCAATAGATTTCCACGCACCGACCCCGACACCCCCAGAGCCCAGCCCCAACTCTCACAATTTCCGCGGGAATTGTCTAGTGTTAACTATACAATCTTGCTCTCCAGAACTTTGGCTCGCTTCTCCTCCTAGGGTTTTGAGAAAACCCAGACAATATATATATCAAATCGACCGGCTCGGCCGGGAATGGTGTGGAATGACTTTTCTCAGAGATTCCCGTTACTATGGCGACGTAGTCGCTGTTTTTGTGTTCCCATTCACTTTGAATGGGAGAGCCCCTGGAGGCTACTAGAGTGGATGATGTCATCGTTAGAGTGCAGCCACCCTGAGAATCTCTGAAAAAAATGTCTTTGACTCACTGGTACGGCCACAATTTTAACAGCACATCCATGGTTCTTATATCAAAACGTAGCCACGACCGTCCTGATCACTCCAATATGACTATCAAAGCTGAGAGTTGTACGGTTTCAGTGCTATGACCCTCAAAGTGCAGCTTGGTCCCTGTCTTCTCTCATTCACTCCCATATTAAATTTGAATTTGACAAATCCTCAGCTCTCCACATCTTCATACTTTTTAATCTGCTGCTGTACTCACATTTTTCTACTTACAGAAATAAAAATAATATCAGTACGACCGGGCGAAGGCCTGCTCTCAGAAAATATTATACTTTACTCAGTAAACTTTATAGTTTTTGAATTAGAAGCAGGAGATTGGCAGGTGCACCTGGCTGACTGACCACTATTTGTGATTGAGTCAACAGTTAGAGCAGCAGTGGGTCTGTGTCAGTGACGTCATCATCACCATGGAAACACCACAGCTTGGGGGCTGCCATGTTTTCTCTGTCAGGGCTGGAAGCTGATTGGTCAATAGATTTTCATCAATAACTTTGGATCTAAAGTCCCCACACCCACCAAACTTGGTGAGAATGACAAAGAGGACCCCCCCATCCCATCCATGGCATCACCTTTACATTAAACTGCAGCAAGGACCCCCGACACCCCCAGAGCCCAGCCCCAACTCTCACAATTTCCGCGGGAATTGTCTAGTGTTAACTATACAATCTTGCTCTCCAGAACTTTGGCTCGCTTCTCCTCCTAGGGTTTTGAGAAAACCCAGACAATATATATATCAAATCGACCGGCTCGGCCGGGAATGGTGTGGAATGACTTTTCTCAGAGATTCCCGTTACTATGGCGACGTAGTGCCCGTTTTTGTGTTCCCATTCACTTTGAATGGGAGAGCCCCTGGAGGCCAGAGGGGATGATGTCATCCTTAGAGTGCAGCCACCCTGAGAACCTCTGAAAAAAATGTCTTTGACTCACTGGTACGGCCACAATTTTAACAGCACATCCATGGTTCTTATATCAAAACGTAGCCACGACCGTCCTGATCGCTCAGATATGACTATCAAAGCTGAGAGTTATACGGTTTCAGTGCTATGACCCTCCAAGTGCAGCTTGGTCCCTGTCTTCTCTCATTCACTCCCATATTAAATTTGAATTTGAAAAATCCTCAGCTCTCCACATCTTCCTACTTTTAAATCTGATGCTGTACTCACATTTTTCCACTTACAGAAATAAAAATTATATCAGTACGACCGGGCGAAGGTCTGCTCTCAGAAAATATTATACTTTACTCAGACAACTTTATAGTTTTTGAATTAGAAGCAGGAGTTTGACAGGTGCACCTGGCTGACTGACCACTATTTGTGATTGAGTCAACAGTTAGTGCAGCAGTGGGTCTGTGTCAGTGACGTCATCATCACCATGGAAACACCACAGCTTGGGGGCTGCCATGTTTTCTCTGTCAGGGCTGGAAGCTGATTGGTCAATAGATTTTCATCAATAACTTTGGATCTAAAGTCCCCACACCCACCAAACTTGGTGAGAATGACAAAGAGGACCCCCCCATCCCATCCATGGCATCACCTTTACATTAAACTGCAGCAAGGACCCCCGACACCCCCAGAGCCCAGCCCCAACTCTCACAATTTCCGCGGGAATTGTCTAGTTAGTTGGGGCTGGCGTAGCACAGGCCAACTCACCCCCAGAGCATTGAACAATGCACTGGGGGTGAGTTGGCCTGGCGAAGCCAGGCCAACTCTTGTAATCCTACGCCTATATTATTATTATATGTTTCTATCTTCTTCCGTAAAAAGTTTGGCTCGCTTCTCCTCCTAGGTTTTTGAGAAAACCCCCACAAAAGTTATATCAAAACGACCGGCTCGGCCGGGAATGGTGTGGAATGACTTTTCTCAGAGATTCCCGTTACTATGGCGACGTAGTCGGAGTTTTCGTTCGGAATTTCGGCCCCATTCATTCCGGATGGGAGGCTAGAGTGGGTGATGTCATCGTTAGAGTGTAGAGGGAGAAAAAATGACCCTGAAAAAAAAATTTATAAATTGCCGGTGTAGCCACAATTTTAACCGCACATCAATAATTTTTACGTCAAAACGTAGGCCCGACCGTCCTGATCGCTCCAATATCACTATCCAAGCTGAAAGTTCAGCGGTTTTCTCTCTATGACCCTCCAAGCGCAGCTTGGTCCCCCTTTTGCTCCCATTCAGTCCCATATTAAATTTGAATTTGAAAAACCTGGATTTTCCAAATCTTCCTACTTTTTAAACTGCTCCCGTGGGCACATTTTTCAAGTTACAGAAATAAAAATTATATCACCACGACCGGGCGAGGGTTTGCTCTCAGAAAATATGATTATTTTTTCTCCATCTTTCACGGTTTTCGAATTATGAGCATTTGTTCGGCATGTGGTCTGACCAGTGATAGCCTTTCTGCCTCCCCAGATTTTGTCGGTTAGTCATGAATTCAAATGCAGCAGAGCAGTTAGTCACCATGGTAACGGCCCAGCTGCTGCAGAGGGCTGATCAGACACTGAGCTGATAGCTGATTGGCTGAATGGTTTTCATCAATAACTTTGGATCTAAACCTCCTACAACCATATAACTTGGTGGAGATCATGTTGAAGACCAATCAAACTCATTCATTACTGTTGGGGCCCCGCCTCCTCAAACCTGATTGGCTCATGGGTTTCCCTTAATAACTTTGGATCTAAAGGTCACAGGTTCACCAAACTTTCTGAGATTGATAATACTAACACCCCGCACCATCCTAAGCCACATGGAGGTCACCACGGCGACGTAGTCGCCGTTTCGGTGCAATTGATTCCCACGCACCGACCCCGACACCCCCAGAGCCCAGCCCCAACTCTCACAATTTCCGCGGGAATTGTCTAGTGTTAACTATACAATCTTATTATCCAGAACTTTGGCTCGCTTCTCCTCCTAGGGTTTTGAGAAAACCCAGACAATATATATATCAAATCGACCGGCTCGGCCGGGAATGGTGTGGAATGACTTTTCTCAGAGATTCCCGTTACTATGGCGACGTAGTGCCCGTTTTTGTGCTCCCATTCACTTTGAATGGGAGAGCCCCTGGAGGCCAGAGGGGATGATGTCATCGTTAGAGTGCAGCCACCCTGAGAACCTCTGAAAAAAATGTCTTTGACTCACTGGTACGGCCACAATTTTAACAGCACATCCATGGTTCTTATATCAAAACGTAGCCACGACCGTCCTGATCGCTCAGATATGACTATCAAAGCTGAAAGTTAAACGGTTTCAGTACTATGACCCTCAAAGTGCAGCTTGGTGCCTCCCTTCTTCTCATTCACTCCCATATTAAATTTGAATTTGAAAAATCCTCAGCTCTCCACATCTTCATACTTTTAAATCTGCTGCTGTACTCACATTTTTCTACTTACAGAAATAAAAATTATATCAGTACGACCGGGCGAAGGCCTGCTCTCAGAAAATATCTTTGGTCACTCAATAAACTTTATAGTTTTTGAATTAGAAGCAGGTGTTTGACAGGTGCACCTGGCTGACTGACCACTATTTGTGATTGAGTCAACAGTTAGAGCAGCAGTGGGTCTGTGTCAGTGACGTCATCATCACCATGGAAACACCACAGCTTGGGGGCTGCCATGTTTTCTCTGTCAGGGCTGGAAGCTGATTGGTCAATAGATTTTCATCAATAACTTTGGATCTAAAGTCCCCACACCCACCAAACTTGGTGAGAATGAGTAAGAGGACCCCCCATCCCATCCATGGCATCACCTTTACATTAAACTGCAGCAAGGACCCCCGACACCCCCAGAGCCCAGCCCCAACTCTCACAATTTCCGCGGGAATTGTCTAGTGTTAACTATACAATCTTGCTCTCCAGAACTTTGGCTCGCTTCTCCTCCTAGGGTTTTGAGAAAACCCAGACAATATATATATCAAATCGACCGGCTCGGCCGGGAATGGTGTGGAATGACTTTTCTCAGAGATTCCCGTTACTATGGCGACGTAGTGCCCGTTTTTGTGCTCCCATTCACTTTGAATGGGAGAGCCCCTGGAGGCCAGAGGGGATGATGTCATCGTTAGAGTGCAGCCACCCTGAGAACCTCTGAAAAAAATGTCTTTGACTCACTGGTACGGCCACAATTTTAACAGCACATCCATGGTTCTTATATCAAAACGTAGCCACGACCGTCCTGATCGCTCAGATATGACTATCAAAGCTGAAAGTTAAACGGTTTCAGTACTATGACCCTCAAAGTGCAGCTTGGTGCCTCCCTTCTTCTCATTCACTCCCATATTAAATTTGAATTTGAAAAATCCTCAGCTCTCCACATCTTCATACTTTTAAATCTGCTGCTGTACTCACATTTTTCTACTTACAGAAATAAAAATTATATCAGTACGACCGGGCGAAGGCCTGCTCTCAGAAAATATCTTTGGTCACTCAATAAACTTTATAGTTTTTGAATTAGAAGCAGGTGTTTGACAGGTGCACCTGGCTGACTGACCACTATTTGTGATTGAGTCAACAGTTAGAGCAGCAGTGGGTCTGTGTCAGTGACGTCATCATCACCATGGAAACACCACAGCTTGGGGGCTGCCATGTTTTCTCTGTCAGGGCTGGAAGCTGATTGGTCAATAGATTTTCATCAATAACTTTGGATCTAAAGTCCCCACACCCACCAAACTTGGTGAGAATGAGTAAGAGGACCCCCCATCCCATCCATGGCATCACCTTTACATTAAACTGCAGCAAGGACCCCCGACACCCCCAGAGCCCAGCCCCAACTCTCACAATTTCCGCGGGAATTGTCTAGTGTTAACTATACAATCTTGCTCTCCAGAACTTTGGCTCGCTTCTCCTCCTAGGGTTTTGAGAAAACCCAGACAATATATATATCAAATCGACCGGCTCGGCCGGGAATGGTGTGGAATGACTTTTCTCAGAGATTCCCGTTACTATGGCGACGTAGTGCCCGTTTTTGTGCTCCCATTCACTTTGAATGGGAGAGCCCCTGGAGGCCAGAGGGGATGATGTCATCGTTAGAGTGCAGCCACCCTGAGAACCTCTGAAAAAAATGTCTTTGACTCACTGGTACGGCCACAATTTTAACAGCACATCCATGGTTCTTATTTCAAAACGTAGCCACAACCGTCCTGATCGCTCCAATATGACTATCAAAGCTGAGAGTTAAACGGTTTCAGTGCTATGACCCTCAAAGTGCAGCTTGGTCCCTGTCTTCTCTCATTCACTCCCATATTAAATTTGAATTTATTAATCCTGGATCTTCCTAATCTTCCTACTTTTTAATCTGCTGCTGTACTCACATTTTTCCACTTACAGAAATAAAAATTATATCAGTACGACCGGGCGAAGGCCTGCTCTCAGAAAATATTATACTTTACTCAGACAACTTTATAGTTTTTGAATTAGAAGCAGGAGTTTGACAGGTGCACCTGGCTGACTGACCACTATTTGTGATTGAGTCAACAGTTAGAGCAGCAGTGGGTCTGTGTCAGTGACGTCATCATCACCATGGAAACACCACAGCTTGGGGGCTGCCATGTTTTCTCTGTCAGGGCTGGAAGCTGATTGGTCAATAGATTTTCATCAATAACTTTGGATCTAAAGTCCCCACACCCACCAAACTTGGTCAGAATGACAAAGAGGACCCCCCCATCCCAACCATGGCATCACCTTTACATTAAACTGCAGCAAGGACCCCCGACACCCCCAGAGCCCAGCCCCAACTCTCACAATTTCCGCGGGAATTGTCTAGTTAGTTGGGGCTGGCGTAGCACAGGCCAACTCACCCCCAGAGCATTGAACAATGCACTGGGGGTGAGTTGGACTGGCGAAGCCAGTCCAACTCTTGTAATCCTACGCCTATATTATTATATGTTTCTATCTTCTTCCGTAAAAAGTTTGGCTCGCTTCTCCTCCCAGGTTTTTGAGAAAACCCCCACAAAAGTTATATCAAAACGACCGGCTCGGCCGGGAATGGTGTGGAATGACTTTTCTCAGAGATTCCCGTTACTATGGCGACGTAGTCGGAGTTTTCGTTCGGAATTTCGGCCCCATTCATTCCGGATGGGAGGCTAGAGTGGGTGATGTCATCGTTAGAGTGTAGAGGGAGAAAAAATGACCCTGAAAAAAAAATTTATAAATTGCCGGTGTAGCCACAATTTTAACCGCACCTCAATAATTTTTACATCAAAACGTAGGCCCGACTGTCCTGATCGCTCCAATATCACTATCCAAGCTGAAAGTTCAGCGGTTTTCTCGCTATGAGCCTCCAAGCGCAGCTTGGTCCCCCTTTTGCTCCCATTAAGTCCCATATTAAATTTGAATTTGAAAAACCTGGATTTTCCAAATCTTCCTACTTTTTAAACTGCTCCCGTGGGCACATTTTTCAAGTTACAGAAATAAAAATTATATCACTACGACCGGGCGAGGGTTTTCTCTCAGAAAATATGATCATTTTTTCTCTAACTTTCACGGTTTTCGAATTATGAGCATTTGTTCGGCATGTGGTCCGACCAGTGATAGCCTTTCTGCCTCCCCAGATTTTGTCGGTTAGTCATGAATTCAAATGCAGCAGAGCAGTTAGTCACCATGGTAACGGCCCAGCTGCTGCAGAGGGCTGATCAGACACTGAGCTGATAGCTGATTGGCTGAATGGTTTTCATCAATAACTTTGGATCTAAACCTCCTACAACCATATAACTTGATGGAGATCATGTTGAAGACCAATCAAACTCATTCATTACTGTTGGGGCCCCGCCTCCTCAAAGCTGATTGGCTCATGGGTTTCTTTTAATAACTTTGGATCTAAAGGTCACAGGTTCACCAAACTTTCTGAGATTGATAATACTGACACCCCGCACCATCCTAAGCCACATGGAGGTCATCACGGCGACGTAGTCGCCGTTTCGGTGCAATTGATTCCCACGCACCGACCCCGACACCCCCAGAGCCCAGCCCCAACTCTCACAATTTCCGTGGGAATTGTCTAGTTAGTTGGGGCTGGCGTAGCACAGGCCAACTCACCCCCAGAGCATTGAACAATGCACTGGGGGTGAGTTGGACTGGCGAAGCCAGTCCAACTCTTGTAATCCTACGCCTATATTATTATATGTTTCTATCTTCTTCCGTAAAAAGTTTGGCTCGCTTCTCCTCCCAGGTTTTTGAGAAAACCCCCACAAAAGTTATATCAAAACGACCGGCTCGGCCGGGAATGGTGTGGAATGACTTTTCTCAGAGATTCCCGTTACTATGGCGACGTAGTCGGAGTTTTCGTTCGGAATTTCGGCCCCATTCATTCCGGATGGGAGGCTAGAGTGGGTGATGTCATCGTTAGAGTGTAGAGGGAGAAAAAATGACCCTGAAAAAAAAATTTATAAATTGCCGGTGTAGCCACAATTTTAACCGCACCTCAATAATTTTTACATCAAAACGTAGGCCCGACTGTCCTGATCGCTCCAATATCACTATCCAAGCTGAAAGTTCAGCGGTTTTCTCGCTATGAGCCTCCAAGCGCAGCTTGGTCCCCCTTTTGCTCCCATTAAGTCCCATATTAAATTTGAATTTGAAAAACCTGGATTTTCCAAATCTTCCTACTTTTTAAACTGCTCCCGTGGGCACATTTTTCAAGTTACAGAAATAAAAATTATATCACTACGACCGGGCGAGGGTTTTCTCTCAGAAAATATGATCATTTTTTCTCTAACTTTCACGGTTTTCGAATTATGAGCATTTGTTCGGCATGTGGTCCGACCAGTGATAGCCTTTCTGCCTCCCCAGATTTTGTCGGTTAGTCATGAATTCAAATGCAGCAGAGCAGTTAGTCACCATGGTAACGGCCCAGCTGCTGCAGAGGGCTGATCAGACACTGAGCTGATAGCTGATTGGCTGAATGGTTTTCATCAATAACTTTGGATCTAAACCTCCTACAACCATATAACTTGATGGAGATCATGTTGAAGACCAATCAAACTCATTCATTACTGTTGGGGCCCCGCCTCCTCAAAGCTGATTGGCTCATGGGTTTCTTTTAATAACTTTGGATCTAAAGGTCACAGGTTCACCAAACTTTCTGAGATTGATAATACTGACACCCCGCACCATCCTAAGCCACATGGAGGTCATCACGGCGACGTAGTCGCCGTTTCGGTGCAATTGATTCCCACGCACCGACCCCGACACCCCCAGAGCCCAGCCCCAACTCTCACAATTTCCGTGGGAATTGTCTAGTTAGTTGGGGCTGGCGTAGCACAGTCCAACTCACCCCCAGAGCATTGAAAATGCACTGGGGGTGAGTTGGACTGGCGAAGCCAGTCCAACTCTTGTAATCCTACACCTATATTATATATTTATATCTTCTTCCGTCAAAAGTTTGGCTCGCTTCTCCTCCTAGGTTTTTGAGAAAACCCCCACAAAAGTTATATCAAAACGACCGGCTCGGCCGGGAATGGTGTGGTATGACTTTTCTCAGAGATTCCCGTTACTATGGCGACGTAGTCGCAGTTTTCGTCGGGAATTTTGGCCCCATTCATTCCGGATGGGAGAGCCTCGGGAGGCTAGAGTGGGTGATGTCATCGTTAGAGTGTAGAGGGAGAAAAAATGACCCTGAAAATTTTTTTTATAAATTGCCGGTGTAGCCACGATTTTAACCGCACATCAATAATTTTTACGTCAAAACGTAGGCCCGACCGTCCTGATCGCTCCAATATCACTATCCAAGCTGAAAGTTCAGCGGTTTTCCCTCTATGACCCTCCAAGCGCAGCTTGGTCCCCCTTTTGCTCCCATTCAGTCCCATATTAAATTTGAATTTGAAAAACCTGGATTTTCCAAATCTTCCTACTTTTTAAACTGCTCCCGTGGGCACATTTTTCAAGTTACAGAAATAAAAATTACATCACTACGACCGGGCGAGGGTTTGCTCTCAGAAAATATGATCATTTTTTCTTTATCTTTTACGGTTTTCGAATTATAAGCATTTGTTCGGCATGTGGTCTGACCAGTCATAGCCTTTCTGCCTCCCCAGATTTTGTCGGTTAGTCATGAATTCAAATGCAGCAGAGCAGTTAGTCACCATGGTAACGGCCCAGCTGCTGCAGAGGGCTGATCAGACACTGAGCTGATAGCTGATTGGCTGAATGGTTTTCATCAATAACTTTGGATCTAAACCTCCTACAACCATATAACTTGATGGAGATCATGTTGAAGACCAATCAAACTGATTCCATAGTATTGGGACCCCGCCTCCTCAAAGCTGATTGGCTCATGGGTTCCTTTTAATAACTTTGGATCTAAAGGTCGCAGGGTCACCAAACTTTCTGAGATTGATAATACTGACACCCCGCACCATCCTAAGCCACATGGAGGTCACCACGGCGACGTAGTCGCCGTTTCGGTGCAATAGATTCCCACACACCGACCCCGACACCCCCAGAGCCCAGCCCCAACTCTCACAATTTCCGCGGGAATTGTCTAGTTAGTTGGGGCTGGCGTAGCACAGGCCAACTCACCCCCAGAGCATTGAACAATGCACTGGGGGTGAGTTGGCCTGGCGAAGCCAGGCCAACTCTTGTAATTGTACACCTATATTATTTATTTATATCTTCTTCCGTAAAAAGTTTGGCTCGCTTCTCCTCCTAGGTTTTTGCGAAAACCCCCACAATAGTTATATCAAAACGACCGGCTCGGCCGGGAATGGTGTGGTATGACTTTTCTCAGAGATTCCCGTTACTATGGCGACGTAATCGCAGTTTTCGTCGGGAATTTTGGCCCCATTCATTCCGGATGGGAGAGCCTCCCGAGGCTAGAGTGGGTGATGTCATCGTTAGAGTGTAGAGGGAGAAAAAATGACCCTGAAAAAAAAATTTATAAATTGCCGGTGTAGCCACAATTTTAACCGCACAACAATAATTTTTACACCAAAACGTAGGCACGACCGTCCTGATCGCTCCAATACTACTATCCAAGCTGAAAGTTCAGCGGTTTTCTCGCTATGACCCTCCAAGCGCAGCTTGGTCCCCCTTTTGCTCCCATTCAGTCCCATATTAAATTTGAATTTGAAAAACCTGGATTTTCCAAATCTTCCTACTTTTTAAACTGCTCCCGTGGGCACATTTTTCAAGTTACAGAAATAAAAATTACATCACTACGACCGGGCGAGGGTTTGCTCTCAGAAAATATGATCATTTTTTCTCCATCTTTCACGGTTTTCGAATTATGAGCATTTGTTCGGGGTGTGGTCCGACCAGAGGTAGCCTTTCTGCCTCCCCAGATTTTGTCGGTTAGTCATGAATTCAAATGCAGCAGAGCAGTTAGTCACCATGGTAACGGCCCAGCTGCTGCAGAGGGCTGATCAGACACTGAGCTGATAGCTGATTGGCTGAATGGTTTTCATCAATAACTTTGGATCTAAACCTCCTACAACCATATAACTTGATGGAGATCATGTTGAAGACCAATCAATCTGATTCCATCGTATTGTGACCCCGCCTCCTCAAAGCTGATTGGCTCATGGGTTTCTTTTAATAACTTTGGATCTAAAGGTCACAGGTTCACCAAACTTTCTGAGATTGATAATACTGACACCCCGCACCATCCTAAGCCACATGGAGGTCATCACGGCGACGTAGTCGCCGTTTCGGTGCAATTGATTCCCACGCACCGACCCCGACACCCCCAGAGCCCAGCCCCAACTCTCACAATTTCCGTGGGAATTGTCTAGTGTTAACTATACAATCTTGCTCTCCAGAACTTTGGCTCGCTTCTCCTCCTAGGGTTTTGAGAAAACCCAGACAATATATATATCAAATCGACCGGCTCGGCCGGGAATGGTGTGGAATGACTTTTCTCAGAGATTCCCGTTACTATGGCGACGTAGTGCCCGTTTTTGTGCTCCCATTCACTTTGAATGGGAGAGCCCCTGGAGGCCAGAGGGGATGATGTCATCGTTAGAGTGCAGCCACCCTGAGAACCTCTGAAAAAAATGTCTTTGACTCACTGGTACGGCCACAATTTTAACAGCACATCCATGTTTCTTATATCAAAACGTAGCCACGACCGTCCTGATCGCTCCAATATGACTATCAAAGCTGAGAGTTATAGAGTTTCAGTGCTATGACCCTCCAAGTGCAGCTTGGTCCCTCCCTTCTCTCATTCACTCCCATATTAAATTTGAATTTGAAAAATCCTCAGCTCTCCACATCTTCATACTTTTTAATCTGCTGCTGTAATCACATTTTTCCACTTACAGAAATAAAAATTATATCAGTACGACCGGGCGAAGGCCTGCTCTCAGAAAATATTATAGTCTACTCAGTAAACTTTACAGTTTTTGAATTAGAAGCAGGAGTTTGACAGGTGCACCTGGCTGACTGACCACTATTTGTGATTGAGTCAACAGTTAGAGCAGCAGTGGGTCTGTGTCAGTGACGTCATCATCACCATGGAAACACCACAGCTTGGGGGCTGCCATGTTTTCTCTGTCAGGGCTGGAAGCTGATTGGTCAATAGATTTTCATCAATAACTTTGGATCTAAAGTCCCCACACCCACCAAACCTGGTCAGAATGACAAAGAGGACCCCCCCATCCCATCCATGGCATCACCTTTACATTAAACTGCAGCAAGGACCCCCGACACCCCCAGAGCCCAGCCCCAACTCTCACAATTTCCGCGGGAATTGTCTAGTTAGTTGGGGCTGGCGTAGCACAGGCCAACTCACCCCCAGAGCATTGAACAATGCACTGGGGGTGAGTTGGCCTGGCGAAGCCAGGCCAACTCTTGTAATTGTACACCTATATTATTATATCTATCTTCTGCCGCAAAAGTTTGGCTCGCTTCTCCTCCTAGGTTTTTGAGAAAACCCCCACAATAGTTATATCAAAACGACCGGCTCGGCCGGGAATGGTGTGGAATGACTTTTCTCAGAGATTCCCGTTACTATGGCGACGTAGTCGCAGTTTTTAGTTCGGAATTTTGGCCCCATTCATTCCGGATGGGAGAGCCTCCCGAGGCTAGAGTGGGTGATGTCATCGTTAGAGTGTAGAGGGAGAAAAAATTACCCTGAAAAAAAAATTTATAAATTGCCGGTGTAGCCACAATTTTAACCGCACATCAATAATTTTTATATCAAAACGTAGGCACGACCCTCCTGATCGCTCCAATATCACTATCCAAGCTGAAAGTTCAGCGGTTTTCTCGCTATGAGCCTCCAAGCGCAGCTTGGTCCCCCTTTTGCTCCCATTCAGTCCCATATTAAATTTGAATTTGAAAAACCCGGATTTTCCGAATCTTCCTACTTTTCAAACTGCTCCCGTGGGCACATTTTTCAAGTTACAGAAATAAAAATTATATCACCACGACCGGGCGAGGGTTTGCTCTCAGAAAATATGATTATTGTTTCTCAATCCTTCATGGTTTTCGAATTATGAGCATTTGTTCGGCATGTGGTCTGACCAGTGATAGCCTTTCTGCCTCCCCAGATTTTGTCGGTTAGTCATGAATTCAAATGCAGCAGAGCAGTTAGTCACCATGGTAACGGCCCAGCTGCTGCAGAGGGCTGATCACACACTGAGCTGATAGCTGATTGGCTGAATGGTTTTCATCAATAACTTTGGATCTAAACCTCCTACGACCATATAACTTGATGGAGATCATGTTGAAGACCAATCAAACTGATTACATAGTATTGGGACCCCGCCTCCTCAAAGCTGATTGGCTCATGGGTTCCTTGTAATAACTTTTGATCTAAAGGTCGCAGGGTCACCAAACTTTCTGAGATTGATAATACTGACACCCCGCACCATCCTAAGCCACATGGAGGTCACCACGGCGACGTAGTCGCCGTTTCGGTGCAATTGATTCCCACGCACCGACCCCGACACCCCCAGAGCCCAGCCCCAACTCTCACAATTTCCGCGGGAATTGTCTAGTTAGTTGGGGCTGGCGTAGCACAGGCCAACTCACCCCCAGAGCATTGAACAATGCACTGGGGGTGAGTTGGCCTGGCGGAGCCAGGCCAACTCTTGTAATCCTACACCTATATTATTATTATATGTTTATTCTTCCGTAAAAAGTTTGGCTCGCTTCTCCTCCTAGGTTTTTGAGAAAACCCCCACAAAAGTTATATCAAAACGACCGGCTCGGCCGGGAATCGTGTGGAATGACTTTTCTCAGAGATTCCCGTTACTATGGCGACGTAGTCGCAGTTTTCGTCGGGAATTTTGGCCCCATTCATTCCGGATGGGAGAGCCCCGGGAGGCTAGAGTGGGTGATGTCATCGTTAGAGTGTAGAGGGAGAAAAAATGACCCTGAAAAAAAAATTTATAAATTGCCGGTGTAGCCACAATTTTAACCGCACATCAATAATTTTTACATCAAAACGTAGGCCCGACCGTCCTGATCGCTCCAATATCACTATCCAAGCTGAAAGTTCAGCGGTTTTCTCGCTATGAGCCTCCAAGCGCAGCTTGGTCCCCCTTTTGCTCCCATTCAGTCCCATATTAAATTTGAATTTGAAAAACCTGGATTTTCCAAATCTTCCTACTTTTCAAACTGCTCCCGTGGGCACATTTTTCAAGTTACAGAAATAAAAATTATATCACTACGACCGGGCGAGGGTTTGCTCTCAGAAAATATGATCATTTTTTCTCCATCTTTTACGGTTTTCGAATTATAAGCATTTGTTCGGCGTGTGGTCCGACCAGTGATAGCCTTTCTGCCTCCCCAGATTTCGTCGGTTAGTCATGAATTCAAATGCAGCAGAGCAGTTAGTCACCATGGTAACGGCCCAGCTGCTGCAGAGGGCTGATCAGACACTGAGCTGAAAGCTGATTGGCTGAATGGTTTTCATCAATAACTTTGGATCTAAACCTCCTACAACCATATAACTTGGTGGATATCATGTTGATGACCAATCAAACTGATTCCATAGTATTGGGACCCCGCCTCCTCAAAGCTGATTGGCTCATGGGTTTCTTTTAATAACTTTGGATCTAAAGGTCGCAGGGTCACCAAAATTTCTGAGATTGATAATACTGACACCCCGCACCATCCTAAGCCACATGGAGGTCACCACGGCGACGTAGTCTCCGTTTCGGTGCAATTGATTCCCACGCACCGACCCCGACACCCCCAGAGCCCAGCCCCAACTCTCACAATTTCCGCGGGAATTGTCTAGTTAGTTGGGGCTGGCGTAGCACAGGCCAACTCACCCCCAGAGCATTGAACAATGCACTGGGGGTGAGTTGGCCTGGCGAAGCCAGGCCAACTCTTGTAATTGTACACCTATATTATTATATCTATCTTCTGCCGCAAAAGTTTGGCTCGCTTCTCCTCCTAGGTTTTTGAGAAAACCCCCACAATAGTTATATCAAAACGACCGGCTCGGCCGGGAATGGTGTGGAATGACTTTTCTCAGAGATTCCCGTTACTATGGCGACGTAGTCGCAGTTTTTAGTTCGGAATTTTGGCCCCATTCATTCCGGATGGGAGAGCCTCCCGAGGCTAGAGTGGGTGATGTCATCGTTAGAGTGTAGAGGGAGAAAAAATGACCCTGAAAAAATTTTTTATAAATTGCCGGTGTAGCCATAATTTTAACCGCACCTCAATAATTTTTACATCAAAACGTAGGCCCGACCGTCCTGATCGCTCCAATACTACTATCCAAGCTGAAAGTTCAGCGGTTTTCTCGCTATGAGCCTCCAAGCGCAGCTTGGAGGCTCTTTTGCTCCCATTCAGTCCCATATTAAATTTGAATTTGAAAAACCTGGATTTTCTTAATCTTCCTACTTTTCAAACTGCTCCCGTGCGCACAGTTTTCAAGTTACAGAAATAAAAATTACATCACTACGACCGGGCGAGGGTTTGCTCTCAGAAAATATGATCATTTTTTCTCCATCTTTCACGGTTTTCGAATTATGAGCATTTGTTCGGCATGTGGTCTGACCAGTGATAGCCTTTCTGCCTCCCCAGATTTTGTCGGTTAGTCATGAATTCAAATGCAGCAGAGCAGTTAGTCACCATGGTAACGGCCCAGCTGCTGCAGAGGGCTGATCAGACACTGAGCTGATAGCTGATTGGCTGAATGGTTTTCATCAATAACTTTGGATCTAAACCTCCTACAACCATATAACTTGGTGGAGATCATGTTGAAGACCAATCAAACTGATTACATAGTATTGGGGCCCCGCCTCCTCAAAGCTGATTGGCTCATGGGTTTCCCTTAATATCTTTGGATCTAAAGGTCGCAGGGTCACCAAACTTTCTGAGATTGATAATACTGACACCCCGCACCATCCTAAGCCACATGGAGGTCACCACGGCGACGTAGTCGCCGTTTCGGTGCAATAGATTTCCACGCACCGACCCCGACACCCCCAGAGCCCAGCCCCAACTCTCACAATTTCCGCGGGAATTGTCTAGTGTTAACTATACAATCTTGCTCTCCAGAACTTTGGCTCGCTTCTCCTCCTAGGGTTTTGAGAAAACCCAGACAATATATATATCAAATCGACCGGCTCGGCCGGGAATGGTGTGGAATGACTTTTCTCAGAGATTCCCGTTACTATGGCGACGTAGTGCCCGTTTTTGTGTTCTCATTCACTTTGAATGGGAGAGCCCCTGGAGGCCAGAGGGGATGATGTCATCCTTAGAGTGCAGCCACCCTGAGAACCTCTGAAAAAAATGTCTTTGACTCACTGGTACGGCCACAATTTTAACAGCACATCCATGGTTCTTATATCAAAACGTAGCCACGACCGTCCTGATCGCTCAGATATGACTATCAAAGCTGAGAGTTGTACGGTTTCAGTGCTATGACCCTCAAAGTGCAGCTTGGTGCCTCCCTTCTTCTCATTCACTCCCATATTAAATTTGAATTTGAAAAATCCTCAGCTCTCCACATCTTCCTACTTTTTAATCTGCTCCTGTACTCACATTTTTCCACTTACAGAAATAAAAATTATATCAGTACGACCGGGCGAAGGCCTGCTCTCAGAAAATATACTTTACTCAGTCAACTTTATAGTTTTTGAATTAGAAGCAGGAGTTTGACAGGTGCACCTGGCTGACTGACCACTATTTGTGATTGAGTCAACAGTTAGAGCAGCAGTGGGTCTGTGTCAGTGACGTCATCATCACCATGGAAACACCACAGCTTGGGGGCTGCCATGTTTTCTCTGTCAGGGCTGGAAGCTGATTGGTCAATAGATTTTCATCAATAACTTTGGATCTAAAGTCCCCACAACCACCAAACGTGGTCAGAATGACAAAGAGGACCCCCCCATCCCATCCATGGCATCACCTTTACATTAAACTGCAGCAAGGACCCCCGACACCCCCAGAGCCCAGCCCCAACTCTCACAATTTCCGCGGGAATTGTCTAGTTAGTTGGGGCTGGCGTAGCACAGGCCAACTCACCCCCAGAGCATTGAACAATGCACTGGGGGTGAGTTGGCCTGGCGAAGCCAGGCCAACTCTTGTAATTGTACACCTATATTATTTATTTATATCTTCTTCCGTAAAAAGTTTGGCTCGCTTCTCCTCCTAGGTTTTTGCGAAAACCCCCACAATAGTTATATCAAAACGACCGGCTCGGCCGGGAATGGTGTGGTATGACTTTTCTCAGAGATTCCCGTTACTATGGCGACGTAATCGCAGTTTTCGTCGGGAATTTTGGCCCCATTCATTCCGGATGGGAGAGCCTCCCGAGGCTAGAGTGGGTGATGTCATCGTTAGAGTGTAGAGGGAGAAAAAATGACCCTGAAAAAAAAATTTATAAATTGCCGGTGTAGCCACAATTTTAACCGCACAACAATAATTTTTACACCAAAACGTAGGCACGACCGTCCTGATCGCTCCAATACTACTATCCAAGCTGAAAGTTCAGCGGTTTTCTCGCTATGACCCTCCAAGCGCAGCTTGGTCCCCCTTTTGCTCCCATTCAGTCCCATATTAAATTTGAATTTGAAAAACCTGGATTTTCCAAATCTTCCTACTTTTTAAACTGCTCCCGTGGGCACATTTTTCAAGTTACAGAAATAAAAATTACATCACTACGACCGGGCGAGGGTTTGCTCTCAGAAAATATGATCATTTTTTCTCCATCTTTCACGGTTTTCGAATTATGAGCATTTGTTCGGGGTGTGGTCCGACCAGAGGTAGCCTTTCTGCCTCCCCAGATTTTGTCGGTTAGTCATGAATTCAAATGCAGCAGAGCAGTTAGTCACCATGGTAACGGCCCAGCTGCTGCAGAGGGCTGATCAGACACTGAGCTGATAGCTGATTGGCTGAATGGTTTTCATCAATAACTTTGGATCTAAACCTCCTACAACCATATAACTTGATGGAGATCATGTTGAAGACCAATCAATCTGATTCCATCGTATTGTGACCCCGCCTCCTCAAAGCTGATTGGCTCATGGGTTTCTTTTAATAACTTTGGATCTAAAGGTCACAGGTTCACCAAACTTTCTGAGATTGATAATACTGACACCCCGCACCATCCTAAGCCACATGGAGGTCATCACGGCGACGTAGTCGCCGTTTCGGTGCAATTGATTCCCACGCACCGACCCCGACACCCCCAGAGCCCAGCCCCAACTCTCACAATTTCCGTGGGAATTGTCTAGTTAGTTGGGGCTGGCGTAGCACAGGCCAACTCACCCCCAGAGCATTGAACAATGCACTGGGGGTGAGTTGGACTGGCGAAGCCAGTCCAACTCTTGTAATCCTACGCCTATATTATTATATGTTTCTATCTTCTTCCGTAAAAAGTTTGGCTCGCTTCTCCTCCCAGGTTTTTGAGAAAACCCCCACAAAAGTTATATCAAAACGACCGGCTCGGCCGGGAATGGTGTGGAATGACTTTTCTCAGAGATTCCCGTTACTATGGCGACGTAGTCGGAGTTTTCGTTCGGAATTTCGGCCCCATTCATTCCGGATGGGAGGCTAGAGTGGGTGATGTCATCGTTAGAGTGTAGAGGGAGAAAAAATGACCCTGAAAAAAAAATTTATAAATTGCCGGTGTAGCCACAATTTTAACCGCACCTCAATAATTTTTACATCAAAACGTAGGCCCGACTGTCCTGATCGCTCCAATATCACTATCCAAGCTGAAAGTTCAGCGGTTTTCTCGCTATGAGCCTCCAAGCGCAGCTTGGTCCCCCTTTTGCTCCCATTAAGTCCCATATTAAATTTGAATTTGAAAAACCTGGATTTTCCAAATCTTCCTACTTTTTAAACTGCTCCCGTGGGCACATTTTTCAAGTTACAGAAATAAAAATTATATCACTACGACCGGGCGAGGGTTTTCTCTCAGAAAATATGATCATTTTTTCTCTAACTTTCACGGTTTTCGAATTATGAGCATTTGTTCGGCATGTGGTCCGACCAGTGATAGCCTTTCTGCCTCCCCAGATTTTGTCGGTTAGTCATGAATTCAAATGCAGCAGAGCAGTTAGTCACCATGGTAACGGCCCAGCTGCTGCAGAGGGCTGATCAGACACTGAGCTGATAGCTGATTGGCTGAATGGTTTTCATCAATAACTTTGGATCTAAACCTCCTACAACCATATAACTTGATGGAGATCATGTTGAAGACCAATCAAACTCATTCATTACTGTTGGGGCCCCGCCTCCTCAAAGCTGATTGGCTCATGGGTTTCTTTTAATAACTTTGGATCTAAAGGTCACAGGTTCACCAAACTTTCTGAGATTGATAATACTGACACCCCGCACCATCCTAAGCCACATGGAGGTCATCACGGCGACGTAGTCGCCGTTTCGGTGCAATTGATTCCCACGCACCGACCCCGACACCCCCAGAGCCCAGCCCCAACTCTCACAATTTCCGTGGGAATTGTCTAGTTAGTTGGGGCTGGCGTAGCACAGTCCAACTCACCCCCAGAGCATTGAAAATGCACTGGGGGTGAGTTGGACTGGCGAAGCCAGTCCAACTCTTGTAATCCTACACCTATATTATATATTTATATCTTCTTCCGTCAAAAGTTTGGCTCGCTTCTCCTCCTAGGTTTTTGAGAAAACCCCCACAAAAGTTATATCAAAACGACCGGCTCGGCCGGGAATGGTGTGGTATGACTTTTCTCAGAGATTCCCGTTACTATGGCGACGTAGTCGCAGTTTTCGTCGGGAATTTTGGCCCCATTCATTCCGGATGGGAGAGCCTCGGGAGGCTAGAGTGGGTGATGTCATCGTTAGAGTGTAGAGGGAGAAAAAATGACCCTGAAAATTTTTTTTATAAATTGCCGGTGTAGCCACGATTTTAACCGCACATCAATAATTTTTACGTCAAAACGTAGGCCCGACCGTCCTGATCGCTCCAATATCACTATCCAAGCTGAAAGTTCAGCGGTTTTCCCTCTATGACCCTCCAAGCGCAGCTTGGTCCCCCTTTTGCTCCCATTCAGTCCCATATTAAATTTGAATTTGAAAAACCTGGATTTTCCAAATCTTCCTACTTTTTAAACTGCTCCCGTGGGCACATTTTTCAAGTTACAGAAATAAAAATTACATCACTACGACCGGGCGAGGGTTTGCTCTCAGAAAATATGATCATTTTTTCTTTATCTTTTACGGTTTTCGAATTATAAGCATTTGTTCGGCATGTGGTCTGACCAGTCATAGCCTTTCTGCCTCCCCAGATTTTGTCGGTTAGTCATGAATTCAAATGCAGCAGAGCAGTTAGTCACCATGGTAACGGCCCAGCTGCTGCAGAGGGCTGATCAGACACTGAGCTGATAGCTGATTGGCTGAATGGTTTTCATCAATAACTTTGGATCTAAACCTCCTACAACCATATAACTTGATGGAGATCATGTTGAAGACCAATCAAACTGATTCCATAGTATTGGGACCCCGCCTCCTCAAAGCTGATTGGCTCATGGGTTCCTTTTAATAACTTTGGATCTAAAGGTCGCAGGGTCACCAAACTTTCTGAGATTGATAATACTGACACCCCGCACCATCCTAAGCCACATGGAGGTCACCACGGCGACGTAGTCGCCGTTTCGGTGCAATAGATTCCCACACACCGACCCCGACACCCCCAGAGCCCAGCCCCAACTCTCACAATTTCCGCGGGAATTGTCTAGTGTTAACTATACAATCTTGCTCTCCAGAACTTTGGCTCGCTTCTCCTCCTAGGGTTTTGAGAAAACCCAGACAATATATATATCAAATCGACCGGCTCGGCCGGGAATGGTGTGGAATGACTTTTCTCAGAGATTCCCGTTACTATGGCGACGTAGTGCCCGTTTTTGTGCTCCCATTCACTTTGAATGGGAGAGCCCCTGGAGGCCAGAGGGGATGATGTCATCGTTAGAGTGCAGCCACCCTGAGAACCTCTGAAAAAAATGTCTTTGACTCACTGGTACGGCCACAATTTTAACAGCACATCCATGTTTCTTATATCAAAACGTAGCCACGACCGTCCTGATCGCTCCAATATGACTATCAAAGCTGAGAGTTATAGAGTTTCAGTGCTATGACCCTCCAAGTGCAGCTTGGTCCCTCCCTTCTCTCATTCACTCCCATATTAAATTTGAATTTGAAAAATCCTCAGCTCTCCACATCTTCATACTTTTTAATCTGCTGCTGTAATCACATTTTTCCACTTACAGAAATAAAAATTATATCAGTACGACCGGGCGAAGGCCTGCTCTCAGAAAATATTATAGTCTACTCAGTAAACTTTACAGTTTTTGAATTAGAAGCAGGAGTTTGACAGGTGCACCTGGCTGACTGACCACTATTTGTGATTGAGTCAACAGTTAGAGCAGCAGTGGGTCTGTGTCAGTGACGTCATCATCACCATGGAAACACCACAGCTTGGGGGCTGCCATGTTTTCTCTGTCAGGGCTGGAAGCTGATTGGTCAATAGATTTTCATCAATAACTTTGGATCTAAAGTCCCCACACCCACCAAACCTGGTCAGAATGACAAAGAGGACCCCCCCATCCCATCCATGGCATCACCTTTACATTAAACTGCAGCAAGGACCCCCGACACCCCCAGAGCCCAGCCCCAACTCTCACAATTTCCGCGGGAATTGTCTAGTGTTAACTATACAATCTTGCTCTCCAGAACTTTGGCTCGCTTCTCCTCCTAGGGTTTTGAGAAAACCCAGACAATATATATATCAAATCGACCGGCTCGGCCGGGAATGGTGTGGAATGACTTTTCTCAGAGATTCCTGTTACTATGGCGACGTAGTGCCCGTTTTTGTGCTCCCATTCACTTTGAATGGGAGAGCCCCTGGAGGCCAGAGTGGATGATGTCATCGTTAGAGTGCAGCCACCCTGAGAACCTCTGAAAAAAATGTCTTTGACTCACTGGTACGGCCACAATTTTAACAGCACATCCATGGTTCTTATATCAAAACGTAGCCACGACCGTCCTGATCGCTCCAATATGACTATCAAAGCTGAGAGTTGTACGGTTTCAGTGCTATGACCCTCAAAGTGCAGCTTGGTCCCTGTCTTCTCTCATTCACTCCCATATTAAATTTGAATTTGAAAAATCCTCAGCTCTCCACATCTTCCTACTTTTAAATCTGCTGCTGTAATCACATTTTTCCACTTACAGAAATAAAAATTATATCAGTACGACCGGGCGAAGGCCTGCTCTCAGAAAATATTATACTTTACTCAGTCAACTTTATAGTTTTTGAATTAGAAGCAGGAGTTTGACAGGTGCACCTGGCTGACTGACCACTATTTGTGATTGAGTCAACAGTTAGTGCAGCAGTGGGTCTGTGTCAGTGACGTCATCATCACCATGGAAACACCACAGCTTGGGGGCTGCCATGTTTTCTCTGTCAGGGCTGGAAGCTGATTGGTCAATAGATTTTCATCAATAACTTTGGATCTAAAGTCCCCACACCCACCAAACTTGGTGAGAATGACAAAGAGGACCCCCCCATCCCATCCATGGCATCACCTTTACATTAAACTGCAGCAAGGACCCCCGACACCCCCAGAGCCCAGCCCCAACTCTCACAATTTCCGCGGGAATTGTCTAGTTATTATTATTATATGTTTCTATCTTCTTCCGTAAAAAGTTTGGCTCGCTTCTCCTCCTAGGTTTTTGAGAAAACCCCCACAATATATATATCAAAACGACCGGCTCGGCCGGGAATGGTGTGGAATGACTTTTCTCAGAGATTCCCGTTACTATGGCGACGCTATCCCAGTTTTTGTCCGGAATTTTTCCCCATTCATTCCGGATGGGAGAGCCCCGGGAGGCTAGAGTGGGTGATGTCATCGTTAGAGTGTAGAGGGAGAAAAAATGACCCTGAAAAAAAAATTTATAAATTGCCGGTGTAGCCACAATTTTAACCGCACCTCAATAATTTTTACATCAAGACGTAGGCCCGACTGTCCTGATCGCTCCAATATCACTATCCAAGCTGAAAGTTCAGCGGTTTTCTCGCTATGAGCCTCCAAGCGCAGCTTGGTCCCCCTTTTGCTCCCATTCAGTCCCATATTAAATTTGAATTTGAAAAACCTGGATTTTCCAAATCTTCCTACTTTTTAAACTGCTCCCGTGGACACATTTTTCAAGTTACAGAAATAAAAATTATATCACCACGACCGGGCGAGGGTTTGCTCTCAGAAAATATGATCATTTTTTCTCTAACTTTCACGGTTTTCGAATTATAAGCATTTGTTCGGGGTGTGGTCCGACCAGTGATAGCCTTTCTGCCTCCCCAGATTTTGTCGGTTAGTCATGAATTCAAATGCAGCAGAGCAGTTAGTCACCATGGTAACGGCCCAGCTGCTGCAGAGGGCTGATCAGACACTGAGCTGATAGCTGATTGGCTGAATGGTTTTCATCAATAACTTTGGATCTAAACCTCCTACAACCATATAACTTGGTGGAGATCATGTTGAAGACCAATCAAACTGATTCCATAGTATTGGGACCCCGCCTCCTCAAAGCTGATTGGCTCATGGGTTTCCCTTAATAACTTTGGATCTAAAGGTCGCAGGGTCACCAAACTTTCTGAGATTGATAACACTAACACCCCGCACCATCCTAAGCCACATGGAGGTCACCACGGCGACGTAGTCGCCGTTTCGGTGCAATTGATTCCCACGCACCGACCCCGACACCCCCAGAGCCCAGCCCCAACTCTCACAATTTCCGCGGGAATTGTCTAGTTATTATATGTTTATTCTTCCGTAAAAAGTTTGGCTCGCTTCTCCTCCCAGGTTTTTGAGAAAACCCCCACAAAAGTTATATCAAAACGACCGGCTCGGCCGGGAATCGTGTGGAATGACTTTTCTCAGAGATTCCCGTTACTATGGCGACGTAGTCGGAGTTTTCGTCGGGAATTTTGGCCCCATTCATTCCGGATGGGAGAGCCCCGGGAGGCTAGAGTGGGTGATGTCATCGTTAGAGTGTAGAGGGAAAAAAAACGACCCTGAAAAATAAATTTATAAATTGCCGGCGTAGCCACATTTTTAACCGCACATCGATAATTTTTACATCAAAACGTAGGCACGACCCTCCTGATCGCTCCAATATCACTATCCAAGCTGAAAGTTCAGCGGTTTTCTCGCTATGACCCTCCAAGCGCAGCTTGGTCCCCCTTTTGCTCCCATTCAGTCCCATATTAAATTTGAATTTGAAAAACCGGGATTTTCCGAATCTTCCTACTTTTTAAACTGCTCCCGTGCGCACATTTTTCAAGTTACAGGAATAGAAATTATATCACTACGACCGGGCGAGGGTTTTCTCTCAGAAAATATGATCATTTTTTCTCTAACTTTCACGGTTTTCGAATTATAAGCATTTGTTCGATGTGTGGTCCGACCAGTGATAGCCTTTCTGCCTCCCCAGATTTTGTCGGTTAGTCATGAATTCAAATGCAGCAGAGCAGTTAGTCACCATGGTAACGGCCCAGCTGCTGCAGAGGGCTGATCAGACACTGAGCTGATAGCTGATTGGCTGAATGGTTTTCATCAATAACTTTGGATCTAAACCTCCTACAACCATATAACTTGGTGGAGATCATGTTGAAGACCAATCAAACTGATTACATAGTATTGGGACCCCGCCTCCTCAAAGCTGATTGGCTCATGGGTTCCTTTTAATAACTTTGGATCTAAAGGTCGCAGGGTCACCAAACTTTCTGAGATTGATAATACTGACACCCCGCACCATCCCAAGCCACATGGAGGTCACCACGGCGACGTAGTCGCCGTTTCGGTGCAATTGATTCCCACGCACCGACCCCGACACCCCCAGAGCCCAGCCCCAACTCTCACAATTTCCGCGGGAATTGTCTAGTTAGTTGGGGCTGGCGTAGCACAGGCCAACTCACCCCCAGAGCATTGAACAATGCACTGGGGGTGAGTTGGACTGGCGAAGCCAGTCCAACTCTTGTAATCCTACGCCTATATTATTATATGTTTCTATCTTCTTCCGTAAAAAGTTTGGCTCGCTTCTCCTCCCAGGTTTTTGAGAAAACCCCCACAAAAGTTATATCAAAACGACCGGCTCGGCCGGGAATGGTGTGGAATGACTTTTCTCAGAGATTCCCGTTACTATGGCGACGTAGTCGGAGTTTTCGTTCGGAATTTCGGCCCCATTCATTCCGGATGGGAGGCTAGAGTGGGTGATGTCATCGTTAGAGTGTAGAGGGAGAAAAAATGACCCTGAAAAAAAAATTTATAAATTGCCGGTGTAGCCACAATTTTAACCGCACCTCAATAATTTTTACATCAAAACGTAGGCCCGACTGTCCTGATCGCTCCAATATCACTATCCAAGCTGAAAGTTCAGCGGTTTTCTCGCTATGAGCCTCCAAGCGCAGCTTGGTCCCCCTTTTGCTCCCATTAAGTCCCATATTAAATTTGAATTTGAAAAACCTGGATTTTCCAAATCTTCCTACTTTTTAAACTGCTCCCGTGGGCACATTTTTCAAGTTACAGAAATAAAAATTATATCACTACGACCGGGCGAGGGTTTTCTCTCAGAAAATATGATCATTTTTTCTCTAACTTTCACGGTTTTCGAATTATGAGCATTTGTTCGGCATGTGGTCCGACCAGTGATAGCCTTTCTGCCTCCCCAGATTTTGTCGGTTAGTCATGAATTCAAATGCAGCAGAGCAGTTAGTCACCATGGTAACGGCCCAGCTGCTGCAGAGGGCTGATCAGACACTGAGCTGATAGCTGATTGGCTGAATGGTTTTCATCAATAACTTTGGATCTAAACCTCCTACAACCATATAACTTGATGGAGATCATGTTGAAGACCAATCAAACTCATTCATTACTGTTGGGGCCCCGCCTCCTCAAAGCTGATTGGCTCATGGGTTTCTTTTAATAACTTTGGATCTAAAGGTCACAGGTTCACCAAACTTTCTGAGATTGATAATACTGACACCCCGCACCATCCTAAGCCACATGGAGGTCATCACGGCGACGTAGTCGCCGTTTCGGTGCAATTGATTCCCACGCACCGACCCCGACACCCCCAGAGCCCAGCCCCAACTCTCACAATTTCCGTGGGAATTGTCTAGTTAGTTGGGGCTGGCGAAGCGCAGGCCAACTCTCACCCAGAGCATTGAAAATGCACTGGGCGAGAGTTGGCCTGGCGAAGCCAGGCCAACTCTTGTAATCCTACACCTATATTATTATTATTATTATATCCATCTTCTTCCGTAAAAAGTTTGGCTCGCTTCTCCTCCTAGGGCTTTGAGAAAACCCCCACAATAGTTATATCAAAACGACCGGCTCGGCCGGGAATCGTGTGCTATGACTTTTCTCAGAGATTCCCGTTACTATGGCGACGCCATCCCAGTTTTTGTCCGGAATTTTGGCCCCATTCATTCCGGATGGGAGAGCCTCCCGAGGCTAGAGTGGGTGATGTCATCGTTAGAGTGTAGAGGTAGAGAAAACAGCCCTGAAAAATAAATTTATAAATCGCCGGTGTAGCCACAATTTTCACCGCACCTCAATAATTTTTACATCAAAACGTAGGCACGACCGTCCTGATCGCTCCAATACCACTATCTAAGCTGAAAGTCCTACGGTTTTCTCGCTATGAGCCTCCAAGCGCAGCTTGGTCCCTCTTTTGCTCCCATTCAGTCCCATATTAAATTTGGATTTGAAAGTCTTCCTCTTTCGAAATTTTCCTACTTTTTAAACTGCTCCTGTGCTCTCATTTTTCCAGCTACAGAAATAAAAAATATATCAGTGCGATCAGGCGACTCTCGGCTCTCAGAAAATATGATCGTTTTGTCTCCATCTTTTACGGTTTTTGATTTATGAGCAGTTGTTCGGGCTGTGTTCCAGCCATAGTCTGACTTTCTACCTGCCCAGACTTAGTCAGTCAGTCATGTAATTAGAGCACATGCTGCAGGTAGTCACCATGGTAACGACGCACCTGCTCACCAACTCAGAGTGGTTCATGGGTTTTCATCAATAACTTTGGATCTAAACCTCCTACAACCATATAACTTGGTGCAGATGATGTTGACAACCAATCAAACTCATTCAATAGTGTTGGGGCCCCGCCTCCTCAAAGCTGATTGGCTCATGGGTTTCCCTTAATAACTTTGGACCTAAAGCTCCTACAACCATATAACTTGGTGGAGATCATGTTGAAGACTAATCAAACTGATTCCATAGTATGAGGACCCCGCCTCCTCAAAGCTGATTGGCTTATGGGTTTCCCTTAATAACTTTTTATCTAAACTCCCCACACCCACCAAACTTGGTGAGAATGACAAAGAGGACCCCCCCATCCCAACCATCGCATCACCTTTACATTAAACTGCAGCAAGGACCCCCGACACCCCCAGAGCCCAGCCCCAACTCTCACAATTTCCGCGGGAATTGTCTAGTTACATTTAGTATTGTAATTGAGTAGCTTTTATGAATATTTTGTAATATTTAAGTAGTTTTTAAAAAATAGTACTTTTACATACATTTTGTCCCACGTATTTACTCAATTAGTGTACTGAGAGTACTGAGTAAAATTAGACTGATAGAGATAAAATGGCATGCACAATAATAAAACAATCTGCTGGAAATTAAAGAAGATTATGTAGGATTGCCTACAGCATTTTCACTATTTTACTTGTCCCACCTATATTGGATCAATGTATTGGATGATGGCTGGTGCCAAGCAAGAGATAGAGGCTTATGGAGGACGACATTCAAGAAAATAAACATTGAATTCTCAAGAGGAAAGCTAATTAAATGTAACTAAGTATTTTTGCTCAAATTCCATTTTAAGTTAAATACTTTTTACTTTTACTGAAGTAGGATTTAAGCAAAGGAAATATACTTTTACTTGAGTATGGTTTTTCTGTACTTTTTCCACCTCTGGTGATAATACATGTTGATGACACAATCTGTGACCTGCTGCAGTAGAACCACATGCTGCAACCAGCTGCATCATATGATTAAACATGGCTGAAAGAGAAAAGGAGGAGCTGGTGAAAAAGACCATTCAGATTTAAGCTGCAGCATTGGTAGGTTCCAAAATTGACTGCATAATAGAGTTGCAATGATTAATTAATTAGTGGTCAACTTTTACTTTAATGACTACTTTAATAATAAGTCGATTTAAAAAAGAAAACCACCAAATTCTCTGGTTCCAGCTTCTCTTCTCTGATTATTTTATTTTTCACCAAGTCAACGAGTCAGTGCAACATGTCCATAGCAGATTTATTTACATTGGAGTGAAAAAAAACAGTAAACTAGAAAAGAAAATTGCTGGGACCGGAGATTTTGGTTAGGTTTAAGCATGGTTTGGTTGGTGTTGTTTAAAAATCTTCTTCTTAAAAATAACTCAAATTAAAGTCCAAATTCTCTGGTTCCAGCTTCTCTTCTCTGATTATTTCCTGGTTTCTTTAGTCTCTATAATAGTAAACTGATGATCTTTGGTTGTGGACAAAAAAAGACATTTTAGGTTGAATCTTCAGCTTTGAGGAACACTGATCCTCATTTTACACCATTTTATCAACCAAACAACAAGTTGATTAACAATCAATTTAATAATTAATAGATTAGTCATCTATCAAAATAGTTTTCTAACAAATGATGTGCTGGCTCAATGTAAAAAAAAATAAGAAGAAGAAAAATCATATAACAATTTCCATGAATTGTTTCTGTTTGAGTTATTTCAATGTGCCTAATATTACATGCCACCAGACTTTAATAGCTGGGACAACTTCATTACATTAGTATGAACAACGTGATTTGCCTATTCCTCTACAAGTATTAATGTTAAACCAACTTAATTAAAATTGTATTAAAATTAACCCTTTTAGTTAATCTAACTTTTGTAACTTTCATTTTACTCAGAAATGTGCATGGAAATTGTTACATAATTTTTCTCACAACCCATATTAAATAAAATCAACAATATTTGGCCATAGTCCATAACAGAAATAATAGTTTACAATTACATAGAAATTCATTATCTAAGGCAGACTGTGTCTGTCATGTCTCGTCGTAAATGTTAAGTCATCACTCGTGTTGTCTTGTCGTACACTTCCTGTTTTATTTTGGAATAACTCTTCCCTCTCGTTTCAGGCACCTTTGCTTCCTGCCCTTGTGTGTTTTCCCGCCAGTGTGATTGCCTTCCCCTGCCCTGATTGTTTTCACCTGTGCCCTGTTACCTTGTGTCTATTTATTGTCTGTGTCTACCCTTGTCCTGTGCCAGTTCGTCATGTCCCATGTCTTGAGAACCAGCGCCCAGCTCCAGGCCCATGCCCTTTCAGGTTTTGTGTTTTGTTCCTGTCTATTTAGTTTCCAGTCTTGTGTTGACAGCTTTTCCTTTGTTACTTTTTCCTAGTTATCATTAGTCCGGTTTTCCTCGCAAGAGTGATTTTTTGTTTACCTCGCAAGAGTGATTTTCTGTTTACCTCATGAGAGTGCATTTTTTGTTTTCCTCGAAAGAGCGAATTTTTGTTGGTACTTTTATAGCTTTAGTTTAGTAGTATTTTCCTCGAGAGTGATTTTCATTTTTGTACGTAATTGCAATAAAGACTTTCCCTTTTTGAACGGACTGTGAAGAGTCGTGCATTTGGGTTCAGCCTCCGGCCCCCCCCCGTTGTGTCAGTGTCTCACAGTGAGATTTCAGTTTTATGCTCTGTTCAAAGATTTTTAAGTTTACAGACCCACTTCATTGTAAAAATGGTTCTGTTTGGATAACTTGAATTAAGATCAATCAGAAGGTTGTGATGCCTACAACTTGCAATACAAGTACAATAAATTTGATTTGACCATTTTTTTCAAGATGGGAAACAAAAGTAAATTTGCACAAACTACTGCAACAAAATGGGCAGTAGGCAATTATACACTCAAACTGTTAACAAATGGGTACAAATACTACAGCATGAACAATATCATCAATGTCAGTACTTGATGGTGAAATGGCTGACTACAACACCTAAAACAGCCTAGCCATCCATGAAGCTATTGTTGCTCAAACTACTAAACTGTTCCTGGTACATGACTTTCTCCACAAAGAGGATTTCAGCACACAAAATAAATTGTATTCATTCAAATACATTTATTAAATTTCGTACACTTGTGGTGTTCCTGGTGAAAAGTGATCAATCATTAGAAATGAATGGAGGAAACCAGAATTAACAGGTCATGTGGACTTCCCTGTCTGTTGAGACAAAGGCAAAATGTCTGACCATGCTAATGTAGTATGTCTGTCTCTATGTTCTGTTCTGTCCAAGTCATGTTACCAGCCCATGAAAGGAAGGAGAAGAGTTGGAGTGAGTGTCTGAAGATGTTGTTGCAGCTCTGGTGTTCGTTGTGGAGTAGATCCTTCGTGCAGGCTGTGTTACTCTTTGTTAATCCTTGTTGCTGGTTGTAGAACCAGGCCTGAGTTTCTTGAGTGGTACTCACTGGACATTGTTGAGTCTTTGTTCACTTGCAGGTCCATGAGATGGTGAAAGCAGCTGGATAATCCCTTGATAGCGGAGAAGCTGCTGAAGGCTTCTGTCCTGCAGCTTCTCCTGCTACAGATTGGTGCTCTGCTGATGTGCAGGAGACTGGACGAGAGTGAGGAGCGAGTGGGGTAAGAGAGTTGAAGAGAGAGAATGAGACAAAGGCTTGGGATGGTGCCTTTATATCTCTGGTGACATCCCCTGAAGGTATGAACAAGGTTTCCCGGGGGGAAGGTCACAAGTTCCAGGTTCAGACAGGCAGTTGTGCAGACCTTTTGCATATATCTCCTATATCAACAGTTCCAAAACTTGTAATGTTCACAAGCAGTTTTGTTGATAATAAAAACCAAATTTAACACAACAAGAGGAGATAATATATGTATTAGAGATTTTACGATGAGTCTTAATGAAATGGTCAAATTGAACAGGGGACACCGCATTGATTAGCATGAAACGAACACAACATGAGAGTAAAATAAATTTGAAAGAAACAAAGTTAACCAGATGATGTCAGTAACTCGTCCTGCATCAGTTAAGCATAAATTTATGAAATGGCTGCATTGGTCTAACAATAGATGACCCATTGCTGTTTTTAACCCTCTATTACATAGTGTTGCCATATGTGATAATTACAATTACTTTATCTTCATTTTTCCAAAAAGCTGTGATAAAAACTATGTTTTTACAGGTAGGTGTGAAAATGTGGATTTTTTTGAAAGTCATACAATTTATGAGGTCACATGACCAGAACATCTTGTTTGCCAGTCCCTTTTTCTTATGGACATTTGGAAATGGAAAATTTTCATCAAATAAAATATTTTTTTTTGTTGCCATATGGCATACAACCTAATGTCCCATTGACTTCCATATCATGCTATCTGCTGGTCCAGGTGTTGCAGCCACATTGGTAAGTGGTCGTTTCAGCAGTGCTCCACTACAGTACATGAAGATCCAGAACAGAAAGCCTCCAGTGGACTGACCTCTTTCTTTCTCTCTCTACTCAGCCTGCATCCAGCCATCCAGGCTTTTATTAAATGTAAACAAGAACTAATGTGATTTTTATGTATGTTCATAGTACAGAGAGGCAGAATGCTCTGGACACAGAGCAATATCAGGTCAATCACAGACACGCTGACGTTGCTGCTGCTCTGATGACTTTCTCCTGCACAGCAGCTGTGTTTGTCTGCTGAAGCCTCTATGATCTATGAAGAGCCTTCATGTTGATGGCTGCATTGTGTGCCTACAGTAAACACAACACAACAAGTGTTTCTCACCACTCTTCTGCTGGTTTGTGTGTGTGCACGTCAAGTAAAATTTAAATAGAAAAAAAATAGAATAATCGGAGTGATAAAAAGTTCAGATCAAACAACAAAAATATGAGACCAAAAGTCAGAACCATAGGATTAAAAGTAAAACATATTAAATATATATATATATATATATATATATATATATATATATATATATATATATATATATATATATATATATATATATGATAAAAAGTGAAACCTTAGATTCAAAAGTAAAAAATAAAATTAGGTAAAAAGTCAAAAATCTGATCAAAATACTATATGGTGTAAAATGTCTTTTTTTTTGTCTAGACCAACAGTCCTCAACCCAAAGATCATCAGTTTACTATTATAGAGACTAAAGAAACCAGGAAATAATCAGAGAAGAGAAGCTGGAACCAGAGAATTTGGACTTTATTTTGAGTTATTTTTAAGAAGAACATTTTGAAATCACACCAACCAATTTACGTTTTTATTTGTTATGTTTCTATTTTGGCTATGGATATGTTGCACTGACTTGTTGACTTGGTGAAAAATAAATACATTTCAACATTTCAACAGCATATATGTGTATATTTCCGTGCACAATTTGAAGAATTATCTACAATTTGAACTCTTGTAGTATTATGGCGAAGCAAATTATGAATGAAAGTATTTTTCATTGTTCATTCTGCCCGACTGTAGTTTGTCACAAATCTGTTGATGTGAATGAAGTTTGATAATGCTATATGTGGGTTTGGTTGCAGGATATACGTAATGAAGTAAATTCTCACCTTATCTCTAAAGCAGAGCCCAGCCACCCTGTGAAGGCTGCTTGTATTCATGATCTTGTTGTTTCAGTCACTACCCAAAGCCTGTGACCATAGGTGAGGGTAGAAACGTAGATTGACTGGTAATTGGAGAGCTTCACCTTTTAGCTCAGCTCCTTCTTCACCATGACAGAGCAATACAGGGCCCATATATCTGCAGATGCCGCACCAATTCCCCTGTCAATCTCCCTCCATCCTTCCCTCACTCGTGAACAAGAACCTGAGATACTTGAACTCCTCCACATAAGACAGGATCTCATCCCTGACATAGAGACTGAACTCCAACTTTTTCTGGCTGAGAACCATGGCCTCAGATTTGGAGGTGCTGATTTTCATCCCAGCCGCTTCACACTCAACTGCAAAACTCTCCAGTGAGGGCTGAAGGTCACGGTTTGATGAAGCCAACAGAACCAGATCAACTTGAAAAAAGCAACGACTCAATCCTGAGGTCACCAAACCACAGCCCCTCATTGCAATATGGACTGAGCTTTGGCACCAGGAGTAGAGGGACTGGATGGCTCATGTCAGCGGGTCTGGAACCCCATACTCCCAGAGCAGCCACCAGAGGACTCCCTGAGGGACACAGTCAACGCCTTTTCCAAGTCCACAAAACATACGACACACGACTGGCCACCAGCTTGCCGTCGAGCCCCTCCCCGGGTTAATGTAAGCCCAATGTCCCCCCCCCAAAAAAACTCAAATAGTGATTTCCATTTTTTCATGACAATTTTTGAAAATTCTGAATGATGATGACATGTCAAAAGTCCATGAATGGAAGGGACTGGCAAACAGGATATGTGATAAGTCTGATATGTGGGAGGTAGTGTTGTTTGTACTTAATTTGTAAATAGGGCTTGACGTTTATGATTTGGTATCCTTATTTTTTATTACAGTAGTGTAGTAGTTAGTGATAACATTTAGTGTGTTCCATGTACTCAATGTAAACTTGTTTTTTGTTTGTGTTTTCTTTGTTTGTGTTTTTCACCTCATGGAAACCACACCAAAATAAAATATGCAAAAGGAAAAAAGTGCTTGTTTCACTAAGTGAATCCAGTTCCTACAACTCTAAAGAGGTGACTCGTCCCCTTCAAGTGGGGTTGCATGAAGATCAGATAAGACTTGACAGTAAATAATCCAGTCTAAGAAGAGACATCTTTAACTACTTTAACCATTAATGTTACCTTTTATTATGTATTTTTTACCCATTTTAAGATTGAAATGTCTTATTTCCTGTTTTGGTTAGAGGGGCTTTTGAAAACATTAAGTAACTTGGCAAAAGAAGAAAAATGGTAAAACTGTGAACATTGACTAAAACAAAGTACAATAAAGTACATACGGTGAAATATTGATGTATTTGAACAAGGTTAGTGTTTGGTGAACTATTATAATGTAATTTGCTTCTTGAAGTTTAGTGTTTGGTTATATGAAATTAATTTAATGAGAGTTTGGCTCTTGAACAGAAAGATGGTTAATATTTGTGACTTGTTGTGTTTTTGTGCTTGGCTCTTATGTTGATTTGGGAACCAATGAATCAAAATCATCAGTTAGTGTCAGAATGTCTTTCAGAGGGAGATGCCACACAGAACCGTGAGTGCTTCACTGATTCATTATGATTCTCCTCTGTGCTAAGTTTTACCTTCACGCCCTCGGGATGTAGCACTGATTCCATCTGTCCGAGTTTGTGGAGTGTTTGTTTCTGAGATGATCTCCTTGCCCCCACTGACACTGTCAGTTCAGTTCATGCCACTGATGGATCTGAGTTATTTATCTCGGGGAATGAGTGAGGAGAACAGAGGACAGATAAGCAAATATTGCTCAGACCTACATGCATCAGATCTCTGGATGTTATATCTGACAATAAAATAAATTATCCTGCTCAGTCACCAGAGATAAACGCTGACAGTTTAGGCTTCTGCTTTTTCTGCAGATATCAATTTCTTACTTCATATCATATCAATGTTTCCTGATACCTGCATATTTTCACGAATCCTGTTTAGTGGTATAATGCTGTAGTTAAGGTGTGGTTAGTTTTAAGCACAAAACACCTGGTTAGTGTTAGAAAGATGTGTTTTGGTTAAAATGATCAATGACAGGACAAACATCAGTAACAGTGGTGTTGAACAGTTGTCTCCTGCAGCTTCTCCAACTCTAGACATGAAACAAAGCACTGATCCGTCCACCCAACCCTCCTGCTGCTGCTGAGAGAAGAGGAACTGAAGAGGAACATCCACTGAACTACATAGGTCACCACATCTGTGATGCATTTAGGATAAAAAAAACATACAAAATAAACATAACTTGGCAAAGTCAAACCCAACAAGTTAAGTTGACAGTTTGTATAAACCACCACATATGTATGTAGATTCAAGGTTTCAAATTTCGAAGTTGTTGTTTGTTTGTTATTATTGGAACAGTGATAAATTTTCTCCAGAATATTCTCAATATTTGCATGACAGGTAAAAGAAATCTGGTTAAAGGACAAACCTAAACCATCCAAACACTACAACACAAACACAAAACACAAACTGATTGCACAAGACAATTTAAAAAATAACAATAAAAGGACAAAAGAACACACACTCACAACATGTGCAGCATCATCCGCCCACAGACACACTCACAACATAAATAACTTCACCTTGACTTGGTAAATGAAAATGAATGAGTGTGAAGCAGTGAAAGCCTGGTGAGGAACAACACTGGCTGTACAGCAGTAAACAAAGAGCAGCTTCACTCTAAGTGCTTCCTCTCAGCAGCTGGAGGATCCAGTCAAACACAGGTTGATGAGTGGAAAGAGACAAACGTCTCCTGTGTTTCTGTCACTAAAACAAATCAACAATTGCTCAGAGCAGGAGGTTCATTGTCTCACAGATGTGAGACTCATCCATCAGGTTAAGGTCAGGTATGGAAATTCAAGGACGGAATGTTCCTTTAGAAAAGGGTCAAACATCACAAGAGGTTTCATAATAGCCAAGTGGATTAAAAGAAAAATATTTATTTAGACTGGTTTTGTTTCTTGAGACTGTCACAAGAAGCAAATATGAAACATCCATCCATTTTCTACACCTGTTTATTCCTTACTGGCAAGGCTGGACTGGTCATTTATTTATTATATATTAAATATTTATTATAGACCTGGATATGGCCCAGCCTATCAACAGCAGTTGATTTTTTCAGTGGCCACCTATGGTACTGCAACAAAACATCCCATGTGACCCAAAAGTTATTTTTCCCATCATCCGCAATAGTAGAAGAGAAGCCTGTAAAACAGGGCACTCCCAGCTATAACCCCGTTAATTACCAATCTTTGGATTCTATATTTTTAAGTCAGGGACTTTTTATCCATCAAAAACCTTTCGGCCAGAAAAGCTCTGGAAAAATGTCTATTCCCAGTGTGATGTCACAGCTGTGTGACGCAGAGCCATCATGCTGTATCTCCGGAGCGAGGATGGTTTATTTATTTATTTATTTTTCTTAAAAAACGTTCAACGCTCCGGGGTATGATGGAAAGCCCCAGAGCATCATAGGAGGTGACTCTACTGATCAGTCTATATAGGTCACATTATGCGGAAATAAACCTGGAAGTCAGGATTTTTTTGGCGTCTTTTGGCATGTGTCAGGCAAGCAAACATTGAATTGATTGACAGCCATTTTTAGGTCTGGTATCCAGTTCTATAATATATCTATGATTTGGGCAGTTCCAATACTTTTTTTCCAATTGGTTTAACCAGCCCCTAAGTAGTGAATCAACAACTCTAGCACTGCGTTGGTGTTGAAACCCACCCCTTTATAGTGAGTCCTGCCTACACACCCTAATTTATTTGGCAAAACAAATGTCAGCGCATGTGTTTGTTTCCTAGCAACTGGTCCTTGACACGCGCTTTGTCTGCGGCCCATTGGTTATTTCCTTCACTGACACGGGATCATCAAACATGTTCTGCCTTTGGCTTGGTGTGCCAATGTGCAGTGCAACATATAAATATACCGTAGACTAAGTATTGTAACATCTCTCAAAAAACACACATCAATTGTTAGCCAGTTTAGCTGCTACTTTATTCCTCATGCTAACACATGCTACTGTGGCCGTAGCCAATGCCAAAACAGCAAACTTCGAAAGAAAAGTTCATGAGTGCTCTTTCCTTCTTTCTGAAGAGAATCACTCTACACACTTACTGCAGCATCTTATTCTAAGACATGTTCACAGACCCTCAGGAGATCCCAGTACTATCACCTAACAGGACAGAGCCAAACAGTCTTGAATGTGATGTGAGAACACTTTTTAAAACCACCATTCAGCAATGATACCAGTCAACTGGCAACATTTTAAATTAAGTATGACACTATTATCGTTGGGCGACACGGTGGCGCAGGGGTTAGCGCTGTTGCCTCACAGCAAGAAGGTCGCAGGTTCAAGACCTCCTTGGTCCGGGGTCTGGGACCTTTCTGTGTGGAGTTTGCATGTTCTCCCCGTGTCTGCGTGGGTTTTCACCGGGTACTCCGGCTTCCTCCCACACTCCAAAAACATGCTGAGGTTAATTGGCAACTCTAAATTGCCCATAGGTGTGAATGTGTGAGTGAATGGTGTGTGTGCCCCACGATTGGCTGGCGACCATCTGGGGTGTATCCCTGCCTCTCGCCGTAACACGCTGGGATAGGCTCCAGCAGAACCCTGCGACCCTAATGAGGAATAAGCAGGTATAGAAAATGACTGACTGACTGACTGACTATTATCGTTTGTGGGGTGATTAGTAGGCATCAGCCTTTTTGGACCTGAAAAATGTGTTTGGGTCTTTTTATGTAGTTGGTTAGGGACAATGAAAGAAAATCACACTTTGTCAATTTCGTTTATTTCCTATGTTATGCCATTGCAGCTGTGGGTCTCTCACTCTATTCATTATTGCAGTCTTATTTGTAAATAAGTAGATAGTAGATAATTTCTGGCGCTGGAAATTGAGAATGGGCAAGTTCACTCAGACCCAGCTAAGGTTCAGACGGTGGTAGAGTGGCCAGTCTTGTGCTTTGCCAACTTCTACCAGCATTTTATCAGGGATTACAACAGAGTGGCGGCTCTGTTTCCTCAGATTACATACCCTTCACAGATTTTCTCCTGGACCCCAGCAGACGATTCTACTTTTTCTAGTCTCACATCCGCTCCAGTTCTTGTCCAACCAGACCCCACCAAACAATTCATTGTGGAGACGGATGCTTCCGAGGCAGGGGCTGGAGCTGTTCTCCCCCAGTATTTAGGGGAAAAGCTGCACCTTTGTGCCTTTTTCTCATGCCGGTTTTCCTCAGCCAAATGGAATTATGACGTGGGAAATCAGGAGTTGTTAGCAGTGGTTCTGGTGCTGGAGGAGTGGCGGCACTGGTTGGAGGGGTCGGAGATCCCTTTCCTGGTATGGACAGACCATAAAAACCAATCTATCTCAAAACAGCCAAGAGACTCGACTCCCGGCAGTCTGGTGGCTCCCTATCTCCCGAGACACCCGCCAATTCATCGCCACCTGCTCCCTCTGTGCCTGTGACAAGGCCACTTGCCGGTCTATTGCTGGCCTGCTCAACCCTCTTCCAGTCCCCCAGTGCCCATGGTGCCACCCTCAAAAGGTAACAACACTATCCTCACCATTGTTGACCGATTCTCCAAGGCTGTTCACTTCATTCTCATACCCAAGTTCCCTTCTGCCTTGAAAACTGTTGAACTGCTGGTGCAACACATCTTTCGTCTACCCCGGTAGACATGGTTTCAGACCAAGGGCCGTAGTTTGCATCCCAGGTGTTGATGTCCTTCTGCGAGGCACTGGGGGCATCCGCTAGCTTGTCATCAGGTTACCACCCTACCCATCCAATGGCCAGACGGAATGGGCTAACCAGGACTTAGAGGCCACCCTTCGATGTGTGCTCGCTTGGCACCCAGCGTCCTGGAGCTGCCAGCTACCATGGGTGGAATATGCACATAACTCCCTCTCCTGCTCTACTACCAGCATGTCTCCCTTCATGGTGATGGCCGGCTTTCAACCTCCGTTGTTTTCTGGTGGGCTGGGAGGGCTATGGACCAGAGGAATGGTCATGGCTCAGGCATGACTTCATATTGGATCCCTCTCTTATCAGAGACTCTTACAAGGCTCACCCTGGCAATCCAATGGGTTGCCCAGAGCCGGCCGTGGGGGGGGGTGTTCTGGGCAGTCATATGATAGGTGACCTTTCTGATGACACCTAAAGCATAAGTCCTGTCACCTATCTATCTCAACTCTATCTGAAATCAGGCTGTTTTGCTTCTCATGCCTTCCCGAATTCAGCCTGCTATTTTTCCTTCAAATTTGACTTTGCCCTTTAGTTGTTGTAAGAGTACCATACAAATACAAAGACTCTTGGATAGAGTCTTTGTATTTGACTGCTGGTAGGCAGCTTCACCCCAGAATGTTGCATTCCAGAGTCTGCATGAACCTGAGCGTCAACCTGATTTTGTGGCCGATTGACCTGTTGTTGCTGCTTACTGCTCAACTTGATTCTAGGTTTTTCTCTCTGCCTCTTGAAACTATATAATAGTGCATCATCATGCACACACCTCTCTATCTTTTCTTATCTCATTTCCCTCTTTTTGCCTCATCTTCTAATGTGCTATTAGACTTCCCCATATCTTCTTCCTTGGTATTTCTGTCTACTTACTCTGTCTTTTCTTCAACATGTCCTTTGTGTACTGGGAGAAGGCGTTCAACCATGTTCCCTGGGGAGTCTTGTTGGGTATGCCCCAATTCCTGTACACTGAGTACCATGTCTTGGTCCACATTGCCGGTAATAAGTTTGATGTTTATTTTTCAGTGGGAGTTAGACTCCACCAAGGGTTGCCCTTTCTCACAGATTCTGTTAATAGCCTTTATGGACAGTATTTCTATGAACAAATTGATTGATTGAGGTGATTGAGGGCCTGCTGTTCGGTGGCCTCAGGATTGACTTACTGCTCTCTACTTCAGCTCTCACTTGAGTGTTTTCAAGCCAAGTGTGAAGCGGCTGTGATGAGAATCACCACCTCCAAATCTGAGGCCATGGTTCTCAGCTGGAAAATGATGGAGTGTAGCCTCTGGGTCGGGATGACCTCCTGCCTCATGTGAAGGAGTTCAAGTATCTTGGGGTTTTGTTCACAAGTAGGAGAAGGATGGCGATCGACAGGTGGATCGGTACAGCATCTTCAGTGTACCTAAAGGCAAAGCTCTAGATTTATCAGTCAATCTACACTCCTACTCTCACCTATGGTTACAAGCTTTGGGTAGTCACCAAAAGGACGAGATTATGCATACAAGCGGCCAAAATGAGTTTCCTTCACAGGGTGGCTGGGCTCTCCACATTGAGCTAGTTTAAGCTGGCTCAAGCATCTAGTGAGGAGCCTCCTGGACTTGTCCCTCTGGGACGCGGCCACAGAGAAGACCCAGGGCACACTGAAGGGACTATATCACTTGGCTGGCCTGGAAATGCTACAGGGTTTCTCTGGAAGCAATCCACTGGCTTCCAACCATCATGTACATAGAAGACATCTCACACTTAGAAAATTGTCATCCAATCAGAAGAGAGACTCATGAATATTAATGAGACAGGTTAAATATGACCTGTGCTTTCTAAAACGGTAGTGAGGGGCTGAGAGACTGTGAAAGTACAATGGGTAAAATTTCTACTATGAATCACATCATGTTACGAAACAAAACATAAAAAAAAAAAAAAAAAAACAAAGATTCACTTTTATGAGTCAGAGATGGTTTATACAGGAGTGGGGAGGAGATGTCTTTTCACTGTTAATTGACCTTTGTCCATCATGTCAGGCATCATTTTAACCCAAACATCTTTTTCTAACATTAAGTGTTTTTTGTTTAATGTTACACCATAAAAAACAGGATTTGTGAACACATTGACACTCCAAATATCTGTAGAAACTGAGCTGCAGATTTAATGTGAAACATTAAAGGTTAAGTTATCATGTAAGGTGAAATACTGAATTTTTTGAGGGCCTAAATGTGAATAAATTCTTCATTTCAACAATTTGAGGTCATTTGGTGTGAGAATAAACACACACATACACACTCCAACAGTGTCATCTGTGTCAGCCCCGGGGCAGTGTGTGTGTGTGTGAATACGGACACGGGGGTTGGCTGCTGCAGTTGCCTAGTAACAGTGGTTGATCGTGTGTGTTTGCGGGCGTGGTCATCTGTGTTGGGGCAAACTAAAGTTCAGGTCATCGAGATAATGAGTCTGCTGAAAAGTGTCTGACTATCGGTCAGTGCTGCTGAGTTCACTCTGATCTAATGGAAAGTTTCAATCATAGAATGTGGTTTGTAATTTGTGGGAGATGAAATTGTTTATTTACTATGGTAACATGAATGAAGGAAAAGAAATCACTATTAAACACCAAAAATAAAACTAAAAATATTTAATTTGACTGACTTGGAGCATGTTTACTGTTTGTCAGTTTCAGTCAGCTTCAGAAGTCAAGGTGTCACTAATGGTGATAAACCCAGGATAGTCTTTAGTCAGTAATTCACCGAGATTACAATGTAATATTACAATTTAAATTGAGTAACCACAATTTATCAATCAAATGAATAAAAAATAACCAAAATGCTGCCCTGCTGGAAAACAACACCACTAATAACTATAACACATGTCCAAATTCTCTGGTTCCAGATTCTCTTCTCTGATTATTTTCTGGTTTCTTTAGTCTTCTATAATAATAAACTGATGGTCTTTGGGTTGTGGACTGTTGGTCTGGACAAAAAAAGACATTTTAGGTTGAATCTTCAGCTTTGGAAACAGTGATCAATATTTTATATCATTCTATGACCCAATCAACGAATATATTAATTGTATTAATAATCTATAGATTAATTGACAATCAAAATAGTCATTCTCTAATTAAAAAATGAAAACAGTGTTTTCCTGTGTTGTAACAATCTACAGTATCTACAGTTAATCTGCATCTATCACAGTGTTATTAGCTTCAGGGGAATATTCAGTCATGCATATTGATGACTGATAATACTAATCTTGCTAATTCTGCATAAACACTCCTTGGGGAGTGTTTCTCCTTGTTTCTGGATAGGTGTGATTTCTCTCGATGGACACAGTGTTTTGTTCATGAAGCTGTTTCACCTTTGTCAGAACTAAACAGCTCAACTTCTCTGACAGAAAAACATGTGAGAGCTATAAAAAAGCCAAGTCCCTGTTCTTCAGCAACTACAATATAATGGACAACTGGCTGTGAAAAATCTCCCTGGATCGGTTTTTGGCTCTATTATTTCAGCTTCTATACGCTGGTGCCAGATGCTGGACCTGGACTCAGCACAGCAGCATCTTCCTGGTCCAACACGATCCCAGAAACACACGGATCAGTGAGGAGCAGAGAGGTGGAGGTTCCTTGTTTGGCCAAGTCTTGTTCGATGGTTTCTCTTCCACATCTGGTTGAGTGAAATCAGTCCCAACAGACCCAGAACAAGATGGTGGCTGTGAAAACCAGGAGCCAACGGATCCTGGTTTGTTGTCCCCGATGGGTAAACCACAAGTATAATGTAAAGTAGAATAAATATTGATTCACAGGAAAAAATTAACATGGTCACAGTCTTATGGAGCTAATGTTGCGCCAAATGTTTTGTACCTGAAAATTTTATTTTGAATACCTTGATGTATTCCTCAGAATTCAAAATCAATACTCAATCAATACTACAAGATTTCAGTTTCAAGTTATATATTTTCAAGGACAAAACATATGACCAACATTAGCTCCATAAGTCTTGAAAAGTATTAAAAGTTGATAAATTGATTTTAGAAAACATTTTTTAAATTGAAACCTCTTAAGACGCACCCCTTTTTTAGTCTTATTTGCAAAAATGGTATGCCCAAGTTGTAAGCAACACAGTTCCCTCATGTCATGTCATTCTCTAGCCCTGGCTGCTGGACATTAGATTTGGATGGTCTCGTCATTGGGTCACACTACTGTCGATCAAACCAAAGGTGGTCAAACTTTGTAGTTGGTCTTCATTGGCTTTCCAGATGTTATCTCCTGACCCCATGCTTCCATTGGCTCCTGCATGGTGTCGAATGATGTAAAAGAACTTCAAGACCATAATTATTGTATTGTTTGCACATAGAAAGTAAGGACTGAAGCGTAGTATTGCTGTAAATGACCCACTCCAGCTGTCCCATAATGTTCATAGTACAATGTCTTAAGAGGTTAAAAGGTCTTAATCACAAAGCTGTTGGTATTAATTACTGTTTGGTAATTAATATTCTGTGTAAAGAGTGGATGAATTTAATAATTTTCCTCTCCAACAAAAAACAACAACAACAGCATTGGATGTGCGTGCACATGAGCATGAAGTTTCCATGGAAACAATACAAACAATAAGCCAATAAAATGAGAAAATGTAAGTTTGCAGTGTTGTGATTCAACTTTGACTGATCAGCATCGATCAATGCTTTATGATGTTATCCTTATTAGATGAAAAAATAAAAGTAAACTAATGCAGCAGTTTTGCAAACATGTGATCATTAAAACAAAAACAGTTGCAGGAGCTAAAAACAGCTGCACCATCAATCAACAGATTTTATCAAAGAACACAACTCACAATCCACCCAACCAGGAGGCAAAGGCATTGAAACAATGGTATATTAAAGTCAACTTTTATATTTAAACCGATGCTAAAATAAAACACTCAAAAGAGGAACAACTAGCTCCAAGGGTGGCGGCTGTGACCTGGGTTTGCAGAACTGGACTCATACAGGACCCTGCTGCTGGTCTCAACACCCTCCACTTACATTTGATGGGCTGTTAAGGTGCTAGAACACCATCACTGTAACTGCCTCAGAAATCAGAATTTACTGAACTGGGATAATCTTGTTAAATCCACTGATGCTTGTGTGGTCTTGGCCCTGTCCCTCTCTGAGCTTTTATTAAGCAGAGAATTGATGGTCGCATCAGGTCTGCAGCAAAAGGGACTGAATTATACCCAGGACAGTTGGCTTTTTCACTGAGGGAACCTCAAACACTGAACAGTCTGCTATTAACCCTCTATTGCATAGTGTTTCTATATGGCAACAATTACTAAGCTGGGATATAAATTATATGTTTTTAGTTACGCAGGCTTTTATTTTTGAAAGACATACAATTTATGAGGTCACCTGTTTGCTAATGGACATTTGACATGTGAGCATAGCTGTCTTTATTATTTGTTTTTTGTTTTTTTTACATTTAATTCAATAAAAAAATCTAATATGCTTAAATGGAGTTGTTGCCACGGCAACAATATGAAAATATGTAAAATTCACAGTGTATACAAGCTAATGGAGTGCCATTAACTTACATAGCATGACACATTTCTGAGACTGTGTTTACAACTTTTTCTTATGTTTCTTAAATATATCTATTAGTGAGGCCATCTTAAGTTATAAAAGCATCCATCATGATTTCCCACATGTATGTTCCTTCTTTAGAAGAAGCCTCTTCATGTCAGCATTAGAGTCTGTGTCACCACCATTTACTTTCACTTGGTTTGAATTTGTTATATAATTTTATATTATAAATATGTATATAAGTCACTATCTGTGACAAAAAATTGTTGAAATAGATTCCTGTTCTTCACAATCCCCTCTAACTGGGAGCATTGTGATTCAGCTTAATGATTTAATGATTTACATCATCAAATGACAGTGTGTCCCTGAGACAACATATTCGCTGCTGTAAAGATTTGATTAGTTTAAACCTGTTTCCCACAGTTTCCTGATACTGTGATCTGTGGTTCATTAATTCCTCCTCATGTCTTAAGAAGCTTCATATAAAATCATCCAAGTGCAGCAGGTGTTCTTTTGTGTGTGTGTGTGTGTGTGTGTGTGTGTGTGTGTGTGGTGTGTGTGTCATTGGCAGCGGTCATGTCAGAGAGCTGATTGTTATTTACTTGTGTTACCGTTAGAGATAGCGCCTATCTGAGCCAAGAGAGACAAGGCAGCTCCACCTGTGTCCACAGATCAGAGTGAACATTAATACATTTATGTAAAACACCTACCAACCCCTGACCTTATGTTTGACATGATAAACCAGGGCCTGGGGCAGAGAAACATGTTGGAGTGACCAGTTCAAACATTTTAACACTGAAGCTGCTCTCAGTACTGGACTTTTTTTGTCTTTGAAATTTCAAGTTGTGACCTTGAATTGTCAGAAATACATAAATATATTCAAAATAAAAAAACAAGTGTACACTTCTTTTTTCAGGTTAAATATAATTATGATTCACTCTGGAATGAACTAATTATTAATTTTTATTTTTTTACTTTAATATATTGTAATAATTGTGAACCTGAAACAAAGAAGTGTATGCTTGTTTTTATTTTGAATACATTCATGTAAAATTCATGATCAAAACTCGAAATTTATATTTCAAGATTTACTTTTGCCAAGTAGAAAGTAGTGGACCTGTAGAATAAACTACCGAGCTGAGAGGAAGGATCTTCAGAAACACTGCTGATGCATTTTCAAGGATTTTATTGAAAGTTGAGCATCATAAAAGAACTGTCTGCAGTACAGTCCAGGATTTCCCAGTCAAATTAAAGACCTCTGCTTAGTGCAGAGAGAACCCAGAAAAAATGATACGCAGAGGTCAGGCAAATCCCCCTCCTCTCTATTCGGGTGCGGTTTTTATACCCCTAAAACCCTCTACGGGGAGAGAGCAAACGTCGGTTGTTTAGATTCAACATAACCATATAAGCCCCTTTTTTGAACACAGGGTATAGATAGTTCCTCTGATTAATAAATCAATGACAGTATGCATATGCAACCGCTACATTCAGTTCAAATAAGGAAATAACTTCATGTACTGGTGGAGTGACTGTAAGCATCTGTAGTATGTAACACTTGCAGGGAGATATGGACACTGTGTGTCCCCCAAGACACTCTGTAGTCAGAGAAATATACCTCATATTCCCCCCTTGGAAGCCTTTTGGCTTCCACAAAACAGAAATATCCCAGAATAAACACAGAATACATATCAAGAGTAATAATGAGTGAAAACGAAACAATATCATTATCCCAATTATCCTTAGCTCCAAACAACCAGTCAACTTTGAGTATTAATACAAACATAGTCATGATAAGAGCTTACTCTTACACTAGTTCAAGCCTTGCAGTCCATGACCAAATTAAGTCCAACAAAATAACAATAGATAACATACTTAGTGAAATAGCAGTGATCCATCTACAACTTCCAAAACACAAAACAAGGTCGTCACCTCTTACTTTTTGTGCGTCTTCGGTTGGTACCCAACAAAAGCAACAAACAGTGCACATGTGTAGAGTATAACGGACTAGAATGAAAATAATAACATATGCATGCAATACTGATCTGTTTTAGTCACTGAAAAGATACACAGATATCAGCACCAATGTAGTTTAACACATCCCATCAGTTCTAATCCTCTATTAATTCAAAATTCCGAGAAATACCATACAATTTGCAAATCAAATTTGCTTGCCTCAATGTAGCTTTTTATTGTCCAAAAATATAATATAATATAATGTTATGATTTAGAATTAGCATTGATTTTCACTACGGACATTCACATATGAATCTTTTTCCCCATAGTCCAATGTCCTGCAAACCGAAAGAATGTCTCTGTTGATCGGTCCTCTTCGTTGCTTGATTTACCATTACCTGAGGGTCGAAGTTACTAGCACTTGACCCTACCGTTGGAGGTCAGTCTTTACCACTGCCTCAGGCATAAAGATAGAAAATAGAGGGGAGAGAGACAGATAGAGAAAATGGTGTGAAAACAGAGGTGCCGCCTCTGTTTGAGGAAACACATCTTGTAGGTCGTTTGTCACCCGGTCCTTGTGACATCCTTTCCAGCTGGAACGATGTATCAGATGCGGCTATGAAAGGTTGAGACTCACGTTCACTTGCTGGTCCACATGAAGGCTGCAGTGTCGCCCTTTGCAGTCCTTTCACCCCTAATATCTCCGGGATCGTTGGTTTCTTCACCAGGTTTGAGACGAGCGTGCCTAGAGCAACAGCCCCCCTTTGTGCCTGTTCCCCACGGAGATGGTAGGTTCAGAAGGCTCCAAGTGACACCCCACACCAACACCTGGCACTCCTCCTTGCAGTGAGTCTCTCAAATCCAGGTTCAGCAGTCCCTTATGCTTTTGTCCATGTTTCCTGCGCCTTGTCCAAAAACCAGATACTGCTCCGGGTCACAACTGGATAAGCTGTCTTTTTCGTACTCTCCATTCCTTGCGACAGCCATCTGGAGCGCTTGGATGTTCATTGCTTTGGATATGCCTCTTGAGATTAGCCCTCTTACGATGGGAATGCAACAACAGCTATGGCCACAGCTGCTCCTTCCCTCTGCCATGTGGCCAGATCAAGGTATTTCTTTCCCACTGAGCAGGCACAAGGGAGTATGATTGAACTCCCTATATCTCCTTTAACTGTAGTCCTTGAACCGAATCGGCTTGATTCTCTTCCGAACCGGCCTCGGGCTCCTTGGTTTGGCTGACTGAGGACAGACTTCTGGCTCCCTAGTTTCTGTGGGAGATTTCTCCTGGCTCTCAGCAAGGTCTGAGGCTGGATCTGCTGGTTCTGGGTCTGGTTCTCCTGGAGCATATTGGAAGTCGATGGTATCGAACCTTTCACACCGCTCATGGTCCTGGATATGGTCCCCGGCACCATTTGGAGTAGGTGTATGATCATTACTGCTTTTGTCATCATCCTGGTTGCTGAGGTCATCGACCATCGGTTCCTCTTGATGTTGCTCCTGGGAGTCCTTTTGGTCGCTTCCCGTATCCCTCTGTAGCTGCTGCTTGTTTCTGGCATCTTGACGTTGTGGGCGGACCGCTTCCTTCTCTCCGCTGTCCTGTGGTGCTTTGACGCAGTGATTGAAGTGGAACCACGTAGGTGAGCCTTTAATCTGAATCGCGGTCCCAGTGCTGCGGACGACTTCAAATGGCCCTTCTCTGCGTGTGTTGAACCACTTCCTCCGAAAGACTTTCACGAACACCTTGTCCCCGGGTAATATGGTGTCAGCCTTTTTTATCTCCTGTTCCTCCTTTTCCTCCTGTTCCTGTTTTTGGGAGACATAAGACGAAATACTCCGGTGGAGGTTAGTCATGTATTTTACATAAGCCTTCATATCGTCTTCCAACAGGGATAGGCTCGGGCCCTTCCCGCTGGTACGCAAGCTAGGTGTGGGCATGCGTCTGCCTGTTGCCAGCTCGTGAGGCGTCATGCGTAGCTCACGCAGCTCGCTAGATCTGCAGACCATTAGTGCAAGCGGAAGACCTTCAACCCAATTAAGCCCCGTGTGTTGGCAAATCTTAATGAGGCGATTTTTAATTACTCCGTTCATTCTTTCACATATACCCTGACTTTGTGGATGGTATACAGCTCCGAGACGTTGTTTAATCATTAGCTTTTGTAAAATCAGTTTCACTGTTTTATCGACAAACTCTTTACCATTATCTGATGAGATTCTATCTGGCAAGCCCCATCGCGGAAAGAATTCTCGGCAGAGAAACTTAGCTACTGACTGAGCATCTTTTCTTTTAGTAGGACATGCTTCCACCCATCTACTAAATCTGTCAACTACCACTAGCATGTATCTCTTACCTCCTACAGGGCGAATCATGTCCACATAGTCTATGACCAGTTCCTTCATGGGCCCATTTGGTGTCGGAATGTGTCCTGGTGGAGTTAATACTCCTCTTCTGATGTTATTCTTCAAACAGATAGTACACCTTCCTAGAACATGGTCAATCTGTTCTAGCAAATATGGTGCCCAAAATCCATATTCTTTTGTGATTTTTCTCCTTACTTCCCCCCTGGCTACATGGGCTTGCCCATGAGCCTCCTGTATCAGCAATCCTAACAGGTCAGGTGGTGCCACCACCAGCCCCTCATGGTTTCTCCACAATCCTGTGGAATTTTGGCTAGCTCCCCTAGCCAGCCACAATTGTTTGTCCACTGTATTGGCCCCATCTTGCATCAACAATATGTCTTTGAGAGTGACATTGTCTTCCAATTGCACTTCATGTGTCACCAAAAGGACTTTCCTTGTTTTATCTGCACCAGCAGCTACATTTGCGGCCTCATCCGCTGCATTGTTGCCTTGTGTAACACGCGATGCATCCGACTTATGTGCTGCACATTTAGCTATGGCAATTTCTTTAGGTTTCATCACAGCATTTAGCAATTTCATGATTTGTGCATGATGTTGTATGGGAGAACCGTCAGACTTCTTAAAACCACGGCCCTTCCACACTGCAGCAAAAAGGTGACAAACCGAATGTGCATAAGCCGAGTCTGTATATATCGTGACACGTTTTCCCTCAGCCATTAGGCAAGCTTGTGTCAGAGCGATCAATTCAGCCAGCTGTGCAGAACACGGCTGTGGAATCGCTTCAGCTTTTTCAGTTACAAAGTCAGAACCTTCTGCTCTGACAATGGCATATCCCGCACTCACTTTCTCACCTATCCTATAGCAGGACCCATCCGTCCAGTACTCCAAATCCGGCTCCCAGAGTGGGAGAGCCCTTAGGTCTGCCCTAAGCTTGGAATACTTCTCTGCCTCCATTACACAATCATGTGGTTCCCCATCATCAGGGGTTGGCAGAGTGTCAGCAGGATTAGTTGTGTTACACCTAGTCAAAGTGATGGCCTTTTGTTCTAACAGTCTGTGGTAATCCCTAATCCTAGGCACAGTCAAAGTGAATTTGCCATGATTTAGAAGATTTCTTAGACTGTGGTGGGTCACAATAGTCAATGGGTAGCCCATCGTAAGAGCTGACGCCTTTTCATACATCAGATAAACTCCTGCCAATGCTCTGTAGCATGGCGCAAAGCCCATCTCTACCTCTGAATAGGCAGCAGAGTAGTATGCAACGGGTTGTGGGCTTGTCCCCGTGCCAGTAGGTTGAGCAAGAACGGCGCAGGCATGTCTTCCCTCGGGAGATGAGGAAACATACAACACAAAGTTCTTTGAATAGTCAGGCAGCGCTAAGGCTGGGGCCTCTTGCAATTTTTGTTTGATTGTCTCAAATGCCAGGTGACCTTCCTCTGTCCAGGTAAGATTACAATGTAGCTGGCCACTTCCTGTTTCCTTAATCATAGCCCTCAGAGGTCCCGTGATCTTGGTGTAATTTTCAACCCATGCTGAACTGTAGCCTGCAATCCCCAGAAACTTCATCATCTCTCTGACTGTTCTGGGTCTTGGCGCTTTCCTTATGGCTTCCAAATGAGCATCTGAAATGCTGCGGTGTCCTTGAGTTATTGACTGGCCCAAATATACTACCCGCTCCTGGCAGTATTGAAGTTTCTTCTGTGAAACTTTGTGTCCCTTTTCTGCTAGAAGTTGTAGCAGCTTGATTGAGTCTTTGTGGCATGTCTCCTTGTCAGCAGAACAGATAATTATGTCGTCAACATAATGAATGACTGTGCTGCTCATCAGTGCCCCAACCCCTTCCAAATCATCCTTCAATACTTTGTTGAAGATGTGGGGGCTGTGTTTATATCCCATTGGCAAACGAGTGTACTTGTAAAACTGACCCTTGTATGTAAATCCAAAGAGTCCCTGGCTTTCTTCACTCAGTGGAACGCTAAAGAAAGCTCCACACAGATCTAAGACAGTGAAGCAGGTGGCTTCAGGTGGAATCTGAGCCAACAGGGTATGTGGATCTGGCACGTCAGCTGGAAAATCAGTTACCACTTCATTTATGGCTCTGAGTTCGTGCACAAGACGGTAGGAATCATCAGGTTTCTTCGTTGGCAACAGAGGCATGTTGCTTTGCGGGTTTCCAGTTATCTCCAAGACTCCTGCATGTAGCAGCCCCTTTATCTGTGATTCTATTCCTTGGATGGCTTCTTCCTTTAACGGGTACTGTGGTCGCCAGGGTGGTTTAGTCCCTGGTCTGAGTTCCACCTTCACTGGTTGTGCGGACTTCACAAGTCAGTACTGTGTTGAGACCACAAACATTCTTGGACTAGCTGTAGCATTTCTTCCTTGTAGTCTCTGTCAGGCTCAGCCGGTAGCATTGATTCATTTGTCATTTGTATAACCTGTGGTTGGCCAACTCCTTGCGCTGAGATCATAATTTTGATGAATCGCTGATCTTTACTCATCCAGACCATAGGGTTTTCTTTTGTTGTTACAAAGATGGCGTCCTCTGATTCTGCCATCATTGCCCCTACATGCTTCTGCTCGTAATCTTCAGCAACCATCAAAGTCACGTGAGGGATGCTTCCCTCAATTCGGTGTTCTTGGTCAAGATAAGTGTCTCTATTTATCTTCATTGCTGCCCCCTGTGGGCCCAGGATTATACATCCTGAACTGAGTTGAACTTGTTCTTTGTGGTTCTTCAGCCACCCATCCGGATCTGACCTAGTAGGATTCTTGAAATATTGAAGTGTGCAATGAGGTGGGTATTCCGGTGTTCTAGCACCAGGCAGGTTTGCAGAAATAAACTTTTCCCACAGTACTGCTGGTTCCATCAGATCCTGGCTGAGATTTCCAATCCAGTATACCACTGGTGCCTCATCTTCTGCTCCCATGGGCAGCTGGTAGTTATATTCATGCGGCACTTCCATCCGACAGCCGTCAGGTGTACATTTTATCGTGCAATTGAGCCTGCACAAGGCATCTCTTCCAAGAAGTCCAATCGGGGTGTGTTCTGAGATGAGAATGGGAATGGTGATCTTCTGGTTCTTGTAGTGGAGCTCAACAGGTTTTGTGGTAGGTATCAGCTGTCTTATTCCCTCAAACCCGACTGTCCGAACATACCTGCCGGACATAGGGAGATGCGTGGCGTCTTTAGGCCGGATACAGGTAAAAGCTGCTCCAGAGTCTGCCATCAGTTTTAACGGCCGATCATTTACTTTCACCCATACAGTCAGATCATCTTCCGGTTTAGACACCACTAGCTGACACCCCCCTTTCGAGTTATCTGGGCACCCCTAGTTCCCAAGGGCCGGCCCCATGTAGGGGTTCACCGGTCCCGTGGGGGGTTGCTGCTGTTGCCATGACTGTCCATTGGGCCTGGGCCCTTGGGATGCATATCCTCCTTTGAAATTTCTTTTCCATGGCTTCCCGCAGGCACGGGCCAGATGTCCTATCTGTCCACAAATGAAACATCGTAATGGAGGTTGCTGGAAACCTACATTTCCACCTCCTCCTACACCTCGTTCAGCACCTCTACCCCCTCCTCTCCATCTCTGGGGCTGTTCATAGACAGGTTGGGGGTATGGAGGCTGGGCAGTACCTTGTGTGATTGGTGGTAGTTGTGGTGGCAGTTGAGGTGGGTTTGGTGGCGGCTGGCTCTGCAAGACTAGGGCTTGTTTATTTTCCTTCTTTTTATGTCCTGCCAACTGGATTTGGTTGAGCTTCCTGAGGATCTCCTGATCTTGCTCCCTCTGGGTGTATTCCTTTTTCCGGTGCAGTTCCACTTGATGGGCAATGTGGTCTGTGTAGGCACCCTTTTCCATACTGCTCAGTCCAAATACTTCAGTCAATCTACTTCTCACTGGTAGGGGCAGTCCCTGTTGGATTTTGTCTCTCAAAATAGCCTGCTCCAATTGGTTGATGTCTGGGTCTCTTCCAGTGACATTTCTCCATTGTTGGCGAGCTCTAGCCACATATGCTCTTGGGTTTTCTTTGTCACCCAATGGATCAATGAGAATATTATCAGGGTATACGTTAGTGGGATACATGTCTCTCAAGGCGTTCCACAGGCGGCCTCTGTTGGCAGCAAAAAGCTCTGGGTCATGAATGGATGATGCAACATATCTGTGGAGCCCAGCTTTTTCCAAAATTTCTTCCATTGCAGGCACTCCCAGTAGATTGGCAAGCAGCCTCTTAATGTCTCCCATGGCCGGCTGTGTCCCCACCAGGGCCTCATCAAGTTTTGAAATCCATGGGTGGGCACCGTCCTGTAGTGGAGGCAGTTTTTCTGATATGTCAGTCATGTCTGTATTTGGCCATGGCTTGTACTCCATATTCTGTTGCTGTCTGGTTGTAAGATTTCTTTGATCTCCGACGCAGCTGGTAAGGTTGTGTTTTATGTAGGATATGAGACAGTCGGTCCTTTAGGTTCTTCTCAGCTGTTGTGCGTTTCCTCATTGCCTTGACCACTTTTTCCTGGACATTGGCTTCAGCCAGTTGAAGTCTCTCCATCGAGTCTTCCAAAGACTGTTGTTGACTTGGGGTTGAGGCTGACATCATCTCTTCCAACAGCTGATCCTTTGTTGAACTTATTTCCCTTAGATCTTCTCTCATGTCGTCTAATTTTGCATCCGCCTGCTCCATCCTGTGCACGTCTTTTGTCAGTCTTTTCTCCTCTTCTCTGGATGAGCTCCATAATGTCTTTGACTCGTCACTGTCATTGTCACTGTCATCGTCACTGGTGTAGCTGTCTGATGTTTCTCGTACCCGGCTGACCCTCTTGCCTTTCCTCTCAGCTCTGGCTAATATTTTCCTGATTGATGGGTCATATTCTCCAATGCACCTTTCATCATCACTGGAGCTTTGTCTGGAACTTCTCCAATTTTTCTTCTTCTCTTTCCCACACTCCATAGTTGTCTTTGAGCTGGGCCCTCCACTCGCCGAAGCGACAGTTGATCGTTTTTTACGTTTAGTCTCTGGAGTCATTGCTATAGTAGTTGTCGCTCTCCCAGATTCAAGTATCTGGTGGTCCTCGTCTTCCATACTGTATCTTCCTTCCGTGGTGAGGAGTGGTAGCTGTGGATACATTGCCTTGTGTTTACTGTTTTTCTCATAAGGTGGAGGAGTAGCCACAACTGTCATGTGTGAGAAAGGGACCTTGAGTTTCTCTGTTAATCTTGCAGCTTCCAGATTCCTTTCCAGGCTCTTGTCCATTCGAACCTTTGCTACCTTTAATAGCTTCTGTCCTTCCTGGTCAAACAGCTCCATCACAGCCAGTTCCATGTCCCGTTTTTCTTTCCTGGCTTGTCCTTTTTTGCCCTTCTTTTGCTCCGCCTTGTATGTTCGGATGAGTACTTGCAGTGTTTTAATTACCTCAGGATCAAACGTGCCCTCTGGTGGCCATGGCTGGTCAATTTCTGCCCATCTTTTATTCCATTTTTTGGATATTTTACCAATCCCTTTTACCAGTGGATTGTTTTTCTCCACAATCTCCACGGGGGTCGTAGCCTTAGCCGCTCCCGTCCCCATAGCCACTCTGGGAAAATTGACTCTTAATTTCTTTATCATTTATGTAAGCGAGTGAAAATGCAAGATATCAACCCTTGCCCCACACAGTTACACTTAAAACTCAGGGTATCAGCTGATCCCCAAACAATTGGCTTCTAAGATTGTTTAATCAGACACCGTTCTGAACCGATTGCTCTTCTGGACTCGTTACTCAGCACACCCAAAGGTTTAGTCACTTCAGATTGAACGTGAACCATGCACAAGTTAAAAACAACCAAATCAATTAACTTTATTAGTGTAGAATCTATTAGTGTTAATGCATGACTTGTGATGCAATCTGCTATACGCAATGTGTATTACTCAATATGTGTAAATTATTATTATGAGTGTAGATATTGACATAAATATGCCTGATCCAAATCTTTTTGTCAAGGAGATCAACTTAGTTAACAATTTTTAATTAGACCCAGCAATATACCTGGTGTACATTAAGTTACGGTGCAGCTGTTATGTATTATGTGGTATTTGTGGCTTTCTGAAGGGATACAGTGGACACAAATGTGGCCTTCTTAACTAACTAGAGGACTATTCGATATAAAACTTATATAAAAATGACAATAGTGCTTTATTAAGGCAAATCAGCACAATCTGAAATTGTGGTGGTTAAAATCAATACGAAATCAGCCCAACATTAAAGTATACTCGTTGAGATGTAATCACCGATCCACCAATGAGCACACAAACCTTTGAACTGATACAAAGACCATGTTGTAGACATCGCCTGCGGAGGATTGGGCTTACAATGAAACTCTTTTTCACTACTGTAATGCTGTGAGTGATAAACAGGACACCATGATGATCAATATAACTTATTTGTTTGTTCACTCAATTCATCGCACCCACATACAGACCGACTCCCCTACGGGATTACAGGTATGCTTTCAATGTATGTGAACTGTAAGTGATCATGTGTAAATGTCGGTGCTAAAAGGAAATCACTTTAATTATCAAGGCAATCGATTAACTTAACTTTATTGATAAATGTCTCGGCTAATGACATTAGCTGTGTATTTCTAAAATCACACTTTGATCCTTTAAACATTTAATGTTTATTGCTAGATCATCTGTTCAATCCATCAATCTAGCTATCTAGCTATTAATGCTTAATAATTAGCTAGTTGTTCAAGAACCAGTCAATTAATCAGCAAATAAATCAGTCAGCAATCAGCAAATCAGTCAGCAATCAGCAAATAAATCAGTCAGCAATCAACAAATCAGTCAGCGATCAACAAATAAATCAGTCAGCAATCAACAAATAAATCAATTAACCAATCAACCAATTAACCAATCAATCAATTATCAATTAGCAAATCGGTCAATCAACCAAATTAACCAACCCATAAACAATTAACCAATTAACAGTAAGTCAATGATCAATCAATTAATTATTAACCAATCATCAATCAACCATAAACCAATTGAGACCAATCGACTGTCACTCGATTATCAATCAATTAATCAATCAATTAATCAATCAACTAATCAATCAACCAATCAATCAAACAATCAACCGACTGTCAATCAACAATTGACCGAGCGATCCGTCAATCAGTTGGCCAACTAAATGCTCAATTAACCAAATAATCAACAGTCAAAACTCAGTTCTTAATACAAGCAGGGATTAACCACTCAATTAAGTAATCTCTCATCAATCAATTAGTCAGTCAATATCAATTAATCATCAATGTCGACTAGATCAATATCATCCAGCCAAATCCTAGATAAATGTACAGTGGTTACTCTAGTCAATCAACAATTATCAACAAAGAATCACAGCAGCACTTTCTCATAAACAGCCCACTCTCCAACAGAAGCCAAAAAACAACACTGCATTTAGAAAAGCTTAAAGTATAAACAGTCAGGCCAAAGACACGCATGTGTATATATGTGCATGTCAAATATAAGACAGAACAGATGATTGGAGAGCAAGAGAGAAAGAGGGAAATAGCTTCAGTAGTATATCTATGTATATATGGGGTGTTTAAGTATGTGAGTGTTTATGTTAAATTGTGTGTGTGTGTGTGTGTGTGTGTGTGTGTGTGTGTGTGTGTGTGTGTCAGACAGAAATGGAGAAGGAGGAGGGAGACAGTGTGTGTGTCTGTATGCATGTGTGGAGCAAATGTTTATGTAAGAAACATAGGGGAGAGAGAGAAAGAGAGAGAGATAGAAAGAGAGAGAGATAGAGAGAGAAATAGGGGGGGCAAAAGAAAAAGAGAGAGACAAAGAGAAAAGAGATGAAGAGTGGGAGATAGGCAGAAAAAGAAACAGGTAGAAAGAAGTGTGAAGAAATGAGTAAATGAGAAAAAGTTTTTATGCCGGCCTTTGATGTCAGCCGTGGTCTGAAAGTTGCCGCAGGTCAGATCTTTTGTAGGCGTCCTTACGTCCACTCAAATGCAAAAAAAAAACACAGGCATTTAATGTCTTCCTCCTGCTATTACCAGACACACGATTAACCACATACAAACCATGAATCCTAGTGTTAAACCACTCATTTCTCTCATTCCCTCATCAACCACTCCTTTTCTTTTATTTTATTTTTTATTACTCAACAGATGGCCTGCATCTTTAATTTTTCTAATTTCTATATCTCATCTATTTCGATTTTTATTCTACTTTTATTATCCTTCATCTTTTGTTTTTCTATGTGAGCACTTTTAAACAAAACTATATATATAAATTATTCAAAATGATAAACCTTCACTCCTTTACAGCTTTCAAATCACACAATGTTTCACTCTATCGGATTCAATTTAATGAATGGTCCAAGATGAAGACACCGTGTGATTGGCTTTAAACTTCTGAATCAACTTAAATCCCATAGTATTCCAATCTACCAGATTCAATTTAATGAATGGTCCAGGATGGAAATACCATGCGATCCTTTGACTCAGTTCTTCTTCTCTCTTTTTTTTTTTTTTTTTTTCTTTATGAGCTCAGTTATTCTTTGCTTGAATACTTCACACAATTCAAGCTTCACCGGTATTTTTACTCTTACTTCTTCACAACAGCATTACTAGATTTTGATATTGATCAGATACCAATCTTGCAATGTGTCAAACCTCTAAATTTGTTCGTGTGACTTCATAAAATTCCCCGTTTTTTGTGCCTAGGTCTTCCAATGCCAGAACCGCACACACAATAGATGCCAAACTTATGTGTGACTTAAAAATACCGTAACACTTTTCTCAACCATGGCAAACACCAAACTGCACACATAAATCTCAGTGTCGCTTTTGTCAAATTCATGCGTGACTACGTTCTACCACCCTTGACGTGCTATGTCAAAACTGCTCAGACTGTACACATAAACTTGAACGACACTTTTGCCAGGTTGTGTGTGCTAAAAAACTTGAGATTTCTCTCTTTTCTAGCCCCGAACAGCTTCAGGTCAGGACTTTGCACACTTCTATAGGAAGCTGCCAGTGCAAACACCTTTTTCGGGTGTTGTGTGCTGAAAACTTTGAGAACAAATTCTCTTTTCTAGCCCCGAACAGCTTCAGGTCAGGACTTTGCACACTTCTATAGGAAGCTGCCAGTGCAAACACCTTTTTCGGGTGTTGTGTGCTGAAAACTTTGAGAACAAATTCTCTTTTCTAGCCCCGAACAGCTTCAGGTCAGGACTTTGCACACTTCTATAGGAAGCTGTCAGAGCAAACACCTTTTTCGGGTGTTGTGTGCTGAAAACTTTGAGAACAAATTCTCTTTTCTAACCCCGAACAGCTTCAGGACCAGGACTTTGCACACTTCTATAGGAAGCTGTCAGAGCAAAACACTGTGTTAGGGCTGGTTCAAGTAACAATTAATTTTCCTATGCATGTTATTACTAATCATTCATTAAACAAGCATTAGGATCTGCCAAACAGGGGTTCTCTCTTTAATTTAGAACAGGTTACTGAAAATCCACTCTCACTCAAACACAAGTTCTTTAAATTTGGTTGAAGCTACAATTACCATCAGTCTCACCAGCCGCAGAGGACGGAAAACACAAACATGATCTTCAGACTTACCTCTGAAAAAAATGTCCCCAGCTGGCCAGGCTGGTGTGTTTCTCCCTCCTCGTCCTGGGCTGGCAGTCTGTGGGTTTTTCCTTTTTTTTTTTTTTTTTTTTCTCAGCGTCAATTTCCAAATCCTGTTCGTGACGCCACTTTAATGTAGAATAAACTACCAAGCTGAGAGGAAGGATCTTCAGAAACACTGCTGATGCATTTTCAAGGATTTTATTGAAAGTTGAGCATCATAAAAGAACTGTCTGCAGTACAGTCCAGGATTTCCCAGTCAAATTAAAGACCTCTGCTTAGTGCAGAGAGAACCCAGAAAAAATGATACGCAGAGGTCAGGCAAATCCCCCTCCTCTCTATTCGGGTGCGGTTTTTATACCCCTAAAACCCTCTACGGGGAGAGAGCAAACGTCGGTTGTTTAGATTCAACATAACCATATAAGCCCCTTTTTTGAACACAGGGTATAGATAGTTCCTCTGATTAATATATCAATGACAGTATGCATATGCAACCGCTACATTCAGTTCAAATAAGGAAATAACTTCATGTACTAGTGGAGTGACTGTAAGCATCTGTAGTATGTAACACTTGCAGGGAGATATGGACACTGTGTGTCCCCCAAGACACTCTGTAGTCAGAGAAATATACCTCAGACCCAAAATGAGTTCCATATAAAAAAGGAAACCCCTGCTTCATTATGACCTTTAAAATCAGTGTTAATCATGTTGTAATGATGTTTCATGAAGTGTAACTTTCAAAAATTCCTTCTCAATAGCGACTGCCAGTTGGATTCATCATTAGAGTTGCAACAATATATATACTATAGAAAATGGCTGACAAATCATTAATCATGACTTAGATTACCATATTGCAAAATTAAAAAAAAAAAGATGATAGAAACATATTTCATTGTGATAACATTATGAATACAGATTTACTGATTGACTGACTGATTGAATTTTAAACATGAAGCTCTGTCTTATATCCTTTTTTATATGTTCAACTCAATCTTTGGACCTGTGACCATGTTTAATTAAAGCTGCAATGATTAGTCAATTATTCATTTAGTTACCAACCATCACATTAATCACCAACTAATTTGATAATAGATTATTAGATTTGAGTCATTTTTAAGAAGAAAATGTCCAAATTCTCTGGTTCCAGCTTCTCTTCTCATTATTTTCTGGTTTCTTTAGTCTCTATAATAGTAAACTGATGATCTTTGGGTTGTGGACTGTTGGTCTGGACAAAACAATACATTTTAGGTTGAATCCTCAGCTCTGGGAAACAATGATTGACAGTTTCACTCCGTCTCCTTCAGACAATTTAGGAGTTTTATAGACGTCTAATGGATCTTATCTGTCTCTGCCTCATCTGCTTAACCTCAATTTCTTTCTGTGTCCAGTTCCTGTTTTATTTTGAAATACTTTCTCCTTGTATTTGTGAGTTGCCTCATGTCTTGTGCTCTCACCTGTCTCGTCAGGGATCAGGTTTTATTGTATTTAAGTCCTGTTTTCTGTTCAGTGTTTGTCGGATCCTCTGCTTTGTTTCTCTGTGTGTGTCTGCGTTTGTTCTCCTGCCGTTTTGGTTGGTTCCGGCTTTATTTAATCGTTAAATCCCTTGCATTCGATCCGGTCTGGCTGTGCTCCCTGTTTGAGTCCAACTGCATCACAAGCTGCACGACACATCCACCAATCAGCAGCAGCAGCTCCTCCAGCTGCAGGAGTTCCTACATCCTCGTTAGCAGTAATGAAGAGACCTGTAAATGTGCGTCAGTAATGACTATAACAAACATGTGCTATTAGGCTTCTTAATGATCAAGTACAATCTAAACACAAACACAGCCATCAGTCTCTTGTTGCTATAGTGATAATAAAGAGACACAGAAAGCAGCGACTGCTGGACAGATTCACTGTGATCAATGCATGCGAGGAAATCTCATTATTATTCATCAGCAGAGGTCGACCGGGGCCACGACCATTATTGTGAAACAGATAGTGAGAGTGGGAGGAGGGACAGAGAGAAAGCCAGGATGTTTTCAATGAAATAAAAAAAGCTCAACTGGTGACTCATCCAGACAAATACAGCAGGAACAGGCCGAGCAGGGAGGAGGTGGAGGAAGGATACAGCTACCAAACTATTACTATAAATATAGGAACAAAAAGGTGCTGTGTGTATCCACCAACAACCTTTATATTGTTATGACTTTAGTCATATTGAGTGGCAAGTCTGCTATGTGTATATGTGTGTGTGTGTGTGTGTGTGTGTGTGTGTGTGTGTGTGTGTGTCCTGTGTTTTGTTTCTTTTACTCTCATGCTTTGTTCCTTTCATGTTAATCATTTGGGGTTCCCAATCAAATTTGACTGTTCCATGAAGATTTCTATATAATTTTGACTGCAGTTCAGATGAAACATAGGAGCTGGGAACACAACATGAGGGTTAATTTTCTATGCAAATAGATGTGTGAAGGTGAGTGACCCTGGCCTGTGAATGGCCGATGAAGATGGCTGCCATCAGTGGGCAGCAGACACTCCTCATCCTCCTCTTCCTCCTCTTCTGCCTCATCCTCCTCTTCCTCCTCACCCCCCTCATCCTCCTCTTCCTCCTCATCATCCTCTTCCCCCAACTGGCCACTCTGTTACATTGTTGCATTGTGTTGTTTTTAGAGTTTCTTTTGAGTCAGTAATGGTGGACTGCCAGTTTTGTTAACCTTGTTTTCTCCTGTTTAAAAAAAAAAAAAATAACCAGGTGAACGCTGTCAACATAATTTAATTTTGTGGTTTAAATCTTTGGAGATGCATAAAAAGCTAATATGGATTAATGAAATACAGTGTAAATGTGTAAAAGTAGCTTCGTTTTCATTGGAAACTCCATACTTTAGTTATGGAGGTAGGTCTCTGTCGTTGGTTTACTTAGTTTGAACTTAGTTTGTTATATTTATACCTTCACTAATTTGTTTCTGTAAACAAATCAATAATTTTCTTTATATTCAAACAAATTCTTATTTGTTGCTGCTTGGGGAAGATGGGGCTATTTCAGCTTATGCCCTAGACAGCCCTAGACTGGGGCATAACAATATTCATGCCAGCATGCAATTATCTGAATATCTTCAGATACATTAATGGGACCAAACAAAGATGGGATGAAGTGGTTATTTTAGATAAAACTGTCAGGAACAAAGCTCAGTGATTAACGTGATTAAAAACAGTTTGTGACCTGTTAACAGCTGAATTTACTGCAGCAGAAGGTGCTCACTGAAGTGAAGATAACCCGTCAAGTGTTGATTAAATCTACAAGCAGAACTAAATCACAGTAAACATTTAATGTGATGCATATCTATAGTACGCTGCATTAATTTCAGGATAAATCCATATAACAGCAGCTCAGCTACACATTCTGTGCAGGAGATACTTGATACCAGTAAGTCTGTTATGATTTGGTTTTTGGGTTTTGTTGTTGTGTCCTTTTTCCCCTTCCCTCAGTGTTTTCACAGAGCAGCGGGGCGTGGTCTGGGACGATCTGAAGCTCAGGACGAGACGCAGCCGGCGTTGATCAGCAATCAACAGATCCCGATATATACCCGGAAGCAACAGTACACCAGCGCCGGATTATTACCAGTCAATGTCGCTAGTGACGTATGACCAACGCCTCGGTATCTGCCTACGTGTTCACTGTCGTTCCCCTGCGTTTGTGGATTACTTCCCTTGTGTGCACTTACCGTTTTTTGTTTTCCTTTTTTTCTCGCTACAGCTGCTCCTGCCTTTTTTCCACCTCACGCCGTCCCGGTTCCGGACAACCTGGCTCCACTGTTCCTGGCTTCCTCCTCCACCAGCCAGCGCTCTTAGTTTTTTGCACATTCTTTGTTTGAATAAAACTTATTTTTCACCGCACTCCCGCCTCTGTCTCTGCTCTGGGGTTCCGCAAAAAACCAAATCCTCTCAAAGTCAGTCATACCCATTTATTCCTCATTAGGGTCACATGATCTGCTGGAGACAATCCCAGTGAATTGCAGGTGAGAGGCAGGGATACACCCCAGATGGTCACCAGGCTATCATGGGGTACACACACCATTCACTCACATCTATGGACAATTTAGAGTCTCCAGTTAACCTCAGCATGTGTTTGGACTGTGGGAGGAAGCTGGAGAACCTGGAGAAAACCCACCAGACACAGAGAGAGGGTCACATGATCTGAAAGGAATCCAGACCCAGGACTGGAACAGGTGACCTTCTTGTTGTGAGGTAACAGCAGGTAGACAGCTATAGGCGGAGTTTACAAGGATACCTACTGCTGATTGGTTAAATACAAACCAGACTGCTGCTACTGTCTGACTCATTAAATACAAAGTTGTCTCATTAGGACATTTGTCTTCTTTGATAACAGTTAAAGTGATATTAAAGGCTGTTTTAATAGAGGATAGGGAAAGGGAGAAATAAAAGAGAGTCAAGGAGAGAAACCACAGAATAAATACAAACAACAATGTGACTAGACACATCTGTGGTAATTTCATTAGTTCTGCTGAGTCTGGTGGACATTGAAACTTTTTTGTTAAAATGCTTTGCAGATATTTACTTCATTCCATTTGAAAGTAATATAAACAACACTTGTCTTTATACATTTGTTTTTACCTACACCTTTGTTGAATCACTTTTATGAAAAAGTGATTCAACAAACTTTTTTTTTTTTTATTAAAATATAACAAAATAAGGAAATACATCATAAGTCAGCCATAACTGGATAACAACCGAGTTTTTCCAAAACTATGGTGTGTTCATCTTGTCTTCTCCCGTTTTATCCGTGTTTTTGCCCAGACTTCCCTCCCCTCAGCCACTTTATCCAGTTCTTCCAGGGAGACTCCAAGGCGTTCCCACGCCAACTGAGACAAATAGTCTCTCCAGTGTGTCCTGGGTCTTCCCTGGGCTGAGAGAGTTAAAATCTCCGGTACCAAGTTTTTAGGGTTACACTACATCACATTTTGGTCACTGATCTCTGCATATTTTCACAAATCCTATTTCATCGTGAAATGTTACAAAGATCACATGAAAAAGTTCAATGTGAGAAAGATCATGTTTGGGTTGAAATGATCAAACATCAGTAACAGTGGTGTTGAACAGTCGCCTCCTGCAGCTTCTCCAACCCCAGACATGAAACAAAGCACTGATCCATCCACCCAACCCTCCTGTTGCTGCTGAGAGAAGAGCAACTGAAGAGGAACTGAAGAGGAACGTCCACTGAACTATGTCATAACAGCTGAAACCATGACTTATAAAAAACATAAACTGCCAGTGTTTCCCAGAACATTGTTTCTGTTGTATTTGTTTTATTTATTGATGTTTATTAAAGGATTACTGTGCAGTTTGGAGTAAATGCACAGTAGTATCTGTGAGTGTTTACATTATATACTTGATGGAAATGGGTTAACTGGGTTAGGGTTAGGTATATCAGGTGTCAACTGGAGTTCACAGTTTGTTTTATTGTTTGTTTCAGTCAGTGACAGGAATGAGAGAAGAGGAGAGAGATGTTATATACAACTAGCAGATTCTATAAATAAACTGACTTTATCCACAGAAAAACTAATAGTGATTTTACGTGTTTTAAATGAAGGAGGTAAAGCTGCGGTCAGTCAGAGCTGAGCTGACGTCATTCCAGTTCAATAAGTTAGAAAACCAAGAATAGCAAACCTGGCCAGGTTTTACATTATTAATAAAAACAGCTGCAGTATTTATACCCACAGATAGAAGTTGGACAGGACTGTGTGTACAACAGAAGAGCTGATAAACAGTAAACAACTGCAACGTCCCACTTTCCCAGTCAGAAATCTTAGTTCAAGCTAAATTTTCCAGTTCACTTGCATTGCAGCATTTTAACTTTTAACTTCAACTTTTGATTTTTGACATCTTACTGGAAGTTTAAAATCCAGACATACAGATGCCACACAGACCTGCTGAAATACAATTTATATACGGAGTGAATTAGTTATTTTTAACCCTCTATTGCATAGTGTTGCCATATGGCACAATTATTTTATCTTTATTTTTCTAAAAGGTTCTGATAGAAAATCTGTTTTTACAGATAAAGAAGAGGGCTTTTATTTTTGAAAGACTGTGAGCAGGTGTGTTTATTTCACTGCTGTATATTATAATTATATTGTGCTGTGTACAGACGTGGGAGCATGATGCGTCACGTCACTTATTCAAACATTCACTGCTCACCTTTGACGGTTTTCACTACACTTTTCCAACTTGGTGTTCAGTGAGGTACCCACTGCTCCTCCTGCATTTCATCCAGTCACTGTTTAAGCCTCGGATCTTTCATACATTCACATACACTCACACATTCATATTCATTCACCTGCACTCAGCTCTCCGTCTGATTCTCTGCTCCTGTGCTCCTGTCCTGTCTCTGCAGGGGCGGTGTTTATAGAGCATGGGGCCGGGGGGCACACCCCATTATGTACAGGGGTGTGCTGATTTCTTAATGTCTGTATATATGTATATGTATATATGTGTGAATCGTGGTGTAAACTGTATGTGTGAAGGATGTTAAAATGTGTGAATTATTATGTGAATTGTGTCTGTATGAATGTGTTAACTGCTGTACCCTAATGACTGCCTTTTGAACCATTGTGGTATTGGTTTCCCCTTGGTAATGGTTTGCCCCAATTAGGTCTAGTCAGGCAGCTGTATTTAAATGGGGTTCAGTTAGCTCTCAGATGGTGGAGACTCATCATCTTATTGTGATAATCAGTCTCTGTTTGCTGCGTTGTATGCCGAGTGATGATTAATTGTGATTCCTAAAGTAATTAAAACCAGATTGCTTGGCAAATTTAAGTTATGCTGGCTCTCGATTCCCCTTTACCATCTTTTCTGGTAGTGATGGGTAGTGAAGCGCTGTGTGAGGCATCGAAGCATTCATGCAATTGGTTCGCCAAACCCAAAGCTTCTTGTTGCTTTGTGTACTCCAGTGACATCTTGAGGACAATAAAAGGTATTACAGGCATTACAGTCTTAGGAGGACAAAGGACCAGTTTGTTCTACTGAAGACTGGTGAGGTTTTCTTCAATACCGAGAAACTGCTGTCTTATTGTTAACATAGGTTCTTTAGGGTTGGGCAGGTTATTTTTTTTTTAATTATGAGATCCTTCTTGCAGTCCAAGTAAATATACTGTAAGTAAATTCCAGACCTTAAGCCGCTAACGTTACTCCCCCTCCCAACGCTTTGAACCACGTTACTTTACCACGTATATTTAATTATAAAGGGGTGTTCACACCGGACAAAAATTTGTGCGACAGTGTGATGCGATTACATGTTAAGTTAATGGGAAGACGCAACGTGATGGACGCGAAGTGGCAAAAAATCGTGCTTCGCGCCGTGAAATTCGCCTGTCGTGTCAACTTGAAAATATTGAACTTTTCTGGCGAATTTGCAGGATGACGTAGCGCGACAACCAATCAGCATTGAGATTCACTCCACGTCTCCATGACAACGAGAAATTCACTTATCGCCAGTCTTTTACTTTTCTACGGACTTCAATGGACAACAGAGCCGCGTCATCCAGGCAGAGCTCCGGTAGAAACCAGCCGAGCTCTGTGCACCTCCAGAGGGGATCATGTACCCAGAAATGACGGCGGAGATTCGGACTTTCAGAGTTGTACAATGCAGTGACAGTAGTGATCACACACACGGATGATGAGAGAAAACAAAACAGACGGGGACGTGATGACGCAATCTGGCAAATTTTCGCAAAACAGCGCGACAAATTTTAATTTATCGCACGACAAATTTTAATTTATCGCACAACAAATTTTAATTTATCGCACGACAAATTTTAATTTATCGCACGACAAATTTTAATTTATCGCACGACAAATTTTAATGTATCGCACGACAAAATTTAATTTGTCGTGCGTCAAAATCACGTCCATCGCGCAAAAAAATCGCGTCAATTGAGTCCGGTGTGAACACCCCTTAAGAACTATCTGGCCCTTCCTGAACCAATTATGTGGTACAATCGGCCGACGAAGCTTTACTACATTACTCATAACATCATTGACACACACATTGATACGTCAAAGCCTTAACACAGCAAGCGCATCCCTATTTTCAGGTTGCCCTGATCCCTTTAAGTGGGGAGACCACTCTGGTCTCACAAGGACATACAGTCCTTTTTGCTCATGGAGATGCAAAATTGAGCTCACTATCTGGGGTAACTAAACTTTTTTTTTTTTTCTAACAGTTTATTTTTGGAAATAATATGGAAAAATTCCGAGTGTATGCAACCTAATGGAGTCCCATTGACTCCATTAGATAAACTCAATATGGACTGTACCATGACAGCTAGAAGAGTTAATCCAGATTTGTCTAGTACAGTGGTCTTCAACTGGTGGACCACGGACCTCATTTGGTCTGGCAGCACTAAAGCTAAGTAATGTTGAACATGTCCTGTTCTAAAAAGACAAAAATAATATACATTTACATACAAACTTTAAGCACATTTTCTGAAAAAGTTAGACTACAAAGAAACATATAAGATGGTCATCTTATATGTTTCTTTGTAGTCTAACTTTTAATTAATAGTAGTTTTTAAATGTGGTCTCAAATGTTGTTGAAAATGTATGAGAATGACTTGTGCTTTCTTAGATTATAACATACTATACTACTGAAATATTGATATATATTGATATTTCAAGCCTACATCACAGAGTAAAATTACAACAAATGCAATAATTCAATTGGAATTTTCAAGGAAATGCATCAATTGAGGGCATATAAAAAACATGCATCTTTATTAGACCTGAGCCAGGGACCATTTTGTTGAAGTGGACCTCTTTAAATTAGTGAAGTGGGCACATGTCCATGTCAGGACCTGGAGTGGGTGGGGAGCCACTGACTTTAAGATTTATGATTTCATTTTGTTTCAGCACCTTGGAGCAGTCATTGTGTCCCATTTTAAAATCATTCCCAGCATATCAACATGGAAACCAATTCATTCTGGAGCTTCATATTGCAGATACATTAAGTTTCATTAACAGGAACCGGAAACAGGCATAACGTAACGTGATGTTGAGATCACTGATTTATTGCTTGGTCTTTGTCTGAATAACATGACAGACACTGTAGGGTTGTGTTGTGAGAGAACCTGACACACCGTGTCACTCACAACACTGTGAGTTTAACTTTTTAGCTTGTTATCTTTATATAGTAATTATAGTAACCATCAGGATGGGTGCTGTTTTCCCTCAGTTGGCAGCACTGACCAACACAGTGACCCAGCATTTTACACAAGGGGAAACATTTTCTGCAAATACATAAACCATGTGCATGAAGTGCACGGCTGCTGAGAGGCAGAAGAGAGGAGAATTCTGTCTAGATGTGGACTGGAGATTCCATTTACCAGTGACACTGATTAGCATTTAATCAACATCTTGTTAACTCCAAACCAGCATTTCCTCACACTCTCAGACAACAAAAAAGAGATAAGAGTAGTTCCATGACCAGTCTGTTGTCTCAGGTTTATTATATACCATCAATAGAGTTTTTTTTTCTATTTTATAGAGGTAAAATGTTTCTTAGTGAATTTAATTCATAACAAAATAAGATGTCTGTCTCGGGTGGATCCTGCTTCTCACCTGTAATGTGCTAGGATTGGCTCCAGCAGACCATGTGACCCTAGTGAGGAATAATGAGGTATAGAAAATGACTGACAAGATAAGCTAAAATAAAACAAGATAAATCAAGATAATCCTTGATTTAACAGATAATGGTGAAATGTTAGGTGAATATTATATTAGTGGCCAGGGGCGACCCTGCAGTGATTTTTAATGTAAGCTGCCAAAACACTAAGTTACCTTCACCCACTGTTTGTTTATGACGTTGCTGTGTGGGTGGAAGTTTGGGACTTTTCCCTTTCTCTTTTATTTAGAAAGCTGAGCATCTGTTTAGTTTTCAGAATGCTGAGTCAGAAAACAGATGGAGAGAAATATGTTGGCTCACATATTCATTATGAAATTGACCTGAGGGTAATTTTCCTTCTTTCAGGTAGAAATGTGTTTCTCATTGAAGATTATGATTGTTTGGGATCATTTTAGGAACAAACAAAAATATAAACGCAACAATTTTTTTTTCCTATTTTTCACAAGCTGAAATTAAATTTGGTGAAAATTTTCCAAAATTCTGAATAAAAGACAATCTTCGGTTGTGAGACAATGATGCTCACAAATGTCAAATGTTCATGAGCAAACAGGATATCATGGTCATGTGACCTCATAAATGTTCTTCAAAATAAAAGCCCCCTTTTCATGTCTAGCTGTAAAACCTTTTAAGAAAAATTAAGATAAAGGAATTGTTGTTATATGACAACACTATGCAATTGAGGGTTAAAGGCTTATTTCTCTCAAAATTTGTTGAATCCTATTTTAGTGTGCTAATCCATCACCTGAGAGGTGTGGCAGAGCAAGCTGCTGGTTAGACAGCAGGATTATTGCACAGGTGAGCCTTGGCCTGTCACAATAAAAGCCTCTGAAATATGCAGTTTTATCACAACATGACGCCACAGATGCTGCAGAATGTGAGGGAGGATCAGCCAGCCTGCTGACTGCAGGAACGTCCACCGCAGCTGCTGCCGTGAAGTGAATGTTCATTTCAGCACGGCAAGGCGCCTCCACACCGCACCGTGACATAGAAGTGATATATGGGGAACAGTTACTCTACGCTCTCCGTCTCTCTCTCACTTTCCCTCTCTTTCCGAGTGATCGTGACTGTACTGACAAAAGCTCTCATCTGGGGAAGTTGGTTGCTCTCCATGTGCAGACACCCTGGTTGCCGGGGAAACCGGTCTAAAGTTGTGAGCAAGAGGCGGTCGCGGGCTTCTGCAGTGCAGCAGAAAAACAGCAGCATGAGCCCCAACCTGCGTGACTGCATCCACAGATACAACACGTTCACACAGAAAAAAGCACCTCACCTGAATGAAACACGCTTGGCGTGTAGGCGGCTTTGCTGTCTCACTGTTTGCTGGTTGTCATCAACAAGTCACTTGGAAACCAGAGTGAGAGGAACTCCGGGAGCAAACACTCGATCACTGCTTAGCGTGGAGCTGGAGAACAAAATGTGCAATTACACCAGAGCTGAGCCAAAACAGACCTGTTCCTGAAAAGTGCTCAGAAAGATGATCTAAAGAAAAATGTGCAAGTGAACAGACATTTTGAGGCTTTAAAGAAAACGTTATGCCATTTTTATTTTTGGAAATACGATATTTGCTTTCTGTAGAGATAAGAAAATCCCACTTTTTTATCTGTTATATCTTATGACTGTTTATATCTTATGTCTGTTAAAAGAAGGTGCAGACAAAAGATGTTTGATTATGGAAACTGTGTCCTTGGTAACAAATCCACCAACACCTCTAAAGTTTATTAACCCTCTATTGCATAGTGTTTGACACTTACTTTGTCTTAGTTTTTCTAAAAAGCTGTGATATAAAATCCATGGTTTTACAGTTGAGGAAATAAGAGCCATTTTCCTCCAAGGAACTTCCTGTCAGAAGGCATCATGGGAAGGTCTCTATTATTCACTGTACTACTTTCCTGCCACTAGATGGTGCAAAGGAACTGAAATCAACATAATGCACAACACTATGAACTGAAATAAATATTTTCTATAAGTAGGTCTGCGACTAACAGCTAGAAACAATTAATTAATTGTTTGGTTCACAAAATGGTGTAAAATGTTGATCATTGTTTCCCAAAGTTGAAGATTTCACCTAAAATGCATTTTTTTGTCAAGACCAACGGTGCACAACCCAAAGATCATCAGTTTACTATTAGAGAAGAATAAAGGAACCAGAGAATAATCAGAGAAGAGAAGCTGGAACCAGAGAATTTGGAAATGTCTTTTCTTAAAAATCACTTAAATCCTATAATTGATTATCAAAATAGTTGGTGATTAATGTGATCATTGACAACTAATTGATTTAAATGAGATTGTGTGCTGCCAACAAATCAAACTATTCCTTTAAGATACTGTACATTTCCTGCTCTCTATCCTCTGAAACCAGAATATGTTCCTTATCGTCGTAACTTGATGTCTTCCTTCAGTCAAAGGGTCGAACTTAAAGTTCTCCTCCACTCAAAAGTGTTTTTTCTTCTCCAGAGTGGTAATCATCTTCAGTTTATACCTCAGATTGGCCTCTTTAGCTCACAACCTATTATACTGCAGACATATGGTCATAGCTTTAAGTCTGATATAGTGCACAAATTACTCAGCTATTTAATCTGAAAACTGGTTTCCATTTACAGCAGAATAAATTTAATGTCCCTTTGCACTCTGGGTCTTATCTACTAAGATCCCAGATAAAGAGGAATAAATTGTGTTTGCTTTCTAACAAATCCTGTGTGTGGTTGATGAAAGTTTCGTGAATGATTTACTAAGAATAATAACATAAAGACAAAAGATGCCAATGTGGTGGAGATAGCAGTGTTAAAATGAGTTTAGCATGTTTTAATGATTCCACAGATTTTGCATTGAAACAGTTACAAGAACAGTTGTATACACGCTGATCTTTTTTTCTGTCTGAATGGTTCAGAGCATTGCAATGTGAACACACATCACTACAAGTATAAAACAAAAAAATATATAAAACAGGAAGTAGACAGGACAGAATAATGGCAAACAGATGGAGTTGTTTTTATCAGCTAGTTACAATAATAAATACATTGTTTATATGATTATAATGGACCTTGTAATGGACCTTGTATGATGTGGTCACATAGTTCAATAATTAATGTTAAATATCAGCATTTGTGCTGCAGTGTGTTTCAACTATAAAACATGACGCTACACTCTTTTTTAGAATTGCAATGATTAACCAATTAGTTGCCAACTATTAGATTAATCACCATTTTGATCATTGAATAGTTGATTTGAGTCATTTTAAGAAGAAAATGTCCAAATTCTCTGGTTTCAGCTTCTCTTCTCTGATTATTTTCTGGTTTCTTTATTCTCTATAATAGTAAACTGATGATCTTTGGGTTGAGGACAGGCATTTTCTATAGCCGCTTATTCCTAACTAGGGTCACATGGTCTGCTGGAGCTAATCCCAGTGTACTTGAGGTGAGAGGCAGAGATCCACCCCAGACAGGTCTGTCATGAGGGACATACACCATTCACACCTATGGGCAATTTAAAGTTTTCAATTAACCTCAGCATGTGTTTGGACTGTGGGAGGAAGCTGTGACCTTCTTGCTGTGATGCAACAGTGCTACCCACTGCCCAGCATGTCAGCCAGGGCTGTTGGTCTGGGTCTGATATGTTGATGTCTGCAGAGAGCAGAGTTGTTACTCACTGTCTTTACCTTCAGGCTGCTGCAGTAGAACCACACACACCAATACATACATCAGCCTGGTGGTTACAGCTTCATATTCAGATATTTATGAAGGAGATATCAATAGCTCATCAAAGCCTCTTTACAACTTTCTTAAAAAGAAAGGCTGCAACTAACAACTATTTTCATCTTGATTAATCTGTTGATTATTAATAGAACGAATCGATTAGTTGTTTGGTTCATAAAATGGTGTGAAATGGTGACCCTAAAACCACAACCCAGAGATCATCAGTTCATTATTATAGAAAAGTAAAGAAACCAGAAAATAATCAGATAAGAGAAGCTGAAACCAGAGAATTTGGACATTTTCTTCTGACTCAGATCTGTTACTTACCAAACGAGTTACTGATTAATGTTGACAACTAATCGATTAATTAACAAAACATTGCAGCTCTAATATATTCTACCACCAGTTTTATGTTCACAGTATAACACATCACAGACAGCATCATTTATTTCCCTGTACATTAATGAATCACTGACATTCATTGTCCAAACACAGGAGAGTCTCTCAGAGAGAATGAACAATTATACACATCCCTTAAACATAAATAAGATTATTCTCTAAAACACAATGTCTTTTTCTACAATTTTTAAAGAATATATTCAGTGCAAATGAATGAGTTCACATCTAAATATATCTACCCCTCAGACAGGAACACAAGAAAATAAAAGTATTGCATTGTTCTCTACAGCTTTGTAATTCACAGTAGAATGTGAATGTCTATTTTTCTCTGTGTGTGAGTAGCTTCAAGGAAATGTGGCATTAACATTAATGAACACTTCAGCAGTGCAACTTTGTTTATTTCAGCATCATTGTCCAAATAAATAAGAATTTCAGTGCACATGTATGCCTTCAGGTACTTCTAGATTAAAGTGCTCTTGGCTGTTTTTTTTTTTTTTTTTTTTTTTTAATGAATTTCACTTCTTACAAGCGCTGTGTGATGGACAGAGTCAATATAAGTATATGAGTGTCACATACTATTAGTGACCCTGTTGCAGGGCTGGACTGGGACATAACAACAGCCATGGTATTGTTGGCTTAGAGAGGCCCTTCATATTTACTGTAGTGGAGCACCACCAATAAGTCATTTATATATGTGTTCCCTGAAGCAATGTATTTTACTATATACAGTAAAATATGGAGTGTCAATATTGCAGTGTAAACCTATTTTCCTCTGGATAGAGTAGCTATAACACTATGCAGAGTACCATCGTCTAACTGGTAGAGTCAAAAGTGAGAGTTAATTCCCACTTGCACACAACGACAAAATCAACTCTGCAGGGTGAAAGTTCTACATCCAGAGCTGGCGTGGCATGTTGGAAGTTTTGTTACCACGTTTGTTTGAATATTTTTAAGTTTTGCCGTCTATATATGTATTTTACCAGTAACGACCAACATTTTGCTATACATTGATGCTGATGATTGATGATTGTAGGTGTATTAAGTTACATTAGGCATGCATAGATGTAAGCTAGTTAGTGTCTTACGTTGTTCAATAAAAGATGAGACCCGCCGTACCTTATATGTGTTTATTCCAGAAGCCACATGTATATACAGAAAACAGAACTTCCATATTACATAAAGACACGCCCCTTCGCATGTTATATCAACCAATCATGGATCAGTAAGTAGGTGGGTTGCCAGAGTATTCTCTCAGAATATTACATCCCCCTTCTTTAAAAGAAATCGATAAGAAAACATTAGTACAGTCTCAACCTGAAACCTCATAATAACGTAACGCACTATACCTCACAGTAAGGCACCCTGTAACTACTTTAACCCATATTGTAGCTATTACATAAAAAAATGTGTTTCCCTATTTTCCAATGTTATTAAGTTTAACCAACCAAAACAAACAACTCAGTGTGACATTCATTCAAAATGGGATTTCAACTCAGTATAAAGTACACTCCCATGAAAATTTGCAGGCTTCTTCTCAACGCGCCTGGATGTCAGCAAAATCAGTCCTAGTGTGATAATTTACAAGTCCATGACCCTTCTGGGTGCGTCCGTATCTTGTCTGATAAGGAATGGGGGAAAGTGTTACATCCGTCATGGAGGTGTGTGTGGTGTTACCCCACAACACCAACCCCACGGTTGCCAGTGGGGTTGGTGTTGTGGTGTTCTGTTTGCCTGGGCTTAACTTATTACTGTTCACCTCAGTGTCCAGCAGGTGGAGTCTGTTTCGTCTGTACTCTCGTCCCTCTGGGGTGCGTACATGCTAGGACCTGTCTGTGTTGGCTGGTTTGACGACGACCGCTGGTTTCCAGAGGCCATGCTCTTGGATTCTTATGCTTTGCCCTGGCTGCGTAGTACTTGTTCTGATGTTGCTGTTGTTGAATTCTCTTGGTGTAGACATCTCCGTGGTTGACTGCCTCTGGTTGCAGCTGTTGGGGTGTATTGGGTAGGGTTGAACGTAGGCGAGCCGTGCTCATCAGAAGTTGGGCTGGTGATTTGAAGTTGTCCACGGGTGTGTTACGATACTCCAGGAGGCTGAGGTAGCGGTCTCTTCTGTCTGCTCTGGCTTTCTCCATGAGTGACTTGGCAATGTGTACTGCTTTCTCTGCAAGGCCATTGCTGCGGGGGTAGTATGGGCTGCTGGTGACATGGGTGAATTCACATTCTTTCGCAAATGCTTCGTACTGCTTGCAGCTATACTGCGGGCCTCCATCTGAAAACACGGTCTGAGGCACGCCGTGACTCGAAAAGGCTGCTTTCAGCTTGTGGATCACGGTGGAAGCCGTTGTGCTACGTAGCTTGTCCAGCTCAAAATACCGGCTGTAATAATCCACTGTGACAATGTAGTTGTCGTTGTTCCAAATGAAAAGATCCGTAGCCACTGCTTGCCATGGTCTCTCTGGAATCTGGTGACACATCATGGGCTCTTTGGTGTTTGAAGGTCTGTATGTGAGGCAAGTGGGGCATTTTCCAACCATATTCTCTATCTGCCTATTCATCCCTGGCCAGGATAAGATGTCACGGGCTCTCAGCTTGCACTTTTCCATGCCCATGTGGCCTGCATGTATTCGGGATAATAGCTCTGTGCGCAGTGCGGTAGGGATGATGATTTTCTCCCCCTTGAATATGATGTCGTTCATTATAGACAGTTCAGTCCTGTGATTCCAGTACTCTGCTATGCTCTGAGGGCATGTTCTCCTCTCCTCAGGCCAGCCTGACTTGATCATCTCCTTGAGCACCATGAGTTGCACATCTCTCTCAGTCTCTGTTCTGATTTCTTGTAGCTTTGTGTCGCTGACGGGTAGTCCGCTGTACACCATGTGTACCTGCATGTTCATACCTTCTTTAAGATTGTCATCGCTGTCAGGCAGTGACTTCCTGGAGAGGGCATCTGCGACAGGGATATCCTTGCTTGGTTTGTGGATGATGGTGAAGTCGTATCTTTGCAGCTGGAGAATCATCCTTTGTAGTCTCAGGGGCGCTGCTGCAAGTGGTTTCTTCATTATGGATTCTAAGGGCTTGTGGTCGCTTTCCACAATGGTGTGGCGGCCATAAACATACTGATGGAAGCGTTTACATCCAAACAAAATGGCGTACAACTCCTTCTCAATCTGAGCGTAGTTCACCTCACTGTCACTAAGTGATTTGGACGCATAGCTAATGGGCTTCCCTTCTTGCAACAACGAATTCACTTGAGCTCTTCATCAGTTGGCGCAATGGTGCGTTGATTTCAGACAACTTAGGGGCAAACTTTGACAGATAGTTGATCGTTCCAAGAATTGTTTCGAGCTCACCTTTGTCTTTAGGTGGCTCCATATCTCTCACAGCTTTGACTTTAGCCGGGTCAGGCTTGATTCCATCCTTGGTGATGATATGCCCGAAGTAACTGACTTCTGTGGTGCAGATGGTGCTCTTCTTGGGGTTGAGCTTGATTCCGCACTCTCTGGAGCGCTGTAGCATTGCTCTGAGGTTCTTGTCATGTTCCTCTTTAGTTTTTGCATAGATGAGAACATCATCCACTATGCCAGTGACTCCCTGTAGACCCTCGTAGGTCTCGTCGACTCTCCTTTGGAACTCATCTTGAGCTGATATGATTCCAAAGGGTAGGCGGAGGAACCTGTATTGCCCGAACACAGTGTTGAAAGTGGTTAGTTTCGAGGACTCTTCTGTAAGCTTGATGGCCCAGTAGCCTGATCTGGCATCCATGATGCTGAAATAGCAGGCTCCTGCCAGTTTAGCTGTGATGTCTTCGAGAGTTGGCAAAGGATAGTGAGGGCGTTTAATTGCCTTATTGAGATCCTGGGGATCGAGACATAATCTCAGCTTGCCTGTGCGAGGTTTTTCCGCTGCCGCCATTGAATTGACCCATTCAGTCAGCTCTGTTACTTTGACAATTACTTGTTGCCTCTCCATGTTCTGCAGCTCCAGAGGCGGTCCGGTAGTGCGATGGGAATCCGTCTCGGTGGGTGGACCACAGGTATTGCGTTGGGGTCTAGGTGGATGGTGCACTCGCCAGGGAACAGTCCTATTCCTGTGAAGACATCCTTGAACTCCTCCAGAACGGACGACTCCGGTGTGTCAGACACCGACAATATAAGCTAGATCAGTCCAAAATCCAAACATGCTTTTAAACCTAGCACTGGTGATACCCGTGTGTCCACAATATGCACATTTAACATTAGCTTGGTGTCTTTATATTGGCAGTTAATGTTGCATTTGCCCCGGACGTTGAGTTGCTCACCTCCATAGCCATAGAGTGGGCGTAGTGAAGGCTCCAGTACATCTTGTACGCCTAGAGATCTGAACACGTCTGGGGTTATGACGTTTGTGTCCGCACCTGTATCCAGCTTGAAGCAAACTTTGGTCTTGTTTGGGCCAACTTGTAGATCTGCGTAGGCCTGCTCCACATGTTTTATGTTGTTTCTTTGTGTCACCGTATCAATAAAGAAAGCATCACTGTCTGGATCCTGATTCTGTTCCATTTCACTTACTGTGTGCACTTTGCTGGTCTTGGAACGACACACCTTTGCAAAATGGTTCCATTTGTTGCAAGCCTTGCACTGTTTTCCTTTTGCAGGGCAAGTGATTTTTTTTCCATGAGCCTTGCTTCCACAATATCCGCATGTTTTTAGGTGTCCTTTGTCTCCCTCTTGAGGATTCTTGTGGAACTGCGGCGGTTTCCGTTTCGTCCAGTCTTGGCGTGCTTTCCAGGCTGCGCCTTTTGATGTGTGCCAACTTATCTCGTGCACAGACTGCTTGCGCGGGCTCACGCTGTTGCTGGCGAAACTTCTGAGCTGTACTTGTGCCATGTCGTGGCTTCTGGCGATGTCTATCGCTTTATCTAGCATCAAATCCGATCCGACGTTCAGCAGTTTCTTCCATATTTTCGGCAAGTTTATTCCAAATACTATGCGGTCTCGGACCATTTCCTCGCTGTTGGTATAGCCGCAGTCCTTAACGAGCAATCTCAGCTCAGTCACGAATTGCTCCGTAGCCCCCTGCACTTTTTCGTGGAAGCGGTATCTTGCGAAGATCACGTTAATTTTGGGCTCTACGTATGACTGAAAGCACTCGTTGTAGGTTTCTAGTTGCTTACGTTCGTTGTCGGCGAGCGTCCATGTGTTATACACATCCCTGCCCTTATCCCCTATCCAGAGAAGCAGGTAGCTGCACTTTTCCTCCTCTGTTTTCCTCTTGAGGGGACCCGAGAACATCAGCTCCGCATGTAACTTGAATTTTCGCCATGCCTCGGGCAGGTTGTTATCATCCCAATCCATGTGGGATGATGGATCCCCGGCAGTCTCCCTGTTACCGGCTGTATCACTACTGGTCTGTTTTCGTTGCAGGTTCGCATATTTCTGACACCATGTCTTACGTTGTTCAATAAAAGATGAGACCCGCCGTACCTTATATGTGTTTATTCCAGAAGCCACATGTATATACAGAAAACGGAACTTCCGCATTACATAAAGACATGCCCCTTTGCGTGTTGTATCAACCAATCATGGATCAGTAAGTAGGTGGGTTGCCAGTTATTCTCTCAGAATATTACAGTTAGCTAATCAATATTCCTCACTGACTTAAAATTCAGATGCATTTGACTGCAATACTACGTCAAGATTTTGGAAGTAATGGATAGTTGATTTAAATGAGAACCAAATCCGACTACATTTGCTTGTTAACACTGTGCGATATGGTGAGAATTTATGTTGATCAGTGTGTTGGTACCAAAATGTAAGATAGCTTTTTTTTTAAGCTAGCTAGCTTGACAACATAGTTTCTGTCCAATGCCATATTAAAATAGCATTAGCATTGCAACAGTTTACAAGTTTGCTTGACAATGTGCCCAATGATTGATGAATGATTAATTTGTAGATTTGAGAGTTTCATCTAAGTGCACATCGTTATCATACAGATTAGCATGCTAAGCAGAGAATTAGCATGCTAAGCGGATAATTAGCAATTCTCCGTTTAGCATGCTCATCTGTATGAGAACGATGTGCACTTAGTGCATGATAAAAGAAAGAGGTGAATGCATGATAATGAACAACGTGAGCAGCAGTCAGGTAGTGTGAATATGTTGATGGATATTAACAGTTATTCAATCTTGCTCAAAATTAACAGAAAATGCTGCTGTCTCATTTTGTGGAGTGCAGAAGTTCATCAAGATGCCTGAACTGACGTTTGGGGATCTCTTGAGAGAAGATTAGTCACTTGATTTAGATTGAAAATAGTGTAGCAGGATGATAATTGGGCAGCTCCACGGCTATGTCCCCTTTAATTATCTGGCCCCCAGTAGCCAATTGCTGTCCACCAGTCTGCCATAAAGGCAGCCGGAGGGCCATGAATCGGTCTCTTACGAAGGACCGAGCCACGCCCACTTCCGGCCGCTCCGCTTCCTGGTTCTTTGTTTCTCCTGGCGTCAGGTAGGATCACGGTTACCACAGGGTTGCTATGTCCGTTGGTGGGATGTTAAACAGGGTTTTGTGGTTTCCCCTAGTGATGGGTAGATGAGGTGTCATGAAGCGTTTTGACACATTGCCAAACTGTATTGATACTGTGTCGATACTGTGTCCCTGAATACTGACACCTGCTGGACCTTAAAAATCCCTACAGGCAACCTTAGTTGACACTCAACTGACACTGATTTGATGAGCTAGTATACAATAATATAATTCAAGTAATTGTATTATTTCATATCTTCATTAACATATAACATTTATTTATTAACAAAATATCTGATCATTTTGATAGTCAATAAATAATGTGAACATGTATCATAATGTCAAGATTTGAGTGAACATGTTGTGAATGAGGATGCTTGTGGACTGGGATTTTTTTTTTTTTTTTTACAAATTTTTATTCAAAAAAATAAGTTTTTCCAATGTTTTATAGTTTAGTCTGCGCTTCTATTAAATCACTTCTCCGGCAGTCCTCTCGCATGGCACAGATGAGGCTGGAATACAGAGGAACTCTAATGCCAACTGGCAGAGGTTTGGATAAATTGGTTTCTGGTTCTCCCAGTATCTCAATGGATCCTGGGTCCTTGCAACATTTCCCTCTATATTTCCCTACTATATAATAGATACTGTATTTTCCGGACTATAAGTCCCGTTTTTTTCATAGTTTGTCCGGGGGTGCGACATACTCTGGAGCGATTTATGTGTGAAATTATTAACACATTATTACCGGTATATTATTTCACATGTTATTTTCACAATAACCACAAAAACCGACAAAAACAACACATTCCTACCAGTCCCGGGGAGACCCGGGACATCACGTTCATGCGCGGAAACTCTTCTTCAGTAAACCTTCTTACAATGATCACACAGCGCCACCCACTGGATAAACAATCAATTGCCCCCTGATTCCTAAAAAAACGAGGTAAAGAATAAATTAATATTAATTAATTATCAATAAAGCAACTGTGAGTAAGTTGTAGAATGGCTGTATACCTGAGTTTATCCTGGGTGTATCTGTCACTTCATTTTCATGCCTGGCCCTATAATGCCTCAGCATTGAGGAGGTAGATTTGTTTAAATAAGACAGCTCTGTCGAACAAATGCGACATTTAACCTGCAGAAAAAATATCAATAGTGAACGAAGAGTCACTTTGAAATGAATTTGAATTCAGATAGGTTAGATCAAGTGGAAACTCTGAGAGGAACAGGATGAAACAAGGAAAACAAATTATTTATTATTATTTGCCGATACGACATCAAAGTGGTCCCACACGGCGGAAACCTTTCTTTTCGATTGAGGCTCCATAATTCTTGATGCGCTATTACGAGATTCAGTTGGCAGATACGTCCCATGACAGATATACTTGATACTTATAAACAGTTTGGCGCGTCAGCGTGTGTTCGAAACAGTTTCGGTATCGGTCACGTGACTTTGTTAAAGTGATACGCGCACCGACACGGGGTTTCGCTCTATGAGCTCGACGCATGCGCCGACGCATCGGTGTTGCCGGACCCATCACTCCAGTGTGGTTGACTTGAAGGAGAGGGCACCTGTGGGTCTGTAAGATTGCCGCGGCTCCTGCTGCTTCGGCCGGCGCACTCCTCTCGCACAGGGTGGTCTCCTCTCTCCCACCGCGGCGTGGTTGTTTTACGGCGATTCGGTAAGTTCTGCCCACCGGTCACTCTGCGTACCGCCCTGTTATTTAATTTTATTCTAAATTGGAGTATATTTATCACAGAGTCCGAGTCGCTATCTGGAAACACGACAGCCAACCATAACTTATCCCAAAACACTGCTGTTTTGCCTCGGATTATTTTTATTGTTCAATTATGTTTGCTACTCAAGCGCCGTCCCGAATCACGGCTGCCGCCGCACGCCACCTTTCTGGATCGGATTAACCGGGCGCTGTGGGTCCGGAGCGGCACGACCGGCTGTTGGGACAGTAGTTTTAACATTTACTCTGTCGGGTGGATTGTTTTATGTTTAGCGTGTATCCACAATTATTCTTTTGTTTTATTTCTTTTGAATTATTCAGTTTTGTTAATTCTTTGTTTAGTTCTGCTATAATTGTTATTAATCTGTTTTCTTTATATGCGATTGCGGAGTTACTTTGTGCTTTTGCTTATTTGTTTTCATTGATGAATTTGCTTCCTCATTGGTGTTACGTTCACCTTATAATTTGGCATAGTTTAATTTGTTTTATTTCATTTCGTAAATGGTTTAGTTTCTTATCAGCAGTTTTGTGAGGTTGTCGTGACATGGTATTTAGTTTCTTTCGGTTTTTGTCTCTTTTTCCTTCTAGGGTCCCAGGTTACCCCCACACAGTCTACCTCCCCTTTGTATGCCTCAGCTCTGGGTCAGTTAGTTCCTTCCACTCACAATAGTTTTAAATGCTACTTATAAATGTATTTTATGAATTGTGATTGTAAATAAAATATTATTGTATACCTGGAACCACGTCTGGTGCCTCACAGGTGAACGAACCTGAGTGCCTCTTAGTTACACCTAATACTCGTAACTCCTATTTCCCTGGGTGAGAACCCCCAGGGTGGCGTTGTCTGGCTTCTTCCCATTAGTACACCCCCAAACCTTCCCCCGCGCCACAATAGCTTAATTTGTTCCAGTGGTGGCATATTGCAATTATTTCTCATCATAACATTTTGTGCACTGTTTGTTTTTTACTTTAGTGAGACTGAAATTTGACATCCCCGAAGACAGACGGTTGGACCTGTTGTGACTTTTGTTCAATATCCAATAAGCAATAAATTAGTCTAAGTCTTAGTACGGAATAACAAAAATGAGAAGTCACAAGAAAATTAAAGATGAGACAGGATCAGCTGGTTCACGGTCCAACGATGGTTTATTGTAGAAAATACAATGTTAACCATACATGAGAAGTAGCCTGGGCTAAGTCTGAAAACCAACTGAAAAGTTCCGAGCTTTTATACAATTTTGGGGCCTGGGGACTCCTCCCCAGGCCCCGCCTGCTATTTGATAAATTTTTCACTGTTTTCCACTGGTATTACCATACATGTCAATTCTAACCGAGGATGTACATGTCATCATGTATTTTTTTTAAACTGGTTGACCATGCAAAGTCCCTTCCCTTAACAGGAGGAGCTTTACCCATACCTTATTTGGAATGCAACTGTTGGAATGCAATTGGACCTATGGCATGAGGTCTTCTAAGAATGCCATGTTTTCAGTGTCCGCGCCATGGCGCCATGGTTTCAGTGTTGGACTCCATTTTTAGATCACACTTGTTTAAAAAGGAGGTAGAATTCACCCAGCTTGTGTAGTCAGCAGGGGTCAAATGTTTACAACTTGACGAGTTCACAGTTTGAAAAGACATGAGGTAGAATGTCTCTGGTGTAAATGCTATGACTTTATGAACTACAACTCACTTAGTCTATTGATTAAAGTATATTGATTAATACATTTTATTAAGTATATTGAGTAATAGCATTTTGTCACTACATTCCCCCCTATGGTCCTGGAAAGGACCATCAATCAAAAACAAATCATAACTCCACAATGTATGCTTATATTCTGCACATTCTGATTAATAAGGTAAGGCATAAAAAAATCCAGCATACCACTTCAGTGTGATATCCCTTCACCTTGTACATCTACCTATCCCTCAGTGAGGACCACCAAGAGGTGAGGTCCCAATTGCAAAGACAATTGTACAACTCCACCTCAGGGCCATCCCGGGACTTTCCCATCCTAATGGTCCAGTAGTCGTCACTGTTGGGCCCCTAGCTTGAACCCTGCAGACATGGCCAGGGAAACATCCTTCCCTCTGTAGACAAAGGAAGGTAAAACCCTCGCCAGGTGGCAAGGCCAGCAGTACTAACGTTTCAAAATTAAAAAGAGTATCATAAATTTTCACCTGAGCATGCAAATCAGATATTTTTGTGATCAAAGTCAGATATACTTGTCAACACTGCTTGTGATTAATAATGGTTATAACGTCACACCCCAAACCACGTCTATTCTGTTTACACAGCTAGTTACTCTTTGGTTTGTTCAAGGGGCAAATCCCCTGGCACACTTATGAGGAACCGTCCTCTTAATGTTTTTTATAGAATGGATTTTTAGTTTGTTTTCTTAGCAGTCCTAACTCCTTTGCCACTAAAACAAAGTTGTTAGGACAAGTGGGTAAAGAACGAGTAGGGTTTCCCCTGAGCCTGTGTTACCACAAGCCACTCATTTAACTCTTTCAACACTAGGGATCACTTCCCTTATTACCCTCTTTTTTGTGCTTAATTAACACTAGTGAATACATCACTGGGCCAAGCCCTCATAATCTGATTACTATTTTATTTTTTAATTTTAATTCTTTTGGATAACTATATTACGTCATTAAGTACCCAATAGTTATTCATTATCAATTAGGTCTATTTTAGTACCATTAGGATTATTAATTCTTTATCTCTTACACACCTTGATAGTATATATTTGTTCTGATTGCGTGGAGAAAGTCCTCTGCTCTTGCCCTATAGGCCTCAGGTCTGAGTACAGAACCTTCTCCTGTTGGATGCCAATGGTGTGTGTTATTGGTACCTGTAACGATGGAGGTCATTACTTTGCCTGTTTGTGATGTCAGCTTTAACCATTGTAACAGCTGTTGTGAGGTGTCTGACCAAATAGCTGATTGCCCACCGTCCAGGATTCTCGTTACTGTCCTGTGACCCGATGCTGCCACCAGGTACCTTCTCCTATTGACGCCTGGGTACACTGTAAATGGACTACGGCTTTGATTAGGATACAAATAGCCCCATAGAAACAAATGATACATCACATTTACATGGTATTGTGTACGTTGCACATACAGATTTGCACTTATGGGGATTATCTCACCCTCGCCACTGTTGTCAGTTCACCAAACCCTTCATCCCAGTACTGGATGCTGCCTGATTCCTGGAGCTGAGCGTGCAGAGTGCTCCAGTGCAACCTTTGCAGGCAATGGTGTAGGGTTCGCTCTGGCCAAGGCATTGTCCATTGCAAATGTGGAGTGATGGGGTCAGATGCTGTTCTCCAAGGTTCATGCCACCCGTCCGTGGTGGTTTGCAGCTGTGATACCGGGCTCACTAAAGTGTTAATGAGCTTAGATCCCGGGACCTGGGATCCGAGATCAGTGTGCTCATTTATGAACTGGGGTTTGTGGGATAAAAAGTCACTGTAGTTCCATCCCCCAACTGTTTTTCCATTGGGAACGTGTTGATCGCGTAGGGTCTTCCATTCAGCCCACCTGTTTACAAGTGGGTCATTGTCCACCTCATCAGCCGCCTCTTGGTCACCAAACACATCCTGTAATGCGGCTAGCAGGATGTCATTTGGCTCATCATCTTGATTGGGATTCATTTTTATTGCTCCCCTGCTCGGGGCTTGTAGGATTCCTGCTGAGGAAGGGCGTTTCCCACCACCCCCCTTCTCAGTGTAGCTTCTAGTCCATTAACTGCAGTAGCTTGTTGGTGCAGTCTTGTCTTGCAGAATCTGATCAGGGTGGCATTGGACTGCTGCAGCTGTGATATGGTTTGACGTGCCTGCTTGTAAGCATTTTGTACCTCACCCATCTTCTTCTGTAGAGTGCTAGCTTCATGCTGAGCATGAGTCAGCTCATGTGTCAGTTTTTCGATTTCCTTCTGCATCTCTTTCAGTCTTCCAGTATATCTGCGATTATATGCCAGGCGCCTGATCTTCTGGACTTGTCTACGGGCCATTTCTGACAGACCATCTTGCATGGAGGAGTAAGTTATGGTGGTCATGTCACCTATTTCACAACGAAGATCTTCGAGACAGGTGTATTGCTCAAAAGGACGGACCAGGTATCTGGATAACTGAGCAACATCTTTGGTGAGGTACGGTGGTTTGTTGGGTAGTGGCGGGCTATCTTGTAGAAGAACTGTTATTGAAGGCAGGTCATCATCGGTCTCTGGCAGCTGTCCTTGGTCCTCTGGATCCCCTGGGCTGCTGGAGCTGGGCTCTGGCTTGGGGGAGGTTGTTGACCACTGGACCACATGTAGATCAGCCAGATGTGTCGCGGGAGTCTCCAGGGGTGCTATCCGGAAACGGCTCCATCCTGATCCCTCTGGTGGATGGATAGGGATGAAGTATCTCTCGTCCCGCTGTGATTCACCGGAGTGCCTGTTTGGAACATGTGTGCTTGCAGCTAGATGTTGTGTTCCTACTGATGTGTATGTGTTGTCCTCTCTGCTAGAGCTGGGACCCTGCCAAGCATCCATGGTCGCTTGAGGTCCAGTTAGGAAAGCCTCCGCCATTTCCAACAGTCTGTGATGGGGACACGGTGATTGGTATTTACAGCATTATATATGATTATCTACCGATTTCTCTAATTACATTATTTTACAATATTTACAATACGTACCTTGTGGGAAGTGGGCGGTGACCATTGTATCCCTATCTGCCTACCTTCCATTCTCGTAGGTCTATGCGTTTTTCTGTTTCTGGTTCAAATTGCATTTGTATTATGCTGTTATCCTGTTATGCTTTCAAAAACACGTGATATCAGAACACGGAGCAAGGGTATGACACAGCAGACCACCAGTAACACCACCAGTATAATTCCTCCCAATACCATCCCGGCCATTTTTAAATAATTCAACAATCCCAATTTTCCCAACCAGTCCCAGAAGCTTTTAATTTGTGTGTTCCAATTAGAATTCCTTACATGTTCTTCCCGTAGTCGTTTAATTTCCTTTAAGACTCCAGTCAAACTACCATTAGTACCAGTGTGCATTGGGATTAACGTGCAACATTCTTCCCCAATTTCGTCACAAATTCCTTGATCCCCTGCCATGCGTGACTCTATGACGAATCTGTTTTGTAAGGTCATCATTGATGCATGCAGTTGTTCCCGAATTAACGACACCCTTTTTATAGTAAAGTTCATAAATCTTTGTTGATTGTACCATAAGAGATTTACCCAGCGACTATTACGAGCTATATATTGGGCATTACTGAACTGTCCTGCAACTGGGATAAGTCCTAATCCCCTTCCTGATATTATCCAGGCCGATGCTAAAGCAGTTTGTTCCTCAGGTACACCAAAGGGATTTGTTCCCAATTGTGAGCTTTATTGGTACTTCTCTTAATTCTGGGGTGTGTTTGATTTGTATCTTCTTTCTGTGTGATTAAAGATAGTTGTCCTGTTAACATTACTGGGGCGCATATGCCCGTCCAATTTGCTGGTAAATGTGGTATCATGGTGACATTTGCCTCGCATGTCCAAAAAATATCCCCCAGTGGCTTTGTTCCACTTCCCAGATCTAATAATCTGTATTGGGCTATGTGAGATGAGTTTCTTTCATAAATTACATGTCCCCCGTTTGGTACTATTTGTGTACATTGAATTCAAGCTTTTGGGCTGGTCTCACACCATTTGATGATTCTGGTGGTATTTCCCTCGGGGAGTTTTGGGTACCAGGTTATGTTGCTGCATCTCACCAATTCCTCCGCATCCGTCATTACTGCTGATGTTCTCCGAGCAACCTCTTCCAATTCTTTTCCTCGTACTATGCAGAACGGAAAAACAATATTATCAGGTTTGTGCACCACAGGGGGCGCTACTCCTATTTCCTCATAATTGTCATGTGACAGTATTCTTGGGCAAACCTTTTTATCTTTACTCCAACCCGGAAAGCCTCCTGCCATGTGCATAGTACAGAGGGGAAAACACCTGGAAATATCTGGACAGCCCCCTATCTGACTTCCTGGTAATGACCTAAACTAGTAGTTTTTTAGCATTGTAACAGGCAATACAGTCTCGTTTTTTCTGTTTTTTTGCTTCAAACATAGATTTTGCCGAATACTGTATCCATTGTTGAAACATATTTGTTTCCCAATGTGATGTTCTTAATTTGTCCAAATCTCTTTTCTCTCTTCTATTCATTAATCTTACTTTAGTTTTGGCTTCTCTTTTCGTCATTACCTGTCCTGTTTGTTCATTTTGACACTTTGTGTTGTTACATTTTACCTGAATGGTCACCGTCCCTTCCTCACGACAGTCCGTGCTTTGAGGATACCCCAGCCAATGCTTACCCACTGACTCGGTTCCTATTTCTTCTGCCAGTACATAATCATATATATCTGCTTTGACATGCATTATATGTTTGATTTTCCCATTTTCACTGTCTACTATCCCCTTGTTAGTAGCTAGTGTAATCATTGCCAAGGCACATGTATCTAATGTGTTTTGTGTGGTAGCTATGTTAGGATTAGGTGTAGTTAATACTAAGATTTCCCCCGTTGTTAATCCGCAAAGGGTTAACATCATCATGCAACTAATCTGAATCAGAGGAAAGCCAGTCCCGCCCCGGCGTGGGTGGGTATACAAACGCCTGTGGGCCGTAGGAGCCCGGCGTTTCAGCTTGTGTAGGAAGTGGTGACGGGCATGCAGGTGTTGAGCGATGTGATGTGCCTGCCACAGCACCATCAGAGCTCTGTGTGTGTTGTGAATGGTGTTCGTCAGCAGTCGTTGGAGCCTCCTCAGACCGCGTCTGGCCTGCAGAACCAGTTGCATCAGCAGGAGGCTCATCACACCCAGCAGGCGAATCGGCAGTGTCGGAACGCTCGGACTCACTTGACTGTAACCTCTGCTGACGGCGGGCCGACAGCCGTGCAGACCTCCTTTCTCCATGTGGAGGGAGTGATTCCGAATGTGGGGAGGCGGGAGAATGGCTGGAACCAGTAGCAGGAGGGAGGCTTTGCACCGCCCTATCAGCATGCTCAGACTCCGACGGGCCTGGAAAGTGCCCAGGCGGGTCGGGAGGTTTATGGCGGGTACAATGGTTCTTATGGAACCAGAAGGGCTTACCTTCGACCTTTAGGGCAGTGGGGGTGGTAAGCACGACTTTAAAAGGTCCCTCCCTAGGGGGTTCGTTCCACTGATGCCTAAACACCCGTATGAACACCTGGTCACCAACTTGGACGTCACGCACGTCAACTGGGATGTGCGCCTCGTCCTTCCCGTGGGCTTCTTTTCCTGTTGAAACACAAGTCTGTGGATTTGAGTTAAAGCACGCAGATATTCACCCAACTCACGTTCTAGTTGTGCGATAGCTGGCCCCTCCAGAGGTCCTCTGGTTTGTGGGAGGGGCATGGGTCTTCCTGTGAGCATTTCATGAGGGGTTAGATGGGTTAGTCGGTTAGTTTGCGACCGCATGGCCATTAAAGCTAGGGGCAATGCGTCTACTCATGTTATTTTACCATCACAATCAGCCATAATCTTAGCTATTTTGGTCTTCAAAATGCCATTAGCGCGTTCAACAGAAGCCTGAGACTGTGGGTGATAAACACACCCATATTTCTGCTTGATCCCTAGGATTTTGAACATTTCCTGTATTACTCTTGAGACAAAGTGTGGACCATTATCAGATGAAATAGTGTCTGGCATTCCAAACCTGGGAAAAACTTCTTTACAAAGAAACTTTGTGATCGGCACTAGTGGTGGGACATGCCTCGATCCACCTGCTGAACCTGCAAACGACCACAAGCATATACCTTTTACCTTGCACCCGATCAATCATGTCTACTTAATCCATGACCAGATGTCGGAACGGACCATCTGGCATGGGAATGTGAGCCAAAGGTTGAGTGAACATTTTACGCACATCATATTTCGGACAATGGGGACAAAGAGCAAGTTCTCTATCAACCATAGGTGTCATATATGGGGACCACCACACCGCTTGTAATTTCCTCACAACCTTGCCCTGGAACAATGATCAGGTTCATACATTTTCTTAATAGCAATGGGCAACAGTGATATAGGTAGAACAAAATGTCCCAGACAACTCCGCCACAATCCGTTGTGGGGGTGCGAAGTCCGAACAGCTCCCCTTTGGACCCACAGGCGTTTTTCTGCCTCCGGAACCTTATTCTGTGCTTCAATCAGAGATGCAAGGTTTGTTATAGGTGCACAATCTTCTTCAAACAGAATTGGTCCTTGTACTACCTGGCCTGTTGCTTCCTTTGCTGCCTCATCTGCCAAGTTATTTCCTACAGCAATTGGCGAAGTGCTATTTTGATGTGCTGCACATTTAACTATGGCTAGTGTGGTTGGAAGTTGCATAGCCTGTATAAGTTCAATTACTGCTTGTCCATGTGCTACTGGGGTACCATCAGTACGAACAAATCCTCTTTGTTTCCAAATACTTGCGTTTATGTGACATACCCCATAGCCATATCCACTGTCAGTGTAGATGGTTGCTTTTTTATTAGCTGCTAATTTGCATGCTGCTGTTAATGCTTTAATTTCAGCTAATTGGGCGGAACAGGGCTGATCCAAACTTACTGATTGAATTTTGGTGAAAGTGCCATCTGGATTGAGTTGGACTATTCCAAACCCTGCCCTGTTCCCCGTCTCACCCCTGACACATGAACCATCTACGAACAAGGTCAGGTCGGACGGAATTGGATGATTGTATAAATCATCCCACACTTTCATGAAGGTGTCTGTCTCTTTAAGACAGTCATGAGGCACACCTTCCGTTGGCAATGCCATTCTTGTGGCCGGATTTATTGTGGTACATCTCTGTACCGTCAGGTCTGGTCCTGAAAGTAGGATCTCATAACCTGTTCGTCGAGCTTGGGTTATCACATACCGTGGGCTTGTGAGCATTGCATGCAGTTGATGTGAGGTGTATAAGAATACAGGATGGCCCATAGTAATCACTGAGGCCTTTTTATATGCAAAGGCGGCTGCTGCTAGCCCCTGGTAGCAGGGTGGCAGCCCTTCCTCCACACTGTCTAACTTCGTACTATAATAAGAAATTGGTTGTTTACCTGTTGGCGTTTGTTGCATCAACACTGCACATGCGTACCCTTGCTTCTCTGCCACATATAGATGGAATGGTTTGCTGTAGTCTGGATTGGCCAATGCCGGGGAAGTTTGGAGATCTTTTTTCAGCAGCTGAAACGCCCCCTCTGCCTCCTTGTCCTTGTCCTGCTGTGCGGATCAAGGCCCTTAATGGGGCTGTTTTGAGAGCGTAATCACAAACCCAGGGTCTGCTATAGCCTGCCATTCCAAGAAAAGACAACATGTGACCAACAGTTTGAGGTTTTGGCATTTTACTGATGGCTTCCAACTGGGAGGGAGCAATATGTCTTTTGTCCCCACACAACTGTCTGCCCAAATACTCTACCGACTTCTGACAGAATTGTAGCTTTTTCTTACTTACTTTATGTCCACCTTCTGCCAGGGCCTTCAATACAGTGATAGAATCTTTTTCACACTGTTCCTTGGAGTTAGAACATATCAAAATGTCATCCACATACATGAGTGTAGTTGACTGTATGTCCAAATGACTAAGATCCTTTGCTAGAACACGATTAAAGATGGAGGGAGAGTGTACAAACCCTTGTGGGAGGCGAGTGTACGTGAACTGTTGGCCTTTATAAGTAAAGGCAAATAAATATTGAGAATCAGGGTGAACTGGAACACTGAAAAATGCTGAGCACAGATCTATCACCGTGTACCACTTTGTGTCTGGTGGTATGTTAGATAACAATGTGTGTGGGTCAGGAACAACACAGGTGCTTCTTCAGCTACAATAGCATTAATTGGCCTTAAATCATGCACTAACCTATAATCGTCACCATTTGGCTTTTTGATGGGAAAGATTGGAGTGTTACATGCACTTTGTGATTTTATTAGGACTCCTGCTTCCACGAGTCCTGTTATGATGGGATTTATACCTTCAATAGCCTTCTGTCTAAGAGGGTATTGTCTTTGATAAGGTAACCTAATTCCTGGTTTTACATGAAATTTCTGTGGTTCAGCTGATTTTACTAAACCTACATCTGTTTTGTGTTAACCATAACTGTGAGGGGATTTGTTCCAATAGTGCTAGGTGTTCTGTAGCTATTAGCATTTGCCTAGCTCTTTCCCTATGTAATTTAACTCTTTCTGCTATAGCTTCATCAGCATGTGTGCAGGTGATTTTGAAAAACAGTCCATCTGAAGAAAAGCTCACTTGCTGACAGTCTGTGGGAGTCCATTCTTTGATTTGTCTTGCAGCTTTTATCATGGGTCCTAAGTCGTGTGACTCATAATCATCTGCAATCAAAAGAGTGACATGAGGTGTTGAGTTGGGAATTTGGAACCAGTCTTTGACATCGTCCTGTATCTTTACCGCTACTGCTGCTCCTTGCGGTCCCACTATGATGTCTTCATACTGGATGACAGCAGTTCTGTTGTTAACATTTTCATCCCAACATTTCTCATAATCTTCCTGAGACTGATCTTTGTCATAGAACATGGTGCAATGAAGTGGGAGTGTTGGCTCTTTAGCCATGTCATAGTGATTCATTACCAGTGGTCTCCACGCTTCCCATTCATGGTACAAGAAAGAGTTCGGTGTTGTCAGCTTCATCCAGAATACTTGAGCTTCTGGGTCTCTGGTTAATATCTGTGGAGACTCTGTAGGAGTTGTTAGAGGCATCATGGGTACAAACATGTCACTGGACTGATTATCTGTTATGTCAAAGTAGATACCATCCGGTGTACATTTGATCTTGGCATTTAATTTGCATAACACATCTCTTCCCAGGAGGTTAATAGGTGTATGTGCCGAATACAATAGTGATGTGTAAATTATCTTGTTTCCCATTTGTAACGGAACCGGCTTAGTCATAGGTACTATTTGTGTTTTCCCAGAGAAACCTACTGTTCGAATCTTTGAAGCTGAGAGGGGGAGGTGGGCTCTGTCTTTTCCTATACAGGAGTAGGTGGCTCCTGTGTCTATCATGAACTGATGATGATGATTGTACAGAGTTACATTTATTGTGGGTTCAGTGTGTGGGCGTTTTTTTATTATGGGTAACATCACCTCCCCTTCAGGTTTCTCTGGGCATCCCTATGGCCAATACGCTGCTGGTCCCATCCATGGTCCATTGTTCTGTGGGCCGGGACCTGTTTCCGGGCCGTAGGGTCCTGAGTCGGGATTCTGAGGTCCTGTCCACGGGTTGGTCGGGCACTCCCGCTGCATGTGTCCCATCTGCCCGCATCCCCAGCACTGCAGTCTCGGCTGATATTGAGATGTTGTTGGGGCTGTCCGTGGTGGCTGTTGATACTGCTGATACTGATATTGTTGCGATCCTTGGGGCCTCCTCCATTTCCCCCTTATGGGTGGGCCACCACGTCCTTTTCTGGCCATGGGTGGCTGGATACCTCCTCCTTGGTTGAGGTGCACATGGATTGGGGGTATCTGTTGTGTCTGGTTCTGGCCTGCGGGTGGTGCTATAGGAAAAACAGGAGGCACAGCAGGCATTGTTTGTTGAACAGGAGGTTGAGACATTATGGGTGTAATCATGGGTGCTTGTGTTACCCCTCCTTCCGCATGTCCTCCCTCTGTTTCCGGAGCCGCCACACTTACTGACGCTTGGTGTTTAGGCTTTTCTCCTTTCTTCTGCTTTGCCAGCTCACCTATTTGCAGCTGGGTCAATTTAGTAGCCAGCATCTTGCTCTGGTCTTCCAGGGCCTGTTTTTCAGCTCTGTGTGCATTTACATAATGAATTATATGTTCAGAGAATACAGGCCAATCCATTTTCATCAGTCCCACTACCCCATTTAGCTTGGCTTGCACCTCTTTTGGCATGGCATTTTTTACATATAACATGAACAAAGCTCTAGTTGACTCATTGTCATTCCATTCACTCCCAGTCTCATTTTTCCACATTTTCTGATAATCACATAAAAACTGTGACGGACTATCACTGTCTTTTAAACACTCTCTCTCCAATTTGGCCGGATCCATGCGTGATGGGTACTTATCTCTCAGGGCCTTCCATACGTTAGTCCGCATCTTGTCGAAGGGCACACCATCAAAGTTGTGCGAGGTTATCATTCCTGAGTATCCGGCGGTTTTGAATATCTCTATGGTGGCTGCCTGTCCCGCTGTCTTCACGCTTTGACGTCACCACCTGCCAGCTTAATCCCTCCGGTGATCTCCTCAAGCTTCTCGATCCATTTGTTAGCTCCATCTGTTAATGGGGTTAATTTGCCTGCAAGTGTTATCATATCCATGAACGCCCAAGGCACATACTGGTAGGTGTTTCTGGGTCCTTTGGTTAGTAGAGGGCACATTTTTTCATGGGGTGGGAGCATTGGAGACGGGTGTCCCACCAATGTTCCGCTTCGCAACCTCAACCCTTGGCTTGGGGTTTCATTTTCCACCTGCAAGTTTACATCTAGCACCTGTGAGGACTTGGCTTTATTTGGCGAGGTTGATGCTGCATACTCACGGGAAGGTGGTCGACTTCTGCTTGAATCCCCGCTATCCGACTCTATGTCCTCGCTTTCATCTGCGTCGCTCACCTGCTTTGATTCAAGGTAAACTGAAAGATCTTTACTCTCCTCTGCCCCCTTATCCTCATCTGAGTTACGGCACTCATCATCAGACAGTGGTGGTGACTGGCCCCCATTTTCCTGTTTCCGTGAGTGTTTTGATGGTGGAGATTTGGGATATGGGGTACACTTTAGCAAGTTTTTGTACTGCCATTCTTCTTCTTCATCCCTCCTCCTTCTTTTTTCCCTTCTTTTTCCATTCGTACTCTTACATTGTGCCTTTTTAGGTGTTTTCCCATCTGAATGTGTTTGTGATGTTGAGGGGCCCGCACCTTGTCCTTTGTCACGTTGTTCTGGGTCTGTTCCCCTACCTACTTCTTTTACCTCTATCCTTATCCTTCCTGTGATTCTCCCATCCACTTCATCCTCATCTGCCATGAGAAATTGCCCCACTCTACCTGGGTTGTACGGAGGTGGTCTGAGGTCTATGTCTCTATGCATTGTTGGGCTTCGGCTGGCTTCCAGCCTGAAATATTGCAGGATATCTCTTTGCTCCGCATTTTTCTGTTTTTTCTTTAATTGTGTTATTTCATATTTTTTATCTTTATTTCTTAGCTCTTCCTCCACTTTATCGCACCAACTAGGATCAAAGCTACCTTCAAGGGGCCATCAGTTTTGGCCCGATGTCATTTGATACCATTTTCTCATGCATTTTTGAATTTTTCGCCTGTTGGTTGGATGAGTGATGATGATCAACTTTGCAGGCGTTACTTCATTTGTTTGTTTGCTTTTGCTGGCTCCCATTGTCCTATGGTTGTCTACAGCGACCCTTTATAGTTTTGTGGTTACTTAATTAGTTAATTATTAAATTTGTAATTTTTACCTGAGCTTCTCCTCCCTACTGCCTCAGCCTTGGTCAATACAGGACTGATTTTGCGCACACTAATCACATTTTTAGTAATGATAAAAATTTTAACGAATTTAATACTTTATGTGCCGGATATACTTTTATAATGATTACTTCGTTGTGTTGGTTTTATATTTTGACAATTAAATTTTTACCAATGTACCAACAATCCAAAACATTTGTTATTGTGTTAGTTTGTACTTTTTTTTTTTTACAGCTTGTACTTTTAATGAAAATATGTTTTAACAATAACTTGGGTTGTTTTACTGTGTTAATTTATATTTTTAACAATTGTACTATTAATACTTATTTTTTATTTTAATCTCAATTTTTCCTATTTTGTTTTAATTTATATTTTAACAGTTACACTTAGTTGACAATATAACGACAATATTTACTTTACGCACACACACAACACTTTAATCGCTTTTATCGACAATTTTTAATGTACTTTATTTACACTTCGAAGATAGTTATTTTTATTTTTCTTACTTATGTTTACGCACATGCATGATTTTTTAACAACAACACTTTTAATGATAATATTTTACGTACATAATATGGTTATAATGTTTTTATTTTACGGTTATACATATATTTACACAGGCCTTTTTTACCGGTTTACTGTACCTACAGTATTTTGCTCCTGTCTAGGACCACTCCGCAAAAGGCAAAAGTGGCTTCTCACCTCAGACAGAACCCCTTTTACTCCTTTTTCCCTGCCTAGGACCACTCCCTCGATAGGCAAAAGTGGCTATCACCTCAGGCGGTACTTTTTACTCTTTGTCCCTGCCTAGGACCACTTCCTCGATAGGCAAAGTGGCTTCTCACCTCAGGCGGTACTTTTTAATATCTACTCCTTTTTCCTGCCTAGGACCACTCCCTCGATAGGCAAAAGTGGCTATCACCTCAGGCAGTACTTTTTAACCTTAAACAGTACTGTTTTAAACATGTAACATGTTGCACTCATTAAACAGAGCTCAACCACAAAGTACGTTAATAACCAAATACATATATTAAAGATTCATTAAACAAAGCGCATTAATTATCAGATCATAATTCTACTGTCACTTTTTGCTGCTTTATGGTACACAAACAAACGGCATCTCATAAAATTTGAGACCACAGTGAGTTTAGCAGTATCACAACAAACTACCAGCAGTCAAAGTGTACAGCGGCACATACCATCTATTTATAGCAACTCGCTGAAATTCTATCTTGCCTTTACAATACTTTAAAGAGAGGTTGTGCTAAAAAAATGAGAAAAAATCAGATCAGAACTTCAGAGGTTAAGAAATACAAACATATACGGTTATTTTTAACCACTTTCTGTACGATTCTCATCCCAACTAATACTGACTGCCTGATCAATTCTTCTCTCACTTTTCACATATTCAGCCAACACATATATCAGTGCTCCAAGACACATGAGTGACATAATTATCCATACACAAATTAACAGATTAAATATGCATCTCTCAAGTTTATCCATCCCACAATCATCATTCTTTCACATGTAATATCAATCATTCAATGTTTGGATCCGATTACCAGCTGTTATTGCTCATATACACATTTAATATTCTTTTTAATGCCAGGTTTTTTTAGGATAGTTTATCAGAACCTTCTGACCACTGGACCAGGTGGAGGTTGGATCCCCATAAATTTGGAAAAAGAAAAAAGAAATTGGTATCTCACCTGTTCTTGGTGGATATGTGGGCCCCTGGGGTCCTGGCCTCCAACCGGTGCCTGCGGCCGTCTGGCCCTGTCACTTCCTCCTGGCTGGCTCGCCAATTGTTGTGACTTTTGTTCAATATCCAATAAGCAATAAATTAGTCTAAGTCTTAGTACGGAATAACAAAAATGAGAAGTCACAAGAAAATTAAAGATGAGACAGGATCAGCTGGTTCACGGTCCAACGATGGTTTATTGTAGAAAATACAATGTTAACCATACATGAGAAGTAGCCCGGGCTAAGTCTGAAAACCAACTGAAAAGTTCCGAGCTTTTATACAATTTTGGGGCCTGGGGACTCCTCCCCAGGCCCCGCCTGCTATTTGATAAATTTTTCACTGTTTTCCACTGGTATTACCATACATGTCAATTCTAACCGAGGATGTACATGTCATCATGTATTTTTTTTAAACTGGTTGACCATGCAAAGTCCCTTCCCTTAACAGGAGGAGCTTTACCCATACCTTATTTGGAATGCAACTGTTGGAATGCAATTGGACCTATGGCATGAGGTCTTCTAAGAATGCCATGTTTTCAGTGTCCGCGCCATGGCGCCATGGTTTCAGTGTTGGACTCCATTTTTAGATCACACTTGTTTAAAAAGGAGGTAGAATTCACCCAGCTTGTGTAGTCAGCAGGGGTCAAATGTTTACAACTTGACGAGTTCACAGTTTGAAAAGACATGAGGTAGAATGTCTCTGGTGTAAATGCTATGACTTTATGAACTACAACTCACTTAGTCTATTGATTAAAGTATATTGATTAATACATTTTATTAAGTATATTGAGTAATAGCATTTTGTCACTACATTCCCCCCTATGGTCCTGGAAAGGACCATCAATCAAAAACAAATCATAACTCCACAATGTATGCTTATATTCTGCACATTCTGATTAATAAGGTAAGGCATAAAAAAATCCAGCATACCACTTCAGTGGTATGCAACCTTCTTACAAACCTAAAACACAGTGAACTGTAGCCTATGATCACTTGGTCACTTGCAGGTCCGTGAGACGCTGAAAGCAGCTGGATAATCCCTTTTAGAGCAGACAAGCTGCTGAAGGCTTCTGTCCTGCAGCTTCTCCTGCTACAGAGTGGTGCTCTGCTGATGAGCAGGAGCCCGGGAGAGAGTTTGGAGCTTGTGAGTTGAAGAGAGTCTGGCTAAGAGAGCGAGAGCCTCCTAAGAGATTAAGAGAGCCTGCTTAAGAGAGAGTTAAGAGCAGGTTAAAAAAGAGAGCCCAAGAGGGGAAAGGCTGGTGTCTTTATACCTCTGTTGACATTCCTTGAAGGTGTGAAACTGGTTTTCCTGTCGGGGGAAGGGTCACAAGTTCCAGGCTCAGCCTGGCTGAAGATGTTTATAACCTTTGTGGGTACAACATCGGACACATCAGGACTGGTAAGACATCTACATTCATTGAAGAGCATATTGTAAAATGTAGCACAAGGTAACTCCAGTTGTCGTCCTTTTCTTCTTTTTTCTTTTTCAAATTACAGGTAGAGCAGGACTTCAGACTGATGTTTGGCGAGCAGACTGCCAATAAGTTCCTGGAGAGATGGCCTACCACTTTCAAAGCAAGAGTCATTAAGGAAAGCCATGGACTGGTCCCTCCACAGACCTTCTTGATTTGATGCACAATGCTGAGACATCCACTAAAGTTGAAAATGGTAAGTGTTTGAATGTGGAGAAATGTGTTGCTAAATATATTGACGACAGTGGAAAATTATGGCTCAATGGTAACATGATATTTGTTGGCCTTTAGGCTGGGACATTGACATGTCTGCCATCATACTGCTGCTACATCTGCTACCGCCATCCGCACAGGGACGAAAGAGGCCTGGGAAGATCTAATGCATCTAATCCATCTAATGCAGTAGATCACCTCATCAAATTCCAAAAGGTACCCTAGAATAATTTGATAATTAATCAAACCCCCCACCACTCCACATCACACCCTCACCGCTAGTAATTCTATGCATGTGACATAACATTCTTAAATTGTTTAGAGTTGAGAGTGATGTCATGTTATTGTCCTAATAAATAGTGTTGTAGAATGTGTTTTGTCATAGACGGGAACAAGCTGGCAGCAGCATCTAGACAACATCACTCAAAACCATCAGCCCTACCTTCTTGCCCAGGGACCCACAAAAAGCAGCATTCTATCTTTCTTCATTGCCATCGACAAGCACGGACTTCCCTGCCAAGCCACCACCTCAGTCGGAGCCCTGGATGAACTCTTCAAGGCCCACTTTGTCTTTGGTACATCTTACAGTCCTGTCTTGAACAACTTTTTCACTTTTCTCCAAACTTCCATTTACAACATTGACATAGGGGAAACTAAGGAAACACCAAGAATTGCAGAGTTGCGAGCTAGAATGTTGCGTTAGACTCAATTAAACAATGAGGTGCTTTGTTTGATCTTGGTGAAGCATCTCAAAGACTTTTCATCTTCAATGTGGCCAAGTGGGATGCTCACGTTTTTTCAATAGTTTTTGTGGTTTTGGGAAGCATCTGAACAAGTGTCATGCGAATAGTGCGTGTGATGTTAATGCAAATCCACCAGAAGAGCCATATGGGGCAGAGGTTGAGTCAGAGCCAGCATTATCCTCACAGCACCTTGTAAATAGTTGTGCCTCTGTCATTTCAGACCTAAAGGCAGCAGGTTGATGTTATGCACGATCTGTTAGAAGGTGTAGTACTGTTTGAATTAAAGCAGCTGTTTTTGTATTTGAAAGAACATATTACACTGGCAGAACTGAATTTAAGAATATTAAGTTTTGATTATGGCTTCACCGAGCGATGTAATAGGCCAGTGGCTGGGAATTTGAGTGCAGAGTCTAATGATTTGGAACTAAACGCAATTCAGTCATGGTGTTTGCTGAGGAATGTTCCCTTTATATTTGGAGATTTGGTAGTCTCTACAAACCAACACTGGACCCTGCTTATTTTGTTAATACAGATGGTTAACATTGTATTCTCACCGACATTATCTCAAGGCCTGTGTTGCATTTGAAACATTTGATCGTTGAACATCACAAAATGTTTAAGGAGGTATATCCTCAGAAAAAACTTTTACCAAAGCACCATTTCCTTATACATTATCCTCGTTGCATTCAGAAAATAGGACCTGTACTTCATAGCTGGTGCACGCGTTATGTAGGCAAGCACAATTTTTTCAAGAAACAGCTGAAGTCCTTTAAAAATGGCACAAAAACATTGGCCAAATACCTTTATTTACAGTAGCTTTTCAAGAACATTTCTTTGCTTATTAAGTGACTCGGACAAAGATTTTGTTGCTTTTCATGTTGATGATCTTCCTTATCCATGACCTTTTGATATACAAATGTCATGTGGAGAGAATGACACCAGTGTGTACATTGTCCCATATTGCTATCCCTGAGGAGTTATAAGGAAATAAATGGTGCTACAGTACTTTGATTGTGTGTATTGTCTTTTATTATAGCAATTCAAAACATTACTCTTTCAATAATGTAAAATGAAATAAATATACACTATATAGTGTACTTTAAGAATGGAAACTACTCTATGTAGTGAAATAAATTTACTCTGGCAGTGTAAAGAGATCAGTGTTTTTACACATTTCATTGTTAAATTTGACACAAAATAGAATAAAATTAACTCTAAAAATCTTACACTGGCTGTAGAGTAAATTTTACACTTTTTTTTGAGTGGGACCAAATGTTATCTGAGAGGGAGATAAATTCAACTCTTAAAGAGTAAAATTGATACTATGATTTTTACTTGGGTGTATGTATGTTTCTGCAATACTGAATTTTTGTGTCCAAAATAGTTTATTATGCAGTACATTGCAGTGAAGTGCAGTATTTTTATAGTATGCAGGTTTTTGGAGTCCAAAATATTGCACTTACTGCAGTAATATTGTAAAGCTATAGTATACAGCTTTAAAAACTGCAAAAATGCAGTTTTGATACTGCAGTACAATGCAGGATTTTTTCACAAGAGAGTTCTTTCTGGTGTTCTACAACTCACACAGAATGAAAACAAAGCACAATTTAAGACAACTGCTGTGACCGGAAATAAGAACATTATTCATTGCTCATCATTCTGATGTAACAGCGCTAACAGTGGCTTACATTTACAAATAAGCCTACAATAATATGAAAAGAGAAAGAGACCCTACCAACCTGAACTTATTTTCTCACTGAGTCAAAAACAAAGCATGATTTAAGGCAACTGCTGACAGGAAATGGAAACATTATTCAATGCTCACTTTACAAATAGGCCTGCAATATTATTGATAGGGAAAGTAGAGTTAATAATAGAGACCCACAGCTTCATTGGCATAACATAGGGAATAAACAAAATTATATAATTTGAAAAAGTGTGATATTCTTCCGTTTGTGTACATTGTCCCTTACCAACTATATAAAAAGCTTAACACATTTTCTTGTAGACAATGTCTTATTTAACAGCAAGGACATTAGCTAATTTAACCTAGTAACCACCATTGGCCATAGTACATTAGTCAAAATGACCTTTTTTTATTACCTTTACCAAGGTGTTGGGTAGCTTTACACATGAGATTACATAGCCTAAGTCTAGCAGTCCAGTTTACCACATGTTTCTGTCCAATAGAGCCAGACAGAACCACTGTCGCCTCCACTACTATTGATTTTCAGCCACAGGAGCTAAAGAAGGCCCTGCCTTGGCAAACATCTGTGATTTTGGCACATTTGGCAGCATCTGCTTCAAGTGCTCCTTTCTTTTGTACCTATGCTCAGTAACATCCTGAGCATGTTACTGTTATATGTGTTTATAAATAAAGTTTAGGCCCAGATTTTGTTCTGTTAGGTGATATTGCTGGGATTTCCTGAGGGTTTGTGAATTCATCTTGGAGTAATCCAATCTTTTAGCGAGGTTGAGGAGTGCATTGGCAGGACCTGGGGCTGGAGTGAAGAAGAGTGGGCTGTCTGAGTTGTCACCCTCCTTACCGGTAAAGCTTTAGAGGCCTATGCTGGCATGGATGAACAGCGGTCGCACATCTATGAAGACGTTAAAGCTGCTGTCCTTGCTAAATATAATGTCACAGAAGAGACCAACCGCTAACATTTCTGGTCAAGCATAACACTGGTAAGTTGAACAGTGTTTCCTGCTTTGACTTCTATTCAATGCCCAGAATCAATGAACTGCTACGTAGAGATAAATACATGACCACGTTAGATCTATGTAAAGGGTGCTGGCAAGTTCCCCTTACTACACACTGAAAAAAAACTCATGTTGGATTTACATGAAAAAAATATGGACATCCGTTCCACATATTAAAGTTATGTTTACTCAAAATGATATATTCATGTGCTACACATTACATTATCATTTGCTAAACCAACATGACTTATTTAATTTAACTTAATTAATTTAAAGCATTTATTTAATGTTAACTTTATTCAATTGTCATATGCTAAAGTAACATTATTTTTTTATGTTAAGTTAATGCTTTTCTTTAATATTAATATTAAATTATCATCAGGTGTACCAACATAACTTTATGTGAAGTCAACCTAACTTCCACAGGTAAATCAGACACTATTGAGTTATAAACTTGTGCATACTTTGATTATCCGTTTGGTACATGTTACAATTAATTAATGTATGTGTACATCCCTCCATTTGATCCAGCCTAATCTTTTACCTATACAACATTTACTAAAAAAAAAAAATAAAAAAAGCACATGTGGCAATAAACAAACACATCTTCACTGAATCACAAGACCTGTATTTGTCAGTCAGTCATTTTCTATACCTGCTTATTCCTCATTAGGGTCGCAGGGGTCTGCTGGAGCCTATCCCATTACAGTACAGCACATTACGGCAAGAGGCAGGGATACACCCCAGATGGTCGCCAGCCAATCGTGGGGCTTACACACCATTCACTCACAAACTCACACCTACAGGCAATTTAGAGTCTCCAATTAACCTCAGCATTTTTTTGGACTGCACTATTGTGAGGATTAGAACAGGTTTTGGCTTTTCCAAAAAAAAAACCTCAGCGTGCATAAACATGCACATGAAAACGTGAAAAAGCACTTTGACTTTAAATACTGTGTAAGTGGCAATCTCAAAGATTTCAGTGCTGGCTGATTTGGTGACACCCCCACAGCAGTTACACAGCAACTTAAAAACTTATTTTTCTAAATTAATCATACAGCAATTAAAGAAGGAAGTAGATGGAGAGGTGGAAAGTATGCATGTACAAATTTGCCTACTGCAGGTTTAATGCATCAATTTTTCCTAGGAATGTCACCATATAAACCAGTTTGTAATACTGCAAATAGATAAATATTGCAATACTTTCATCAGTGGGCCATAGGCTCAATCACCATTGTGTTTCTTCATTTGGCGATGCATAGTGAGTTAACAGACTTTTTTTTTCCTTTTTAAACTTAACATCAATATTATCACATTAAGATACACTTTAAGATATATGTTATCAAGACAGTGCATAATAAACATCCATAACTGCTGGAACCTAATGTAACACTCCAGGTCCTTAAAACATCTGTTTTTATGACAAAAAAAATGAAATCAATAGGTTAAATCAAGAGTCATGTAGTGCAAATAGTTCTTATGTACTTCCTATCATATCACTGGAGAGCAAATGCCTCTTTTATAAATGTCTCTTAAAATAAGTACGAGGTAGAGGTAGAATTAGCCAAATATTATCAAGAAAAGCAATAAAACTGGATCCATTACCACTACAGCATAGTGAACACAATCAACTACAGATATAATCTGAAAAGAACGCGTTTAGTTGTTAAAAAAATAAAAAGATGCAGCGTTGAAAATGTGTTAATGCTCTATAATCTGTGCAAGTGCTCTGAAAATAATAATTGCTTCCAATCTTATGTATTCACAGTAAAGAAAATCACACCCCAAACCTTACAAGGGCGGAAAATCTGTTTCAGTTGCATAAAAAAATGAAACAAAAAGAAAGATCATATCTAAGAAGGCACTTGGATGCAAGGGTTAAACATATTCACAAACCCCACCACCCAAAAAGTCAAAGTAGAAGAGGTAGAGGTGAACAAATGCATACAGTCTGACAAGGAATGAAGTTGGATAGCCTTTTGAATAAATGCTGAACATCACTGATGAAACAGAGGGAAGAGGAATTTCACCAGAGTCAGGAGCATCAAGCTGCCCTCTATTCAGTGATTCACTCCAAAACACTACAGTTCACTGATAAAGTCTGTTTTTAAGGACTTGGGCTTTCTTGGAGAGTGTGTTGCCTTCCAGCTCCATGACCACCTTCTGAAGCACTTTGAAAATGTACTTGAGTTCAGGAGAGTAGTTTAGGTTCAAAGCATACGTTAGGCCAAACAACATGGCAGCAGCTAATGCAACATTATCCAACTACTGCAACACAATCTGGCCCTCAAGGACAATCCCGCTGTCGTCTGGTTTATCACTGGCATCTCTTCGTTTGATGATGTATATTCCCACTGTGGTCTCCTCAATGGAACCTTGGATGAGGGCTTCATCTGCTGCCTGCAGAATGTATATTCACAAAATGAAACAAAGTGAGATTACACAAACACTACATATCGTATGTGTATAAGGAATACTGAATATCTGCATTGAATATTTTCATCAGATATGGTGAGAAATTTGAAGTTGTAGAATAAAAAAATGACAGGTTCTGAGGTGAGCAATCTGAAATAAAAGTTCAAAGGTCAAGGTAAAGCTAACAAGTACCAGGAGTAGGTCAACAAATACTCTCAGATGACTGTTACCACACTGTTAGGTTTGTTTTCTCTAGTTTTCTGGAGGGCTTAGGCGCTGTGGTGGTGGGGTGAGGGGTGCCGAGTGTCCTACAAGAAAATTTTTGATGTGACTAAAACCTATGCATGTCCACATAATTTTGGACCACTATCAATACAATATTTCTAAAAAGGCTAATATTTCAGCATAGTTGTTTTTAAAATACAGATAAGTGAAGAGATATATTGAGATATAAGCAGGTTATCATGAAAAATCTCTGTCCTGATATTTTTTGTCTGCTACTCAAATACCATTTTTAAATTGCTTAATTATTTTATAATAATAACTTTGATAAGAAACATGTTTGAAAGCTGAATGGCATTAAAAACAATTTGCAACCTGCAAAATGTTTCCTATATTTTATATAAGATTTCAACAACATAGGAAACGACCTTGGGAGGTTGTGTATTTGCTTCTGTTTTTATTATTATTATTTACTCATTTTCAATCATCAGTATCATCAATATGCTACCATATATCTGCCATCGTTGTCACCACCAGGCTCATTCCAACATTACAAACCTGAGTCAGGAGTCTTCACTGCACACAAGTGCACACACACACAAATACCGCGGCAGGCACCCCCCTTGCGTGCCACCCTACTTTGCGCACTGCGGAGCCGCGCTTGCATGCCGGTAACACATATACAATGAATGGGTTTGCCGCCCACCGCCTGTGCGTACCGTTCGGTGTGTATGGGCCTATTTCCCAGTTCGTGGGTGCGAGCAGTGATGTTTTAATCCACTTTACTTTAATGCAGATTTGAAAATAGGACCTATGTTCTATCAATTTTCAAGTCCAAACACAGTACGTTAGACATAAAAACACATACGAAGATATTTAAGGGCTGCTATCATTAGCATAGCCATCCAATGGTAGAAAACGTTAGCATTAACATTGACTCGGTTTTGTTCGATATTACCTGCAAATAAAAACCTAAACATTGCATGTAAACACTCTACCTCTAACACTGACAGATATTTGATAGATTTTAATTACCTTTACCGTGTGGAAAGCTGTCCAAATTCACCATCAATCATCTGCAACGAGGAGAAAGATGGCGGCGCTGAAAAGTCCACTTAGACATAACTATTTTCTTTCTTCTTGACATGACTGAGACATGCAGATTTTAAATCCCTCAAGATTGAAATACTTTCACAAGATTTAATCATGTATGGAAGAGAAATATGAATCAATTATGAAATGTATACGAGTTGCATGTTTGTAAATTGAACAACCCTCCATCTTCCATTTTTTCAGTGCAGCCAGTAGACCATATATAGCCTTTTGTACTCCTACTGGCTTGTATTAGTATGATTTAATTTGGAGTTTCTTCCCAGTATTTTTGTTTTCGAGGCCTCTCTGGTCTCTGTGGTTCTTTCAGTAAAATCCTGATCAGCTGCTCCCTGTAGGTAAATATTATACATAAAACCATGAAGAGGTAATGATGCAGCTATTCTTCTATATCTATGCTCAACGTATCATTTTCTTTTTTCTACCCTTTCCTCAGTAGGAACTGTCTCATCTTCATAAAATAGGGAGCTTTACTGAGAACAACAGGCTGAAGTAGAGGTGCAATAGACAGGGGGTGCTGACCAAGGGACATCCAGGACTGCTCCTTACTGGGCTTCTGTGAAACATGGCTGGGCTGTACCTACAGTACATCTCACAATTAATATGACACCACTCACCTGATGGATGATGCAGTGCAGTATAGGGCAGTTTACCCCGGTTTGCCTGAGTAGCCTGGTGAAACCCCTGTGTCTTCCCTGCATCGCAGGTGCACCATCTGTAAAAACAGTCAACAGTTTTTCAAAGCCACCATATTCACTCACAGCACTGGTAACAGCATTGAATATATCGCCGCCTTTAGTGGTGTTGTGCAGAGATGCCACTTTCAATAACTCCTCGTGCACATCAGATACATTGTCAATCGTTCTTGCAAAAACCAGTAGCTGGCTAACATCCGTCACATCTGTACTCTCATCCAATGAGAAGTGCATGCAGTGGCTTCTTTTCCTTAGCAAGTTTGATTGTGACATCACAGGGCGCTGTGATGGCTCTTGACAGGTTGTGGTTTTCGTGAAAAAATGCTGCTGTTGACATATTTTTGATTTGAGGTCAGCTAGGACAGCGGCTCTGGCAGCTCCGGTGTACTTCTCATATTTGACCTTATGCAAGGTTTTGTAATGGCAATTTAAGTTGAAGTCTTTTAGGGCTGATAATGTCTCCAAGCAAACTAGACACATAGGTTTTCCTTTTAATTTGGTGAAGAGGTATTCTTCTTCCCATTTTGAAAAACACAATTTTCTCTCTCAAGTATTCTCTTTTTGCCACTGTTCGTGGCAATGGTTCTTGACTTGCTTCTTCACTGATGGGGAAGCTGGCCTGGGCCCCGCTATCGGTCAACAGTAGAATTGCAAGTTTTATTTATTTTTTTTATCATTATTATAAATTATTATTAATCTATTTGTGGGCTGCACTGAGTGAGGACTACCAATTGCCCACCCATGGTCAAAAGGTACAGATAAATTAGAGGTTGCTTATATATAGTATAAACTATATTGTATATAGTTCAGTTTATTTGCATCAAGACTGATAAAAAAATCAACAAATAGAAAATATAAGTAACTGCACAGAAGAGGAAAGATGAGAGGCCTCATTTAACCATTAAAACACACTAGACACACAAGACATAAAACAAAATTTGACAGGAAAAATATATATATACTAATAATATATATATAGATAAAATATATATTGAAGAAGGGCAACACAGGGGTTAGAGGGCGCAGGGGTTTGCGCTGTTGCCTCACAGCAAGAAGGTTGCAGGTTCAAGACCTCCTTGGTCCTGGGTCTGGGACCTTTTTGTGTGGAGTTTGAATGTTCTCCCCGTATGGGCAACTCTAAATTGCCCATACGTATGAATGTGTGAGTCAATGGTGTGTGATTGGCTGGTGACCATCTGGGGTGTATCCCTGCCTCTCACCGTAATGCCCGGGGATAGGCTCCAGCAGACCATGTGACCCTAATGAGGAATAAGCAGGTATAGAAGATGAGATATTGAAGAAGAAGACAACCTCTGCATTAAATTTAAAAAAAACAAAATAATCAAATTGAAAAAGAAAGAGTGAAAGGAAAAAATGTGACATGTTCGTGGAAGGTTTTCTTTTAAACATAAACACATGTTAGACATGTGCAACTGGTATTAAAATCATTCTTAAAGACCCTTTTTAAAAAAATTAAAAGACAGATCAAACAGTTGCATAAAGAAGAGTCAAATAATAATTGGTGCAGAGAATCTCTTACACATTCAACAAGTTGTGGATGTCATCAGCCAACTGATAACAAGTAGTGCAAAGGAAGTTAAGCAGCATGTTTCAGTCCATGTGGACTGACCCAAGGATCTAGAATCTCTTTTCCAGTCCCCAGTCTGTCGGTTTGAGATACAGTAGAGCAGCTGCCCTTCATGAAAAATTGATGGCTGTGGAGGACTGAATAATCAACAGGGCAGCAACTCACAGAGCTGCTGAAACAAGAATCACTGAAGCTCAATATAGACATTGGCACATGTGTGAGCAACTCAACAGATGGTGCAGCTAATATGCAGGGACAGGATCCAGATTCTGTGCACATCGCTTCTGCTCAGATTCATGCTGTTAGTGCATCCTGTAAATGTTGAGCTGGCAAAAACAACTGTTTTCACTGAAGAGGAGATGGAGCCATGCTCATCAGGTCATACCAGCGTATGCAGCAGTGGGAGGGGATGAAGGGTAAAGCGGAGTGACATGAATCCTCTAGAACCTTGTTTTTTGACCTGCTCCTGACTCTAGACCTGATTAAGACTGTAGACCACCACCAACTGAGAGGCCAAGGCAAAGGTTCAGAAAGATGACAGACATACATCAGCAGGCAGGGGAATATTCTCAATATTGTGTGTGTGTGTGTGTGTGTGTGTGTGTGTGTGTGTGTGTGTGTGTGTGTGTGTGTGTGTGTGTGTGTGTGTGTGTGTGTGTGTGTGTTTTAAAGGAGTTACTGTGTCAGATTTAGCAGAATCTAACACAATGGAGTCAAACTCAGTTTTGTTCATAGGCCACATACAATGAAAATCTGATCTCAAGCGGGTCAGACCAGTAAAGAAAATAAATAACACATACAGAAGAAATTAGACATTATAAATATATGCATGATTACTTCACCTTCAATGTACAAAACAGAAGAGATGACAGGGAAAAAGTGATAATATATTTGTAAGTATGTTTTAATTATTTTTAGAGCTGTAACATATGACTATTCTGGTAGTGGATTAATCTATTGAATATTGAAATGATTATTCAATTAGTTGCTAAATAATGCTCATAAAATGGTATAAAATGTCAGTTAGAGTAAGGCAAGGCAAGGCGAGTTTATTTGTATAAAAAAATATGATTTAAAAACAGTTGATTAAAAAGGGAAAAGATTATTTAAATTAATTAAAAGATTAAAAATCAAGAAATTAAAATTAAAAACAAAAAATTAAAACAATTGATTAAAAGTAGATTAGTAGTTTGTTCCAGATCTCTGAGAGTTTGTGGGGCATAGAAACTGAATGCTGCTTCTCCAGGTTTAGTTCTAACTCTGGGAACAGAAAGTAGACCTGTCCCAGACCATCTAAGAGTCTGGATTGTTCATAAGGGTGTCGTATGTTGTCTGATGCAGGAATAACAACACCAAAAAAAAAAAAAAGTGATAAACCGGCATGTCTAAACAGAGAGAAGTTGTATAACAGGATGTTGAATATCCATTTAATATGACAAAATGTTTATTTAGACATCTTTAAAATGTTGGAAAATACAACTTTGAAAAAAATGTTGTCAAGTACTCGTCCTGCGTCTCTGAAAAGACATTAAACTCAGTATCCATGTGGCCTGTAGACTCACTCAATTTTGCATGTGTGTTTGTGTTCATGTGTGTCTGTGTGAAAGACAGGCTCGTTGTGGGTATCTAGCGGTCCCAAAAAGATCTGGGGCCACAAGAAGGAATACCGGAATACATTTCCCCCTCCGCCGCTGAGATCACAGAGATTAGCGAGCACACAGCTTTGCAATGTTAGGCCATTTTACCTGTTACTAATGAGAAATCATCTGATATTTATGATGTATGACATTATCTAACACATCATTCTCACAAGCTTTGTTTAGACAGTTAATTAAGAAGCCGCTCTTCGTCCTCCATTAAAGTCGGTTAATATCACAAACAATGACAGCTCCTTGCTGCCCTCCGCGGATCTGCATCAATCTCATGAATGGCCTCTCTAGTGCCCCCGGTTGACAGAAATCCGTCGCAGCGAGAACTTTAATCCATGAATACACAAGAATGTGTAACATTCTACTAACACATAAGTTCATAAAGTGAAGCCAAACATTTGGAGCTTTCGAATCTGGTGCCATTGTTGTTTATGATGTGCTAAACTGACGTAACTTCATCACGTAATTAGTCGTGCTTGCTGGAATCGAGCCTGTGTAACTTGTGTAAGTTACGTGACATATATTTGTGCTGATTGGAATCAATAATAGAATTGTTAGATAAACTGCCAAACAATTCCATGGAATTCAAAACACAGAACCGGTTCTCTACATTAATCGATTCTCGATTCCCATCCCTATTGGTGGGTGCATGTGTTGCTGCCTGTTTGTTTGTATTAGCATCTCTTATCTCCAACGTACTGCTGTTTACTGACCTGCTAACTAACCTGCTAGCTAACCTGCATGGCGCATATAGAAAGGGCACAGATGCAAACTGTCAATTCCAATGATTGGCTACGTAGTGTAAGTGAACTGTATCATATCATTGTCACTCTGAGTGAGAAACAAAAAAACAATATTATTGGGTGAATTAATTTGATTAGATTAGGTCTAATATTGGATATCAATACGTTTATGTTTTTTTTATGCGCTGGATAGATTTTCTTGTGCGCTGAGAATGTGCGGGCAGTGCACAATTGCGCATGCGTGCAGCTTAGAGGGAACATTGACAGTGAGTAATGTTTAAGTGTTACATAAAGCATCTGTACTATGCAAGATGGTGATTTTAAGTATTGCACATAGCACCTTTTATAAGTTACACATGACAGGTGAAGTGAGGTAGTGAGAAGTGTGCACATGTCAATTCCTTTGTTTTTTTTGTACACTAAACACATTTGGATTTCAGATCAAAAGATGAATATGGGACCAAAGGTAGATGGTATTTGCATCTAGATGTGTTAAACAACTCAGGACAGAGGACCTTTTCTTTGAACCCACCCACTTTCTTGACGGCTGCTTTTTTCAGGACCTTCGAGAGAAAGGGAAGGTTAGATATAAGTCTGTAGTTTAATTACAGCTACTCTGAAGGACTGTGGTATATTGCCAGATAGTAAGGACACGTTGAGCTAATCAAAGGAAACATTTCTTTAAACAATCCTGCTGGTATAGGATCCAAAAGACAGGTTGATGGTTGGTTTTGGATATAGAAATCAGTGAAGCTAGATCAGAAAGTTTGACTGAAGAAAATGAGTTTAGGCAGATGTTTGCTCTTTCATCTGTCTCTACAATCCCTATGTCTGAGTCTAGATTGGTGCCGGTTGATGGAAGGAGGTGATAAATTCTGTCTCTGATTGTCATCATTTTGTCATTTAAAAAGCCCATGAAATCATTGCTACTAAGAGTTGTAGGAATATGTGGATCAAGGAGAAGGTTAGACCAGTTAGGGGGGCTGCCACTGAACCATAATTGTGGATGAACTGTCATTAGAAATTAGCAAACCACAGAAATCTTTGTAATTCCTGCTGAGATGTTGGGTGACTGGACTTACTTTCTGACCATCGATCTCGATTTCTGACAATCCCTCCCCAACCCCCCACTGTGACATTCCAACATGACATACCCTGGGGAGGCAACAGTCTCTGTGAAATTCACAGTTCCCTGCTTTAACAAAGAGTTGGTTCTCCAGAAGGTGCTGCAGGACACTATGGACAAGTTGGACATGCAGTGAGATAGATGAAGAAAAAATTGAAATATCATCAAGATAAACAAAAACAAACTTATTAAGCATGTCCCTCACAGCATCATTAACCAGACTCTGAAACACAGCTGGACAGTTAGTGAGGCCAAACAGCATAACTAGATGCTCATAATGGCCTGAGTGGGTATTAAATGCTATTTTCCATTCATCTCCCTCTCTTACTCAGACAAGGTGGTAAGCACTTTGGAAATCCAACTTGGTGAAAATCGTGGCCCACTGCAACAACCTGGAAGGTGGAGACATCAGAGGAAGAGTGTAGCAATGTTATCATGTTGTATAGACCACTAAAATTTATGCGAGGATGTAGGAAACCGTTCTTCTTCCCTACAAAGAAAATCCTAGCCACACCAGGAGAAGAAGAAGGGCAAATGATACCGTCAGATATATATTCAGAGATTAATTTGTCCATAGCTTCAGTCTCAGGAGGACAGGAATACAGATGTCCCTTCGGTGGTGATGTACCAGGGAGAAGATCGATGACCAGTCATAGAGCTTGTGTGGTGGCAAGGAGATTGCTCTGGCCTTATTGAACATGGCCTTGATGTCCAGGTACTCCGGCGAAACATCAGACAGATCCAAGGATTCCTCTGTGGTTAGTGGGGACAAAGACAGTTTGACAGACAAAATGGGCTCCAGCCTAGGATGTAGTTATTAGCCTAATTAATATGAGGACTGTGCTTTACCAGCCAGGGTCAGCCCAGGACAATGGGAGCAGCAGGGAGTCTAACTTATGGAACACTAGGTCCTGTTTATGATTGCCAGAAATGAGTAGACTCACCAGGGGTGTGACATGGATTATCTGAGAAAATCCTACTCCAGTTACTGCTGTTGCCTTCAGGGGTGTCTTCAGCTTGGTTCAGAAGATAGAGGGGTATTCCTAAAACTGCCATCAGCTCCTGAGTCAAAAAAAGGAGACACAAGGTGGCAATGAGGCCCCATAATGAGCGTGGTGGAGACCAAGGTAGGGCAGGCAGTAGAGGGGAATGAAGAGGAATAATGCTCACAGGTCATCCCCCTTCTATGGGCGTGAGTTGACCTTTTCTGGGTACTGAGCAGAGTAATGGCCAGGGTTGCCAAAATACATGCAGAAATTGTTTTTTCTTTCTCTCTTGCTTGGCTGGGGACAAATGTGTATGGTCCACCTGCATGAGTTCGGGCACACTGGTTCTGCTGGCACTGGCAGAGACAGAAGAGGGACTTCTGAGGAGGGTGACGTCAAAGAAGGACAGAACCTCTGTTCCCCAGCTCCCAGCTTCACACATCTGTCCACTCGGATAGCAGAATCCACAAGGTCATCAAAGGTGGAAGGTAGTTTGAAGGTGGCAATCTCATCTTTGATGGTGTCTGAGAGTCCATTGAGAAAGGCGTCATTCTGGGATGTTGGATGTGATAACTTCAACTTGATGTTGACCAAGAAGAACTCCTTGTCTCTCCAGCACAGTTTTTACCTGATCCATATTTTCTGATTACATCTTGGTCAGATTGTTCTGTCACAACTGAGAACAGGAATAAATTGCAGACTAAAATAAAGTTTTCTTCCATACAGTCCAGCGGGTAAAACAGGTAGGACAGATACAGACAGGTGGGTCCAAGCAGATAATCCAAAATGAGAGGCAGAAGACTTAATCCAGAACAGGCAGATGTCTGAACCAAAAAAACAAAAATAATAAGGTTAGAATTCTTCTTACAGAGCTTCACAATAGTCTCATTCTCATGGCAGTCAGGCAGCAAATAGAACATTCTATGATGATCTGCCAAAGTGAACTGAAAGGGTACTCAACTGTTGACACATGACAAAGCAAAACAAACAAAGTTCAGAACAATTCCAATCCAGCATGGAGAGGGAGACAAATATAATAGTCTAGACAAGAATCCTGACACAGAGTGGTTTAGACTTTTAGTGAAAGAAAGAAAATGAGAAATGGAAGTTGTCAAGGATACAAACAATAACATACAGCCCTAAGATAAAGACTCAAGATCGAGGTCACATACATTTACAACGTACAATATCTGCTTGAACCAAACTCAAACATTTTTTATTAAATATATTTAGTTTATTTCGTCCAAACCAATTGACAGAAACCCATTTTTCTTTTGCAGGATTTTTTGCAAAAATTCAATTAAAATCCATTTGACAGATTGATGGAAACCAACTCCTGTCCAAATACTGACCTGTCCAGCACAGGTAGGAAAAATAACTCGTTGGAGGAGTTATCGCCTCACTATAATGAACGAGAAAATCTAAAACAAGTGGCTCAGATACAGCGGCTTCCTCATCTCTGTTTCTAATTTCTTCTCTGTGTGTGAGTGTGTGTTTGTGTACACATGGTCTATAATGCTGATGGGCAGAATGAGAGCAGAGGGAAGCTCGGGAGGAGACAGAGAGGAGGAGAGAGGGGGGGATGCAGGAAAGTTGGGTCGACTATCAGTCACAGCTTTGGCTTTATTATTTACAGAAATATGCTATAAGAATGAGACAGAAACTGTGTATACACTGCGATAAATTAAATCTTAACAAGCAAAAATATCTTGTATTTGGCACAATTAGTCCAATATTGAGTAGAATTATCTTCTTCTATTTGCAGATAATTTTGCTTAGTTCAAGTTTGTGAATGGTGAGGACAGACTGTAAATCACCCATCTAGTCTTTTCAACCACTCAAACTACTTCAAACAAAATTGTTCATTCACACACTGATGACAGTGACTGTTATATAAGGTGCTGACTGCTAGAGATATAATGATGTGAACATTTTCTATTATGATTATTCTGACCATAATTGTGATTATCAATATTATAGTGATATTAATCAAATATTCTAGAAAAAATGTGATTAAAAGATTGTCATCCAAAATCTACATTTTCCAATTTCAATGTAATATTTGAACATATATTATACGTAGCTCATTATTTAACCACGTTTATTCTCCCCCTGCAGTTTAACATTGCATTAACCAACAGAATTTAAGAGGTTTTGGTTAGTTTACTGCAGCTGTTTTTATGGAGGCTGACTGCCAGGAGTTGAGTTTTTTTCAACCTAAAATCAGTGGAATGTAAAGTAATCACACACGATTATCATGATAATAAAAAAATGAATGATATTACTAACATGAATTTTACTGTGTTTAGTAATGCTTAACATCCCTCTCGACCATACAACGGGAGGTTAATCATACACTGGTGGAACTAATATGTGTTAATAAGAACTAGTTTTAATAGAACAAGTTAAATTGATCAAACTCAAGGAAAAAAATAAATGAGCATAATTATCTGTCAATGGAATAATTCTACTCAAGATTTAGACTAATAACACCAAAATATTTCCCCATGATGAGATGTTAATGTTTATAATGTGTGTACAATACCCTCTATTGCATAAAATATTACTTGGATATGATAGATATATTTAAGAAATATAAGAAACAATTGTAAATGTAGCCGGATGGAAGTTGGGCTGCAATATCGGGGCCAGGACAATGGGGGAGCTGTGGAATTTTATGCTGGGAAAGACTGGGTTCATGGGGTCAGGAAGAGGCTATAAAAGCTAGGCCTGCTGAGAGCCCTCCCCTTGGTCTCCTTTGTGTCAGCAGTGGGTAAGGTGGTTGGTGTGCAGCTTTGTTCTTTTGTTCTTTTGATTTCAGTAACTTAGTTTTCCTTTCTTTGATTTTGTTTGGATTCTGTTTTGTTTCGCAATTGTTTTAATATTAGTTAGATACATCATTAAGTGCCAGCCTTGAGTTAGAACAGGCTCAAGTGCTGGCCTCTTTTTATATTTCATTTGTGTGTTTCATTGTGCTTACTTTTCGTTAGTTCTGTTTGTTTGTCTATGCCAGGGCGGCCGACCTGTGCTGAGACTCTGCACGCCTTCTACCTTCCCCAAGCGGCTTAGCCTGTGGTCCAGTTTGTAGCCCCGGCTTCATGGTGGTTTGTGTGGCTTTGTCTTTTAAAGTATTGTTTTAAAAACTAATAAAGGAATTGATACATTTGACCTTTTAATGTTAATATTAATGTTAATGCTAATTGTACTGAATTTACCAGTGACTGGGGACTGCAGGCTGTAGCCACTGTGTGCGCACCTACTACTGGGCCGATGTGTGAATTGTGTGTAGTCATAAATAGTTGAGTGCCATGTGGCGTTTGCTCTGATCTCTTGGTGTACTTAAAGTATTGATGCACTTTGTAGTGGTTTGGCCACCTCCATTTTGGAGGGTATTTATGCTGTGTGAATAATCTGCTGTGTATCCATTTTATTTAAGGTCCCAGTGGTGGGTGGCGACCTCTGACTCCTCCTTTCTCCCATAAGCTTGGTTTAAATAAAGTGTACACATTTTGATACTGGACTCTTCATTGTCTCACGTTGGTTGACAGAACCTGGTTACATCTTTGGCGTTGTCGGCAGGACCAACTTAATTGTAAATTCACTGAAGATGTCTCAGAGTGAGAATGAGGGAGGAGGGAGACCAAGGTCTTTTTCAGTGCCTACTTTTTTCCCATTTATGATGCCTTGTGCTAAATTTTCAGGGGGTAGAGGGACAAATGCAGGTACATTTAAGCAGTGGCAAAATTAACTTGAAATGTGGTTCAGAATGTATGGTATCCCTGCTGAAAATCAATTAGACTGGGTATTAAGTTGTTTGGAAGGGGAAGCAAAGCGAGAAGTGGCCATTTTGCCTGCTGATGAGAAAAATACTGCTGCGAAAGTCTTTGAAAAGTTGGCCAGTTTGTATTCTAGTGCTGCCCCTGCTTCTGTCTCACGTTCCCTGTTTTTCAACTGTAGGCAGCAGGCTGAAGAAACCGTAAGAACTTTTGCCCTCCGCCTGCAGGAGTGCTGGCATAAGATGATGACTCATGACGCTCAAAACATCTTGAATCCAGATATACTAATGCGTGATCAGTTTGTTGCAGGACTGTGTGATGATGGCCTGAAAAGAGAGCTACGAATGAAGGTAACACTGGATAACAATGTTAAATTTGCAGATGTGAAAAAGGAGGCGCTACTACGTACTGGCACGGAGGAAAATGAACAATTATGTTGTGGAGTGGTGAAAGCAACCATGTCTAGGCAGCCTTGGGAAGATGACTTGCAAAAACTGAAAAGTGAACTTAAGTCTGAATTGGCTAAGGAGGTAGAGACTCAAGTGACTAACCTGTCCCAATCTCTCCTGCAGGGCATAAGGGAGGAGTTTCGCAAAGCGAGGTTTGAGTCACAGCCACGGCCAGCCCAGACACCCTCCCCTTCCTTGGTTCCACCAAGAGCACGCAGTTTCTCACCAGGCCTTAGACAGAGAACGAGAGCCCAGTTCAGGCCCAATGAGTTCGACGAACAGGGGCGGCCCATCTGTTACCAATGCCGAACCCCAGGCCATATTGCACGCCAGTGCACCAAACAAAACCCACCGGCCCCTTTAAACTAGCTTGCCCTGCTGTTGTGGATCTAACAGCGGGCCATACCACAAATGATCCATTACCCACACTGACCCAAGCATGTGACCTGCAAGCACCAGTGCCCCCTGCTGGGCTTGTGGGAGATTGTCCCATGATTCAAGTATCCATGGATGGTGTTGAAATCCCCTGCCTATTAGACACTGGCTCTCAGGTGTCCATGGTGCGTCAAGAATGGCTACAGAGACACTTTGGCCAAGATGGCCAGCACCTGAAAGACCCCACCTCCTGGCTCAAGTTGAGGGCTGCAAATGGTCACGAGATTCCTTACCTAGGGTATGTAGAAGTGCAGATGGACATTGCTGGTGTGACCTTGTCTAATGTGGGGGTGATTGTGGTAAGAGACAGTTGTTTGAAAGTATCCGGGCTTGTGGGCATGAATGTGATTAAAGAGGTATGGCAAGTTTTATTCAAGAACACGGCACCTTGCAATGTGAAGATTCAACCAAAACTTAACGATCGAGGCAAGACTCTGTGGCAGGAGGCCATGCATATTTGCCAGAAGGAGCAAGGGTTCGTGACCTCAGATGGCTTTGTGGGATATGCCCGTCTTGCTGGCCACCGGCCTGTGACTGTACCTGCCAACCGGGAGCTGCTACTGAACTGCCGAGCCCGGAATGGACCCGGGGGTCGAGGGTATGAGGCCTTGATGGAGCCACTGCCCACACAAGATGGGCTCTTGGTAGCTCGGGCCCTGGTGATGGTGGGGAGCGGACGGACACAGGTACGAGTGCGTAACATCAATAATGCCCCTCTGGTCATTTATCCCCATCAAAAGTTAGGGAAAATATCTCTGTTGGAGTCTTGTGAAATATTTGATGATAAACCTGCCTTCCAAATCGTCAGAGGTGACAGTGTGGAGGTTCAGACTGCAAACAGTCTTGAACCAATTATGTCACAGGACAGCATGACTGATATGGGTTCTGTACCTCTATTCAACCTTGAAGGAGTTGCCCTGTCAGCTGAACAGAAAAGCAAATTGGCCGGCTTGCTCCACAAACACAGAGCTGTCTTTTCTCAGCATGATGAGGATTACGGCTGTACAGACACCATCTTGCACAGAATCCCTACGGGAGATGCAGTCCCCATCAGGCAACGGTATCGCCAGATTCCACCAAACTTGTATGCTGAAGTTAGGGCCTTGATCAAACGTATGCTGGAGGCTGATGTCATCAAGCCAAGCTCAAGCCCCTGGTCATCGCCCATAGTCTTAGTACGCAAGAAAGATGGTTCCATTCGATTCTGTGTTGACTACCGTCAACTAAACCAAGTCACAAGGAAGGACTCTTACCCCTTGCCCCGAGTAGAAGAAGCACTAGCCAGTTTGAAGAAGGCCTGCTGGTACTCCACTCTGGATCTGGCGTCCGGCTATTGGCAGGTTAAAGTGGATGGCGCAGACCAGGAAACGACTGCCTTTATTACTCCCATGGGCCTTTTTGAATTCCAAAGGATGCCCTTTGGATTATGCAATGCGCCTGCAACATTCCAGCGCCTTATGGAGAGTTGCCTGGGAGAACATAATTACCAATCACTCTTAATTTATTTGGATGATGTTATTATTTTTGCTGCTGACTTTGACACTCACCTGGATCGTCTTGACTATGTCTTCTCCCGTCTCTCTGCCCAGGGTTTGAAGCTGAAACCGGACAAGTGTAAACTCCTCCGCAGTAGTGTCCAGTATCTTGGCCACATTGTGTCTACAGATGGAATCGCCCCGGACCCCGATAAAGTGTCCGCAGTCCAGCAGTGGAAGGTGCCAGCTACGCCAACTGAGCTGCGAGCATTCCTCGGCCTTGCAGGGTATTACCGCCGATTCGTGAAAGGGTTTTCACAAACAGCTGGCCCTCTACACAAACTCTTAGGCGGGTACCCAGTAAAAAAAACAAAGCCCAGAGTGCCAGTTCCTGTTTGGCATTGGACAGAAGAATGTGATCTGGCCTTTTCACAGCTAAAGCAAGCCTTGACGCAGGCCCCAATCCTGTCCTTTGCTGATTTTAGTTTGCCCTTTCTCCTCTACACCGATGCCAGCCACCAAGGCCTGGGTGCAGTACTTTCCCAGGTGCAAGAGGGCCAAGAAAAAGTCATTGCCTATGCAAGTAGAGGTTTGCAAGGTGCTGAGCGCAATGATGCTAATTACAGTTCTTTTAAATTAGAACTACTTGCACTGAAATGGGCCATTACAGAAAAATTTCATGAATACTTGCTTGGCTCAGACTTTGTAGTTTACACAGACAATAATCCTCTGGCCCATCTTTCCACAGCCCGGTTAGGTGCAGTGGAGCAGCGCTGGGTGGCTCGGCTGGCAAGCTATAAGTTCCAGGTGAAACATCGGTCGGGGAAATCCAATGTTAATGCTGATGTGCTCTCTCGTTACCCACTAGGACCCCCAAAGGCATCAGAAGAACAGGATGGGCTGGAGGTCCCAGGCTTCCAAGATGTGACAGTGGAGGTGGTCCAGGCATGCTTGTTGGGTGTGTGTGAGAGAGAGTCAGCATCAGAGCCGGCAAAAGCTTCGTGGATTGGAGAGGGTTGGTCTGCTGAGAGGTGGGCCGAGGGACAACAAAAGGACCCTCTTATCTCACGAATTCTGTCTCTTTTGCAGACCAAACAGCCATTGCGGGCAGCCGAACGACAGAGGGAGAGTCCCCAAGTGCTGCGAATGCTGAAGGAAATGCCGCGCCTACAGCTGCGAGAGGGGGTACTCTATCGGCGAGTTCAACACCAAAAAACTAATGCCTTCTATTTTCAGCTCGTGCTACCCCAGAGTCAACACAGAGAGGTCTTCACTAGCTGCCATGAGCATATGGGACATTTTGCTGCAGACAAAACATTTAAGACACTCCAGACCAGGTATTACTGGCCCAATATGTTTGCAGACATCCAGAGGTGGTGTTCAGAGTGTCCTCAGTGTGTGCTCAGGAGAAAGCCCATTAACTCAACAGTTAGCCTGACACCTATTACGGCCTCTTATCCATTAGAGCTGATAACCATGGATTTTCTGTCATTAGAAGCCTCAGTGGGCGGAGTTGAAAACATCATGGTCCTTACTGACCACTTCACTAAGTTTGCCTGAGCTGCTGCAACTCGGGACCAGACTGCAAAAACAACCGTGAGGGTGATGTGGCAACAGGTGATTCAGTATTTTGGATGCCCTGCCCGATTCCATGCTGATCAAGGACCAAACTTCGAAGCTGCTGTCGTGAAACAACTCTGTGACTTGTGGCATGCTGCGTAGTTTGGTGGAGGAAAAGAAAAGCAGATGGGCAGATTACTTGCCAGAGATGATCCATGCTTATAATAACACTGTGCATACCTCTACAGGCTATACCCCCTCATATCTCATGTTTGGAAGACATGCACGTGCACCAGTGGACGTCCTCCTGGGGGGCCCATTAGAGGAACAGAGCACAGTGGGAGAATGGGTCCAGAAGCACCATGAGCGCCTGTATTTTGCCTATAAGAGAGCGGGTGAGTTGAATGCAGGGGCAGCACAGAAGCAAAAGAGGCAACATGATGGCCGGGGGGGCTGGGGCCATTAATGATGGGGGAAAGGGTGTTGTTGCGCAATGTGGGGCCTAAAGGGCAGGGTAAACTTGCAAATTACTGGCATAATGTACCCTATGTAGTGGTTAAACAGCCTAATCCTGATGTTCCTGTGTATGTGGTTAAACCCGAACGGGGAGAGGGGAAAGAGAAGGTATTGCATAGGAGGTTGCTTTGTCCCTGTCCTTTGTCATTTCAGGCCCCAGCGCAGGAGGAACGTGGGGAACCGGAGCAACTGCGACCATCGTTTGCTTGGATGCCCCCACCAACCCGATGGCTGCCCCCTTGGCAACGCACAGATCCACCCACTGCACCACCAGGGGTTGTGGAGTCTGAGGCTGCAGGAGCTGAGGAGCTGCGAAGGTCTCTGCGCAGTTCAAAGGGTATCCCACCCCAGCGTTATGGACAATGGAACTGACCGGCAGCACAAGGATGTGCTGTGAAAATGCGGTGGGGGATGTAGCCGGATGGAAGTTGGGCTGCAATATCGGGGCCAGGACAATGGGGGAGCTGTGGAATTTTATGCTGGGAAAGACTGGGTTCATGGGGTCAGGAAGAGGCTATAAAAGCTAGGCCTGCTGAGAGCCGGCAGGCTGTAGCCACTGTGTGCGCACCTACTACTGGGCCGATGTGTGAATTGTGTGTAGTCATAAATAGTTGAGTGCCATGTGGCGTTTGCTCTGATCTCTTGGTGTACTTAAAGTATTGATGCACTTTGTAGTGGTTTGGCCACCTCCATTTTGGAGGGTATTTATGCTGTGTGAATAATCTGCTGTGTATCCATTTTATTTAAGGTCCCAGTGGTGGGTGGCGACCTCTGACTCCTCCTTTCTCCCATAAGCTTGGTTTAAATAAAGTGTACACATTTTGATACTGGACTCTTCATTGTCTCACGTTGGTTGACAGAACCTGGTTACATCTTTGGCGTTGTCGGCAGGACCAACTTAATTGTAAATTCACTGAAGATGTCTCAGAGTGAGAATGAGGGAGGAGGGAGACCAAGGTCTTTTTCAGTGCCTACTTTTTTCCCATTTATGATGCCTTGTGCTAAATTTTCAGGGGGTAGAGGGACAAATGCAGGTACATTTAAGCAGTGGCAAAATTAACTTGAAATGTGGTTCAGAATGTATGGTATCCCTGCTGAAAATCAATTAGACTGGGTATTAAGTTGTTTGGAAGGGGAAGCAAAGCGAGAAGTGGCCATTTTGCCTGCTGATGAGAAAAATACTGCTGCGAAAGTCTTTGAAAAGTTGGCCAGTTTGTATTCTAGTGCTGCCCCTGCTTCTGTCTCACGTTCCCTGTTTTTCAACTGTAGGCAGCAGGCTGAAGAAACCGTAAGAACTTTTGCCCTCCGCCTGCAGGAGTGCTGGCATAAGATGATGACTCATGACGCTCAAAACATCTTGAATCCAGATATACTAATGCGTGATCAGTTTGTTGCAGGACTGTGTGATGATGGCCTGAAAAGAGAGCTACGAATGAAGGTAACACTGGATAACAATGTTAAATTTGCAGATGTGAAAAAGGAGGCGCTACTACGTACTGGCACGGAGGAAAATGAACAATTATGTTGTGGAGTGGTGAAAGCAACCATGTCTAGGCAGCCTTGGGAAGATGACTTGCAAAAACTGAAAAGTGAACTTAAGTCTGAATTGGCTAAGGAGGTAGAGACTCAAGTGACTAACCTGTCCCAATCTCTCCTGCAGGGCATAAGGGAGGAGTTTCGCAAAGCGAGGTTTGAGTCACAGCCACGGCCAGCCCAGACACCCTCCCCTTCCTTGGTTCCACCAAGAGCACGCAGTTTCTCACCAGGCCTTAGACAGAGAACGAGAGCCCAGTTCAGGCCCAATGAGTTCGACGAACAGGGGCGGCCCATCTGTTACCAATGCCGAACCCCAGGCCATATTGCACGCCAGTGCACCAAACAAAACCCACCGGCCCCTTTAAACTAGCTTGCCCTGCTGTTGTGGATCTAACAGCGGGCCATACCACAAATGATCCATTACCCACACTGACCCAAGCATGTGACCTGCAAGCACCAGTGCCCCCTGCTGGGCTTGTGGGAGATTGTCCCATGATTCAAGTATCCATGGATGGTGTTGAAATCCCCTGCCTATTAGACACTGGCTCTCAGGTGTCCATGGTGCGTCAAGAATGGCTACAGAGACACTTTGGCCAAGATGGCCAGCACCTGAAAGACCCCACCTCCTGGCTCAAGTTGAGGGCTGCAAATGGTCACGAGATTCCTTACCTAGGGTATGTAGAAGTGCAGATGGACATTGCTGGTGTGACCTTGTCTAATGTGGGGGTGATTGTGGTAAGAGACAGTTGTTTGAAAGTATCCGGGCTTGTGGGCATGAATGTGATTAAAGAGGTATGGCAAGTTTTATTCAAGAACACGGCACCTTGCAATGTGAAGATTCAACCAAAACTTAACGATCGAGGCAAGACTCTGTGGCAGGAGGCCATGCATATTTGCCAGAAGGAGCAAGGGTTCGTGACCTCAGATGGCTTTGTGGGATATGCCCGTCTTGCTGGCCACCGGCCTGTGACTGTACCTGCCAACCGGGAGCTGCTACTGAACTGCCGAGCCCGGAATGGACCCGGGGGTCGAGGGTATGAGGCCTTGATGGAGCCACTGCCCACACAAGATGGGCTCTTGGTAGCTCGGGCCCTGGTGATGGTGGGGAGCGGACGGACACAGGTACGAGTGCGTAACATCAATAATGCCCCTCTGGTCATTTATCCCCATCAAAAGTTAGGGAAAATATCTCTGTTGGAGTCTTGTGAAATATTTGATGATAAACCTGCCTTCCAAATCGTCAGAGGTGACAGTGTGGAGGTTCAGACTGCAAACAGTCTTGAACCAATTATGTCACAGGACAGCATGACTGATATGGGTTCTGTACCTCTATTCAACCTTGAAGGAGTTGCCCTGTCAGCTGAACAGAAAAGCAAATTGGCCGGCTTGCTCCACAAACACAGAGCTGTCTTTTCTCAGCATGATGAGGATTACGGCTGTACAGACACCATCTTGCACAGAATCCCTACGGGAGATGCAGTCCCCATCAGGCAACGGTATCGCCAGATTCCACCAAACTTGTATGCTGAAGTTAGGGCCTTGATCAAACGTATGCTGGAGGCTGATGTCATCAAGCCAAGCTCAAGCCCCTGGTCATCGCCCATAGTCTTAGTACGCAAGAAAGATGGTTCCATTCGATTCTGTGTTGACTACCGTCAACTAAACCAAGTCACAAGGAAGGACTCTTACCCCTTGCCCCGAGTAGAAGAAGCACTAGCCAGTTTGAAGAAGGCCTGCTGGTACTCCACTCTGGATCTGGCGTCCGGCTATTGGCAGGTTAAAGTGGATGGCGCAGACCAGGAAACGACTGCCTTTATTACTCCCATGGGCCTTTTTGAATTCCAAAGGATGCCCTTTGGATTATGCAATGCGCCTGCAACATTCCAGCGCCTTATGGAGAGTTGCCTGGGAGAACATAATTACCAATCACTCTTAATTTATTTGGATGATGTTATTATTTTTGCTGCTGACTTTGACACTCACCTGGATCGTCTTGACTATGTCTTCTCCCGTCTCTCTGCCCAGGGTTTGAAGCTGAAACCGGACAAGTGTAAACTCCTCCGCAGTAGTGTCCAGTATCTTGGCCACATTGTGTCTACAGATGGAATCGCCCCGGACCCCGATAAAGTGTCCGCAGTCCAGCAGTGGAAGGTGCCAGCTACGCCAACTGAGCTGCGAGCATTCCTCGGCCTTGCAGGGTATTACCGCCGATTCGTGAAAGGGTTTTCACAAACAGCTGGCCCTCTACACAAACTCTTAGGCGGGTACCCAGTAAAAAAAACAAAGCCCAGAGTGCCAGTTCCTGTTTGGCATTGGACAGAAGAATGTGATCTGGCCTTTTCACAGCTAAAGCAAGCCTTGACGCAGGCCCCAATCCTGTCCTTTGCTGATTTTAGTTTGCCCTTTCTCCTCTACACCGATGCCAGCCACCAAGGCCTGGGTGCAGTACTTTCCCAGGTGCAAGAGGGCCAAGAAAAAGTCATTGCCTATGCAAGTAGAGGTTTGCAAGGTGCTGAGCGCAATGATGCTAATTACAGTTCTTTTAAATTAGAACTACTTGCACTGAAATGGGCCATTACAGAAAAATTTCATGAATACTTGCTTGGCTCAGACTTTGTAGTTTACACAGACAATAATCCTCTGGCCCATCTTTCCACAGCCCGGTTAGGTGCAGTGGAGCAGCGCTGGGTGGCTCGGCTGGCAAGCTATAAGTTCCAGGTGAAACATCGGTCGGGGAAATCCAATGTTAATGCTGATGTGCTCTCTCGTTACCCACTAGGACCCCCAAAGGCATCAGAAGAACAGGATGGGCTGGAGGTCCCAGGCTTCCAAGATGTGACAGTGGAGGTGGTCCAGGCATGCTTGTTGGGTGTGTGTGAGAGAGAGTCAGCATCAGAGCCGGCAAAAGCTTCGTGGATTGGAGAGGGTTGGTCTGCTGAGAGGTGGGCCGAGGGACAACAAAAGGACCCTCTTATCTCACGAATTCTGTCTCTTTTGCAGACCAAACAGCCATTGCGGGCAGCCGAACGACAGAGGCAGAGTCCCCAAGTGCTGCGAATGCTGAAGGAAATGCCGCGCCTACAGCTGCGAGAGGGGGTACTCTATCGGCGAGTTCAACACCAAAAAACTAATGCCTTCTATTTTCAGCTCGTGCTACCCCAGAGTCAACACAGAGAGGTCTTCACTAGCTGCCATGAGCATATGGGACATTTTGCTGCAGACAAAACATTTAAGACACTCCAGACCAGGTATTACTGGCCCAATATGTTTGCAGACATCCAGAGGTGGTGTTCAGAGTGTCCTCAGTGTGTGCTCAGGAGAAAGCCCATTAACTCAACAGTTAGCCTGACACCTATTACGGCCTCTTATCCATTAGAGCTGATAACCATGGATTTTCTGTCATTAGAAGCCTCAGTGGGCGGAGTTGAAAACATCATGGTCCTTACTGACCACTTCACTAAGTTTGCCTGGGCTGCTGCAACTCGGGACCAGACTGCAAAAACAACCGCGAGGGTGATGTGGCAACAGGTGATTCAGTATTTTGGATGCCCTGCCCGATTCCATGCTGATCAAGGACCAAACTTCGAAGCTGCTGTCGTGAAACAACTCTGTGACTTGTACGGTTGCAAAAAAAGTCACACGACCCCGTACCACCCAGAGGGCAATGGGCTCACGGAAAGATTCAACCGCACCCTGCTGGGCATGCTGCGTAGTTTGGTGGAGGAAAAGAAAAGCAGATGGGCAGATTACTTGCCAGAGATGATCCATGCTTATAATAACACTGTGCATACCTCTACAGGCTATACCCCCTCATATCTCATGTTTGGAAGACATGCACGTGCACCAGTGGACGTCCTCCTGGGGGGCCCATTAGAGGAACAGAGCACAGTGGGAGAATGGGTCCAGAAGCACCATGAGCGCCTGTATTTTGCCTATAAGAGAGCGGGTGAGTTGAATGCAGGGGCAGCACAGAAGCAAAAGAGGCAACATGATGGCCGGGGGGGCTGGGGCCATTAATGATGGGGGAAAGGGTGTTGTTGCGCAATGTGGGGCCTAAAGGGCAGGGTAAACTTGCAAATTACTGGCATAATGTACCCTATGTAGTGGTTAAACAGCCTAATCCTGATGTTCCTGTGTATGTGGTTAAACCCGAACGGGGAGAGGGGAAAGAGAAGGTATTGCATAGGAGGTTGCTTTGTCCCTGTCCTTTGTCATTTCAGGCCCCAGCGCAGGAGGAACGTGGGGAACCGGAGCAACTGCGACCATCGTTTGCTTGGATGCCCCCACCAACCCGATGGCTGCCCCCTTGGCAACGCACAGATCCACCCACTGCACCACCAGGGGTTGTGGAGTCTGAGGCTGCAGGAGCTGAGGAGCTGCGAAGGTCTCTGCGCAGTTCAAAGGGTATCCCACCCCAGCGTTATGGACAATGGAACTGACCGGCAGCACAAGGATGTGCTGTGAAAATGCGGTGGGGGATGTAGCCGGATGGAAGTTGGGCTGCAATATCGGGGCCAGGACAATGGGGGAGCTGTGGAATTTTATGCTGGGAAAGACTGGGTTCATGGGGTCAGGAAGAGGCTATAAAAGCTAGGCCTGCTGAGAGCCCTCCCCTTGGTCTCCTTTGTGTCAGCAGTGGGTAAGGTGGTTGGTGTGCAGCTTTGTTCTTTTGTTCTTTTGATTTCAGTAACTTAGTTTTCCTTTCTTTGATTTTGTTTGGATTCTGTTTTGTTTCATAATTGTTTTAATATTAGTTAGATACATCATTAAGTGCCAGCCTTGAGTTAGAACAGGCTCAAGTGCTGGCCTCTTTTTATATTTCATTTGTGTGTTTCATTGTGCTTACTTTTCGTTAGTTCTGTTTGTTTGTCTATGCCAGGGCGGCCGACCTGTGCTGAGACTCTGCACGCCTTCTACCTTCCCCAAGCGGCTTAGCCTGTGGTCCAGTTTGTAGCCCCGGCTTCATGGTGGTTTGTGTGGCTTTGTCTTTTAAAGTATTGTTTTAAAAACTAATAAAGGAATTGATACATTTGACCTTTTAATGTTAATATTAATGTTAATGCTAATTGTACTGAATTTACCAGTGACTGGGGACTGCAGGCTGTAGCCACTGTGTGCGCACCTACTACTGGGCCGATGTGTGAATTGTGTGTAGTCATAAATAGTTGAGTGCCATGTGGTGTTTGCTCTGATCTCTTGGTGTACTTAAAGTATTGATGCACTTTGTAGTGGTTTGGCCACCTCCATTTTGGAGGGTATTTATGCTGTGTGAATAATCTGCTGTGTATCCATTTTATTTAAGGTCCCAGTGGTGGGTGGCGACCTCTGACTCCTCCTTTCTCCCATAAGCTTGGTTTAAATAAAGTGTACACATTTTGATACTGGACTCTTCATTGTCTCACGTTGGTTGACAGAACCTGGTTACATAAACATCTCAGGATAGTTTCCTGCTATGAGTCAATAGGCCATTAGGTTGTATACACTAGGAGTTTTTCATATTTGCATATTTTAGCCATATGGTCACAATATGCACATGTTTTAGCATATTAGAAAAAAAAAACAACACACACAAAACAAACTCAAAATTGAATTAAATTCAAATTAAGTTTTTTTATTTGGTGAAAGTTTCCCAAATTTTGAATAAAAGCTTGCATGAAAAGTGTGAACAGAAGGAACTGGCAAACAGGATATCCTGGTCATGTGACCTCATGAATTGTATGCCCTTCAAAAATAAAAGCCCTTTTCACACCTAAGTGTAAAAACATAGATTTTAGCTTTTTTAGAAAATTGAACATTGAAATTGAAGAAATGCTGTGTTGCATATTTGAGCTGACAGTGATATTGTTTGCGGTGATTAAGAACCTCATTAACACATTCCACTACACAGGGACAAAGACTTGCCTCCCTCACCCGTGTCTCTTTATGTGGCTGCTCAATGAGAGAAGAAAAGATATCACAGAGACAAGGAACCTGAAGGTGTGAGGAGATGAGAGCTGCTGTAAGCTGCCGTTATTAAGTTGGCGTGAGCTTTGATTAATGGATCAAGAAATTCAGACATGTATCAACACCTTTTATAAAGGAGGAACATTCACATGCTCGCTCTCATTCAAAAGGACCAACTGTTCATGTTCTACCAAGATTTATCTTCACATCTCCAGCCAAAAAAGAATTATGACATGACTACAAGATTCAATACATCAATACTTCCTGTAACAGATAAAATCACACTCAATAAAAGTCCATACTTTATTTAATTGTGATTGTTGATGTAGTTAAAATACTGCAGTAAAGTACATTAGTATCATGAGTTGATGTAATAAAGTATATGGACAATTATGAGTTGATATAGTAAAGTACTGCAGTAAACTATTGGTTTGGTCTGTGACTGATATATTTTTCTCTGTGACATAATCAGACTTTATTCTTTATTAACCAGCTACTTTATATACAGTTGGATTAGTCCAGTGGTTCACAACCTAGGGGTCAGGCCCCCCCAAAGGATTCAATAACCTGATTTACTTTTTGGATTTAGAGCTGTTGTCTCACGTCAGAAGGTCCAGGTTCTGGGTTCCAGTCTGGGTTCTTTCTGTGTGGAGTTTCATGTTCTCCCAGTGTCTGGTGGGTTTTCTCCAGGTTCTCCAGCTTCCTCCCACAGTCCAAACACATGCTGAGGTTAACTGGAGACTCTAAATTGTCCATAGGTGTGAGTGTGTGTGAGTGAATGGTTTGTCTGTCCCACAATAGGCTGGCGATTGTCTGGGGTGGATCCTGCCTCTCACCTGTAATGTGCTGGGATTGGCTCCAGCAGACCATGTGACCCTAATGAGGAATAAGCGGTTATAGAAAATGACTGAATGATATTATCGCTGAGTCAAATCTGCATCTGAAGCAACTAACGCAGCAGATAAATGTGAGGAGGAGGAAGTAGCATCATGTGGAAACACTCAAGTGAGGTTTGACTATATCACAATTGCACTTCAAGGAGCTTGTAGTACTTATTACTTTCCAGCTCTGCCTGCACTTTACTAAATCTCTCTAGTGTCTCTCAGCACCAGCTGATAGTTAATTGTGATCTTTCTATTAAAGGTGTTTCAGGGCTAAGGCGAAGGATGTGAGTGTCTGTCCTTGACCTTTTCTTGCCTATTAACATCTTCTCTCCGCCCCCTGTTGATGCACAGCAAGAAGACAGAAGAAAGAGCAGTTCAGGGGAAGATGGGCTGAGGCGTAGGTGGGTGTAAAATGGGAGAGAGACAATGTGTGTGTGTCCTGCTGATCAGCAGCGTTCACTCTGCAGGAGTCCAAAGTGAACAGCGATGCCTTCAGGAACAGTAATATTCACATGATGAGCCATGGACTGTAAAGTGGTCCTCTCTTCTCTCAGGGAGACACATGAATAAACACATGACTCCTCCTCCAGGAGTTGAATGTTTTACACTATGGTTATTTGCTATGATAATATGATCAGATGTAGGTATAGAACGATATATGGGAACATAGTGAGTGGATCAGAGTGTGTGCGTGAGCTGTTTGAATCATGTGAGTGAGACAGACAGAGGCCGTACAAAGACCTGGCTTTGTTTCATGGGCCGGTCCTTATTTCCTGAATGTGGTGAGCGGCAACTTGGAATTACAATGATGCACACAGCAAACAGACAGAAACATGTGTGTATGTGTGTGTGTATAAAATTCAATCTATAATCTATATAATATAATCTATATATATATATATATATATATATATTCATAATTTATAGAAACAATTGTTTACCCAAATTAACAAATTTTACAGATTAATTTTATTCTTTTACAACAGTGTATTTGCTCAGTCTGAACATGTTTAACAAGGACTTTCAAATCTTACACCATATTGCTGAGTTCAAAAACCAAAGATTAATATATTTTTAGCAAAACACTATAAAACCAGGTATTAATTTTATATATTTCTTTTTTAAAGCAAAACAGCATGCAGTGGACCTTCTGTAATACCAAAGGCTCATATCTGAAACAAAATCCCACCAATAAGAAATAAAATTAAATAAATAGCTACTAAATCAAATAAGTAATAACATAAAGTACATTCTTTTTCATTTCATGCTTTTAAAGATCATATTTGAAACAAAATCCAAACAATCACAATTTAAATAACTGCTAAATCAAAAAAATAACAATGTACATTCATTTATGAGTAGGCACCGTCCACCACATAAATACAAAAGCATAAATACAATACTTGCATATAGTGTTCAATCTTAGGACTTTTAAGGTACCTTTAAAGCATGGCAAAAACAGCCAAATAAAATAGCTACAATTATTAAATCCAATGATAAAAAAAAAAAACTACAGTCAATAGTCAATAGCTGTTCAGATTGTTCTTACACAGATCAGGGATCAAGCAATTTTTTAAGGGCTTACACTACATTTATCATTAAAACACATTCAATAAATCCAGTTGAATGAACTCAGTGGACCACTAATATTTGCTTTTTAGACCCGCAACTGAACATTGGAAGTCCTGAGGAACATGACTTTCAAGAACACTGTAAGCAATATCAACCACACCGAGGGGCTTAAGTTGTAACATTTTTAGTTTATCACATCACTGTCAAACTCTGGGCACAGATATGGTCAGCCAGTAGTTAACTATGCCCCCTTACTGGGAATGTGGACTCGATGGCAAAGTTGAGAAAGTTCTTGAGCAGAGACACCATATTCATATTTTTGTTTTGTGAAGATGAATTCCCCTGGATTGATGGATTTTCCCCTGAAGGTGAACCCTGATGCAGCCACTAAGTGGAGATGCAAGCATATTGCTGTCTTTACTGTTTTCATTTTATTTATTTTTTTGCCAGATGTAAAGTAGGACATTCTCTCCATGATGTAATACCAGGTACATGTATAACTGCTGAGAGTAATAAACCTGTCCAATTGAATTTTTAGGAAGAATCAGGTTTGCATCACATCCAAACACAACACAATGTAGCACAATTTTCAGCCTACCTAGGAGGTCAGAGAAGACAAGCTCTCCGACAATGCAAAATAATCTAATCTAAATTAATTTCTCTCTTTTTCTGTCAAGCTTGGATCTTTAATCTTGAGCTTCTGCATGGCACAAATCGAGCATGCATCAGTGGCTGAGTGGTCAAAGCCAAGATTGAACGCCCTGGCAGACAATGAATAGTACAAGTAGTAACTGACATGAGCATGATTTTAGAGTTTCAGACAACTCACATATTTTTTGCACATTTGAGTCACTTGGAAGATACCTGTGTCCTGGTGACGGCTGGCTCTGCATGTGAAGGACTGTATGTGCTTGATGATGTTTTTGTGCTTGATGATGATCTTCTCTCATCATTGTCTTATACTTTTCATACACCACTACTTCTCTATGGACGTGCCTCTGAAGTCTCTGCATAATGTGTAATTCAGGAGGCACAGTCCTTGCTGATGCCTAAAAAATGTAATAATTGAGATTGTTAGTCATATATCTTAATTAAGTAGTCTTCTAACTTCAGATAAAAAAATAGGTTCAACAAACTTAAAAGACCTCTCTTGATGAAATAGAACAGTAAAGTAGTGAGAACTGTGTCTTTCCTCAAGCCATCTGTATCCTGAACACACACAAAACTACATAAATGGATTAACACTGATATCTCCACTTCCACACTGAACACACTAAAAACATCTCACTGCACAACACAGTCAAGCCAAGTTACTCACTACATAAGAAGATAAAACTTAAACATAAACTTTTACATAAAACTGTAGTTTGCATGTCCAAGCTACATACTGAAAAGCTTCTTTATTCATAAAATAAAAACTACTGAGAATTGTAAGTCACTAGCATTTGGTGAAGCTACTGATTATACCACATCAATAATATGGTTTTATTTATTGATGCAACAACCAAAAGCCCATGTCTGTTTGCCCAGTTGTACACCACTTCAAAAAAGTTGTTCTGTGTAAACATTTGGTACAAACTATCTACAAAATGGCATGGCTACAGTGTCTATTTGCTTTGTGAGGAGGAGAAGAATCCTGCAGATAATCAGGCTTCTGGTAAAAAGCATCTTGAACGCTTGAATCTTGAGTTATTACAGATGAAAGGTAAGCTAAAATATAAACATTTCCCATGACCCCATGCTACATCTTGACGGCATTGGCTCTGTTATTACTCAGCTACAAAGAGAGCAAACTTAAATATAAGGTATTTTACCATGACCAGTGCAGGAAATATAGTATTTAACGCTCAAAAAACTCAACCTACCTCCATGATTGAGTCTGTGTGTGGCATACTCTGTCATAGGCCAGATACCATTTTGCAGTTTAAAAACAAAATCTCTCTCTCGTTCTCTCTCTCTCTCTCACACTCACACATACACACACACACACACACCCACACACACACACACACACATACACACACACACACACACACACACACACACACACACACACACACACACACACACACACACACACACACACACATACACTTGCTTGAGGGGAGCTCTTAACTTGGATCAAACTAATCAAAGCAGTTTGTTGCAGGATTGAAGCTAGAGGGAATTCTTACCTGCTTATAAGAAGGCTTTCCAAACACACACACACACACACACACACACACACACACACAAACACTCATGAAGCAAAACAAAGAGACAGAGTGTCTGACTGTGTGTTTGATCAGTAATAATCAGTAATAACCCACTCAATGCCTCAGCGCTTGCTGAAGTTTGGCTAATAGTGTTATCTAATAGTTTATTAAGGAGATATCAGGTACCTATCAGCTTCTGTCTCTTTATTTCACTTATTTTAGTTATTTACTAAAAATGGAAACTTCTCAAAATCTGAAATATGCAAGTTGACAACATGAATAACTTCAGCTAAAAAGCTGGAACATTTTAATTTTTTATGTATTTTATTTATTTTCATATATTATTATGTTTATATTTATATTATTATGTTATCAAGACATTTGAACTTTTTATTTTACTAATTACTACTAATCATGGGCGACAAGGTGGCGCAGGGGTTAGCGCTGTTGCCTCACAGCAAGAAGGTCGCAGGTTCAAGACCTCCTTGGGTCCTGGGACCTTTCTGTGTGGAGTTTGCATGTTCTCTCTGTGTCTGGTGGGTTTTCACCGGGTACTCCAGCTTCCTCCCACAGTCCAAAAACATGCTGAGGTTAATTGGAGACTCTAAATTGCCCATAGGTGTGAGTGTGTGAGTGAATGGTGTGTGTGCCCCATGATTGGCTGGCGACCATTTGGGGTGTATCCCTGCCTCTCGCCGTAACGCGCTGGGATAGGCTCCAGCAGATGATGTGACCCTAATGAGGAATAAGCGGGTATAGAAAATGACTGACTGACTACTAATCATTGCTTAGTTTATTATATTGTACAATTTAAAGAACTGATGGAAAACAGTTTTATTGCTATTACACAATGATCACGTTATGATTAAAGATGAATTCATAATTGATTGCTTGTTTGATTGTAACTGTACAACTGAAGCTCTGACTTCAGCCCTTTTATATACCCTCACCTCAAATTTTGGACCTTTGACCATGTTTATCACAGACATCCAACATCTTACAGTATAACTTGAGGTGGTCTTTCATATACCGTATTGGCCCGAATATAAGACAGTGTTTTTTGCGTTGAAATAAGACTGAAAAAGTGGGGAACGTCTTACATTCGGGGTCTAGACATTATACCCATTCACAACACTAGATGGGGCCAGATATTTTTAAAGCAGCAGTTCCCAAACTTTTTTAGCCGTGCACCCCCATTTATATCTGAACCTAGTTGATGATACTGTATATCAGCTCTACTTTATATAAACAACTCAACATCTCACCAGCGTCCGTCGTTTTCTCCGCTGCCGTTTCTCAGCACAGTAACAGCGTAATGTCTCTACCTCTCTGCTTTACATGATGATGATTCACCGCTCGCTGAGTCGTTGTTACTGATAAATAACAAACATCATCAACAGCTGCTTCATCTGCTGCGTCCATGCTTACAAACATCTTTTTCTCCTGCAACATGATCAAGAACAGCGTGGAGTCTCTGCTTCAACCACATCTCCGCAAATCTGCGGAAATGTGAGCGAGACTCCAGTGACTGGACTCGACTGTGTGTGTCGCCTGATGCAGGAATAACGACGCACCAAAAAAAAAAAAGTGTTGAATATGCATTTAATATGACAAATAAAATGTTTATTTAGACTCTTTATTGTGTCGGAAAATCACACTTTGAAAAAACTTTATTAAAAACAATCCAGACCGCCATCATGTTTTTTTGCTTCCGCACCCCCGAGTGGCCACTCGCGCACCTCAGGCACCACACTTTGGGAATCCCTGCAGCGAATGCTGAACTTAACTCCCCAGGCCAAAGCAAACCACTGTCACGAAGAAGAAAAATAAAAATAATAGCGGTAAGAAAGAAAAGAGAATAAAATAAGAGAAGAGATAACAGAAAATGGAGAAACGTAGCAACAATCTGGAGAAAAGTGGGTGGAAGATCGGCCAGGTTAACTGGCAGCTGAGGAGAAGTTATGATGCAAACCTCAAGATGATGGTGATAAATGAGGCAGAGTCTTCAAACAATTGCAAAGCGGCTGTGGAATATGGTGTCACAGAGTGTAATGTATGGAGATGGAGAGCTCAAAAAGATTGGCTAAAAAATGCGCAGTCAGAGAAAAGCTGTCCATGGTCCTCAGAGCGGAATTAAAATTTGGTGTTCAAAAAGTCTTTTTTCAAACTTGAGCCTTGAAAAAGACGGGGTCATCTTATAATCAGGGTCGCCTTATATTCGGGCCAATACGATAAATTATTTAAAGCACATCTTAAAAAAGATCACAAATATCATTCAATTCAACTTGTCAAATTTCTGTCGTATAAGACTATTTCTGACTTTCAAGAAAGCTAAAGATTATATGCAAACTGTGATATTTTCACACAAATTATTTCTTTACAACTTGGAATTAACAATGGAAAGTATATTATAACCCATCAATTCTCTCTTCAAGACATCAGTTAATGGTTTGGACAGAAAGCTGCTTCATTTTCACTATTGTAATGTTTTTTAAAAGTGAAATATTCTTGACATGGACAGTTATTCCATTCATGGATGTTTGGGTAATTTTTTAAGTTTTAAATGCTCTTGCCACCCCTCCCACCACTGAAGGAATTCATCCAGAAAACAAACAAAAAAAAAGACACAATGAAAGATGAAGAAGTAGAGCTTTAATCACCACTGATTGTAATGTAGGTTGAGGTAGAGTTTGTCAAATGGTTGTTTCTGTAAGAGAACCAACTTACCATTGCACATCAGAAACTATGAGAACAACTTATTTTTTTTAAAGAAAAATCTCAAACTTTGGTTAAAAATAAATCAGACATATCCTCATTTAGCCTTATTACTGTTTTTAGTCTGCTGACTGTTCTCAGGGAATTTTAGTATATTGTTTTTTTAATCTGGATCTGTGGGTTAAAGGCTATAATATTGTTTTGATATTGACTGTCTAATCAAAGAAGCGACAGACAATTTATAATCAAAGATGCAGAAAGACAAAATAAAAACAAAGAAGACAGTTTCTGCCCGTGTTTGTGTCAGTGTTGTTTTGCAGCTGTTTAGTGTTTGATTTGTAGTTGTGAGGCTTTAAAGTTTTCTTATGGTGTAGGTTCCATTTTAGCTCAGTCTGGCTCATGTACACTGATGCTTAATGCACCAATGTTGAAGAATGTGCATCGTCCCAGTTTAGAAAACTAACAGGAAATCACAAAAAGCCTGACATGTCCTCTTTAAAGGCTAAAATAAGATCAGCTTGTAGTATAAATACACTCTTTTTTGACACAAACCAACCTACAGACACACAAGTGTATATTACACAGAGTATGAATCCTGCATCTCTCTTTTGTTCAGTATCGTCATAGAGATGGAAACTCTTATCTCCGTCTGCCCACCCAGACAGCTGCTCTCAGATCAGCACTCAGCATGTAATAAGTTGCTATTAAGACTATTCTAGTGAAAATTCCTCAAGCCCACATACAGAACATAATGATGACACAGAATGCTGTGCCTGTGTTGTTTTATAACCGTCTCTGTAGTGATGCCATTGGCCTGATTTTCAGTCTAATTCTAACAGGCTGGAGCCAGCTCCTCCCCAGAGGAACCTGGCCAGATGAACCATGAGGCTGAGTGACAGTCAGCCTCTGTGTGTACTCTACTATCTACTGTATGATACACTGCTAAACACAGGAAGAACACCAGCCTGTAGTACAAAAGCTTTCATCTTAATAGGCTTGTAGTCAAGACCACCTAAACTGAAACGAAGGGCACTTTCACACTGTCTTCATTTCAGAGTTGGTTGGTTCAAAGTTGTTTCCTCAGAAAGTCACTTTGTTTGTCCAGGTGTGAAAGCCCAGTCCAAACAAACGAGCTCTGGTTTGCTTGAAAACAGGGGTTCTTGGTTTGCAAGTGAATCCTGGTCTGGTTCTATACAGTGTGAATGCTCACCAGTCCAAACACAGGACCAAATGTACATTTTATATTTATTTATATTTCAGAACCAGCATTTGTATGGAGGGAGAGATGGTTCTGGTCTGCTGGTGTTCACTTTCTCTCTGAGCGTCTCAGACTTCAGTGGAGAGAATACTGTACTCACTGTTGAAGAGAACATCAGGAGCTTTTTAGGATATATTAGATCTACTTTTATATAACCAACAAGTCAACATCTCTCATCATTCGCTGCCGTAACAGCACAGTAACAGTGTAATGTCTACCTCGCTGATTTACATGGTGGTCATACTGCACCGCTCACTGAGCAGTGTACATCATCCCAACAGCTCCTTCATATGCTGTGTTCATGTTTACAAACATTGTTTTCCTGCAACATGATCAGTAACAGCGTGGAGTCTCTGCTTCATGCACACTATTCTCCACAAATCTGCTGAAATGTGAGCATGACACCAGTGACTGGACTCAACTGCTGAGTGTAGCCTGATGCAGCAATAACAACACACCAAAAAAAATCAGCATTACCAGCCACCATTACTGTTGTAATGTTGACTGTTGTGACATTGACTGTTGACTTACAGAAAGTTTAGTTCGGTTCAGAAACCTCAGTGTGAAAGCAGAACCGAACCAAGTGATTGGTTGGTCTGAAATCAACCTAAGACACTACTAAGACCAGAGAGTATCAAGACCCAAACAAGACCAAGACTGACCACATCAACACCAAGACCAACTGATCAAGACTAAGACCAAGACCAAAAAAAACAAAACAAACAAAAAGAAAAATAAAACACCACCATATATTACATTGTGTTATGTCAACCACAGGCACAACAATACAGAGGCAGTCCATGTCTGTATCTGAACTCACTATAAATGTTTTCATTGTGGTGAAATATACATCTTGTTGATGCACTGGGACACATCACCAGTGATGTAAGCCATCTTGTGGCTCTTTCTGCGGCTTCAATTGCAGACCTGATGGCTGTCCTCTTTGCCTCACCAGTGAGGCCCAGCATGGTGAGGACTTTGCAGAGAGACCGCCCTGCAAATCCTTGGCATCCCACCTCCAGGGGTTCACAGAAGGTCTTCCAGCCTGGGCTCCTGCACTCCTCCACCAGCTCCTGGTACTTGGCCCGCTTCCTATCATTTGCCTCCTCCACGCGTTCTACCCAGAAAACTGTGAGTTCCAGAATGATCAATTGTTTGTTGGAATTAGAAACAATGATCATATATGGTTGGAGCCATGTAGTTGTTATTCTTGGTGGGATCTTGAGCTGTTTTCCAAGATTCCCTTCCAGCTTCCAGTCCATGGCGGTGGTGAGGAGGCCTGACCTGGCCCCTACTTGGATAGTGGGTTTCTCTCCGGCTCTGTGGAACCTGATGTACTTAGGCTTTCTGTGACCCTTGGTGTTATTAACCTGTTCCCCCGAGGGCCCCCGTCATAAATAAATGAACAATCTTTCTTGTTATGCCGAGTAGCAAGCACTAATATGTACATGTAACACACCAAAATGTTGGCAAGAAACCCAGCTACAAGATTATATAAACGATTATTGGCGTAACAAAACATAATTGCAACGCTAAGCAATAATATGAGCACTTACCAAAAAAATAAATCTGTGACCATTTCCATGGTCATATTTCTCCAACACCGTATTTTCCGTCAGTAAACAGGGTGTCGTTAAAAAGCTCACGGTCCGATCTATACAGAGATACCAAGTTTTTCTCTACAGGATGAACACTCACTCCTCAGTCTTTCCAAGAACCGCAAAAAGAAAAAATCTTTTTACCGATCCAACGATAAATTATGTCTTATCGATGTTATTTTTCAATAAAAAACTTGTGTTTGAGCTCATAAAAAAGCTGCAATCTGCTGCTTCTAAACCTTCTTCATCAGTTTGAAGTTATTTTTTTACAGTCCACGCTGTTTACGAAGCTATAGAGCATTTTTATTTACGTAGTGTGAAGTCGCTCCGTATAACCTATCTTTGTAAAACATGCTCTGATATGTTGTTATGATGCGTGATACGTCAAATTAGACCACAAGACTTGATTCTATTGGCTTTGATGGTTCCATAGAGCTGTCAATCACCCAAATGGACGAATAGGGTATCTGGATATCATCGCCTCACAGCAAGAAGGTCGCAGGTTCAGGACCTCCTTGGTCCGGGGTCTGGGACCTTTCTGTGTGGAGTTTGCATGTTCTCCCCGTGTCTGCGTGGGTTTTCACTGGGTACTCTGGCTTCCTCCCACAGTCCAAAAACATGCTCAGGTTAATTGGCAACTCTAAATTGCCCATAGGTGTGAGTGTGTGAGTGAATGGTGTGTGTGCCCCACGATTGGCTGGGGACCATCTGGGGTGTATCCCTGCCTCTCGCGGTAACGCGCTGGGATAGGCTCCAGCAGACCCCTGCGACCCTAATGAGGAATAAGCAGGTATAGAAAATGACTGACTGACTGACAGTTGTGCGAAACATTATTGAGCATACCAACGCCAACGCCACTAAAAGATTGCAGGCTGGACGGCTATTTAAATGGGTACCTCTGACTGTAGGTGAGTTTTGGGTTTTTATGTCAATAATAATCTTTACTGGACTCATAGCAGTCAAAGAACGATCTGACTATTGGAAAAAGGACTGGCCTTATAACGTTGACTTTCCAAGGAAGAACATGACAAGGGACCGGTTTGAAGCCATGCACTGGTCACTTCACGTCAGCAATCCAGCTGAGGATGAGCAGAACAACAATAAAAAACACACTCCAGCTTATGACAGACTCCATAAAATAAAGCCTTTATGTACAGATATTGTTGCTGCGTGCCAATCCCATTTACAACCATATCAAAACATCTGCATAGCAGAAAAGAGCTCCATTCAGACCCAAATCACAGTCTGAGCTATAACTCAGTCATGGACTTATTACCATTTGGTCTGCTTGGAGGAAGCTACCACCTTTATGTGGACAACTTTTACTCAAGCCCTGAACTCTTTTTAGACTTGGAAAAAAAAAAAAAAACATTTGCTGTTGTGGGAAAAAGATCTGGTTCACCTGGGAAGGATATAATTTTGTGCAATTATTTGTAAGACTTCACTTTACTGCTCCATAAATGAATTAGGCTACTAACCTATGATTTTCAGGTGGTTTTCAACCTAAATATATGTATTTTGGGGCGGAGATTTTTTTTCACTTTTTTGCTTTATTCTAGCTGGATGTACTTCAACACTGTATATTTTAAATTGATTCTAGCACTTCTACAACTATCTCACAGTTGTTAGCTTCATTTTAAATCCAAGATCATTATAAAACCCCTGTAGTTGTGGAGATATACTCCTTTATATCTGGGTATGTCATTTTCAAGAGGTAGGCTGAGAAATAGGCCTAGGGGGGAAGAGGTTAATGGGCTTGGCTATGCTCTCCGCTTTTGGCCCCAGCGATTTTCGTGGCGCCAGTGATAACACCCTTCTCCAAAGGCTTTTGGGCAACTGTTGAGGAGGTGTTCCAGGGATCCCCATCCTGGACACTGGGGGCAGGATGGTGTCCCAAACATGGAGGTTGGATGGACTTGGTAGGACATCATAACCTGATGTTAACCCTGTAAAGCCTGAACCATGAAATAATTGACAGAAAATTGTAATTCTTTGAAACTGGAGTGTTTATTGGTCCTTCAGACATAAACAAAAATAAATCAATTATCATTTTGGAGGTATGTTTTTCAATTTGTATTATATCTGATACATCAGGCCTCAGAGTCCTCACAACTTTTTTTTTTTTTTAACAAACAAAAACATCACACAAGATTGTTTTACACGGTAAACAATGAATAATCCAGAGACTGAACGGGTACGGTGCGGTAGCGAGAGGCAGCGCGGCGTCATCTCTCCCCGTTCAGCACTATCTAACTTAACTTTCACCAGTTGATCCAGCAAAAAACCCACTAAAGTGCCTTTTTAAATTCTTTTCACAAAGCCGAGGAATCTAAGACCACAAAAGCCTGACGCCCCAGACAAAGCAGAAGATCCGGGTGACTTGTGTGAGGCTAATGCGAGCACCGAACAGGCTGCTAATGCTAATAGTTTGCCCCCCGAGTTCTCTTCTGAAGTGCTACTTAACCACATTGCCACCATTGTCACCGAGGAGGGCAAAAGGACGCAAACTATGATCCAACAAGTTCTCACCAGCTTTGAATCCATACTGGAGGAAAAGGTTGACAGCCTGTTGAAGCGCATCGACGAGGTGGCGGCGACCACCGACTCCCTCATTCCACGTCAGTCCGAATGCGAGACCTGTGTCTCTGCCTTGAAGGACGACGTTGCACCGCTGAAAAAGAAACTATCCGCGATGGAAAAAGCAAACGCCGAGTTGGCTGCTAAAGTCACAGACTTGGAAGGTCGCTCCCGACGAGACAACATCCGAATCCTGAATCTCAAGGAGTCCACCGAAGGAAGTGGTCTGGTTTGTTTTTTTGAAGGATTCATCCCTCAGGTACTGGAGCTCCTGGCTCAATCCATCTCAATCGACCGCGCACACCGGAGTCTCGGGCCGCTCGTTGAAGGTCGCGCTCGCCCTGTCATCATCAAGATCCACCGCTCCAGAGATGTCTCGATGATACTGTCGGCAGCAAGACGCAAAGGAACCATCCAACATAACGGCCAGTTTATCCGCTTCGCTCCCAACATCCCGAGGCTGGTCCGGTCTGCATGCAGCGCTTTCAACCCTGTATGCAGCGAGCTTATCAAGCAAAACATCCGTTTCCAGATGATCTTCCCGGCGGTGCTGTCATTCAAGGTGAACGGTGTCCAGAAATCATTCAAAGACCCAGACGAAGCAAAAACATTTCTGGATGGTATCTAGCGACGTGTCCTGTTATCTGCCTGTCATTGCTGGTACCTTCTGGTGGCCGCCATTTGGTGACTGATTAAGGAAGCCTTCTTATTTTCAAGCTAGACTGAGGTGTGTGTGTTTTTTTTTTTTTTTTTCTCGCCTATTTGTGAGTGAAGTTTTAGCTGAGGCTAGCTTATTTTCTTCTCCAAAGGAGTTTTAGACAGGAGTGTTTCTGTCTTCTCCTTGTTTTGTGTTTCTATTTGCATTGTTCAGTTGTTCTCAAGTTGTTCCAGGTCCAGAGGTTTTTCCCTCCCTCTCCACTTCCCCTGCCCCAGATGTATAGTCTTCGTTTATGCTGCCCTCCTGCCCCTGCTCTTACATGGTAATGGCTGATGGTCTCCAATTGAAAGTCTTGAGCCTCAATGCAAGGGGATTAAATTATCCAGTGAAAAGAGTTGCTATTATGGATATCCTTCGTAAAAAAGGGGTCCACTTCGCTATGTTACAAGAAACTCATATAGTTAGTCGTGATGTGAACCGTCTATCTAATAGATTTTTCCGGGTTCTTGCTCATTCTTCTTCCACTAATAAATCCAAAGGTGTAGCAGTTATCTGCCGTCGCAATTTGCGCTTCAAATTGCTGGATACATGGTCCGACAATAATGGGAGGATAGCTATTGCCAAAATCCACATTGAAAATATTGACATTGCACTTGTCTCACTCTATGTTCCCAATACTCTCAATACTTTGACTCACAATTCTATGTACAAATATCTAAAATCTTGCTGGACCTCCCTGACTTTAAATTCTTCATAGGTGCTGATTTTAACGCCGTAATGGACTACACTCTTGATAGATCGGGTCAAGCCGAAAACAAAGGACAAAAACAGGCCTCTGGTGCTCTGCGCGTTTGGTCAAATAACTGTGGCGTAGTGGATTTATGGTGTTTGATAAACCCCACTTCCAGAGATTTTACCCACCTCTCTGCGAGGCATAAGTCCTTTTCTCGTATTGATTTTATTTTTGCATCTCGAGGCTTGTTTCATGAAATTATGCAGGCTACTCTCCTGCCAGTAACCCTGTCGGACCACAAAGCAGTGGTTGTTCTTGCCCAGATCCACTCCACTCCATTACGGGCTCCTAAATGGCGTTTTAATACTACCTTACTTCGTGACGAGTCATTTAGAATCCAGTTTATAGCTCAACTCACAGAATTCATTAATGTAAATAAAGGATCAGTTAGTGACCCAAGAACACTCTGGGACGCAGTGAAAGGCTTTATCAGAAATAATGCTACATTGTTTGCATCTAATTTAAGGAAAGCCCGATCTTCCAGGCTGTCTCAACTGGAGCTCAAACTTTCTACACTGGATAATTTATTACAACAAAATTTTGATGAGCAGGTGGCACTACAATATGACTTGGTGAAAAAAGACATTAATGCTATTCTCAAACGGCACGCTGAGTTTTCGATCCATAGAACACGCCAAACTTACTACTTTCATGGAGCTAGACCGAGTCATTTACTCGCAATGAGGCTGAAGGCTAATGAACACTTCTTTGACATCTCCTCCATTAGATCAGCAGATGGTCAGCTGTTAACAGAACCCCCTGGAATTAATGCCTCCTTCCGTACTTTCTATGCTGATTTGTATAGCTCAGAGGTCTCCGACGATAAAGATTCATGCAACAAATTTTTGAGTTCCATTCAATTCCCTAAATTGACAAATGAAGGTTACCAGTGTTTAAACGCCCCTATCACTTTAAACGAACTTAAGGCAGCCGCTGATGATATGCATAAGGGAAAATCACCCGGTCTATATGGGATCCCCCCAGAATTTTACACAACTTTCTGGCACAGTCTGGGGCCCTTGCTTTTTGATATGATTCAAGCTTACCTCAAAAGAGGCGCGTTCTCCAGAGATGTAAATATAACTATAATTTCATTGTTGTTAAAAAAAGATAAAGATCCCTCTGAATGCGCCAATTATAGACCTTTATTCCTCCTAAATGCAGATATAAAAATTTACGCTAAGCTTCTGGCACGAAGACTACAACCTTTTTTGACACACCTTATTAAGTGTGACCAAACAGGATTTATTAGATCCAGGCAGCCCTCAGACAATGTGAGGAGACTATTACACATAATACACGGTGCTTCTTCATTACAACTACCATCAGCTGTCTTCTCATTAGATGCTATGAAGGCATTTGACCGTTTGGAATGGCAGTATCTCTGGTCAGTATTGGAGGTTTTTGAGTTGGGCCCTCATTTTGTACATATGATTAAAGTTTTGTATTCCAACCCAACAGCTATGGTTCTCACAGGTAGGACTTGCTCCTCCTTATTTAACATTGCAAGGGGCTCCAGGCAAGGGTGCCCTTTAAGTCCACTCCTTTTTGCACTCTCTCTGGAGCCCCTAGCCGAGACAATCCGTATGGCCAGAGGTATCACTCCTATCACTGTGTTTGGGACCTCGCATTACATATCTTTGTATGCGGATGATATCCTCTTGTATTTAGGTAACGCCCAGCAATCACTACGTGATGTCCTATCGATCTTCCAAAGTTTTAGTGACATATCTGGTTTCAAGATAAATTGGTCAAAGTCAGCTTTCTTACCTTTGAATGACCAAATGAGAAGCATAGCTTTACCTGCAATCATACCATTGTTAAGTCCAATTATGAAGATACTTTATCCAATTTAACCCGTGATCTTGATAAGTGGTCTGCGCTGCCAAATTCTCTTAGGTCTCGTGTATCTATCATTAAAATTAATGTACTTCCGCGGATTAACTTTGTGAGCACGATGCTGCCTTTACCCCCCCCCCCCCACCACCACCACCACGTTTTTGGGACAAGACTCAGCAGTTAATATCAAACTTTATATGGAACAGAAAGCGTAAATTATCCACAGCACAGAGAGATAGAGCAGATGGCGGACTCTCACTACCTAACCCTAAGATATCACTGGGCCTTCTCTCTACGCCCTCTGATTAACTGGCTTGATGGGGATTTCGAGTCTTCATGGCGTGCCTTGGAAGAGAATATGATCCTTCCATTAAAACCGATTGAATATCCCCTTGAAGAAATCTCAAAGTCGCTTTGGTCCCATCGTGACTCATGCACTAGCAGTCTGGAGGGCAGCAGAAAAAACATGTGGTATCTCATCTAACTGGAATCCCTATTCACCTATCTTTTATAATGATTGGTTATTGATTGGTAAAGCCCCTATTAAGTTTGGTCAGTGTCGCCAGTGGTACGACAAAGGGATTCACTCCCTTGGTGACATTTTTGGTGTCAGGGGCCTATATTCTTTTGAAGAACTTACAGTCCAATTTAATTTACAACGCTCTACCTTTTATTTCTACTTGCAGCTGAGAACTGCCATGAAAACATATGGTGTACCCTGGCAAGGTCCGCTGGAGGAGCATTCTTTGATTAAACTTTTGCATCAGGCTCGGAAATCCAGAAAAATTGTATCTACATTGTATCGCTATCTCTTAGAAAAATCATATGTTACTCTGCCAGTTGACGCATCTTGGCGATCAGATATCCCTGACCTTGACCCAGACTTCATCTGGGATAGCGTCTGGGATACAGTTAAACAGTCATCCAGAAACCCTGACCACCAACAGATTCATCTAAATTTCATTCACAGAACTTACAGAGACTCCCCGTAAACTTTACAGTATGAAATTTAAAGACAAACCGAATTGTACATTATGCTCCACAGGCACAGTAGGCACCTTTTTCCATATGATTTAGGAATGCCCAGGTGTTACGTGTTTTTGGAGAATGGTGCAGAGCGAGCTGTCTGTATTGATATCTACTCCCATCCCGTTGTCCCCTTCTGTTTTTATTTTAAATGATCTCTCTCAGCTGAAACTTCCAAAAACCCCAAAGCGTGTGTTTTTGGCAGGCCTGACTGCAGCTAAAAAGATGCTTGCCACAAGGTGGAAACCTTACACTAACCCGACGACAATGGCTGCTTAACTTTGTAGATGTTGCATTCTTGGAATTGTCCACAGCACGCATTCATGCTGCAAAGGAGGAAGTGACTATGTGCTGGACAAGAACTGTGGAGGCTCTCAAAGATCTTCTGATGTGATATGACTTACACTTCAGTATTACTATTATTAGGCTATTTTTATTATTATCCTATTGTTATCTGATGTATGCATTGCCTATACCGGTGTGTACATGTGTATGCACGTCTGTCATTATGTTTATTATTTGATTCATGTGCTGTTGGAAAAAACTTGCCCACAAAATTCTAATAAATATTTGATCACAAAAAAAACAAAAAAAGAATGACTAATACACCAATGGAACTGTCAAGGTGGAAGAGCAACCTTTAAGTTAGTTTGGCTCATTTTTTTCTCACAGTAGACACAGGTGAAGCGGGGTTTGTCTCTGCAGTGTTTTCATCTCTCACCGGCCAATATATGCATTGATTGAATACGTCAGGTTTTTCAGGAAAAAAAAATATTGTACTGATGATAGAAAGACCTTAAAAGTTAATGTATTATACACTCACCGGCCACTTTATTAGGTACACCATGGTAGTAACGGGTTGGACCCCCTTTTGCCTTCAGAACTGCCTCAATTCTTCGTAGCATAGATTCAACAAGGTGCTGGAAGCATTCCTCAGAGAGTTTGGTCCATATTGACATGATGGCATCACACAGTTGGCACAGATTTGTCGGCTGCACATCCATGATGCAAATCTCCCGTTCCACCACATCCCAAAGATGCTCTATTGGATTGAGATCTGGTGACTGTGGAGGCCATTTGAGTACAGTGAACTCATTGTCATGTTCAAGAAACCAGTCTCAGATGATTCCAGCTTTATGACATGGTGCATTATCCTGCTGAAAGTAGCCATCAGAAGTTGGGTACATTGTGGTCATAAAGAGATGGACATGGTCAGCAATAATACTCAGGTAGGCTGTGGCATTGCAACGATGCTCAATTGGTACCAAGAGGCCCAAAGAGTGCCAAGAAAATATTCCCCACACCATGACACCACCACCACCAGCCTGAACCGTTGATACAAGGCAGGATGGATCCATGCTTTCATGTTGTTGACTCCAAATTCTGACCCTACCATCCGAATGTCGCAGAAGAAATCGAGACTCATCAGACCAGGCAACGTTTTTCCAATCTTCTATTGTCCAATTTCGATGAGCTTGTGCAAATTGTAGCCTCAGTTTCCTGTTCTTAGCTGAAAGGAGTGGCACCCGGCGTGGTCTTCTGCTGCTGCTGCCTCAAAGTTCAACGTACTGTGCGTTCAGAGATGCTCTTCTGCTTACCTTGGTTGTAACGGCTGGTTATTTGAGTCACTGTTGCCTTTCTATCAGCTCGAACCAGTCTGGCCATTCTCCTCTGACCTCTGGCATCAACAAGGCATTTCCGCCCACAGAATTGCCGCTCACTGGATATTTTTTCTTTTTCGGACCATTCTCTGTAAACCCTAGAGATGGTTGTGCATGAAAATCCCAGTAGATCAGCAGGTTCTGAAATACTCAGACCAGCCCTTCTGGCACCAACAACCCTGCCACGTTCAAAGTCACTCAAATCACCTTTCTTCCCCATACTGATGCTCGGTTTGAACTGCAGGTGATTGCCTTGACCATGTCTACATGCCTAAATGCAATGAGTTGCTGCCATGTGATTGGCTGATTAGAAATTAAGTGTTAACGAGCAGTTGGACACGTGTACCTAATAAAGTGGCCAGTGGCCGTGATCATATGTACGGCTTTATAGGGTTAAGGGTGTCTGCTCTCCAGATGTTGGGTCAGGTGATCTTGTGTTGCAGACCCATCCTGCTGGCTTGTACTTCCTTCACGCCTGCCCGCGCTTCTTCCTGAATGTGGTGTTGCCGCTCTTTTCTGTCCTTCAGTCGGCTCTGGTATAATGAGTGTTTATGTTATAAAAATATACTAAATGATGTTGTTTCATGTAAACTCTGGATGTTACGTGTTCAAGACACTTGGATTGCAGCAGATGAGCAGTATGGAGGAATATTACAAAGTTTTTCTGTACTTTCATGGACCTTTTCTTACCAGGTACACTATAAAAAGTACTACAGCAGTGATGCGGATTTGAAATACTTTTTAACGTCCTCCTTTACATCTGGTGCGTCGCTCATTGACGTCAGCAAAGTGAAGCTCACAGCGAAGGAGATGTTGTGCTGGCCGCCATTTCTCTTGCAATTTTCCATGAGTTTCTGACGTAAGAATTCATCCAAGGTTATTATTTTATTGCTCAACCACTTCCCCTTATCTTAACAAACTTGGAAATGTTAGGTCATTGTATTATTTAGTAGAAGTAATGCTAACAATATCATTTTTGAAATTGCCTGAGCTAGCAAGCAATGTTGCTGAATAAGTTCTGTTTGAACATTGTGCTGTCAGGTTCGTCAAATATACTGTGTGCTTGGTGTTTAAGTAATATGTTTCGACACACTACGCTGTATTATGTAACGTTTCTAGTCGCGCATGATACATTTTTCTCCTTCATGGCATGAGTTACCATGCTAACATTAGCCGCATTCGGGTATCAGAATTGGCGCAAATTTTTGACCAATTGGGATCCTCCACAGTCAGAATCTGGCGATCAATAGCCAATGAGCGTCCGCGTTGTACAAGAGTGCGTGTCTGTTTTTTCAGTCAGTCGAGGAGTGGGTCAGTCTCTTCCCTCATTGCATCGAAAGTGCTGTTACTGTTTTTACTGTTATGGAGCAAGTGTTTTAGATGATGGTAAGATAAAGGACGATTATCTTCTATGCGGGTAGCATGTACACATGAAACTGGGTGTGCGTAGAGCATGAATACCCTTATGCACACTTTGCATTGGCATAGTAGTTATTCTAATTTATCCACTGTTTATTCACTACCTGTGAAAAGCTACCTGGTAATAAAACAATACTGTCACTACACAATACTTTCAGTGGGAAAAACACTAACATTTTTACTCATTTTTACTTTTTCATTCACTCCTCAGCTGTCAACTTTGATCAAGGCTACACACTTGGGTATGTTCCTGCTTTATGACATATAAATGTAATTATTTTCTGGTATTAGCTAAATACCCACGGCATAAACAGCTGATACATATTTCCTGTGTCACAAGTGATGAATGTGGATCTGCAAAGACTGTGGCCAGTCATTCACAAGACGATCTCATCTTCTGCGAAGACGCTTAATCACAGGCATTTTGGACGTGTCCATACCTACCCATGTATATAATCAAAAGGTGATCTGCACATCACTATTGTGTTGACTTGATATCTTTATGTTGAGTGTCACAAATCTGTTACCAGATATCTTGTACCATTTTTTTATGTAGACTGTTGACATCAACACCCGAAGACAACATCCTGAAATCCCTGACAATCTACCTTGGGGAAGATTTTAAATGCCTCATCAAAGAATACCTGGTAATTGCTGATTGTGTCTGCTGCCAGCTTCTTCTCTGGTTTCCTTCATAAAATGACAACATGGCTGACAGATACGCTGCATTCCTCTACTCCCTAATTATACTGGTAATACTGGGGGATAGCCATAACTAACACTAAGACTTGATCCCAGTACAACATCTGTACGTGAGTACTCATGTGACATGTATGCACCGTGTCACCCCATTAACAAAAAATAAAAAAAACTATGCTGGGAAATTGGGAAATGCTGCTCATCTTAGGAGTCATCCATTATAACTAAAGATTAAAATATGGTACTGCTAGAACAGGGTAACTTATGTTTTTGTATATTTACTTTACAGGATGTGGACGGAGTTGAGGCTGAAAAAGAACTGGAGCAAGAGTCCATGGAGATCTTTGCCATCCGTCCAGAAGGTGAACCTGACGTTCCACCTACAGACGTTAGTATCGTTATAGATGGCGTCACAGTGCTGGAGGATTTGCCCTCTGTTGCATCTTCCTGCGCTTTACTGTTTGGGTTCATATATGCCCTCAACTTGAAATACCCCAAGGCACTTGAACCTTTGAGTTCTTCCAAAAAGATGAGTGGCAAAGTGCAGGGAATGAATACAAAGTTGCTGTTTCCAGAATGATTCACTTTTTGTTTTTGTTGAGAGAAAATGGTGTCATTAGAGGAAAAGTTGGTAATGGAAATAATGGAGGAAGTCTTGTTAAATGACAGATAACAGTTTTACAAAGCTGTGAATGTAAGATCAGTTAAATAATAAATTTGAACTTGCATTTTTTTGTTTTCTTTACAGTATGAACAAGTTGAAGCAAGTAAGCTTACATTTGAATGACATTTATTTCTTTATTAGTCAGTCAGTCCGTCATTTTCTATACCTGCTTATTCCTCATTAGGGTCGCAGGGGTTTGCTGGAGCCTATCCCAGCACGTTGCGCCAACCAATCATGGGGCACAGACACCATTCACTCACACCTACGGGCAATTTAGAGTTGCCAATTAACCTGAGCATGTTTTTGGACTGTGGGAGGAAGCCAGAGTACCCGGTGAAAACCCACGCAGACACAGGGAGAACATGCAACATGCAGACCCCGGACCAAGGAGGTCTTGAACCTGCGACCTTCTTGCTGTGAGGCAACAGCGCTAACCCCTGCTCCACCGTGTCGCCCCTATTCCTTTATATATATTTATATATATATTTATATATTTATATATATATTTATATATATATATATATATATATATATATATTTATATATATATATATATATTTATATATATATATATAATTATTATTATTATTATTTATTAATTATTTCTTTATTATTAACAGACCGTGTGCAGAAAATACATAAAGAGTATTATTTGATGATAATAATATAAATAAATAATAATAAAAACATTAACGGGACCGGAAAACAATATTTGTTTAAAGTTAAAATTGTTAGGTTGTCTTGAATAGAAAAAATGATTTGATAGAATTAAAAATGAACATGTCACATTAGATTAAAATCTAAATTGAATTCAAATGAAAAAAAAAAGTTGTTCTAAATAGAAATATTCAATTTCTGTTGATTAAATAAAATATGTTGAATGGTATTATAAATTGAGACGGTTTGGTTTTTGCGGAACCCCAGAGCAGAGACAGAGACGGGTGTGCGGTGATAAAGAGGTTTATTCCAACAAAAATGTGCAAATAAACTAAGGGCGCTGGCTGGGGGGAAGGCAGCCAGGAACGGTGGAGCCAGGTTCTCTGGAATAGGGGACGGTGTGAAGCGGAAAAAAAGGCACGAGGAGCTGTAGCGAAAAAGGGAAAAACGGTAAGTGCACAAAAAGGAAATAATCCATAAACACAGGGAAACGACAGCGAACACGTAGACTGGTACCAGGACAAGGCTTGGTCGTAGGTCAGAGGCGACATTGACTAGTATAATCCGGCGCCGGTGTAATGTTGCTTCCGGGTATATAACGGGACCTGTTGATTGCTGATCCCCGACAGCTGCGTCTCGTCCCGAGCTGCAGACCGTCCCAGGCCACGCCCCGCCACTCTGCGGAAAAACACTAGGGGAAAAGAGAACACACAACAACAACAAAAACCAAACCACAACAATAAATAACAAATTCATTCAATTAAAATTGATTTAGTTCACTCAAATTAATTTTATTAGATGTGACCAATTGAAGAGCTTTTGTTAGCTGGTTCAATGCATTACTTTTTTCAGTGCAACTCTTGTATCGATTTTAGTTGATGGCAGAACCTCCCCCTTCCATAAGTGAAACTAGATAAGATGAACCAAGCTTATCTCTCCATTCTCCACCATAGACATCAATAACTCAATGAACTACCACAATACCACCACCAATTATGATATTCAAGGAAAAGAAACGTACTTGCCAAATCCCTCCAAGGTTGCATTAAGTTGCTCAGACCAGATGGAGCCAGACAGGAAGTCAAACACAGGAAAGAAAAAAAAGTATGTGGTCAGTTTTCAAAATAAAACAATATGTGCAAACTTCCACCTACATCTCCAGGGTAGAAGAAAAAAATACAGTAAAATAGACAATAATTCACCACCAGACAGGTAAAGTGACCTTTTGTTTGTTTGTTGTTCTATTCATCATTTATATATACAGTGGTTGTTACACAGGTTATAGCATTAACTCATCAGTTTGCTATTATAGAAGACTAAAGAAACCAGGAAATAATCAGAGAAGAGAAGCTGGAACCAGAGAATTTGGACATGTTCTTCTTAAAAATGATTAATCTAATAGATCATCTAATAGATTAATAGATCATCAAAGTACTTGGTGATTATTTAATGGTTGACAACTAATTAATTAATCAACTAGTCAATGCAGTTCTAGTGAGCTACAAATTCCTATACTCATCCCACTATCACCCTTTTTTACAGGGAAAGACAATTTTATCACAGTAATATCAGAGGTGTAAAGTAACTAAGTACAAATACTTCTTCATCTTACTTAAGTAGATTTTTTTTTGTATTTATACTTATACTATACTTAAAAAAAAAGACTCCTGTAGACTCCTAAACAATACTCCTATTTCATTTCAGCTTGTTTTCATTCCACTTTGTCATTGTAAGGAACAGGTTGGCTTTGTAATAATTGTTGTGTAATAGTAACCACATCATTGTGTTGGTCAGATGTGTGTATATAACTGTCATCCATCAATAAAGAAAGGATTTTTTTTCCCTGGGATCAGCCTAATATCGTCCTCTGTCTTATTCTGTTTTCTGTAAAAGTGCAGTATTTGAACTGAATTGAGTGCTCTCTCCTGTATCAACATCCAAGAAAACATACACACAAACACACACACAAAAAAACTATTCAGATAAATCATGTCATACAGATGGAGTGGGTTTGATTGTGGCTGAATGAAAAGTATAAACATGTACCATTCCAACAACTTATTGGTTTGTACGAGATCCATCCCACCTGTGACACAAATCCCATCACACTGCAGCACAGACAGAGCACACGTCTGCAGCCTTGTACAAAGACACTCATATATATGGTTCTCTAATATATTTGGGTTGTACTAAAAATTGTGATGATGATTTGTACAAATAAAACATAGTTCTTATGAAAGCCACATGTGTAAGATCTCAAATACTTTTTTGAATTTTCTTTCTATACTACAGAGGCTCAGATATCAGCATTTTACTAGACACTGACACCTAGCTGTTCTCCAGAAAAACTCAGGTTTTAAGGGTCCTTTTCAAAATCGCCCATAGGTTGCCATACATGTTATTTATATAGGCCTCAGGCCTTAATGAGTTAAAGGGTAGACACTAATTTGTGTCCATAGGCAACTACACATCTGAACATAGAGACATAAGATGTGGTTCAATCCTGAGCCCTCTACTATTCAACATTTATATGCTTCCACTAGCTAAGATTATGGAAGAAAACCAAATAAATTACCAATTAATTAAATATGCAGATGACACACAAATTTATATCAGCATATCACCAGGAGATTATAATCATGTGCAAACATTGAGTAAATTCATTGACCAAATCAGTGATTGGATGTGCCACAGTTTTCTCCGATTAAACAAAGATAAAACTCAGGGAAATGTTTTTGGAGCCAAAGAGGAACGATTAAAAGTTAGCTCTCAGCTTCGATCAGTCATGTCAAAGCCCACAAATCAAGCTAAAAATCTGTGTAGTTATGGATTCAGGCTTTCAACAGTCACATTAAAACCATCACAAAGTCAGCATACTACCACCTGAAGAATAAATCAAGAATTAAAGGCCTTACAGTGCATCCGGAAAGTATTCACAATGCTTCACTTTTTCCACATTTTGTTATGTTACAGCCTTATTCCAAAATGGATTCAATTATTTTTTTTCCTCAAAATTCTACACACAACACCCCATAATGACAACATGAAAAATCTTTTTTTTTTTTTTTTTTAGATTTTTACAAATTTATCAAAATTAAAGAACTAAAACATTGCATGTACATAAGTATTCACAGCCTTTGCCATGAAGCTCAAAATTGATCTCAGGTGGATCCTGTTTCCACTAATCATCCTTGAGATGTTTCTACAGCTTAATTGGAGTCTGTCAGGACTCTGCCTTCCTTGGACATTTTTTGAGACTCTCGCTCAAGAGGTCTCCCTGCTGGCCGGCATGGGAGTTCCCCTTGTCTTTTACCTACCATGTGCTGAGGCTCAGCCACTCCTCCCCCCCATGTCCTCCTCTGTCAATTTTGCACACCTGTTTCCCATCATTATCACCTGCCCAATTTAAGTTAGCGTGTCTCTGTGTTCTGTGCCGTATTATTGTTTCTACCTGCTGCATTGATGGTTACCTGCTTGTGTTGTATTCCTGTTGGTAAAAGCTGACCCTGTTTCAGTCCTGTGTTTTTTCCCATTTTTTGTGTCGCCTTTTTCTTGGGATTTTGCCTTTTGTTTTGGACCTTCCTGTGTTTTTGTTATCTGCCCAGGATTCTTGATTTTGTTATTAAAGACATTTTGAACTGGCACAACCTGCTCTTGGGTCCGTCCTTACAAATCCTGACAGAGTCCACCTGTGGTAAATTCAGTTGATTGGACATGATTTGTAAAGGCACACACCTGTCTAAATAAGGTCCCACAGTTGACACTCTGGTCACTCTGTCAGAGCTCCAGCATTCTTCTGTGGAGAGAGGAGAACCTTCTAGGACAACTATCTCTGCAGCAATCCACCAATCAGGCCTGTATGGTAGAGTGGCCAGATGGAAGCCACTCCTTAATAAAAGGTACATGGCAGCCCATCTGGAGTTTGACAAGAGGCACCTGAAGGACTCTCGGACCATGAGTAACAACATTCTCTGGTCTGATGAGACAAAGATTGAACTCTATGGTGTGAATGCTCATCACCAGGACAATGACATCCCTACAGTGAAACATGGTGGTGGCAGCATCAAGCTGTGGGATGTTTTTCAGCAGCAGGAACTGGGAGACTAATCAGGATAGAGGGGAAGATGAATGCAGCAATGTACAGAGACATCTGGATGAAAACCTGCTCCAGAGCACTTCTGACCTCAGACTGGGGCGACGGTTCATCTTTCAGCAGGATAATGACCCTAAGCACACAGATATGTGTGGCTTCAGGACAACTCTGTGAATGTCCTTGAGTGGCCCAGCCAGAGCCCAGACTTGAATCTGATTGAACATCTCTGGAGAGATCTGAAAATGGCTGTGCACTGACGCTTCCCATCCAACTTGATGGAGCTTGAGAGGTGCTGTAAAGAGGAATGGGCAAAGCTGCCAAGAGAAATGTGTACCAAGCTTGTGGCATCATATTCATAAAAGACTTGAGCCTGTAATTGCTGCCAAATGTGCATCAACTCAGTAAGAAAAGGCTGATAATACTTATGCACATGTGGTTTCTTAGTTTTTTTATTTTTAATAAATTTGCAAAAATCTCAAACTTCATTTTGTCGTTATGAGGTGTTGTGTGTAGAATCTTGAGGAAAAAAAATTGAATTCAATCCATTTTGGAATAACGCTGTAACATAACAAAATATGGAAAAAGTGAAGCGCTGTGTATGTCTCAGCAAGACTTGGAAAAGTTTGTCCATGTGTTTATTTTCAGTAGACTTAACTACTGTAACAGGGTCTTACAAGCCTATCTAAAAAATCAATCCGACAGCTGCAGCTAATTCAAAATTCAATTCAATTTTTCAATTCACTTTTATTCATATAGCCCAATATTACAACACAGTTGTCTTAAAGCGCTTCACAAAATCCAGTCCAAAGTGACCCAGACATCCCCCGTCCTTAGACCCTCCTTATCGGCAAGGAAAAACTCCAAAACCCATTGGGAAAGAAGAAACCTCGGGGAGAACCACAGTAAAGAAGAGATCCACTCCCATGGACGGACAGGCTATAGATGAACCAGGACTGACAGACATCCATCTGATGATGATGTATTAGTCTATAAAGATGTTTCAGTCTCTAGCGATGTTGTAGGGTGGGGGCAGAAGGGTGGGTCCAACCAGGCAGGTGAAGGAGTAGTAGTAGGTTCATCAGGGGCCTCGATGAGTTGCATCGGGAGTCGTCATCATTGGGTCTTGTGCGGTTGAACTGAAACAGTAGCCACTCCCCCAAAGGGGAGTGGGGAGAAGGACTCCGGGTGAATAGTGATGAAAGAAACCAAGTATAAACTAGATACTATTTATTAATGACAGACAGTGGTACATGGTACCAGAAAGAGATGATAGGGCTCAGTGCACTGTACTTCCCCCAGCATTCTCACTCCTAGGGCAGCTTAGACTGAACTGTAGGTTTAAGTTTACCTTTAGCTACCCTGACCATAGGCCTTGCAGGTGAAAGAAGGCTGTTCTACAGGCTTGATTAATATGAGCTTTGAATGATAAGTCTAGCTCAAATAAAATGCCCAGGTTTTTAACTGTGGCGCTAGAGGCTATCCTCACATTATCCAGAGTGACTATCTGCTCAGATAGGGACTCTCTAACACTTTTAGGGCCTAATATAATAACTTCAGTTTTATCTGGGTTTTGCAAAAGATAATTAACGGACATCCAGGTTTTTATGTCTCTAACACAAGCGCTAGAAGTTTATGTACTAGCCTGATCTGATCGGGTTTAATTGATAAGTATAGCTGCGTGTCATCTGCGTAGCAGTGGAAATTAATGCCATGCTTTCTAATAATATTACCCAAGGGCAGCATATATAGAGTAAACAAAACGGGCCCAAGGACCGACCCTTGTGGGACACCATAAGTGACTCTCGAATATCACTCCAGTTCTGAGGTCCTAACAGCAGCTTCCTGTCTGCCAAAGGATTAACTTTAAAATACGTTTACTGGTTTATAAAGCACTGAATGGTCTAAAGCCTAAGTATATCCCTGATCTGCTGATACCTTATGAAGTATCCAGACTCTTAGATGGTCTGGGACAGGCAGTGGTGGACGAAGTACACCACCTATGTACTTAAGTAAAAGTAGAGAGTAAGATACCTTGCCTTAAATATTACTCCAGTATCAGTGGAAGATTTCACTTTCAGTGTTTTCTTGAGTAGAAGTATAAAAGTATTCATCTTCTAAATACCTAAGTATTAAAAGTAATATACTTTGATGAATTATGGTTCTGATGGATTTTTGTTACCTTCATATCAAACCCTATTCCAGCCCTTTTAAAATAGCGACCCATGGGCCACATGCAATCCAGACACAACCTCACCTTTAATTGTGCACTGTGAAGGATTGTGGCCCAAGTAGGTATTGTAACTATGCTAGTTATTGCTAGCAGAGATCACTAGCCTGACTTTGGTGTGCTTTGCATTCCCTGCCAGGTAACTGCTGGCATACGGTGTCATAGCAAGCATCTACCATGTTATAAAGGCTAATTTGTCTGGGCTCACATTTCAAACAATTCTGTTAGTAGTCATCAAATCTGGAAAAAAGCTTACCTCAATGTGTTTTTTTCAACTTCAATGGTGAATTTCTGAATGATGAAAGCATTGTGTTCTCCGGGAGGCAGAGGAGGCACTTGAAATGAAACAAATAATTTTTTTTCTCTTTAAATTCAAAGAATTCGACCAAATAGGACCACGGGTGTTCGGGCAAACTACGAACTTCTTCCATCATGACTTTAAAATCCAGGAGCATTCTTGAAACAACACCGTCGAAATCATTCCCACACCAACACAGCGCAAGACCTAACTATAGCACCAGTGGCAGGCACATGAAAGAAACAAGGTCATGTGCACATAGCATGCAGCACCCTGATTGGTCTGCTGCAGCGCACTTTGACCTCTCAGTATTTCAGTAGTTAAAAAGAAAACTATTTTTTTTTCAAAAGGAACGGGTGTTTTCACGAAACCTAACGGAGTAAAAGTAATGATTTTCACTTTCAAATGTAGCTAAGTAAAAGTGCAAAGTGTCACCAAAGAAAAATACTTGAGTAAAGTACAGATACATAAATATGTTACTTAAGTACAGTAAAGAATTATATGTACTTCGTTACTGTCCACCACTGGGGACAGGTCTGCTCTCTGTTTCCAAAGTTAGAACTAAACCCGGAGAAGCAGCGTTCAGTTTCTATGCTGAACAGATCTGGAGCAAACTCCAAGAGAACTGGAACAAACTCTCAGGGAACGACAGCTCTGCTGCAACTCTCATTGTATTTTTAGTCAGAGCTGAAGACTTTTCTGTTTGCTGCTACATATTGCTGATGTCATTTCTTAATTATTTTCCACTGCACTGTTTTGTTTTATTTCCCCTTTTAATCAACTTAATGTCAATTTAATGTTTAAATTTGTTGTTTTTAATGTCAATTTCTTGATTTTTAATCTTATTTATTTTAATTCATTTTAAATTGTCCCCTTTTATTCAACTGTTTTTAAATTGAACCTTGATGCTTTTAATGTTTTATGTAAAGCATAATTTTGCAAAGCAAGCGTTTTGGAATTACCTTGTTGAAATGTGCTACACGAACTTACCTTGCCTTGCCTTGCCTTACATTAGATAACTCTGCAACTACAGTAAATAAGTAAATAACATTAACCCACTCATCATATATTATTATACTTGCCTCATCTAAATAAAACAACATACACTACATTTAGTAGTGTATATGTATGTTTATGAAATAATCATGTCATAATGAGCACAGACATGGCTCATCTGCTCCTGTTCCTCAGTTACTAACAAAAGATCGTAAAATAAAAATGAAATTTATTCAACAAAACTGTAAATAACCCATAAAATGAGGCTAAACTTAGACAATGAAACTTTTCTGTTGTATTTGTTTTTCTATTAACAAAGAAAATACTTACAATTGTAGACCGCTTTTCCTGCAGTCTTGTGCGCCGCCTTTGTTGCTCGATTTGTTGTGGAGACACCGAATGCATACTGTTTATCCCTTAATCACAAGGGAGCCCTCCCAAAAATCTCTGTTTTGAGGGCCATTTACCACTTAATCTCAGTCTTTGTCTTAAAATTCTGAGGATTGGGACAACACTCACATTTCATGAGATTACGTGTTTTTGAGATTGAGGGTTAAGTTTTAGGGTTAAGGGGGAATTGGGATTCACCGTATCTATCTTTCACCCTATCTATCCCCTGATCACCTTATCCATCTATCTGTCTGTCTGTCTGTCTATCTTCAATTCCTACATACGTCTTTTTAAACCCTAGTATCTATTCTCTGCCTTCAACTTCTCTCCTGTGGAATTGTTTTCCTGTTTCAAAAACAGGTTAAAAACTTTTCTTTTTGAAGGAGCTTATAGTTAAGGCTGGCCCGGGCTGGTCTAGAACATTATTATGCTGCTATAGGTTTAGGTTTACTACTGGGAGCTCATGAGATTGTTTTTCTGAGCTTCTCTTTCTTTCTTCCATCCGTAACACTCTTGAGCCACTGATGTACCATTTTAAATCTGTTTTGTTTCTGGAGTCCTGTCCTGTGTTTTCTCCTTATTCTCAGACCATGCTGCAGTGCAGCCACTGAAGGAGTTTCTGTTGTTGGAGGATCAGATTCTGTCCTGGTGAAACCTGGAAGCTGCAATGGATCCTGTCACCTCATCCTCCACATACACTCTGAATCAATAGATTTCTGTTATTCTATTTAAGGTCCAGGTTCAGGAAAGCAGATAGAGACTGTGTCCATCCCCCGTATAGTTAGCTTTAATAAACCTAGCATTAGAAGGCCTATAAGACAGAGAACAAACAATTTAATAAAAATAATTCCCTGTAGAAACAAAACCAAAGTAACATCCAATAAACTTATAAAATGCGGACTCCTAAACATTAGGTCTATAGCATCTAAGTCTCTGCTGGTAAATGATCTGGTCGGTGATTATAAATTGGATATTTTAGCATTAACAGAAACTTGGCTCCAGCAGGATGAGTATGTGAGTCTCAATGAATCCACTCCACCTAGTCATATTAACTTTCATACGGCTAGAAGCACTGGTCGAGGTGGAGGAGTTGCAGTCATCTCTCACTCTAGTTTAGGTGTTAGTCCCAAAAATAATCATAACTATCAGTCATTTGAAACTTTGCTTTTATCAATGACTGATTCCAGGCAGACAAACAAAAAACCAGCCCTATTTGCAGTTGTTTATCGCCCTCCTAGTCCTTACTCTGTATTTTTAGCAGAATTCTCTACCTTTCTGTCCAGTATAGTGTTAAACTATGACAAAATTGTAATTGTAGGAGACTTTAACATACATGTTGATAACAATAGTGACTCTCTAAGTAACGCTTTTGGCAGCATACTAGATGGAATTGGCTTTACTCAGAATGTAAATAAACCAACCCACAGTCACAAGCACACCCTGGATCTGGTTTTAACTTATGGTATTGAGATTAGTGACCTTGTTGTTCTCCCCCATAATCCAGTTCTTTCAGATCACTTCCTAATTACCTTTCAGTTTATAATGAATGATAATTCCTCACCAGTAGTTAAAACTGAAATGAAAAGAGCATTATGTGACTATTCCGTTTTAAAATATAAAGAGATAATTCAGCCTATATTCACCCCCACATATAATTATGAGAACAGCAGCTCAGACATGTTGTGTCCTGCTACATGTGATGAGTTAGTTGAAAATACGATGCACACCCTCAATAGCGCTTTAGACCTGGTAGCCCCATTAAAATGTAAAACTGTTAGACCCAGGACATTATCTCCCTGGTATAATACTGAAACCCGTTCCCTTAAAAAAGCTACACGTAAATTAGAAAAGATGTGGCGCTGCTCCCGCACAGATCATTCCCTCAGGGCCTGGAAGAACAGTTTATTGGCTTATAAACAGGCCCTGCGTAAAGCAAAAACTAGGTATTATTCATCATTAATAGAAGAAAATAAGAATAACCCCAGATTCCTGTTCAGCACTGTAGCCAGGCTGACCAACAGTCACAGCTCAGTAGATCCATCTATTCCAGTTAGTCTCAGCTGTGATGACTTCTTAAATTTCTTTAATAATAAAATCATAAGTATTAGAGATAAAATAGATCAAATCCTTCCAAACATCAGTGCTGAGGAAGCTCAGGCTGTAAGCTTAGAAGCCCCTTTAAACCCAGTAATATTTCTGGATAAATTCACCCCTGCAGACCCAGCCCAGTTAACTAAAATCATTATGTCATCTAAATCAACTACGTGTATTCTAGACCCAATTCCAATTAAACTACTTAAAGAGACGCTGCCCTTAATTATTGATAATATCTTAGATATAATTAACATGTCCCTAATAACTGGATACGTGCCGCAGGCTTTTAAACACGCAGTCATTAAACCACTCTTAAAGAAAAACACTCTTGAGCCAGATATTTTAGTAAACTACAGGCCAATTTCAAATCTACCCTTTCTTTCAAAAATTCTTGAAAGAGTGGTAGTTCAACAGCTGTGTCAGCACTTACAGGACAATAGTTTATTTGAAGATTTTCAGTCTGGTTTTCGGGCCCATCACAGCACTGAAACAGCATTAGTCAAGGTCACTAATGACTTGTTGCTGGCTGCTGATGATGGGCTGGGCTCGGTTCTGGTCCTGCTGGATCTAAGTGCTGCGTTTGACACAATCGACCATAGCATCTTACTGCAGAGATTGGAACAGGACATAGGCATTAGAGGATCCGCTCTCTCCTGGTTTAAATCCTATTTATCTAATAGGTTCCAGTTTGTTAGCGTTAACCAGCAATCATCATCATACTCAAGAGTCACCTATGGTGTCCCACAAGGGTCAGTCCTAGGGCCCATTTTGTTTACTCTATACATGCTGCCCTTGGGTAATATTATTAGAAAACACGGCATAAATTTCCACTGCTACGCAGATGACACACAGCTATACTTATCAATTAAACCCGATCAGATCAGGCTAGTACATAAACTTAGCGCCTGTGTTAGAGACATAAAGACCTGGATGTCTGTGAACTATCTGTTACTTAACCCTGATAAAACAGAAGTTATTATATTAGGCCCTAAAAGTGTTAGAGAGTCCATATCTGAGCAACTAGTAACTCTAGATAATGTGAAAATAGCCTCTAGCACCACAGTTAAAAACCTAGGAGTTTTATTTGAGCCAGACTTATCATTTAAAGCTCATATTAATCAAGCCTGTAGAACAGCCTTCTTTCATCTGCGTAACATAGCCAAAATTAGAAATATCCTATCTAAAAATGATGCTGAAAAACTAATCCATGCGTTTGTTACATCTAGACTAGATTACTGTAACTCCCTATTAGTAGCGGCTCCTAAAAGTTCCCTAAAAAGTTTTCAGCTGGTTCAAAACGCAGCGGCTCGTTTACTAACAGGAACTAATAGAAGAGAACACATCACCCCCGTACTCCAAGCCCTTCATTGGCTTCCTGTTGAGTTCAGAATTAAATTTAAAATCCTACTCCTCACTTATAAAACCATTAATGGGATGGGCCCCTCTTATCTTAAAGATGCTCTGGTCCCGTACCATCCAAACAGAACACTGCGGTCTCAGAATGCAGGTCTACTGGTAGTTCCACGGGTCCATAAAAGCACAGTAGGAGCTAGAGCCTTTAGCTACCAAGCCCCTATCTTATGGAACCAACTCCCAATTAATATTAAAGAGGCCGACACAGTCTGTGCATTTAAGGCTAGACTAAAAACATTCCTGTTTCAAAAGGCCTATGGTCAGGGTAGTTAAAGGTAGACTTAAAACCACAGTTCAGTCTAAGCTGCCCTAGGAGTGAGAATACTGGGGGAAGTACAGTCACTGAGCTCTATCATCTCTTTCTGGTACCATGCACCACTGTCTGTCATTAATAAACAGGATCTACTTTATACTTGGTCTTTACATCACTATTCACCCAGAGTCCTTCTCCCCACTCCCCTTCGGGGGAGTGGCTACTGTTTCAGTTCATCCGCACGAGGCCCAACGATGACGACTCCTGATGCGACTCATCGAGGCCCCTGATGAACCTTCACCTGCCTGGTTGGACCCACCCTTCTGCCCCCACCCTACGGCATCTCTACAGACTAAAACATCTTTATAGACTATTATTTCATCATCAGATGGATGTCTGTCAGTCCTGATTCATCTATAGCCTGTCCGTCCATGGGAGTGGATCTCTCCTTCACTGTGGTCCTCCTCGAGGTTTCTCCTTTTTCCCACTGGGTTTTTGAGTTTTTCCTTGCCGAGAAGGAGGGTCTAAGGACGGGGGATGTCTGAGTCACTTTGGACTGGATTTTGTAAAGCACTTTGAGACAACTGTGTTGTAAAATTGGGCTATAAAAATAAAGTGAATTGAATTGAATTGAATTTAATGTCATACTCAGGTTTTCCTGTTCTAAATGTATTGTTTCATCCTGTTCACTTCAGATCCTCCTGTTTCTTTTTTCTTTTTTTTTTTTTTTTTTTGGGGGGGGGGTTTCCTTGTACGAAGTGAGAGTCTAAGGACTAAGGCTGTTGTACAAACTGTAAAGCCCATTGAAGCAAATTTTGGACTATACAAATAAAATTGACAGTAACCCTTTATTTTACAATTTACTTAACTACATATGAACTCGAAGTGAGCCTCATTCTTTCTATCTATCTATCTATCTATATGCACATATATATATATATATATATATATATATATATATATATATATATATATATATATTCTAGTTTCTTATATACAATATTGAATGTATATTCTGAAATTTCAATAAAGAAAACAGTTTAAATTATTTTTCTTTTTTTCAGTGCTCAGTTATTCGACTGTCATAGTATCTCTCTGAGCTTTGATAGTCTACTGCAACTCGACTCTGATTGGATAATACACAGACTGACAACTGGTTACCCAAATAAACATTAAATATTACATGGTACTTTCAAGGACATCAGGACATGAAGTCAGCACCCCTTCCTCACGCTGTCTCGTACAAGGAAACCCCATAGCTTCGGTGACTACCATAGATATCGATAGATCCAACATATTGTCCAATGAGCCGGCATCCACATGCCACCACCAACTTGATTTTCAACGACTTGGTTTGTTATAAATGCCATTAACATAGTTATGACACTAGATACCTATACTATATGTATAAATAATTATAATTTGGAACCTTGATATAAAAGTAACATTATGCAGATATTTTAATAATAGTAGTAATATGTGATGTGGTCTTTTGTCTCATTAAGGTCAGGAACTGCTTTGAAGCAACATGAGCAGATTTCAAAGAAAGCCTTTTGGTTCAGTCTGCTGATCAAAACTAAAACAGTCCTTTGAGCTGCCAAGCTATTTATTAATGAACCTATTGTTTTATAGACAGAATTCTTGCCAAATTTACTTCAATTAATCACAATATAGCTTCATATTCACACAGCAAACTGTCAGCAAATGTAAATGTGACCTATATGCGCTGCCAGTCAAGGAATCTGCAATTCCACTGTGGTAAATCTGCAGTGAGCCTGTATAATGGTGACCAGATGAGGTTGGCCAACATAAATTTAGCAGTGTTCATAGATAATAACTAATTGTAGAACGTCAAAAAATAAACAAAATATACATTGTTACCATTGCAACCACATATGCTACATATTGCACTCGGAACTCTGAAAGATCAACATCCAAATCAGAAAAGTGCATCAGCAGGATTTCCCTCACTGCTGCGTTAAAGAGCAGAAGTTATCACACTTCCAGCAGATGGCATTTTTTTCTCTGTGTCTCCCTCAAGTAGCTACTGTAGGCTACTTCATCAGCAGTTCTCTTTGTTCTTCAAAGACACAAACACCACCTTACTGTGGCCAGCCATGTTTTCTGAGTTTGCACAATGAAATGCATTTCCCTCCGAAAACGGAATTTCTGACTTGGATCTTTCTGAGTTCCGAGGGCAACTGAATGCAGCATTAAAAACTGGGGTTACATGCAGTCACTCAACCTGTTTATAAACCAGTTTTAATGTTTATCAGAAAATGACTACTTCGTATTCTGTTTGTAGGCTGGATTCGGGATTCAGGAAAAAAACTTTTTGGGACTGTCCCAAATATTTTGGGACATCTGGTCACTCTAGCCTGTATTAGTTTGTGGGATGGGCTTCATGGTTGTTCTTTAATAATTGCATAATGCCACTTGGTAGGAACTACAATGAACAAAAATATAAACGCAACAGACTCAAACTCAAAGATCTAAAACACGTTCTACATTCACAAAATAACCATTTCCCTCAAATAATGTTCACAAATCTGTCTAAATCTGTGATAGTGAGGACTTCTCCTTTGCCAAGACAATCCATCCCACGTTACAGCTGTGGCATATCAAAATGTGATTAGATTATTGCACAGTGTTCACACCGGACAAAAATTCACGCAACAGCGCAACGTGATTACATGTTAAGTCAATGACGTCAATTTTCGCAGCAACGCGATGGACGCGAAATGGCGAAATGTCGCACTTCGCGACACGAAATTCGCCTCTCGTGTCGAGTTGAAAATATTAAACTTTTCAGGCAAATTCGCAGGATGATGTACCGCGACAACCAATCAGCATTGAGATTCGCTCCATGTCCCCAAGACAATGAGAAATTCACTTATCGCCAGTCTTTTACTTTTCAACGGACTTGGAAGCCGCGTCATCCAGGTGGAGCTCCGGTAGGAAGCGTTGAAACCAGCCGAGCTCTGTGCACGTCCATGACTCCAATGCAGAGCTTCAGACTTTCAGAGCTGTACAACGCAGAGACAGTGGTGATCTCACACATAGATGATGTGAGAAAACGCAAAACAGGCGGGGACGTGATGACGCAAATTTTCACAATTTCGACAATCCCTCACATGGCAACAATTACTTCAACTTAATTAAAAAAAAAAAAGATGTCACATATAATGTATGTTTTTACAGTTAGTCGTGAAATAGGGATTTTTATTTTGAAGGACATGCAATTTATGAGGTCACATGCACAATTATAATTACATATTTTTCTTATTGTTGTGCCATGGTGATACCAAATAAAATGTTTGATTTTATTTAGCCTCACATGGAGCACAAGAATTAAGGTTGTGCCAGCCTTGTGTCTACAGTACTTTGACTCCACAGCGCGTCAGAGTATATTGTGTCTTGCACTAATTGTTCAGGTGGAATTGACTATCAGAAAGATCAATAATTATTGGAAATAATGATTTATAGAGGTTAACTTTTAAGTTCTAGAGTCAAACTTTCAGTTGAGAAGAAAATAATCTCTCATTCAGTCTCATGAATGGTAATAAACTATTAATTTGAAAGTCTGATTAACAATTAATGTAATGATAGAAACCAGGATCATTATATTAATAGCTATTTATGATTTAAGGATTGAGAGTTCTAAAGAAGAAGTTGGCATAATTAATTATTGTACAAAGGAGAAGGAGGAAGGAGAAAGGTTGCTCTCTGGTTCTGCTTCCTTGAGTAGCTGAAGATTGTTGCAGCTCTGGTGTTCGTTGTGGAGTAGATCCTTCATGCAGGCTGTGTTGCTCTTTGTTAATCCTTGTTTCTGTTTGAAGAACCAGGCCTGAGTTGCTTCAGTGGTTCACGCTTGTTTACTTGCAGGTCTGTGAGACGCTGAAAGCAGCTGGATAATCCCTTGATAGCAGAGAAGCTGCTGAAGATTTCTGTCCTGCAGCTTCTCCTGCTACAGAGTGATGCTCTGCTGATGAGCAGGAGACTGGATAAGAGTGAGGAGTGAGTGGGGTAAGAGAGTTGAATAGAAGAGAGAGAATGGGACAAAGGCCAGTGCCTTTATGACATCTCCTGAAGGTGTGAAACAAGGTTTCCTGTCGGGGGAAGAGTCACAAGTTCCAGGCTCAGTCCGGCAGGTGAGCAGACCTTTTGCATCTATGCTCTTTGTGGGCACAACATCATATTTCTTATATATATATATATATATATATATATATATATATATATATATATATATATATATATATTTCATGCAATTGAGGGTTAATACATGGCTGAAAGCAAACATAGTTTTGCGTGGAGATAATTCAGGTCCACAAACAGCAACAACACAATATGTGTGTGAAGACAGCTTCAACATTTAGTTTTTCTTGTATTATAATTCTTCATAATTACACAATAAGAAGCAGCAGTCTGATGTCTCATCACTTGTCAGTGGTGTGTACACTCCCCTCACCAATTACTTCACCATGTGACACCATTGGTCCCAGGTGAATATGTCCATAGGGTGAAGTGAATAACTCATTTCAGCTTTTCCTGTGTTTCCTCCCACACTTGTACCAGGTTGAGCTCGTCACATTGTGATTGTCAAGCAAACCTTAAATATGTCACATACTTGTTCCCAATAATGGTAAAGAATGTCTATTGGGACCTATTATTTACCCATATTTTGCGATGTCATCTAAAATGTGTTCTTTTTTATTGGGGAAGAATGGATCAACTGTTTTTGGCTCCTAGCCTCCACAGACACTTTAACAGGTGTCTGGCAGTCAAATGATGAGCCAAAGGCATTTTATTAATGTGATACTTTATGTATAAAATCAGGATCAATACAAAACAACAATGTTATCACTGTCACTGTTTATCTTAGTTTAAATGGAGCAAACTCTTACTTGTTATATCGTAATGCATTTACAGGATGTATTGATTGTTTTTTATTGGAAGTTTTGATATCATGCTTCCATCAGAGCGCATGTGTAAATATTTAGTCTCTGTATCTGTTATATCTGTTAGCACACTGTGAATAAAAGCACCTACTCATTCTGTTGTAGTCTGATCTCCTGTGGTTCTGCTGAACAAACCCTTTAGAAATAATGCTAGTTGTTATGTCACAAGGAGTAGAAGTTAATATTAATCTATTGATCCTTAAGGAGTGTTTGTCCTTGACTTCTGTTTCTCTGACTGACCCCATATCTCTGAGGGGCAGGGCATTTAGGACAGAGTTCAGCAGAGTGGGGGGAAGGGGAAACAACCATGGACCTATAGGATACCGCTTCTCAACAGCAGCTGATTTACCATTCATGGTACTGCAACAAAAAATCCCATGTCATCCAAAAAGCATTTTTCCCATTAGACGGCAAAAGTAAAAAGAAGCCTGTAAAATTATTGACAGGACACCCCCAGCTATAACCCTGTTAATTACAAATCTTTGTATTCTACAATTTTTGTGTGACATCACAGCTGTGTGACATCACAGCTGTGTGACGCAGTGTGGTCGTGCTGTATCATGGGAGTGAGGACATTTTTTTTTTATTTATCGGTTTTTCTTTTAACTGTTTTTGATGTGGTCAGTAAGTGAATTAAATGAATCAAATGTGAGTTTTGTTCACAATTTACACATTCTCATCACCCCAAGGCATGATGGCAGGCCCCAGAGCATCATGGTAGGTGACTCTACTTATCAGTCTCTGGATCACATAACGTAGAAATAAAGCCGGAAGTCAGGAACTTTTCCAGTGCCAGGTGAGCAACTTTCATTGAAATGAATAGCGGCCATTTTTCAGTCCAGTATCCAGATCTATAATACATGCATGGGAACAACTGCAACTGTATTGCTGATACAGGTCAAAAAAGCTGCTTTAGGACCATGCAAACATGATATTTGTTAATATTATTATATCACAAAATTGAAAATGGTAAAAAAGAACCAATAATCTTCACCCTAGCTTGATGTATCTTTTTATTTGTGAGCTTTGATTTACAATAAATTTACAAAAAAAATCTGCATATCTGTTGGACATACAATTATATATCTAACAGTGACATTTTTAGAGCTGTATGAGTGAAAACATGTTTTACAGTCACTATAGTGACTGATGGGATTAAAGCAGGATGCTCAGGGTCTGAAGCTATGATTCTATCAGTGATGACAGACATGCTATCAGACACCACAGGAGCTTAGGAACAGCTTCAGCTTAGCCACATCACCTAGCTCTACACACACGCAAATTTGTTGCACCATTACAAATAAATGTGGCATGCAGCCATCATAATCAGCCACAGCGACAGCAATCAGCCGTAATCATACTGCAGAGGCCAAAATTACAGATGTCCTGTGGCTGGAGCCATAATCACAGCGATGGTGACGGCAGCAGCCGCTGGTATCACAGTGTAAAGAACTGGTTAACTGTGACTGATAAATAATACACAGTTATATTATAATACAGCTATTGCTATAAATACTGCCCCCAAACTCCCAATCTACTTGGAAACACACACACCCTGTATTCAGAACAGGAACCTAAAAACTTGCCTTCAGGACCACTCTGAAGATGTGATGTCAAAACTATGCAGTTACTGCTATTCACAATCATTTAAATCAGCTCATTAATATTAATGAGACACATCAAGTGACCTGTTCTTTAGAGTTGAAGAGAGAAGATGTCAAACTATACCAAGGTAATTTTTGATTCTTAAAACCACAAATATACCTTGTCCATGACATCACAACTTCAAATAAAACCGTGTGAAACATGGATCTTTAAAAATAATGAGAGATTTTAATATTTCAAATACAATAATGACTTTTTATTTTTGAACTAATGATAATGAATCTGACTGCAGCAACTGGGAGTGACTGCAAGATACTGATAATATGAAAATTCAAATGTGATGAAAGTAAAGAAAAACACATTGCCTATGAGTACAACTTGTCATTTAGGTCATTATGAAAGAAAAAAACTTTATTCTACACTCAAACTGAAGTTGTGTTCTTTAGAAATGAATCTTGATGAAATGATCTTAACAACTTTCTCACCTTTTGCGATGACCCCTGTGGTTGTTTGTAGCATTGCAAAAGCGCAGCGCGCGGAATGACTCGCGCTCTGGAGCGTGGCAGCGCCATGCGCGGAACGACTCGCGCCAAAAAAAAAGCGTCGCGCACCAGAGCGCGAGTTGTTCTGCGCGCTGCGCTTTTTTTTCCCTAAGGAACGTTAGCAAGGCGGTGGATCGAGTTAGCTAAAGTGGCCGCCTTAGCTACAAAGCGCTGTGGGAAACACTGCAGTAATGTGTACCATACCCCGGCTTCACAGCTTCCAAAATCTGTTTGAATTATGTTGAAAACAATCAGTCGAGGAGTTATGGTAGTCTGAATCTCTACTGCCAATGTCCATTCCGCCATTCCATCACGTCGCACCTTCCATTACGTGCCGCCTTAATACTCGGTGCAAAATACTGAATACTAATTGTTTTGTAAAATAATGAGAGTTAAATTACATTTACTTACCATGATTTCCATGATGGCCGAAGAGACCACGTGTCTCACAATTATAAATGGCAGATGCACTTAGCAGATCCTGCTGTAATCTTGCGTGATCTCGAATGAGGGAAAAGTAGCCTACGCTGTCCTTAAAAGGACAGCTGCCTTTTTTATGTTTTGCATCGGTTTAAATGACAAAGTTGTGTTGGAGAAACTAACCTTGACAAGGACATTGCACTATTTTACTTTCAACTGCTGCAACTAACTTAAGTAAATGTGAATAACTCACAATTTTAAGTAATTTAAACATAACACTGTGCTTTATAGCCAAGTTTCTATTTTTTGAGTGTACTTTTGTTAACCTTCTGATTAGTTTGTGCATTTTTACAACACACATACACCTTTCACTCACCCAACATACACCTAATGCTTATTTCACTGATATCGACACCTCATGCTTCGATAACCCTATGTTTCAGCATATTTTCAGTTGTCTTCCTCTTTGTCATCTTCATCTTCTCCCATCTTATCCATGTTCGAGTCATGGGGGCAGCAGCTTCAGCAGGGAGACCCAGACTTCACTGTCCCTGGCCACTTCGCCTCTTCTAGGGGAACCCCAAGGTGTTCCCAGGCCAGCCAAGATACATACTGTAGTCTCTCCAGAGTGTCCTGGGTCTTCCCCGGGGCCACCGCCTGGAGGGATGTGCCCAGCACCTTACAACACCTCAGGAGGTGTCCAGGCATCCTCACTAGATGCTGAGCCACCTCAAGTGGCTCCTCTTGCTGTGGAGGGGCAGCGGTTCTACTATGAGCTCTTTGCGGATGACTGAGCATTTCACCCTATCTCAACTTTTTTAGTCATGCACCTCCATCTATATCCCAACCTGGTTGACACACCCCCTATTTCGCACCTTCCAAAAAACGCAACTAAATTTCTTAAGGCAGCATGTTTAATTCTGCTCAACCAGAACTCTAACACCAGTGGATTAGAATCATTTCTCCCTCCACACAAATACTGGTTCTGAAATATGAATAGATATAAAATGTACATTTGGTCCTGTGTTTAGTCCAGTGAGCGTTCACACTGCATAGAACCAGACCAGGATTCACTTGATAGGAACCGAGACCCCCCATTTTCAAGTGGACCAGAGTTGGTTTGTTTGGACTGTACCAAAGTTCTAGGAGCTTTCACACCTGGACAAACGAAGTGGAACTATCCAAGGAAACCAACTCTAGTCTGTTTAAAGCAACTAAATGATGACAGTGTGAAAGACCCTCAGTGTCACATCCTTTTAACAAGATGATGAATGATCATTGATTCAAAAACATCAACCAAACAGCAGCCATAACATAATATCCCATAATATCCCATCCCTTATCATAAGACTAGTGTTGCTGTGGTTTAAATATCCTGCTCCCCCCAGCATACTTCCTACTGCTAAGCCTGTCATATCCTGATATAAATATTACTGTGCTGCATTATTTTTTTATTATTTATTATTATTATTTTATTTACTTATTATTTTAAGTTACATTTCAATTTAATTCATGCTCTTTTGTTAATGTGATCATTAGATGATGTGTTCTGGTTGAATTAAACATGCCGCCTTAACACATTTAGTTGTGTTTTTGGGTGTGTGAAATAGGGGGTGAGTCAATCAGGTTGGGATATAGATGGTGCACGGCTAAAAAATATAATAATATATTATAACCTTATTTTTTGTCATTGATTTTATATCATGTTGCTGTGTTTTCTCAGCCGCAGTGAATGTTGTGTTCTGTTTGCGCTTGTTATTGTTATGCCCACAGAGGTGATATATGTAAAAGGTCTGCTCTGCTCTGCCTGATAGAGCCTGAACCTTTCGACCCTCCTCCAGGGAACCTTTTTGGACACTTTCAATGGTGATTTCACCAGAAAAATAAAGGCAGATCATCAGCCTTCAGAAGCCTTCAACAGCTTCTCTGTAACTCTGTAACAAGGACTCAACGCATTCCAGTAAGCACCTCTGAAGGAATTCAGGCCTGGTTCTTGCAACCAACAACACAAAGCAACACGGTCTGCATGACAATGTTCACCACCACACCACAGCTGGAAACAACATCCTTCATCCACTTAAGGAAGCAGAACCAAAGAGCAACTCTCCTTCCTTTCCATGGACTGGTAATATGACTTGCACAGAACAGAACATTAACAAACATGGCTATGCAAGACTGTTGAACTTTGTTAATGTTTGTCATGTTAATGTGTTTAGATTTTATGCTACAGTTCACTGTTTTTACACTAAAAAAAAATATAACTGGGTATTGTTGACTAAACATAACTAAAACATACCAAATCAACTTAAACTGGTTAATTTAAGACATTAAATTATTTGTCTTGAATAAATCCAACAAAAAACTGAGACATTTTGGAAGAGCCTAATTGTCTTATGTTGAATGAACAATTGTCAAATTATTTGCTTCGATTAAAACTGTTGCAAATGCGCACTTAACATCACCACGTTGCATTTTCTGATGACATCATCACCAGTCAACCACGCACATGGTGGAGGACAAGTTAGCTGCTATGGAAAGAAGTCTCTCCTGTGGCCCTGCCTTGTTGTCGATGTGCAGGATATGAAACTAACTGGTAAATAACTACATGTTTTACCATCCATGAGCTGAATATATGGTTCATGATAATATAACATATAGTATAGTATAGTTTTGTTCACAACCGCCAAAACTTCAACCCAAGGAACCATGTTTGAAATCATTACGTTGTCACATGATCGGCTAGTTGACCTTGCTATTGGAGTTAAACGTATGTCTGCATGTAAATTCCTCTGGTTTCAGACTTGTGTAAAGTTACCATCGGCGGGGGATCTCGTTTATAAATAATTAATCCTTCTCCTTACGCCAGGCCTATTCAATTGGCGACCCGCGGGCCACATGCTGCCCACATGCGGCCAGGCTGCGGCCCAGATGCAGCAGAGGTGATGTTGCGCTTGAAAAATAAAATACCGTTCACTAGTCTCCAGAACATAATATAGATCTATGCATTTTAGTTTATCAAATATCAACAAATATAATGTTAGAATTAGAGCTGTCATTTTAACACGTTAATTCGATTAATAAATTATGCCACATAAAAAAAAAAATTAACGCAATTAATTATGAGCATATTCTAGTCTGGTTAAATAAACATTGTTTAAATAAAGAAAACGATGAACTAAAGTCACATTAGTTACATTATCCGAGTGCTGCAACAATTCCAGTGGCTCGTTTCAGTGTAATCTACGCTGCTTCGGTGTCTGTGCCGTTTGGCACGGAACGACAAGTGTGAGCGCGTCTCTGGTTGCTATGCAATGCGAGGTGAGCCGAGCTAAAGAAATGTGTTTCTGGTTGGCTGATGGTCACTTGGTCATGTTATCAGCAATTGCTATATTGAGCTTAAGTGCCTATTTGAGACAGCCTTATTTTATTTCAGAATTTTATTTATTTAACTGTATTACTGTATTTGTTTTATTCTATAATAATAGATGTATAAATCTATTATTATTGTTATTATTATTATTATATGTAATTACTGAAAAATGACCACTTGTTAGTAAGTGAGGAAAATTTGTGGCCCAACTTAAGGTCTTGGATTTGAAATGTGGCCTAAATGGAAAACTAATTGAATAGCCCTGCCTTACGCTGACCAACAAGCACCAATATGTACATGTAACACACCAAAATGTCGATAAGAAACTCAGCTTCGAGTCTATATCAAACATTATTAGCTTAACAAAACATAATTGCAACCAGAAGCAATAATATGAACAAATAGCAAAAACAAATCAGTACATTTCCGCATTTTTGTGATAATATTTCTCCAGCACTGTATTCTCTCACTCTGATCTACACAGAGGTACCAAGCTTGTCTCTATTAGATGAACACTCACTCCTCAGTCTTTCCAAGAACCACCAAAAACGCTTTTCTTTTTACTGATACAATAAATTATGTCTCACCTATGCTATTTTTCAATAAAAACTTGTGTTGGAGCTCATAAAAACGCTGCGATCTGCTACATCTAAACCTTCTGTATCATTTTTTTCAAGTTATTTTTATTCAAACCACACTGTTCATGAAGTCAGAGACCAGATTATTTATGGAGTGTGAAGTCGCTCACTATCACCTATCTTTGTAAAACACGTCCTGACATGTCACTATGATGTGTGATACATCAAATTAGACCACATGACTCGATTCTATTGGCTCTGACTGTTCCATAGAGCTGTCAATCATCCTGACTGACCAACAGGGTCTCCAGATATCACTGTGACTGTTCCTCATCACATCCAGCTTTATGCACACAGCCCAGCTCAACACATATGTGCCCATAAATATTATTGTACTTTTAGATAATTATTATTATATAGCATAGTATATGCTATTATATATAATTTATCATGGTACTTTTAGATTTCAATGGTGATTTCTTCAGTGTCACCATACAAGAGTGTCCACACTTTTGTGGTAAGTTATATTTAAATTTTTTATTGATATTTTGTGTGCCAGTTTATTAGAAAAAAAACACTTATATAACACACTTATATAACACTTATATAAGTGTTCAAACAATTGGCTTTGCCTAAAACAAATTCGGTGTGTAAAAATCATCCTCAGAAGCCATAACTCACCCACATCTGTAGGAAGAATGTGTTTGGTCTCCCAACATCCTCATCCATGGCTGCAGTGTCCTTGAGCAAGGCATCTTAACATTGCTCCAGGGACTGTAATCAATATCCTGTAATAACCCTTTGTTTTGCTTTTTCTAGATTTTCAAGGGCTGTGCTGTATGTGACGTCGTAGAGACTCTGGAACTGTTTATAGGGAATCCTTAGTTATTTTTCTTCCTTTCTGTTTCCTTTTCATCTTTTACAAATAAATAATGATTTTGCCCGAATCACAACAGTCCAACTGGAATCAAGTTTCTTTGGCACACTGGACAAATGGTCAGATGCACTGATGAGGGTGTTCCGCACCAAAGGTGGAGTCACTGGCCAAACCACGAGGTTGATCATGCAACCCATTTCTCAGGTTAGTTGGTCATTTCATATTATTTTTTTTTATATACAGGTCCTTTCCCAAAAATAGAATATCCTGGACATTTTTTTTCCAGGTTTAATTTTCATATACAATGCTCCAAAAAATATAGGGAACACCAAAACACTGCAATGCAACAAGTTGCAGACTTCCACTTTAACAAGCATTGGGTAGAAATCAAACCAAAGACCAAAGACTTTTCCACAATATTCTAGGATCTGTATACAGCTGTGGAAACAAATAAGAGGCCACTTCAAAATGATCATTTTTTCTGGTTCTACTACTTAATATGTCTGTGTTTTTGAACATTGTTTCATTCCATAAACTACTGATAACAACAAATTTGAAATGAAAATGTCATTTAGAGCATTTATTTGCTGAAATGACAAATTGCCAAAAGATGCAACGTTTTCAGACCTTAAAAATGCAAAGAACCAGATGATATGCACTTAAAATAACATTATACTCACGTTTTACCTTGAAGTTCAGAAATCAATAGGATTGTTTTAGGTCTGAAAACATTGCATCTTTTGTGTTATTTTGACTCTTTGGCATTTTCTTATTGTGTGAAGTGTGTGTGCGAGAGCCCCATGCCAACACAACTCTATTTCCACAAGCTTTGAGCATGTGAGACAAATGTTAAAATGAGAAGTTTCTACTGCTACTAATTTCACTTTCAACATTTTTCATACACATACCCTTTGTGTGATAGATAAAAGGACTTGATTTTGAAACTCATTTTCATTGAATTATATAAAGTTGTCCAGGTAACAGAAATATTAATAGTTAAAGCAGCATATTAAACAGCTTGCAGCTTAAATTACATGCATACAACAAATTGATTCAACAAGATTCATGAGCTTGCAGACAAAACAATCAAAAGGTTTTCAAATAATGTAATTTCAATTCATTGATTCAAAATAATCAAAATACTTTGAAATAATGTAGTTCCATTTAATTGATCCAACACAAGCTGTCTTCTTCAGTTCTAATTATGTGCCTGAGGTTCAAATTACATAGTTTGTATGCGTGGAAATAGGTGTCATAATCGAATTAATTAATACAATTAATTAAGTTACCTCAACAGATCATTTTTTGAGTGTAGGTTTGTAAGTTTGATGTTAGTATCACCACAGTAGCAGTCTTTGTAGTTCCTACGCGCGCGCACACACACACACACACACACACACACACACACACACACACACACACACACACACACACACATCCACGTGTTTATAGAACCATTTAGTTTAGTTTAGAATGTTTATTGTATGTTTTTACTTTTGTGTTTTATGAATAAATGCTTTTGAGTAACACATGCTGCCTCTTTAATGATACAATAATAACAATAATGACATACATCAATGACGTACATCAAGTCCTGTCTCCATGTTTGTTTTTGTGACTTCCTGTTTGATTTTGTAAATTAACTCTCCTCTTCTTTCAGGTCACTTGCTCTTCCTCTTTTCCTGATTCCTGATTGTATCCACCTGTTCCTCATTTCCCTCCATGTGTATTTATAGTCGGCATCTCCCTTTGTCCTGTGCCAGTATGAAGTCTGTCGTCCTGATCACCAGCCCTCTCATCATAGTCCAGTCCGAATTAAATCTCATAGTCTAGTTTTTTGTTGTTTTGTTCTAGTAAGAGTGTTTTTTTGTTGGCCTTTGCCCTTTCATAGTTGTAGTTTACTTTGAGCCCTATTTAGATCTTCCCTCCTCGTGAGGCGATTTTTGTTCTTCCCTCTCTTTTGGATGCTCTTTTGGTTTTTTCCCCCTTTTTGGAGGCGCTTTTTGTTTCCCCCGGTGATGTCTGGTGTTGAGAAAATAAAATCATCTGTCTCATCCAGATCTCTGCATTCAAGTGCTCTGTTTGAGATCCCTGCCTGTCAAATAATGAATATACCAGCCTCTTCTTTAGAACTCTGAATCCTTCAACCCTTAATAGCTATTAATAAGATGATCCTGGTTTATTTTATTAAGTTAATTGTTAATCAAACTGATTAAACTGACAGTTTAGTGCAATTCATGAGCTGAATCAGAGAATTGACTATCTCTTCCTTCAAACGAGAGGTGGTGCCTGTTTTACGTGGTAAATAAAGGATTCTGATTAATTGACAGTCACACATGTGCCCACCATGGAATTAGTAAAGCAGAGTGGTATTTTGCTGCCATCAGTGATGTGATTAATGTGATTTACTGAGTGTTTCCCACCCAGAGACATTCTGTCTGATTGTGTGACTTAGTCCACTGCATACTAACACATCAACACCTGCAGCCCATCGCCTCCTTTCCTGGAAAATCCAGAAGATACGTTATGGAAAATTACAAGAAGCTGCCTGAAAAGTTTCTTCTCTGAGCTGCCAAAGAAACTCACCGACACTGTTCTGTCAATTAAAGCCAGTGGCCAGCCAGCCACACACACACACACACACACACACACACACACACACACACACACACACACACACACACACACACACACACACAGGTATGCGACAGTAATGGGGAGCAGAGGAATGAGTGAGTCCTGAATGACAGAGCCTCTCGTCCCCAATTCCCCCTGTACTGCAGCACAGCTTTTTGTGATGCTGTAATCCTTCCTGCTGCCGAGGATTCACTGAGGAGAGAGAGAGAGAGACGAGGAATAAAGAAAACCTTTAACAGGTATATAGTTAGGGCTGATCAACAGAAATGGTCGAGGTTAGGTAAGAGATGAATGGGGAAAGGCGAGTGAGGTGCTGAGAGAGCATGACTAAAAGAAAATGGCTTGAAGGGAAGAGTGTGATTCAGCTGCATACACAATCAGGATGAGGAGCAATTCTTTGAATCCAAATTGAAGAAAAGAATTAAGGAAGCTTGTGAGTGAAACTGAGACAGAGACAGAGCAAGGACATCGAGGAGTGTGTCAGAAACTGTTTGAGCCGCATCATATCAATGTTTTCTGACGCATATTTTCACAGATACTGTTTTATGATGTGACAATGCTGTGGTTAGAGTTAAGCACAAAAACCCTTGATTAGCCTTAGAAACTATGGAGAGAAGGAGATGACTGTTTTTTTTTTTTTTAAATGTGCACTTTCTATTTCACACATAGGTTTTATAAAATGCTCCTGTGATTTATTAAATTGCAGGGGCAATTATTTACTATTTTGTGCACGTTTTTCACAGGTTCAAGTCCTTGAGCTGAGACCTCTCTGTGCAGAGTTTCATGTTCTCCCTGTGTCTATGTGATGTTATGACTGTAGTCGTGTATGTGTGTCCTGTGTCTTTGGTTTATTCTTTATGCAAATAGGTGTGTGCCATGCCCATGCAGCGATTGGAAGAGTTTTACACCAAGGCTTTGGCTGATTGGCTGGTGCAGGGAACACCAGATATACAGTGGCGAGAAAAAGTATAGCATTTCTTGGATTTCTGCATAAATTGGCCATAAAATGTGTTCCAATTTTAATGTAAGTCACAACAATACAATCGTACATTCTCCTAAAGTATTACTCCACAAAAAAATATGTTTTGATTTTTGTTTATTGGGCACAAGATGTAAACATTCACATCACAGGGTGGAAAAAGTATGTGAACCATAACATTTAGTAGCTGGTTGACCCTCCTTTTGCAACATTAACCTCAACCAAATGTTTTCTGTAGTTGCAGATCAGACTTGCACAACAACCAGGAGGAATTTTGGAATTTTTCTTCACAGAATTGTTTCAGTTCAGCAATAGTTTTTGGTTGTCTGGTGTGTATGGCTCTCTTGAGGTCATGCCACAGCATCTCAATGGGGTTGAGATCTGGACTCTGACTTGGCCACTCCAGAACGTGCAATTTCTTTTTGAACCATTCTGTTGTTGATTTACTTGTATGTGTGGGGTCGTTGTCTTGTTGCATCACCCATCCTTGTTTGAGCTTCAGTTGGTGGACCAATGGTCTTATGTTTTCCAGCAAAATGTCTTGGTAAATTTTGGAATTAATTTTTCCATTGATGACAGCAATCCGTCCAGGTCCTGAGGCTGCAAAACAGCCCCAAACCATGATGCTCCCTCCCCCATATTTCACAGTTGGGATGATGTTCTGATGCTGGTGTGCCATGCTACTTTTCCTCCACACATAGCATTGTGTGTTCTTGCCAAATAACTCGATTTTTGTTTCATCGGTCCAAAGAATGTTGTCCCAGAACTGCTGTGGAACATCAAGGTGGTCTTTTGCAAACTTCAGATGTGCAGCAATGTTCTTTTTTTGTCAGCAGAGGTTTCCTCCGTGGTGTCCTCTCATGAAATCAATTCTTTAGGAGAATGTACGATTGTATTGTTGTGACTTACATTAAAATTGGAACACATTTTATGGCCAATTTATGCAGAAATCCAAGAAATGCCAAAGGGTTCACATACTTTTTCTTGCCACTGTATAAGACGCCAAGATGGCAGCCGTGACCAGGCAGCAGACATACCTCATCATCATCCTTTCCCAACTGGTCACATTGGTATTTTTGTGTTTTTCCTAGTTATGTTAAGAGTAAGTAAAGGTGGATTGCCAGTTTTGTCTCTCTTGTATTCTCTTCTCTATTTAGCTAGGGAGGTAAGGTTTTGTTATTCATTTCCTTGATTTGGTTAGGTAGCTTTCATTCTTTTAGATAGGACCTGTTTGTTGTTATGGCCTTAGTCCACTCTGAAGATTTAAACTAGTATCACACCTTTTTCTTATATTTATACATTTCCTTATTTTGTTGTCTCTGTAAATAAATTACTTTGGTTAAATTCCAATTCAGTTTTGTTTGTGGCTGCTTGGGACTTGGGGAAGATGGGGCCCTTTCAAATTATGCCCTAGGCCCCCTAGACTGGGGCATAACAATGGGTTTTCTCCAGGTTCTGCAGCTTCCTCCCACAGTCCAAAGACATGCTGTGGTTAATTGGAGACTCCAAATTGCCCATAGGTGTGAATGATGTGTGTGCTCAATGATAGGCCAGTACATAGATATACATAAGAAAGGAAGCAATTTGGAAGTCTGATTAACAATTAACTTAATAGAAACCAGGATCAGTACAGGCCAAAGGTTTGGACACACATTCTCATTCAATGTCAGTCAGTCAGTCATTTTCTATACCTGCTTAATCCTCATTAGGGTCGCAGGGGTCTGCTGGAGCCAATCCCAGCGCGTTACGGCGAGAGGCAGGGATACACCCCAGATGGTCACCAGCCAATCGTGGGGCACACACACCATTCACTCACACATTCACACCTACAGGCAATTTAGAGTCTCCAATTAACCTCAGCATGTTTTTGGACTGTGGGAGGAAGCCAGAGTACCCGGTGAAATCCCACGCAGACACAAGGAGAACATGCAAACTCCACACAGAAAGGTCCCAGACCCAGGACCAAGGAAGTCTTGAACCTGCGACCTTCTTGCTGTGAGGCAACAGCGCTAACCCCTGCGCCACCGTGTCGCCCCTCATTCAATGTGTTTTCGTTTATTTTCATGACTATTTATATTGTAGATTCTCACTGAAGGCATCAAAACTATGAGTGAACACATGTTTATGGTGTTATGTATTGAACAATAAAAGGTGAAATAACTGAAAACCTGTTTTATATTCTAGTTTCTCCTAAATAACCACCCTTTGCTCTGATTACTGCTTTGCACTATCTTGGCATTCATGCCTTTTCAGGGGTAATTAGTGGAATTTATTTCTTTAGCAATCAGAGCAAAGGGTGGCTATTTAGACGAAAGTAGAATATAAAACATGTTTTCAGTTATTTCACCTGTGACTATTTGAATGGACACTTTATCATTACTGCAACCCGTTTCTGTTATTCTTTATTTCAGAGCTTATACTTTTGTATATCAGGGCTCTTTATTCCATTTGAGTGTGTTATTTATATAGATAGAGATTTGTTATTCATGTTATTTGCTTTATTATAATACACACTACCCCCTATCCCTAACCCTATATTCTAGTGTGTTCACTGTCTTAAAAATTGTGATGATGATTTGCACAAATAAAACATAGTTCTTATGAAAGCCACATGTGTGAGCTCCAAATATTTTTTTGAATATTGTTTCTATCTACATTTTTCTAGACGACACTTAGCTGCTGTTTTCTAGAAAACCCTGTTTTAGGGGTTCTTTTCAAAATCACCCATAGGTTTTTATAGGTGTTTTTTAAATAGGCCTCAGGCCTTAATGAGTTAAAGATAGGTTTGTATCATGCAGGGTGGGACACTAACATCAGGCTAAACCTTCTTACAAGCATAAAACACAGTGAACTGTAGCATAAAATCCAGACATCCCAAGTTCCAAAAAGTCATATCAGGTGATGTTTATCAATGACACCAACCCCTGTCGGTTGGAACTTCCGGGAGACTTGGGATGTCTGGAAATCCAAACACAGTAACAAAGTTCAACAATCTTGCTTAACCATATTTGTTAATGTTCTGTTCTGCCCAAGTCATATTACCAGTCCATGGAAAGGAAGGAGAAGAGTTGCTCTCTGGTTGTGCTTCCTTGAGATGGCTGAAGATCCTTCACGCAGGCCGTGTTGCTCCTTGTTAATCCCTGTTGCTGGTTGGAAGAACCAGGCCTGAGTTGCTTTCAGTGGTGCTCGCTGGACATCCTTGGACTTGCAAGTCATTGAGATGCTGACGTTGTCATGACTGGATAAACCTGGAGAGCAGAGAAGCTGCTGAAGGTTTCTGGTCTGTAGCTTCTCCTGCTGTGAGGAGAAGGGTAACAGAGGAGGGCTCTGCTGATGAGCAGGAGGGCTGGAAGCCGGTGAGGGTAAGAGAGAGACCAAGAGGCTAGTGATCTGCCTTTATATCTTCAGTGAGTCTCCAGTACATTGTATCTGTGGTTACAGAAACAAACTGTCCATGTTTCCCTCTGAGCTGAGCTCTGCTGCCTCTGTGTGGGTTTGTGTATGTGTGTGAACAAAGAGAGCAAGGGAGGAAGCTATAAAATTAAAATAAGAATGAATATAAGAAGACTAAAGGCAATTAGCTCATTTGAGTTGTCAGAGCCGAGTGTTTGGGTGTGATAAGGTGCAGAATGTGCAGCTCAGGCAGAAACCAAAACAACTGGATTTGCTCACCCCCTCTATTAATACCGCTGAACACTCATTTCCAACTTTTTAAACACACACGCACACACACACACACACACACACACACACACACACACACACACACACACACACATACACACAGTCTCACAGCCTGGAGCACATTTGCTGGTGTTAATGGTCTGCGTAATTCAAACACAACAGAATTAGTGTTGGAATAAAAACACTTTCATGCCCTCCGTGTTTAGCAGCAGTTTATTTCCGAGCTGATAGTTTGAATTTGTGAGAGTGATTTGGAGGGTAATCGTCTGTGTATTAAAATGAATACTTCCTGCAAGAACACATAATTATCCAGCGTTCAGTTTGAAACCTGCGTCCACTTGTAGCCTCATTCATACTTTTCTGCTGTGAACAGTTTCAGTGTGTCAGTAACAATGTGCATAATTGTCATTTATCAAGCATTCATTCCCCCAAAGACTCTGATTCTGTGTATCATTTTATTGGCTCACTGAAACACACACACACACACACACACACACACACACACACACACTTTGGGCCTTGTCAATTTGATGGTTTTGCCTGTATGAATTTAAATCAACAGGGTTTCAGCATCAGTGTCTCTCAAAGGCTGCAGTGCCTCAGTTTTACATCTGAGCAAAGTATCAGAGAAACGAGCTGATGCATCTGTTGATGTCACTGTGACATCAGAGCTGAGACCAGACTGAATGTTGTTCATCAGGATCTCTCCATCTTCAGTTGTGAATCACAATCTTTTTATTGCCTCATGTTTTTATCAATAATTAATATGGATGGAGTCATCATAACATGTATAAAACTGCAGTGATGAACTTATTCATGCAACACATCTGTGTTTTGTTTCCATCCCACACAGCAGCATCTCCATGTCCCACACGGACCACGGCGTGTTCCTGCTCCCTCTTCCTTCATGTTAATCAATAGTCAGTCATTAGTGTTGATGAGCTCTGATGCCCTGACTCTGAGCTCAGAATTTCTAAGATCTAAATGGTAACAGAGCCTTCAACTACCAGGCTCCTCTCCTGTGGAATCGTCTTCATGTTTCAGTCTGGGGAGCAGACAGAACAGGTTAAAACTTTCCTTTTTGAAGAAGTTTATAGTTACGGCTGGTCCTGGCTGGACTGGAATATTGTTATGCTGCTATAGGTTTAGACTGATGGGACCTCATTTGATACACTGAGCTTCTCTTTCTTTCTTCCATCTATAACACACATGACCCACTAATGCACCGTCTGTTTAGTTCCTGGAGTCCTGTCCTGTGTTTTCTCATCATTCTCAGACCATGCTGTGCAGTGCAGCCACTGAGTTGTTGGAGGATCTGATTCTCTCCTGGTGATATATATATATATATACAGGACTTAAGCTTCTCCTCTCCACTCCCTCAGTGCCAGATTGTTCTTTGCTCCCATGCCAGACTTTACAATGTTTTTCAGACTGCCTTCCTGTTATCAACCCTGCCTGTTTCCGACCGTCCCGTTTCGTCACTGCCCCGGTAATTACATCACCCTTCTATCCACGACCAAGAGTTTTGTCTTGTTCCTCCTGGTTCCTGCCTGCCCCGATCCCGGGCTGTTTGGTGATTCACTACTGCGGAACACCGGAACACTACGCTGGAGACCCAGAGGGCTGCAACCCTTTCATTACAAATTGCTCCATCCTCTTCGCCTGCAGCCCTACATGTTCGCTCAGGAGACAGCGAAGGTGGCGTTCACCATTAACCACCTGACTGGGAGAGCTCGCTTGTGGGGAACGGCGGAATGGGAGCAACGAACCCCCGCCTGCTCCTCATTTCAGACCTTCGCCGCCGAACTTCGCAAGGTACTTGGAGAAGTCTCGAGGGGTCCAGATGCCACAGGAGGTCTGTTGGATCTGAAACAGGGGAAACAAAGTGTCGCCTTTCGCACCAGAGCCTGTCAAAGTGAGTGGAATCCGTCGACTCAGTTTGACGCTTTCCTGTTGGGCCTTAGTGACTACATCAAAGACGAGTGTCACACGATCTTCCCATAACACTAGATGGGATCATTGAACTCTCGACCCATGTGGACCGGTGCACTCAGGCGAGAGGCACCAGGGACAGGCGGACCACCAATTGCCCTCCCGGTCTCTTGTTGTTCCGGAGACTGGACCACTTGCTACGGAGCAGCAGCCCGAACCCATGCAGGTGGGTCATACCAGTCTCAACTCCAAGGAGCTGGAGTGGCGGAGGCGATGCCTTTACTGTGGCCAGGCGGGCCATTTCGTCTCCTGCTGTTCAGCAAAAAGACTGGATTCACAGGTGAGTCAAACCTCTGAACATTCCTCTCCCCGATGTCCCCTGTGTCACGTCCGTCTCCTGCTGGCGGATGGCTCCCACACCCTTGCCACCTTTATAGACTCTGGTGAGAATGTTAGTTTGATGGATGGGGGACTAGCTTGCCAGCTAGGCATTAAATGTGTTCCTCTACCCAAATCTGTGCCGGCCAGCGCTCTCGTTGGGCATCTCCTGGGGACCGTAACTCACCAGTCGGCTCCGGTGCACCGGGAACCATCATGAAACCATCCAGTTCCACATCCTGCAGTCAACTGGAAGACGGGGGCCATCCTGGGCTGGAGCCCTTCTTGCCATCAAGTGTGCCTGAAACAAGCATCAGCCCCCCTGCCCATCACCAGTCCCAGTCCTGCTCCTGACCTCACAGGGGTCCTGGCTGAATACCACAATTTTGGAGAGGTGTTCAGCAAGCACAAAGCCACCTCTCTCCCTCCTCATCGGCCGTGTGATTGCTCCATTGATCTCCTGCCTGGCTCTGCCCCTCCCCATGGTCGTTTATACTCCCTTTCTGCCCCTGAGAGAGATGCCATGGAGAAATATATTAATGACTCTTTGGCCGCAGGTCTCATCCGACCCTGCCGGGGCCAGCTTCTTCTTCGTGGAGAAAAAAGATAAGTTGCTACGGCCCTGCATCGACTACCGGGGACTCAACAACATCACAGTTAAGAACCGTTACCCTCTCCCACTCATCTCTTCTGCCTTCGACCTCCTGGAGGGGGCCACCATCTTCACCAAGCTGGACCTGCGCAACACCTACCACTTGGCCCGCATCAGAGAGGGGGATGAGTGGAAGACTTCAATACCCCCTGTGATGGCCACAGTTGTGGCCACACAACCATAAAGGTCTGTAACCATCTGCACTCACACACTTGGTTATAGTTAAGTTTTGTTTATACACATTATGTATTCAGTTATTAGTTTACATTAGTTTAATATTTATTGGAACAAATCACATATTTTCTGTTTCATAACACTTTATTGTTTTGACAGTACATTAGTTTTCTATTTGAAGCGCGCACATTTAGTTAGCTTTTATACAGTCTGTTTAGTATAGTTTCCTAATTTCTGTTTTCTTTGAGTTTCCGGTGCTGGTGCTGCTGTTGCTGGGAGCTGGGAAGGCCGGGTTAAAGGGATCCGCCCCACAAGCTCAGCCATTTTGTGGAAGAGTGATTGGACCAACCCAGTGCCTGCACTTCATGGGGGGGGATTTATTGCTTTGTTTACTCTTTTTAGACAATTAGTAATTTCATTTGGTTTGATTAAGTATAGTAGATTAAGTATTCTGTTTATTCTAATAAGTTAATTGTCCTGATGTGTTTGTTAGTAAGCTAGCTGGTTGTTGTGTTTAGTGTTTGTTAACCCCTTGTGTTTGAATATGGGCTGATCACCCACTATATAAGCTCCCCTTTTGTGTTCAGTTGGGAGGTCTGTTCGTTTTGTCTTCTGTTAGTTTGTTCAGTTGACGGTTTGTTAATTTGACCTCTTTTATGGGCCCAATTTTTATTATTTTTGGAAATTTTGTTTGCATACTTTGGGTAAATAAAGACCCCTTTTTGAAAATACCACCTGTCGTCCTCATTGCCGACTGACTCGGTCCCTCACACCCCCACAGGATATTATGAGTATCTGGTCATGCCCTTTGGTGTCACCAGTGCCCCGGCCATTTTTCAGGCACTGGTGAATGACATTCTCAGGGACATGTTGAATAAATGTGTTTGTTTACCTAGATGATATCCTCATATTTTCACGGACGAAAGAGGAGCATGTGCACCATGTCCAGGCAGTTCTGCATCGGCTCCTGGAGAACTCTCGTGTAAGTGTGAGTTTCATGCTCCGTCTGTCTTGATTCTGGGTTACATCATTCGTCAAGGGAACATAAAGATGGATCCCAGTAAGGTTTCAGCTGTCACCACTTGGCCTGTTCCAAATTCCTGTAAGCAGGTGCAATGATTCCTGGGGTTTGCCAACTTCTACCGTCGCTTCATCCAGAGTTACAGCATGGTGGCAGCACCCCTCACGGCACTCACCTCCTCCAAGGTTCCATTCCGGTGGTCCAGCACTGCCCATGAGGTGTTCCAGACACTTAAATCCTGGTTTATGTCGGCTCCCATCCTCCAAGTTCCAGACTATGAGAGACAGTTTGTGGTTGAGGTGGATGCCTCCGACGTTGGGGTGGCGGCAGTGCTGTCTCAGCAGGCCACTGAGGACCAGAAACTCCATCCTTGTGCCTTCTTCTCCTGACACCTGACTCTTGCGGAGAGAAACTACGACTTCGGCAACCGGGAACTGTTGGCTGTTAAGCTAGCGTTGGAGGAGTGGCGTCACTGGCTGGATGGGGCTAAGCAGCCATTTTTAGTCTGGACTGAACACAAGAACCTCGAGTACCTCCAGTTAGCCAAGAGACTAAACTCCCACCAAGCCCGCTGGTCACTGTTCCTCTCTTGCTTTAATTTCACCCTCTCCTACTGACCCGGTTCCCGCAATGTGAAGCCTGACGTCCTTTCCCGGCAATTTGTGGAGTAAGAGGAATCTGTCCCCGGCCCTGATCCGATCCTCTTGTCATCCCACCTGGTGACCGCCCTCACCTGGTGGCCGCCCTCACCTGGGAAGTGGAGGAGAGGGTCAAGGCCGCAATGGAGGACCAGCCGGGACCGAGCGCTTGTCCTCATGATCGCCTGTTTGTGGTCCCAACCCTCCGCTCTGACGTCCTCCAGTGGGCCCGCAACTCTTGTCTCGCCTGTCACCCTGGTATCCAGCGCACCAAAGAGATGGTGCTACACAAGTTTTGGTGGGCTACCCTGGATGAGGACACCCAGGAGTTTGTCAACGCCTGTCCCATTTGTAACTAGCACAAAGTCTCCCACCAAGCCCCGGCAGGTCAGCTACATCCACTTCCGGTACCACATCAACCATGGTCCCACATCTCCCTGGACTTCGTTACCGGCTTTCCCCCATCTAAGGGTCACACCGCCATCCTCACGGTAGTCCACAGGTTCAGCAAGATGGCCCACTTCGTGCCCCTGTCCGAGTTTCCCTCAGCCAAGGAGACTGTATCCCCACCGATGTGGTCTCTAACCGGGGCCCCCAATTCACCTCTGTGTTTTGGAAGGAGTTCTGTTCGCTGATGGGGGTCACCGTGAACCTGTCATCTGGTTTCCATTCTCAGTCCAACGGCCAGATGGAGAGAAAGAACCATGAGATGGAGACAGTGTTGGGGTGCTTGGTCGCCAAGAACCCTACCTCCTGGTCCCAGCAGCTGTTGTGGTTGGAGTACGCTCACAACAGCCTGATGAGCTCGGCCATGGGACTCTCCCCCTTCCAGTGTGCTTATAGGTTCCAGCCTCCTCTGTTCTCTGCATTGGAAAAAGAGGTATCCTGCCCGTCCGTTCAAGCCTTAATCTGGCACTGTCGCAGGACATGGACCCAAGCCAGGGCAACTCTCCTCCACTCCGTGGCCCGCTAGGCCTCTGCCGCTAATCGCGCCAAGGCCCCCACCTACCGGGCGGGCCAGAAGGTGTGGTTGTCTACCCGGGACCTTCCATTGAGGGTAGAATCCAGGAAGTTGGCACCTAGGTTCATCGGTCCCTTCGAGATCCAGAAGGCCCTCAAGACTCAAGGTCCTTATGAATTCACTCCACGTTCCACGTGTCTAGGGTCAAACCTGTCCGGGAGAGCCCCCTGGTACACACAGCCCCTCCACCTCCTCCTCCCTGCCTCATCGACGGAGGTCCCGCCTTCACAGTACACTGTCTCCTACGCTCGTGCTCTTCAGTACCTGGTTGACTGCTACACTCCGGAGGAAAGATCCTGGGTTCCTGCTAGACACATCCTGGAGTCCTGGCTTATCCGGGACTTCCACCGTCATCACCCAGACCAGCCATCCAAGCGTGCCCCTCCCAGAAGAGACCTCGCCTCCGAGCCTCAGCCCCCTTCTCCATCCGGGGTCTCCAGTGATGAGGCACGCTGATGACATCACACAAGTAAATGCTCAGCTCAGTAAATGAAAAAGGGCAATTTAAGTTTGCCTTTTTTCATTATTGTTTCCTTGTTGAACTTTGACTCAAATTAAAATGAAACATTAATTGTTGTTATTTTATATTCATTGTTAATATTTATATTCATGCATACATGTATATACTGTTCTAATTTTAATGACTATTGTACAAACTGCTTACTGTTGCACTTTCATTTTAGTTACTTTTCTGGGAAAATGTCATTTACATGCATGTAAATAAATAAATCAATTCAATAACATGTTTTTAAGACTAAAATAAAATATTGTATTTCTCTCTATTAGCCTCAGCTGAAAAATGTGAAAAAATAGACCAATACAAAAACTTTGCAATAACTTGCAATAACAATTTTAACACTTTACTGAATTAAAAGTAGGTCAGTCATTTTACTATTCACTCACACACTCACACCTATGGGCAATTTAGAGTCTCTGTGGGAGGAAGCAGGAGAAGCTGGAGAAAACCCACGCATGTTCTCCAACATGGGGAGAACATGTAAACTCAACACAGAAAGGTCCCAGACCAAGGTCTTGAACGTGCGACCTTTTTGCTGTGAAGCAACAGCGCCAACCACTGCACCACCATGTCGCCACTGAATGAAAAGTGAATGTCTCAAATAACATGGTGATGTGTCCTTAAGCATAATTTTCATGTGGTTAAAATGTGAATGATATGGTGAGAAGGATTGGCTCATTGCAAAAGACTGCCTGTATTAATTAATTGTTATTTCATCAATTTATTTTATTGGGTTTGGGCTCTCTTGTATGAAGTGCACACTTGATATCTAGCCAGAGTGGCTCAATGACATTGAAGTCAGGAAACTGAGATGATGATATTCCAGAAACGTCACTTTATTCTGGTGTAGTCAATGACAGGTCAACTTGGCTTTGTGGTTTGGATCAATATTATGTTGGAAAATATAAGTATGTCCCATGCACAGCTTCCAGGCTGATGAGTGCAAATTTTCCTCAAGCACTTTTTGATAGGATCTTCACCTTTCCATCGATTTTGACCAAGTTTCCCTTTGTAGCTCATCCATCACCAAAACATCATATCCATATCCATGTGTTACGACCAGCTTGGTAGAGGGGAAAAGGGAAATAACATAAATAACCGAGATCTTATGAGGTTTAAGAAAAAGTTGTTTTTAATTAACAAAAGAGCTTGTTTCCATTACATACTGATAAACTGAGGCAGTTACTAAGGGTGCAGGAAGGTGCAAACTAAAAAAGGACTTTAACAGACTTATTCAAAATACAAAAATAAATCCCATTACAAAAAAGAAACACTCAAAGCTAAAAGCACCCACTAATGAAGCTACAGGAAACTAAAGGAGATGGAAACAACTAGTATAACTAGTGCCTCGCAGGCCACAATTCACACAGTTTCTAAACAGGTTTCTACAAAGCAGGCAAAGGAGCTCGGCTGGTGACAGCTGGCTTCAGAGCGTTGGGTCCACCCACTTCTTATACTCCAGCTTGCGATTGATTGGCTGAGGGCAGGCTGTCGTCTGTCCAATCAGGGTCCACCAGCGCAGGTGCTTCTGATCTGTTGATTGGCCTTGGAAAGGAGCACACACACACACACAGGAGGAGAGAGAGAGAGAGAGACTCCAAACGGCCTTGGCCGTAACACCATGTTTCACAGTAGTAGTATCATAGGCCTTGATGACTCCTCTCTAAATGTTGGGGCCAAAAAGTTCAGTTTTAGTCTCGACACCCCAAATGATTTTGTCCCAGAAGTTTCGAGGCTTGTCTCTATGCTGTTTGGCATATAGGCATGATGTTTTTTTTGGCTTTCTTCTGATTACTCGACCATGCTGCCCACTTTTCTTCAAGTGCCTCCCTATTGTGCATCTTGAAACATCCACACCACTTTCCCATAGGAAAAATGTGTTGCTCATCTGTTGTTCAATCTTGACTCTGGGATCAATTTCAGCTTCTCATATTTGTATCATTTTGTGATCATTTGTTTCTGAGATACTTCTCCTAAGGGTCCCTTATGAGCAAGAGATAAGCTAAAAAGAGACAAGACATCACTGAGACAAAGGAGATTGAGTTGAGATAATCAGTTGAGCAATACTTGAGAAGTGGGATAAAAAGAGGATATCTCAAAATTGCATGCCCCTGATATCAATGATGTCTTTGTTAAGATGAATCTGAGACTTTTGAGACAAATCTGAGAAGTATGAGCCCTAAAAGAGATCTTGCCATTGTATGTCCAATGTCTCTTCCATGTCTTGATTGTTTCTCTTAATGTCTTACTGAAGCCATATATGAGAATATCTGAGCCATATTTGAGAAATAGAAGAAATTGAGAATGTAATTTAAAGATTAATTATCTTTAGTAATTAATAAATAACTGTAAAAACAATACATAATATTGAAAAGTTTAACACTTACTTACTTATTATTACAGAATAATAACAACATATTATATCCCAGAACTGTTTTTCAGTGACAATGGCGCACAATGAGAACATACTCACATACTAACAAACCTCAGAGTCAACTTAGCAGTTAGTGTGAGAGAGAATGCAGTCCACATATTGTAGGCTATAGCAGTGGCCTACTCCTTAGAAGCTGCTCTGGGCCTACATTTGTTGACAAAGGCTTTCTTGAGCTTGGCCTCCACAATTTGTTCCCAACCAGGTAGAGTAGCACATCTCAGGACATAAGCTGTAAGACAAGAGCTGACATGAGTAATTTGACAAAACTTACCACACAGAACATACACAATTACACTTCAGGATAAAAAGACATAATACCGGGAGACATCCATTTCAGTTTGAAGAATTGAAAATCACCAAATTGTCTTTTTGGGCCAGCCATAAACATAAATGTAAACAAGTCTGTTATGCTTTAAAGTGCTGTAAGTGATACTGGATAAAACTTTCTCATTTCTGGTGTTGAACTTCTATTCTGGTAGTAATCATTGCTGCACTGTCCTGATTGGATATAATGATTATCCCCACGATCATGACCTGAACACACTGAGCCTTTTGTGTGATTTTGTGAAAACTTACTTAAGATTCCGTCAGCTTTTTTACGGTCAAGGACCCGCTTTCCTTCTTTTCCTGAGGGGTTGTTGCCAGGGCGACCAAAGAGGACTGCATTTTGACACTCATGAACAGTGAAAAAAATGATCAAAAAGTACATGAAATAGATGCATGCAATGTGGTTTTGATGCTTGATTCATGGCAGCAAGGCAGAATGAGGAGATGAACACACCGCTCCCAGGAAAGAGCTCCTGCTGGCCTGATGGTGAAGATGGGCTGTCACAATGTCTCTCTCCAATGAGGTCGCAAAGAGTCTGAAGTTCTCTAACCTGGCCTGGATCTGAAAGGGAGAAACAGTAAAAACAATACAAGAGTGAGAAAACACCTATCATAAAATTACATTGAACCATAAAGAAAGAGAGAGAATGCTTAACAATCTATATTTGGGCACAACAATTTAGATATTTAGTTACTTTTAGACCTGTTATGATTAACATTATGGTTAGGCTAACAAAACTATACCAGTTCACAGTATTACCTCAATACTTGCGGATTGCTCATTTGGGGGAGGGGAGCTGTGCAGATCCTTCATTTTCTGGGTGGTAACCCACACCCTCTTTTTTACAGGCATTTTCTTTTTGTCGATCCAGCTAATGAAACAACACATTTTGGATCATTACAGTAATTATGACATAAGAAGACACAATTTTAACATTATTCACTTCATGTCTTTGGGGGCAAGAGTTGGATCAAAGTTAGCAAAAATCAAATCAAATTATTTTACTAATTAATTGTTAGTTTCATAATCTGTAAAACCAAGGTTAAAATTATTGTAAGACTGTAAACTTTAGTGTCCCTATTCTTGGGCGAGCCTTTGCAGAAAAAAGCAGACCTGCAACCTCACAATATGCCGACTGGTAACATGATGTTTAATGTAGAGCAAAAAATTAGGGGGAACTAAAGGGGGACTAGAGCCCTTGGGGGACTCTAGTCAACTGAATAAAAAAATATGAATTGAATCTAATCGTGACCTTAATTTTCTTAATAGAAAAAAATGGTTTTCACGATTTGCCACGCAATCAAATAAACTGAATAAATAAATGAACATCTGGTAACATGTAATCAACATTTCAATCAGAGGTTTCACAAATGTACTGTACATCACTGCTCATATTTACAATTTGAAATGTATTAAAGATTCATAAAAATATGACAAGTGTTCAAATATAAAAAAGAGTTGTCTCTACAGCAAATGTAGCTCTACTGGGTACTGTTGTACCCCGTCCTTCCAGGTCACCTAACTTGGACACTACTGAGCTATAATGCTCATATTTACATTAAGAGATGTATAAAAAATCTGTAAAGAAAAATAAGACTTTCACTCGAATGCTTCACCTAAGCCACACATCTTGGACAGCTAGGACTTAGCCGTTATCCACTTTTTCTTATTTCAGCTAGCCAACCACATCATTTGCATCGGTTTGAATACAAATGCAGTCCGGAGTTGTTTTTTTTCTTTTTTTTTTTTTGTCAATTGTTAGCACCTTCCAACGAACCACTTAGTTGTCACTTACCTCTCCTTGTCTTGGCATGGTGGCCAGGGTGCAGAGGTGTCAAGTAACAAAGTACAAATACTTTGTTACTGTACTTAAGTACACTTTTTAAGTATCTATACCTTACTCCATTACTATTTTTTTCTGCCTACTTCTGACTTCTACTCATTACATTTTCACACAAGTATCTGTACTTTCTATTGCTTACATTTTTAAAACCAACGGTCTCGTTATTCTCGGTTTAAGTTTGATGTTTGCTTGTTTTTATCACCGTATTACATCATTACGTCATTCCAATACAGATCAATGGCGCCAATCCACACCTATGAGGTCAAGTGTATTTGGATGAATCATATAAAACAAACGCTCATTGTTAGACGAATCATGCCATTTGTGCTGACACAAAAGGAAGTCATCAGTAGCTAATCGGACGATAGAGAGCTAGGAATCAAGTATTGCATTGTATGTCTGAGTCTGATAAGGATTGTGAAATTCCTGGGAGGTCGGACACTGGAGATGGAGACAGAGGCCTTCCTCACCCGTGGCCTTATCTGAAAGACATGTTTGAAATCTTTGGATCTAAAAACGACTCCTGGAAGATGAAGTGTAAACTGCATCCCGAAGACACATGTCATTTTGGCTTTTAAAAACTCCCCATCAAATTTGAAGAAACATACAGGTAAGCTGTTTTCTTTTTTAACTATCAAAGACTGTGAAGGTCTAATACCGGTATTTTGCTGCAGCTTGGCGAGCATGGACATGCCAAGGCATGTCCGCATAGCAGCTACATTGCTGAAGGAGCTAGATAGCGTTTTCTCGCTCTCTGGTGTGCTGGGATGCCGGCTCGGTTCGAGTCGGAAGAACCAGAGCGTGGGTCTATCTGCGGGTTACAAATGTGCCTTCAAAAAATAAATATTATACAAACATAAAAAAAAGTATGTTTTCAAACCATGCGATGTCCTGCAATGCATTTTTGGCTTTCCTATTTATTTTCATGCTGGTTCGGCTCAGGTGCGGTACCAAAATTTAAATTCTGTCGCAAAACAGTTCGGGATTGGAATGAAGTATGGCGGGTTCGGGTGGGTGCGGTTTGTGAAAATTTGACCCATACAGGACTCTGCGAGATAATGAATTAACAATACTCTAGCCCAGTGTTTCTCAAACTTTTTCAGACGAAGGACCACTTTGTCCAGTGGCGTTTTCTTTAAGACTGCAAGGGAAGCTGAACTTCCCCTGCCCTGTCAAAAAATAAATGGCCAAATTTGTGCAGCTGTATTAACATTTTATTGACTATAAATCTGTTAGAATATGTTCATCTTGAAGACGAGTTCTTTCAGAATCAGCTACTTATCATAAATAAATTACATGTCCGTACATTCCCATACCGCTTCCTGGTCTCTGGTAAATGCTGGTCAAGAACTTCCGGGAGACTTGGGACGTCTGCATGACGTCACCTCAGCTGCATTATTCCAGTCCCATCGCGGATTTTCCATGTGAAGTCAAATGACAAACAGAGACGATTCGTTGGCCTTTCCAGAGTGAAATAATTCACTCTTACACCGTAAATAAATCACACTCACGTATTTCATTGTTCTATAAATATTAAAGTTTCCTTGTTCTTCTTATTATTGTTGTTCTAGTTTTAATTACCTTTTGTTTGGTAGTGCAATCATACTCTGCTAGCTCTGAGTGACCAGCTAGCATCATGATGGCAAACAATGCTAACATTGGGCCAAGTCTCCCAGAAGTTCTGGTAAACATTTCGATAGACGACAAACATCTCCCTGAAATGACTTTTTGGAACTTGGGATGTCTTTTAATAACACGTTTATGATGTACGGCAAATATGAGCTTCCCCTGTTTGAAAGATCACAAATCGCCACTGACTTTGTCCCATTTTTTTTTCTGAGGACCATCTGCGAGTGTTTTTTTTATGTCGTGAGCGTCGGTATTGTCCATATTTTTCCACATAACTGCGCCTGTCAGCCACTTCTCCATCCTCCTTGTTACACTCAAAAAATAATGAAAAAATACGATGAAAACGAGCACAGTAATTATTTTGCTGGTTTTCATGTAGCTCTAAGTTTGTGAGGTAACTGTTACCTAATGACAAAAGGCGAAAACAGTCTCGCTCATTATGCTCTGCAAATATGCAGAATGATTTTTAAAAATATTATTCATAATTATGAGTTTTTAAATTAATGGTTGAAACCATGGTCTCATTTTATTGACATTGAGGGCAAAGCACCAATAAACATAGCCTTCTAATGATATTAATCATAGCTTATATAGGGATTTCAGAAATATTGACCTGCGCCTATATGTGCAGATCACTTCGCGGACCACCTGGGGGCTCTTGCGGACCAGATTTTGCGAAACACTGCCCTAGTCTATAGTTCTTTTCATTTCACTTCCTTTATACCACAATGAGATATATTATAATACAGTCTATCTCAATGTATGGAAATATTTGCTTGAATGCAGCCAAATTTAAATGTCATGTCACGAAATACTGTCATAAACAAAATTCAGAAAATGTCTCTGAAAATGAAAAACAACCTGAAGTTAGTAGGCAACCTGACTATATAGGCACACCAACAGACTGCTGGACAGCATATAGGAGAGGCTTTCTGGGCGTAACTGCCCATTGGATTGACCCTGACACCATGACCAGACAGTGCGCCGCCCTAGCTTGTAAGCAGCTGAATGGACCCCACACCTTCTCTGCCCTTGCCAGTGCATTAAATGAAATTCATAGCGAATTCAACATCTGGGACAAAATCACACGCACCACGACTGACAACGGCTCCAATATAATAAAAGCTTTCAAGCTGTATGGGCAGACTGATGAAAACGACAACCCAGGTCCTAGTGCTGTTGAGAGTGGTGAAGCCAGAAGATGACAATGGTGATTCGATTGATGAATTGGAGAGTGGGGGCATGGAGTTTGTCGAGGCTGGAGCATTACTTGATGAGGATGTGGACAATCTGGAATACCAACTTCCCAGGCACCATCGATGTGCTTGCCACCTTCTTAATTTGGTGTCAACTGTTGACGTTGAGGAGGCCAATGTCAACAGCTCCTACAAGCGGGTTTCATGTTCAGCTTTTTCGAAGTGTTGGGGACTTTGGAACAAAAGTGCAACCACAGTAGCAGAGGTTATCGAAAAGCACTGCACACTGCAGTTATTGAAATGTTACAAGATGGAATTCCATGTTCCTGGCGGTGGAGAGGATCATCAGAATTACGAGGGAGCAGGGAGAAGGGGCCATCACAGCATTTAGAGAAATGCTTAATAATAATAATAATAATAATAATTTTTTATAGCGCCTTTCATGAAATCCATAATAAGCCATAAACAGTTATAAAATATGCCATTTTCAATATTGTAATTTCAGTGTTCTGACTTATTTTTCCTGTGTTCATTAGGCCTTAACTACATCAAAAGTCACTTAAAAGACCAAGCTGAGGAGACTCAAGCAGAGAGCTCACCATCTTCTTCAGAGCAGGACTTCTTTTCTTCAGTCAAAAAGGCCAGTTCCCAAGAAAGCGCCAAACAGCTGGAGACTTACCTTGGCTCCCCACGTGATACAATCGATGCGCTGAAGTCTTTTCCAGCAAATTGCAACCTTTCCCTCAGGCTGAACACTGCACTCCCAGCCTCAGCTGCATGGGAGAGACTGTTTAGTGTAGTGGGACTTCCGTCCAAAAAGGGCACATATTTATCACAAGAACTTTGAGAATCAGCTTCTTTTGAGGCTCAACAGAGCATTCTGGTAGTCTGATAGGGTGTGCCATCTTCCTTTCACTAATAACATGCATACCCTATACCCTCATACATAGTTCTTGAGTGTCCAGGTTTATTGATACATAGTTCTTGAGTGTCCAGGTTTATTGCCCTGTTTTTGAAGGGTTCTGTTTTTGAAGGGTTCTTTGACATACAGATGTGGCTAAATGGTTAGGGCATAGGAGAATATGTAATGGAAATGTTATCATCATGTACTCCTAGTATCTCTTTCTCTCTCTGTCTGGCAGTTTTGCAGGCCTGAATACCTACCTCTTGAGTGCTACCTCGGTTTGGATGTTGAATTCCAATAAAGTTTGAAAAAGAACATGCTCCTTGAGTTGCTTTGTCTTTGATAGTAATGGGTTTATGATGATGCTGTATCTTGGGCCACATGTATAATCAGTTTTAAATTAAGCTTCCAATCTATATATTGGCACCAACCAATTTATTTTATGTATTGTTTTTAAATGTTACTTTATACTTCAATAGGTTTTTGAGCACGTACTTTTTTACTTTTACTTGAGTAAAGACGTCAAGTTGATACTTCAACTTTTACCAGAGTGTTTTTAAGCTGCGGTATCTATACTTTTACTTAAGTAACAAATGTGTGTACTTTTGACACCACTGCCAGGGTGAAATTTGAAGAGGCAGCAAGCCTTACTCCAACGGACACGTCTCTCTCTTTTTTTCCCCTCCAACTTGACCGACGCAGGTGCAACGTCTCTTCTGAAGGCTGAAACCCAAGATAGACGACGGTTCACGCAGGCTTTTCCACGGCTCCGCCCCTTTTGGTATTGAATTTAATAAAAGTGAACGTGAACACAGATTATGGTCGGTCCTTTCGCCCTGTGTCATTATAGTTCTTTTTAGGGGGGTTACTTACGTTAGTCGCGCTACAATGAAGGGTTCCCCGTTCCTCCTCGTCCTCTAACAAACGAGGACGAGGAGCGGTGAGCACTCACAGTAACTTGAATCTTGCCGAGACAGCGAATGATAGTGATGATTGGTTAACACGGGGAAATTTCTGACAGTAAGCCAATCAGAAACAGGGCCACGTATGAGGTCATACAACGTAAGAAATTATCGCAGGTTATGTTGTGCCCCTGAAGACCCTTTGTCATATCCAGGACCACCCGCTTGCCCTGATTCTTCTCTGGTACTCTGCTGGCAGGTTTCCCTGTGTATATTTGCATGTTCCATGCATAGCTGTTTTTCGCATCACATGCTACCCAGATTTTGATGCCATATTTCCCAGGCTTGCTTGGCATATACTGCCTGAAGGGACAGCAGCCTCACAAAATGACTAGCTGTTCATCCACTGTCACCTCTGGCCCTAGATTGTACATGAACGGCAATTTTTCCACCCATTTGTCCCAAGCATCCCTGATGGGAGCAAGTTTGTCGTTCACACAACAAGCAACTCTTGTCTCCCTATAATCAAAGCGGAGCACTCTTGATAATACATGAAATGTTTGAACAATAGCAAAAAATAGAGCGGCCTGACTCACCATCCCATAAACTGGCAGTGACTTCATTACATGATCCGTACACCCCAGCGAGAAGCAACAGTCCCATGTAGGCGCCCAGCTGTGTTTTATCAATTTCCCTCTAGGTATCACTAAACACTCTTCTCCCTTCCAAGTTGGTCATCTCCAGCAGGATTTTCAGATGAGGTTGTGGGAAGAACAGCTCAAATGTCGACTTGATGTCTTGGGCGTGCAACACAGCATATGTTGTAGTCATTCTTATGATGTTCTCCCTTGGTGACCTGCACTGGGTGTCAAGAGGGCTCCATGAAATGTCACCTTTTCTTGAATTGAAGACCTCTCTTTCAATATCTGTGACATCTGGGTCCTCCTCATCAGAGGATGAGGAGAGATGGGTCATACTGCACCTCATCCTCAGACACATCCTCCTCGGCTTCACTTTCCTCTTCAGGATCACTGTTGTGACCAAAGATGCGATCCAATGCCTCAAAAACAGTGTACCCCTTGCTCATGTTGGCTGATCCTCAAACAGAACGCAATGAATAACTCATCCAAACCCCCTTTAAATATGCAAATGTTTATTTTTTATTCAAAATTTATCAATATGCAGCAAGAAAGTTTGAGGTCACGTGGGGTGAAGAGGACCTTTATCTATGTGTGTATCAACATTATAGAAGAATGTTTGAGTTCATGTGGGGGTCAGTGGGGGAGATGAAAGGGACCCGTGTATGTGTGGACACCTGTGTGCGTGCATCTGTTTGTGTGTCTCTGTGTGCATGTGTATTATAGTATGTGTATACTTTTTATATACCTAAACTTGAAAACGGGTCAATTTTGACCCTAATACAATATAAGGGCTAGAACAACTGACTACACACAGGTTCTTTCATCAATAAAATTTCATTTAACAGCTAGGTATGCATGAATGTTGATGTGGCAGATGCTTTAGCCACAATGGCTTTGGCTTCCTCATTTCCACCATGGCTTTTAAAGTCTAAAAATGCAGAACATAGGAAGGGGCCAAAGCCTTAAGAAGCTTTCCCCACTGCCTTCCACAAAGGAAAAGGTTTGGGAATCCTTTATCACCATATCCACCAACAACTCAACTAAATGCAATTTTAAATAAAAAATGTGTGATACAGACATTCAGTGCAATTATATGGTTAAATCTTATCATGATGAATTAAAATGGCCTACCCAAGCCCAATGCCCCTCAAGGCTTGGTAGTGCCTTAGCTTAGATGAGGTGTTGTAGCCCATTTATTTGGAATACACCAGACACTTAACCTTAAAAAAAAAAAAAAAAAAAAAAAAAAAAAAAAAAGTATTAAGTATTCACAGGGATTAAAGTTTTCCCGTGGTGTGCCTGATTTCGAGCATGCAGCGCTTGACTGCAGAAAAAGAAAAAAAATCAACTCTCGAAAAAAAAATATAGGCTATATATATAAAAAAATAGATAGTTCAATATCCTCATCCGGTGTTTAGCGTTTGGACCAGAGCGAGAACAACAGTGTGTTAATGTAAACCAAAGAGCCTAATAATGAATCAAAAGCAATGATTTTCACATCAGCTTCGGATTTCACATCACATGGTGTTGAACCGTTTGGCAGTAAGGCTGTGGAATTAATTTAATTTTAATCATGATTTTGATTTGCATGTCAATTTCCAAAATCAAGTGAAACAATATTTGACATTTTTCATTACACAAATTCTGAAAGGAGTGGTTACATGAGAGCACACTGTGAGTGCTAGTGTACAGGAGTGTGAGTGTTAGTGCACGACCGTGTTTGCCAGTGTGAGAACGCAAGTGCTAGTGTGGGTGCAAGCCAGATATACTGTATCTATCTATCTATATATATATATATATATATAGAGAGAGAGAGAGAGAGATGCATATGGATCAGTGTCAAATAATATTTGGCAAGATGAGAAAGTAAAAACATTTTTAAAATACAGTTTTATTCATCATTCATCAGGTCTCATCACAATTGTGAATTTTTTTTTTTTTTTTTTTTTACACACAAAATGTCAAATAGTCATGAAATCAATATCTGTGGCTGCACATTAACATGGATGTCTGGTTCTAACTGAAACTTTACTAACTCATTAACCACAAATTGCGGGTTTATTACAAATTGCAGGTTTATTTCAAATTGCGGTCCAAACCAGAAAATCATATCCTGAATCAGTCTGTGTTATTGCTGCTTTGTGCTTCAATCCATCCACCTTTACCATAAATTGACACTAGGGCTCTGAGGAATAGTTCATGAGGAATAGTGCCTCTCAGCCTCTGATGGCCAGGGGAGGAAGTGAGTGTGTGTAGTGGAGCCAGTATTGCACTAAAGCCTGCAGACCACCGGCCAAAGTTGGCAAACCTAAGGAATTTTTGGCTTTTGATTTGCGAAAGACCTCTCTCAGATGGTAACAGTAGGGCACTGATTTCAGGTCGGTGTCGGGGTCTGTGGCAACATTGAGAGAGACAATGTTATAAACAGACAGTATTCCCCCAGTCTATGATAGCTTCGGATTTCCAATTAACATGAGGGTTGTGCTTACTCAGCCAGGGATAGCCAAAAACCAGTGCCTGTGATGGTGATTGAAATAGGTAGTAGTTAATGAGTTCTTTATGACCATGTGTATGCAGTTCCACAAAGATTTGGTGGTGTGCATGATGGAAAAACAGTCCTGTGCTGTTGAGCACTCTGACTTCAACAGGCCTGGACAAAGGCTCTGAATCATGTGTGCTCTGAAGCCAGAGGCGTACTCACTGGCTTGGGTCTTCAGTCAGGACAGGCAACGAAGAGGTGATTTAACTCCCTGCAGTGAAAGCATCGGCCCTTCTGCCACCATCACTGTCATCTCCTCTGGTGTTAGTCATGTCCTGCTGAGTTGCATGGCTTTGGTTACCCTGCCGTGGGGGCAAAGAAAGGTTGGTCAGGGATTGAGCCTCAGGTTTCTGGCTTTCACGGGACTAGGAATGCTGGTACCTCGATAATGATAGTCAGCCTCCCTCATGCGGATGGATTTGGTGGATACAGTTATCTTTCCGGATTGGCGTTGAGGGGGTCCAGGTCCTGAGGCAGGTCCAAGGGCACCAATAGTTCCAGTTTGGGTGCGGACAGTGTTGACAATGTTATAATGCTGTGGCGTTCCAACCACTCTCTGCCACCAGGGTGTGGAAGCAGATGGTGTTGTCAGGGTTTTCAGAAAAGGAACCCAGTAGCAGCACAAGATTAAATGGAAACAGTTGTATTCTCTTTTGGTGAGGTAGAGTTGAACAGAAAATCCACAGTTTAAATCCAACAAAAATCCAAAGTTCAAAATCAAACAGAAAATATTCAACAGTCCAAAATCCAACAGAAATCCCTAAATCCACAGTTACTGACAAAAAAAACAAAAAATCCAACAAAAGGCGCTCTGGAGGAAAATCTCAGAGGAAGGCAAATATGGTAAAAGTGTATTAACTGGCAAGCTCAGGCAGCAAAGGCATGCATACTCCAACACTGGTGACAACGATCAGACAAAGAACTCAACAGGAACAGGGTTTAAATACAAGGTGAGGATGACAGTGATTGGTTTGAAATGGAATGAGTGTAAGGGGAATCAGGTGTGGCAATCAAGATGACAGTAAAAAAAAGGAGCACATGGTGAGGGAAAACAAACAAAAGGTAACACCCTAGGTGACCAACAGGGCGGCCAGGGAGTCAAATCATGACAGGTGTAGTCTCAAACTGAACACAGCCCTGTCTCACCCCACTCAGCTTTCTAGTCTTCCCGCTATCTGTGGAAACTAGATCAAAATTCTTCTGAAGTGCTGTTTGAAACTGAGAAGAGATTGGGAGTCACAGTTCCACTCTGTTATAGCCCATGCTCTTCCTCTTCTGGTCAATTACGAAGGCTTTGTATAGTCTAGGCTCCCTGGAGAAGTGCTCTGGGTGTGTCAGCTTGCTTATTATTTCAGTGATGGGGTATATTTAACAAAACATCAACATAGCCTTAACAAGGCATAACACAACCTGGATTCTACATCATAATGTTTGTCCTCTGAAAATCATGTTTTTGCAAAGGAAAATGAAATAATAGAAAGTTTGTCTAAGTAAAAAGGTTAACACAGGAAAAAAGTCAGTACATAGGTCAGTAAGCAACAACAATGAGACTGTTGAAGGCTTGATGAGAGTCTGGTTTGTTGAAGGAGGTCAGATATAAACAACACAATTCTCTTTTGTTTGTTAAACACATTTAACAAAGCTTCAACAAAGCATAACACAGATTGGATTCATCTTTGTGGTGCTTTTCCTCTGAAAATCACATTGTTCATGAAGTTTGCCTATATTGATAGAAGTGACCAAAAAGATCCAGATTGACACTGCTATCAAGAGAAAATCATGACACAGGAGTAAACAGATGATCAGTCAGCGAGCAGGGAATCAGTTAGTAAAGAGACAAGCGGCTGAAACTAACAAACAGGAGAACTACATAGGCAGAAAATCATTGTACCCTTGACTTAAGGAACAAAGATGAAGTGGGAGAATTGACTAAACTAAATACATAAGGGAAGTAGGTAACAGATGGAACTGATCAGGGTGGACCGACAATCGCAGAACTGAAAACACCTGAGAACAGGAAGTGGCAATCTGTAACAAGATGAGAAAATAAAACAGGAAACAACTAAATGTGAAACATGACCTCAGGTGCTGGGGAGTTATTACAGTATTTCTTTGCATACTAAGTTTTGCAGGTATCATATGGCTGCATGACAATGAGTAAAAATTTTACAAATGCTTTTTTAAGGTACAATGTTAGAGTTAGCAACATTTAATGGCATCTAGCAAATAAATTAATTAACCATTAATTCATTCTGTTAATTAGAATGTTTGGTGAGTATATAATTAATTAAATAAATAAAGTTTTTAGTGCCTTAGGTTGAGATGTTTTTATCGACATGGACCAGTTCTCCCTCTACAGAACTGCCATGTTTTTACAATAGTTCAGAACAGACAAACCAAACAACCACTCCAGAGACAGACTTTAGTGATTTTCACACCTTGCCTGTGGTTCGTCATCACCTGCTACCTCACCTGCCAGAAAGTTAATTATTGTACCTTTAATTAAACTCTAAACACTATATCTACAGAAAAGGATTTGAGCCTTTGCAGGAAAAAAAATGTCCATGATTGAAGAAATACATTAAGTAGAAAATTCTTTTGTTCTATTTGAATGATGAATCAATCTGATCAGAGCTCATTTTTCCTGCAGCAACCTGATCAAATTATACTTTACAATCATATTCACCAGTAAAAATACTCTGATTTTAGACATAATCACCAGATTGTTATGATCATTATCATCTGGACTGAGAAGAAAACAACACACTGATCTTATGTGGATTCACAGCTTCGGGTTAATTTGTTTGTAGACAACAAATGTGATTAGTTTAAAGCTGTAGGATGACTCAGCATCAACAGGAAATAAACAACATGTTCTGTGGCTCCAGTTGGCATCAATGAGTTGTAGTGTTGGAGTATTTACTAAAAGGATTTGTGCTTATGGGAATTGTGAGAATATGTTGATTCCTGATTGAAACACCAATGAATCAGTACAAAAACGATCACAAACATATTGTTTTGAAAAATAATAAATAAAAAAACAGCTGTAAACCACTGCAAAATAGAAAAAAAACAATATGAAATTGGAACGTTTTGTTCTTAGGAAGAGTGAAATTATATAAAACTAGTCAGTCATTTACCGGCTTATTCCTCATTAGGGTCGTGGGGGTCTGCAGACACAGAGAGAACTTGAAACTCCCCACAGAAAGGACCCAGACCAAGAAGTAGAACCTGGACCTTCTTGCTGTGAGGCAACAGTGCTACCCACCATGTTGTCCTGTATATAAAATTAATTAGAATTATTACAAAAATGAAAAAGTTAAATATTATCCTGAGTCAGAATATCCACTAACATTAATCCAAATTCACAACAATTCACAACATCCACTGAAAGGTGGATGAAAAATCCAGGCCAAACTTTTTGTTATCTTGTTGACAGACACTGATGCTGGTGAATATGGAACCTTCTTAGCGGAGGTAATAGAGGTGGTTTCTGAAATGTTGTCTTATACTTTTAGAACTCCATACACAATGTGCAAAAATCTACAATTCTCCTGCAAAATTAAATTTTACGTTCAAAACTATGTTATATGTTATACTATACTATACTATACTATGTTATATCTTTTTTTCAAATTACAAACACAAACATCTGAATAGACTTGTTGAATTCCGCTTTAACCACTGCGAACTACATGATCTTTAGCTTATACAAATAGGAAGTTATGTTAATGATCATGATTCTTATTCTCTACAAATGATTCATAATCACACATTGCATTTTCAAAAATTGATTTTTATTGATGTTTCCTTCGTCTCATTTAGTGAACACGAACACCCGTGGTCCCCAGAGCTGATCGCTGCCTCTGTCCACACTGCTTCATTATTATTGTCTCTACTGTCACTGCTTCATTATTACTGTTTCTACTGTCACTGCTTCATTATTACTGTCACTGCTTCATTAGTACTGTTTCTACTGTCACTCTTTAACCTCACGTCACGTTTTAACCTCCTGATGCTGTAAAGGCACCCTTAGAGTAGTTTAAAAAGCTCTTCACTGATGAGATGAGGGGCGATGATTGAATATCTCAAATATCTCTCTGCACACCAATCTCTATTTCATTGTGTTTGTTTTTAATGTTTTTTGTATATGTAAAGGCATATGATACTTTTACTATGAAGAGACAACTCAACCATTTAGCTGAGGCCTATAAAACTGTGCAGTCTGATTTTGAAAAAAAAAAAACAATTGATTGTTTTTCCTAAGTAAATAAAAAATGCAAAGAAAAAACATTTCAATCACTTTTTTTCTTGGTGCAGACCTTAAAAAGGCCAATGTGCAGGATACATGATAAATTGTAATAAATAATACATAAATACATTCTATAAAAATTATAAAATAATTATATTTAAATATATAAAGGTGCAGACTGACAGATGTATCTCAAATAATTAAAATATCATGAAATGTTTGGGGTTTACACTATCTGTAAGATTGGGCTGCAACTAACTATGCTGATAGTGAATGATTCTATCGATTCTTGAAATTATTAGTTGTTTGGTTCATAAAATGGTGTAAATGTTGATCAGTGTTTCCAAAAGCTGAAAATTCAACCCAAAATGTCTTTTTTTGTCCAGTCAATAGTCTAGGCCACATTATTACTGACGTTGCAACTCTACTGCACACAATAATATAAATTAAAAGGTTACTATTTATAAAAAAGTAGCAATACTATTTCATTTTATATAAATACTGTAATTTACTGAGTTGTGAAACTTATACTTAACTAATTTATCAATTTTATCCACTACTCCCTCTCCTCCACAGCTTAGCTGGTTAAATAAAGGTTAAATAAAATATAAATAAAGCCTGTCGTCATTTACATGATCTTTGTGAGCTTTTGCCTTGTGAGATTGTTGGAGTAGAATTAATAATTACTTTTCCCTTGTCCGTATCCATCCTATGTCACAGCAGCAGTGAATCAGCCCATTGAGCTGCATGTGAGTGTCTGTCGAATCAAGGTCCTTCTGTACAGTGAATACAGTACATTGTGTCAGGGCCAGAGCCAGCTGCCTATTCACACAGAACCATGCCGACCGCTACTTCCTTAATAGCCAATCACTATTGTAATGGAATCCAGGAAACCATAGCAACGTGGAGGCCTTGGCTGTTATTGGCAGGGTCAATGAAATGAATAAAAAAATAAAAAGAGACGGAAGTCAAGTTTAAAGGAAAAAACAACCAAACATATCTAACTGCCAAAATTTATGCTGAGCTGAAGATCTGACACTGATGAACTGAGACTCAAATACATCTTGGATCAATCACTGAAAGTTTATGTTTCTGTAAGGGTTGGGTGGATGGTTCAGTGCTTTATTTGTCTGGAGTTGGAGAAGCTGCAGGAGACAAATGTTCAACTCAACTCTTAACTGATGTTTGTCTGTCAATAATCATTTTAAAACCAAGAATGAACACTATACAAGCGCTTTTGTGTATAAACACAAAGCATAAGCATTTGTGAGACTATGCACATATCAAAAAACGTTTACATTTAACGTATCTGCAGAAAACGCTGGACTTTTTTTCTTCCTATATAGTGGGGCAAATTAAGCCAATATTCCATAGGAATCTTTTACTAGATGGTACAAGCACCAAATCTGACATAAATTTGGCTGCTTTGTCAATTGCAAAGTCAAATTTGAATCACTGGAATAAGTCAATATTGTCAACTGAATTCCAATATAGCCACCATTTGTCTTTTTGGAAGCTGCCTGATCGTAGATATTCCATAAAGCTGAAGAGAAACATCTATGTCCATTCAGTGAAATGTTGTGGTTCCGCTATGTTGATTTGTAATTGTCTAGCTCTTATTTATTATTTTTTTTCTCAGCTCCTGCTACATGAGTAATGACATTTTTTAGTTTCCCTCATCAAATTCAACAAATATACAATTCAGCAACTCCCAAACGCTGTGGTGGACAAGTTGTGACCTGCACATTCACCATGCTATGAAACAATAACTAACATTATAACACATGAAACAGATACTCAGGACACATCTGGAGAGTGAAACACAGCTTTATGTTCACCTTGAAAACAGTTCTGTCTCATAACTTTCCATTATTATCTCATAGTGTGGTGAAGAATGTTTTATGTTATGGGGTAAATACAAGCCCGCCGCTCCGTACACGCAGACTACGCAGCCAGCGTAGGGCCCCAACTAGTGAAGGGAGTCTCCAAAATTAATTTATTTAAAAAAATAATTTATTTAATTTATTAATATTAATTAATTAGTTCTCCGGGAGTTTTGTATACCATCACTGAAATCGGGAAAATTAAATGTTATTTATTGCGTAATAAAAAGACTCAGACCCCAGCAGTACAGCGAGTGATGGGAATTCCGGCTCTATTTGAAGAGTCGGATCTTTTGACTCAGCTCACTAATACGAGTCGGCTCGTCCGGCTCCTCTGTTGCTCCCAACGAGGAGCCGGCTCCTATCACTCTCTTCAAAGAGTCGGATCGTTCAACTTCAAAGACTCAGATCGTTCACGACCGGCACAAAGCTTCAGAGCCACTTTTCTTACTGCGATCTGAAACGGCTTTAATGAGCGATTTTCATCAGTTAACAACTTCGACAATTGAAATGAGAGAATATCATCCAAGGGACACCATGAATCTGGAGCTGAAAAGCGAAAGAGGGAAGAAGACGAACTTGCATCCCTTTCTGGTAAGTCCGTGTCATACCGTGTTTGTTTTGCTAACACAGTGTTACGTGATAAACTCGACAAGCTAGGCTAGGTTAGCCCAACTGTAAACAGGATTGGACAGAGAATAAAATTTTGCTGTAGCATCTTTTCTCTGCCCCAGGGGGATCGTTGGGGATAACTCCAAGTCTGTCCTGGTAGTGAGGAGGAGGAGGGGAGGGGGCGGTGGTTGGGGGATGATTTTACATCTGGCCACAGTGTTGTAGAAGGTGTGTTAAAGTCGTGTGTAGTGCAAAAAAAAATGTTTGGCCACCTTTGGTCATTCACAAAATGCCACTATTGTTTTGTTTAATGTGTAGGATTAGTATATGTTAAATTTTAAGGTATTTGATTTTGTCCTACCATATTAATGTCATTTAAGGGTTCTATTTCATTCTCCTATCATTGTGAAATACAAAGGCTACTATATAACATAATATAACGAAGTGATATTTTTGGTTTGGGTTATTTTATTCAGGTTTTACTAATGAGATATTTTTTTCATTTAAATCATATTCATAGGGTCAATGCTGAAATATATAGACGGACCACCACATCAGCAAGAAGATGAACCAGATGATGAACCATCGACAAACAGTGCAGTAAGCAGCCAGGCCTCCCTACAAGCTGAGCTTAGGGCCTCCAAAACCTTTGCAGCGGCCCTGGGTAAATATATTCAATCTATAATGGTATGAATGTTTAACTTGCAAATATTAAAATAAAAATGTATTCATACAGTAGTTACCTAGCTGGTGATTCGGGTGCTAAGTGTTGAATATTTCCAAAATTCCCCAGCTTAACTTTTAATTTAAATAATTTATGGGAAATTTACCAGAAATTCACTGCCCCTTTGCAACACTACTGTTGCAAGTGTCATCCTATGCTGATGCCATTATTCTCACCAAAGCTGCTAAGATATTGTGCAGACAAATGGTCAAACACAGTCCAAGTTTGAGGCCAATGTCTATGAGAGTTCAGTGCATACGTCTTTACCTCTAGCTTTCCTTCAGTTTGTCTCTGTGATTGAGCATGGGGCAAATATAAAATCTCAGCCTAGGTTTGGAGCTACTGCAACTGACCTGGCAATGGCTCAGCTCCTTCAGTACAACTGCTTTGTACAAGTACAAAGAAGGTCTTGATATAAAGGCATTCCAGAGACAGAGAAACCCCATTTCCAGTCTACAAGGGGATGTCAGTTTATGCTAAGACTTTGTTCACTTTCTTTACAAAAAAGAATACACCTCCTCCCAAGAGCAATGCCACATAAGCATGTCTGTCAAATGTCTCCCTGACAAATTAATATGAATGGCTGCAGAATGTTAGCCTCACACAAAATGTAGATGACATCACTTGGTCAGCCCACCAGAGCATTACCTCACTCTTGCCCCTTCTTCATGATGCCCTTTCTGTTGCCACAACGAGGCATTCCACAAAGTCAACCTTATTGCACATATCAACCCAGACCAGGTTCCTGTGACCAATAGGTCCAGTGGCACTGGCCTGACCTGTATGGTGAAGACAAATTTGTTGATGTTTGGCAGTCTCCACACAGAGATGTCTGCATTCAGATCACTTGGGACTCCAGAGCTTCACAGTAGTGGGTGGACAGTTGCTCTTGTGGAGGTTGGGGTGGTTTCTTCTGGAACAGCTGACTCCATTCTTTCTGCTTCAATTGTTAGAAAAACATACCACATGCACCAAGTTACAGGATGCTGTCTCGACATGCTCCGATAGGATGTATATGAGTACTATTGTGCAGAAGAAAATGAAGGAGCCCTGAATTCCAATGATTGGTTTGAGAAGTTTGTCAGCCAATCAGACTGAGACCACTTCTTTATGGAGGTCTCGGACCACTTGATTTAGTGCAACTTGGTCCACTTAATTTATGCTGATGCTTTCACACCAATGAAAACAAACCAAACTAAAGGCCTCTGGTTGGTTCTGTCTTTAATGCATTATTTAAAATTTTAAATTTTAAATTTTAAATTTATTTGGTGGCCATTTTTTAAACAATCTACATCTTGCAGCACTTCTGAAATACAATATGCAGTTTACTGTCCTACATTGGGTTATCACATACCCAGACATTCATTTTCTATATGCATAATTGGATTTGCTAAAAACAAATATTTTGATGTACAGGCCATCAAAATAGCATTATCTAATCAAAATATAGTTGAAACACTGATTAAAACCATTTCAAATGGCAGCCATCTTGAAAAAAGGCAGCCACTTTGTTTTTTTGAGTGGATAATGTATTTGTCTTCATTATGTTATGCTTGTTTACATGAAGATGTGTGTCTTCTGCTGTCAATGAAGGCGGACGCTTTTTCTCTAGCTCCCTCTTGCCCTTATCTGCCCTGTGTTGTTCTGTCTTAGTCTGATCTATTGGAGCTTCTCTCTGCATTTCTCTCCGAAACGTATAACAATGGATCAGATCAGCTGGTCTTTTAATGCAACTGATCAAATACTTTCTTTCAGTGGAGGGTTGTGTGCCTGTTGATCCTTTCAATCAAGGATGTTTAAGACATATACACGATTGGATTTATGATAACAGGATTTCTGCTGTTTGGGGCTGGCAGTGTCCTGATTTATCACAAAGTTCGGAAGATAGAAACATAATACACACAAACCCCTTAATTCAATGCTTGGTGTTTGTTTATAAACCTTAAAGAGCTGGGCCTGAGCCTCAAAGGTTACTGTGGCAACTTGAGTTGATTGTCAATGACGACAGCTGCTCTACAGGAGAGGCAGACAGAAATGTGGACAAAAAACAGCATTTTGCTCTGGTCTCCTATTTGAGCTTCAACTGATTCACACAGTGATAGTGGTGACTTTACAGGGTGCAGCCGGCACATCGGTAATCTAATTCATTCGCACATGCATTCATTCTTCGCATGCGGGGGCAAATCCGGGTTAAGTATCTTATCTAGACGTGTCTACATTTTAAAGTTTAAATGTCTCTAGGTGAAAGTATGCCCGGACAAAAACTCAGTAAAAACTGATTATTTTTTGACCTTGTTTGTCTTGCGCATTTTTTTTACAAAATATGTGCAGATAAAAGCACACCAAATAGCACACCATTCCTGATCAAGTTTCACATTTTGATATATAATATGCTAAGGTCTTCTCAAAGCTGTTGGATGAGTTAGGCAACCAAGTCCATCCGAGAAGAGGAATAGGAAGAAATCCATGGTATAACAATAAGGCTTGGTGTGATTGCCCTGCAGCCCTAATAAGGATCCAACTCTTCCATTGTCTCCTAAATACTAACTGAACTGAACTGATTCACTACTCCCTGATCATATGATAATCTAAATCATGCCCTTGAAGTTGTTTTCATTATGCATAGTTAATTATTATAATGAGACCTGAGGAAAACAAATTCCTCAGATCTCATGCCTGTTAAAAACAACATCTCTGGTCAGATCGATTTGGTGAAGATTTCTGATACTGTATACAGTAAAGAAGAAGTGATTTCAAACGGAGATAGTCTCAAAAATGTCTGATGAGATTCTGATTGTAATCCCTATATTGTTAAATTCTGATAAAACAGAGCATGGCTGATCACAGTTAAACAGGTTGAGAATAACACTGTAAGTTACAGGAAATAGCTCTGATTGTGTTTCTGTTCCTGTTAAACGGGTGTAAGGGTCAGTAACAAATGATGTTTGGCAGGATGAGAAAGTACAGTAAAATTCAGTTTTAAGAAGCATTCATCAGGTCTCTCAAAATGTACATTTTGTATTCATATTGGTTTCTTGTTATTCAAAAGACCATTTGTGTATTTTTTTGTTACAAAAATCATGATTTTGTACGATTTTTTGACACAAAATGTCAAATGGTGTAACTGAAATAAGTTTTAAATATATAATCCGCCTAGCTTGTTGATAACATGTGTTTTGCATTTTTTAAATCCTTTTTAAGAGAGTTAAACTATCTGGTAGCAGGTTTTTAGGGTTACACCATATCACATTTTTGTCACTGACCCGTAAACCTTTCTTTGTGTCACAGCCCCGGCTGTGACTCCCTGAGATTTCCCAGTTTGTCTGTCTGTCTTCTCCTTGTGTGTGTGCCCCTCTCCTCCTTTGTTTCCCTTTCATGTAGAGGCGGGCTGCAGTTTTGGAGTCCTTGGCATACCGGTTGGCAATTGAACTCATCAACTGGAGTATATAATCCCTGGCTCTCCTTCCACTCGTCACCAGATAGTTCTGTGTACTTTGTTGGTAACGCTTGGCTTGCCTAGTGCTCTTCCTGTGATGTTTGCTCCTTGTCATTTTTTCCCCTGGCTTTTTCATTAACCCTTTTTTCCTCCTCCCATCACTCCAGTTCTGCCTGCTTCATATACTGCAGCCCTGCCTCCACCAGTCTGGTTCCTCGCTCCCAGCTCTAGCTCCTCTCCCCGCACTCCTTCCATAAGATCTGGACCCAGACCCAGCCTTGTTCTCTATGGCTCTCCAATGCATCACTGCCTAAACCTAGATGAGACACTACCAAGACCAGAGTATCAAACTCAAGACCAGTTAAACTCGACCGAGACCAAAGACTGAGACCAAAAACACAAATTTCGTATGAGTTGCAGCATCTTAGGATAAATATTTGATTGTATTTTGTCAACTACAAGCAAAACAATACACAGACAATGCATCATGTCTGTGTCTGAACTCACTCACATGTTTTCATAAATTGAATGAGATCTACTCCTGAATGCTGTCAAAGTAGAACTATCTCAAATACACCAGTAATAGCAATAAAGAAAACTGAAATATGCAATAAACAGGTTCAGGAGTGTATGTATACAAAATTAGGGGTGGGTGATTTGTTTTGCAATTTTTGTGCAATATAATTTGAAATGTAGACCGTATATATCACGGTATACTTTGGTATGTAAATTACAGTTTCTCAATGGTTTCAATTCCTGTTTCAGCTAGGTGCACTTGAATGCACCATGAAATTGCGTTACCGTAATAACATTGTAAATGGGAACTCTAGTTTTGAAGTGCAGATAGCGTGGCTATGACTCACTCACTGTAAATAAAATCACAGCAAAACCAAAGAAGCACCAGAGGGGCCTGCTGCATGACAAGCAAAAAGAAAAATGTCTGTTGTGTATCTGTCCTGAGTTCTTGTTGTGCAGCTCCTGTAGTGTGTGAACATGTGAGTGTCCTTCAGTCGGCTTTATGTTATAAAAAATATACTAAATGATGTTGTTTCAAGTAAACTCTGGATCTTACACATTCAAGGCACCTAAATTGCAGCAGACAAACAGCAGGGAGATTTTGCCAAATCCCTTGTAGCCAAATCCCTTGTAGCCTGTTCTGCCAATCTGAGAAATTGTGAGACTGAGACAAGACCAAGAGCACAAAAAAGTGGTTTTGAGACCAAGACTGGTCTTGAGAACTACAAGTCTACTCTCCTGCTACCCTAACTAATACAGACTGTTGACTACTGAAACTGTTCTTCTGTCCATTCTGGGGCCCTAGCCACGAATTCTGACATTCTGTGTTAAATAAACAGTAGTGATGTGTGTTCATCTTTGTTTCTGCATTATTTCCTCAGTTTGTTGTTTTTGTTTGTCTTCCAGCATGTGTTCATGTTTGTGCTCTGCTTCAACCCCCCAGCAGTGGGTGGGAAAGGTTAAAAAACACAACACTGACTGTCTCACACACACACACACACACACACGCACACACACACACACACACACACACACACACACACACACACACACACACACAGATAAGCAGGCTGACTGAGTGACAGCAGCAGGGACCTGCAGCAGCTGCCTCCTTAGATCCACAGACAGACACTGACCTACATCACACTGACACTGAGGACACCAGCCAGACTCAGACGGAGACGTTTACCTTTAACATCAGCATTTAGAAGGAGCAGAAGGAGGGTTGGGTGGATGGAACAGTGTTTGGTTTCAAGGACTGAAGTTGGAAAAGTTGCAGCAGATTGTTTTATGGGACATTTTTCCTATCATTGAACAAGATCCTTTTTGGATTTTGGCTCCAAACTATTTATGATGTCACAAATCATGCTAAAAAATGGATTTTCAATGAGCACAGATAAACTTCAACAGCTTTTAGCCAAAGAGGCTTCATCATTCTGCCCAGTGAAGCTTAAATACTAGGAGAAGAACATGTCATTATAATGTGTTTTCTGTAGATTCACAACCACATGATCTGATGTGTTGTCTCTGCATTGTTAACCTGAGTGAATCAGGGCAGAGGTGAGTGAACGTCCTTCCCTATTAAGGTGAAGTCAGTCTCTTTCTTCCTATGAGACAGGACCTAGGCTGTAATTTGTTTTCAGTCTCTGAGGAGTTTTGCTGTGACAGCATCATATGTTTGAGCAGAAGGTCGCTCACCTGCAGCAGCTTCTGACGGATTAAACAGCAGCTAAGCTGCATGTTCTCCTCCTGTATCGGCTCAACCAGTCAAAGATGAGCTCCAAAGTGGTCAAATAGAATTCATAGTTCTGTTTTCTAATTGAATGTGCAGGTTTGTTTTGAAAAAAAAACATTTATTATGCACTGAACTATGGAATTAACAGATCTCAGCTGCAGGTGAATATTTATTTTTGTGTTGCATCATTTATATTTTTGTTCAGGGTTTGTCTTTTTAGTTTAGTAATTTTAGTCATCAGCTGTATCGTAAATCTTCAGAGCAAAAATCTAAGCTGATATTCTTAACGTAAAGCTGTTTTATTCAGAGTTCAGTGTTTTTAAGTGTTAGTCCATTTTCTTTGAGGAGAAGGAAAATCTGTAGATGCAGATAATCTGTCTCCTGAACATCTAGATCTTACACCATAAGATGTTTGCAGTAGCTTGTCTCAGTGACATTGTGTGTCATAGAAACACAGATCTATAATGTGAAACTGCTTTATTGTATTTCAATAACTGTCTGTTGCAGAGAGAGACTAACCTTAAAGAATAAAAACCTCCTGAAGGATCCTAAAAGAGTAACAAAGATGCATCTGTTGTTGTTTTGGTGAGAGACCACGAGCGGCTGTAAATTACAAATAGTATTTGTGTTTAATGCTGTTGATGAAGTGTTGAATACATTAATCTCTGTTTTTCTGTCTTTGTCTTTATTGTCATATTGACACAAGGCAAATAATCTGACTGACATACTCATACCAAACTAATTTGTTTGAGTCAATGTGATTGATGTTTATAAAACAGATTTTTTTGTTCGTCGTGTTAATGTCTTATTCTTCTTATAAAGTCATAGTTGCATTCAACACAGTCTGCAGAGTTAAACACTGACAGTTTATGTTCCTGTTTTCATGCAGCATTTTTCAAAAAAGTGGTTAATGTTAGCTTAGTCACTAACATGATCTATCTAACACTAGCCGTTAGTGTTAGATAGATCATGTTTGGGTTAAAATGATCAATGTGTGACTGGACAAATGTCCAGTTAACACTTGCTATGTTTACATAACACCTAACTTTTGTGTTAGTCCGATTAAAACTACATTTTAAATTGCATGTAAATATGTTAACTCGACTGAATTTAAAATGACAAAGTCATTCTAACACACATAGTTGATGATTTAAAGTGCAGCTCCTCTCACAGCTGCTCAGACTGGAGCTGGACCAGTTGATCTGAGCTAGAGTTTCATACCAAACTCTGACCATGAAGTGAACAGAATTGAAGGAAAATAAACAGAATAACAAGAAGAAGCTGGTAACTTGGTGATTTGAGCTACAAATAGGTACATAATGATAAGATTGTGCAAGTACTTGCACAGTAGTTTATTTATGGGTTTGATGATGATGATGATTTCAAGTTTTTGTTTGTTTGTTTTGGTGGCATTTATTATACAGTAGCCACACAGGAAGTAACGGGAGAAAGAGGGGGAGAAATGCAGCAAGGGACTAGTCCGACTGGGACCTGACCCGGGGTCAGCTGCTTAACAGCATGATTCCCAACCTGACTTTTCTTACCAGTGTTTTGGGTCCAGCAGGTACGCCAGCTAAACCAGACACTTTTGGTACTCAGTACTTACTTTTTAACACAATCTGTTAAAATTTCGTTTCACTGCACAACAGTTGATCCTCATTACAGTCTAAAAGAGCTTCCACTTAAAAGCCTTGGAAATTAAAACAGTTTTAGCTGTGCAGGAGATCCACGCTTTGTGTTCAAATGGAAGTTTGTCACTGCAAGCTGTTTTTTCACTCCCAATCATGTGACATAGCCAAATCCTACATACCCTGAAGGCAAAATGATAGGGGAGTTCTGTAGCATTTTATTTAAGCTATCTGTCATTATTCCATACCCCTTTTAGTCAATGCCATGCCCCCTACACTAGATCAGGTTCAGAGGTCTGAAACTGAAAGATTTGAAACTATTAAAAAAAATGAACTGAATGTGAAAAGATAAATTATATGTAGCCGGATGGAAGTTGGGCTGCAATATCGGGGCCAGGACAATGGGGGAGCTGTGGAATTTTATGCTGGGAAAAACTGGGTTCATGGGGTCAGGAAGAGGCTATAAAAGCTAGGCCTGCTGAGAGCCCCACCCTTGGTCTCCTTTTGTGTCAGCAGTGGGTAAGGTGGTTGGTGTGCAGCTTTGTTCCTTTGATTTCAGTAACTTAGTTTTCCTTTCTTTGATTTTGTTTGGATTTTGTTTTGTTTAGCAGTTGTTTTAATATTAGTTACATACATCATTAAGTGCCAGCCTTGAGTTAGAACAGGCTCAAGTGCTGGCCTCCTTTTATATTTCATTTGTGTGTTGTGCTTACTTTTCGTTCTGTTTGTTTGTCTATGCCAGGGCGGCCGACCTGTGCTGAGACTCTTCTACCTTCCCCAAGCGGCTCAGCCTGTGGTCCAGTTTGTAGCCCCAGCTTCAAGGTGGTTTGTGTGGCGTTGTCTTTTAAAGTATTGTTCTAAAAACTAATAAAGGAATTGATACATTTGACCTTTTAATGTTAATATTAATGTTAATGCTAATTGTACTGAATTTACCAGTGACTGGGGACTGCAGGCTGTAGCCACTGTGTGCGCACCTACTACTGGGCCGATGTGTGAATTGTGTGTAGTCATTAATAGTTGAGTGCCATGTGGTGTTTGCTCTGATCTCTTGGTGTACTTAAAGTATTGATGCACGTCGCACTTTGTAGTGGTTTGGCCACCTCCATTTTGGAGGGTATTTATGCTGTGTGAATAATCTACTGTGTATCCATTTTATTTAAGGTCCCAGTGGTGGGTGGCAACCTCTGACTCCCTTCTCCCATGAGCTTGGTTTAAATAAAGCGTACACATTTTGATACTGGACTCTTCATTGTCTCACGTTGGTTGACAGAACCTGGTTACATATAAATTATATCAAATCATATGAAAGTTAAAAATTAAAAAAGATAATATAATTATTATTATACAATAATAAGTGTTATTAACCTGAAAAGTGTACACGTGTTATTCTGAATACATTGATGTATTTCTCAAAATTAAAGGGCAAAAATGAAATTGAAATTTCACTCTCTTTTTTTTTTTTCAAGTACAACATTTTTGACCCAATATTAGCCCCTTAGAGATGTTATCAATAAATCGATCCTATCAATCCCAGCACATTACAGGTGAGAGGCAGGATCCACCCCAGATGGTCTCCAGTCTATCATGGATCACACACACCATTCACTCACACACTCACACCTATGGACAATTTAGAGTCTCCAGTTAACCTCAGCATGTGTTTGGACTGTGGGAGGAAGCTGGAGAACCTGGATAAAACCCACCAGACACAGAGAGAACATGAAACTCTACACAGAAAGGTCCCAGACATGTGACTTGAACATGCAACCTTGATGCAGAACTCTATGCTGTAGGCTGATGTGCAACTCCAAAAAATCCTAACTATGCATTGCACCAACACAAACTTCAAGGGTTGTGATTGGTACACGCTGTGTCCACAAATAGGTTCTCTGTCACCTGTACTTCAACAGCCTGAAAAAAAAAGAATTTGCTCTTTGATATTAATGAGCTCCAAACACACGATGCACGATCCCGGTTAGAAAAGTATAAGGGCCAGACAAAGAAAAAATTAAGTACAAAAATAAAAAATAAAAAAAAACAGGGAAAAAAGCCTGATGCAAGAAAGAAAAAACGGAAAAGAAAAAAAAGTCTGGTACATAGGGTTGGGAATGTGTCTTTTTTAAGGGGATACGTTCTTTTGCCTGTTTTTTTTCTTATTGTCATTGTGAAGAGGAAGCAAAGATTCCTCAGAAGTACAAACTCAGCTTCAGCTCAGCATCAGTTTTGTCAGACAGATTCAGTTGTTTTTTTCCTTAAAACTTGACTATCGTCTCTTTTTTCATTCATTTCATTGACTCTGTCAGTAACAGCCAAGGCCTCCAGTTACTATGGTTTCCTGAATTCCGTTGCAATGGAGACAAACATCGACCGAACTACTTCACAATGCCAGAAACGTTTTCATTCATTGTATCTGTGGTTACAGAAACATAAACTGTCAGCGTTACCCTCTGAGACTGAGCTGGTTATAGTTATAGTTATAGTGGAGAAACGTCTTTAGATGAGCAAAAATAACGAGGTCATTGTTCATTCATCATGTGCAGTGGAAGCAGAGACGTTCAGGTAGAGTGAGAGCAGACTCAGGCCTGAGAACAGGAGCCATCAGCTGCAGGCTGATTAATCAAGCGTTGAGAGAGGGATGAGAAATGAGTCTGGCCAATTTTTCACTTCTAAGAGGACCATGGATCATTTCTTACAATCCCTCTCTGAGCACAAAAAGGCATCAGTCAGCAGGGGAACTGTGACAGAACTGCTGTGTGTTGCCACCTGAGTGGCGCTCGCTGCTCTGCTGGAGACTTCATTAACAGATAAGGATCTGAAGGCTCAAGGACTTGTTCCCTGACAAACCCTGAACCTGGAGGAGTGGTGGTCAAAGAGTCTCATCCAGCCGCATCCTGTTGTCTTCATGCAGATGGTATCACGCTCCTGGGCTGAGATGGTTCCTCTTCACCTCTTCAGCCCCTCAAAACTCAAGACTCTGATTAACTGCTCACTTCAAAATGATTCACAACATTTCTGGCTGAAGCATTATCAGTTTAACATTGGCTTCAAATCAATGGTTTGAGGCTTTAGTGAACATTTTCCAACTATTCCAATGATTCACACAGTGATCTCACCAGTCCAACAGGAGAAGGAAGATTAACCCTCTATTGCATAGCGTTACCATATGGCAACAGTTACTTTATCTCCATTTTTCTCAAAGAATGTGATATAAAACCTCCCTTACAGTTAAGTGTGAAAAGGGGTCTTTTATTTTGAAGGACATAAAATTTATGAGGTCACTTGACCAGGATATCCTGTTTGCTCATGGACATTTGACATGTGAGCATCATTGTCTCACAACCCAAGGTTGACTTTCATTCACATTTCATATTTAACTCACTGTCTAGGGTAATTAAACTTTAATTTAACATTTGATAAATATTTGCATATATCAACCTTATAAATATATATATATATATATATATATATATATATATATATATATATATATATATATATATATATATATATATATATATATATATATATATATATATATATATATATATATATATATATATATATATATATATATATATTAATGGGTGCACGCTTTCTATTTTGTGTGGAAATTTTATGACTTTAGACTTTTTAGAGGTTTTTTAGTTAAAAAAAAATAAAATAGAGCAAATACATGTACATGTTTGTCTTGGTAGAGAGGAAGCTATGAAGAGCAGACAAGATCAGAAACCTGAAAGTACCAAACAATAATTTAAACAAAGTAAAGATATAATATGTGCTTTTGGTATATTTTGTGTGGTAGAGAAAGATAAATAAATACAAAATGTAATAAAAGTAAAATGAATGAATAATAATGATGATAGTAATAATAACATTAAATAAATGAATATATATATATTCTTCTAAATGTGGAGAGGAGGAGCAGGAGGAGGAAGACTGAGTGCTATTGTATGTTGTTGGTTATCAGGCACATTGAGTCTTTACAAACAGCTTGTTGTGAAGCTGCTGAGCTGAAATAATAATCAGCTGCTCCTGCTCAACCCACACACATAAGAACCAAAAACATTGTGTTTGGTCAAATCAGACACATCATGCTGCAGCCTGAATATTCAGCAGAGTGCTGCACTTCTATCTCCCTGAATTCAATGGAGAAACACTTTCCTGCCTGTTGAGGCTCAGGAAAACACTCAGAAAACACCTAAGCATCCACCAGAGGGAGGAAAAACTTCAAATGACACAAATCACACTGACTCAAAAATCAGTTTCTGAGGAAACATTAGCTCCATGTCAGAGGGAAACACTGACAGTTTATGTTTTTGTAACCACGGATGTGTAGAATTAAGGTTTCAGACGTGGTGGTGTAGTTCACTGGACGTTCCTCTTCACTTCCTCTTCAGTTCCTCTTCTCTCAGCAGCAGCAGGAGGGTTGGGTGGATGGATCAGTGCTTTGTTTCATGTCTGGAGTTGGAGAAGCTGCAGCAGACGACTGTTCAACACCACTGTTAACTAATGTTATTAAAATAGAACAAAGTGAGTCCTGATTGAGTTCATCTGAATAATTGTTTTATCAATATTTAACCAAAAATGTAAAATAAAAATCTAAATATATTTGTGTTTTAGACTGTTAGACTAACCCTGAATACGGAACTTTGGTCTGTGGAAACTTTAACAGATATTTTTCCTACTATTTTCTGACATAGTTTTGGAAGAAAAAAAAACAATGAACTGATGAATGAAAACAATCAGTAACTTTACAACAATTAGTCGATTAATCGATTAGTCACCAACTATTCCATTAATGTCCAGCTATTTTGATAATCAATTAACCCTCAATTGCATGAAATATTACTTAAACAAGATGAAAATGTTTTTGATGCTTTTATTACTTAAAACGGCCTGACAAATAGATATATTTAAGAAATATAAGAAAAAGTTGTCAATGGAAGTCAATGGGAGGACTTCATTTGGTTGTATGCACTGGGAATTTTCCATATTTGCATATTTCTGCCATATGACAAATATCCATGAGCAAACAGGATATCCTGGTCATGTGACCTTATAAATTGTATGTCCTTCAAAAATAAAAGACCCCTTTTCACACCTAGCTGAAAAACATAGATTTTATATCACCGCTTTTTGAAATAATAATGATAAAGTAATTGTTTCTGCTTGGCAACATTGTACAATAGAGGGTTAATAGATTTGAGTCATTCTTTTAAGAAGAAAATGTCCAAATTGTGTGGTCCCAGCTTCTCTTGATTCTTCTTCTCTTCTCTGATTATTTCCTGGTTTCTTTAGTCTCTAAAATAGTAAAATGATGATCTTTGGATTGTGGACTGTTGGTCAGGACACAATAATTTTAGACATTTTAGGTTGAATCTTGAGCTTTGGAAAACACTGATCAACATTTTACACCATTATTTAAACTAAATAACTAATTGATTAATCATTTCAATATTCAATAGATTAATTCGCTAACAAAATAGTGGATAGATGCAGCTAATTGTGAGCTTATCCAACATCTCTGATGGTGCAGGTGCTGGAAATAGAAAGATTGGAATCCCAACACACTGGAGTATCTCCTAAAATTAAAACAATACCATCATTTCAAACTTGCTTTCATCAGGTTCATCAGATTTTCCTTATTCCATTTTTTTCATTCAACCAGGCCTTTTTTTTAACCACAGCACTGTTACACGCCATAAAACAGTATTTATGAAAATATGCACATGTCAGAAAACATTGATATGATCTGTTTAAAATGTTGACATTCAACATATCTGCAGAAAAATAAACTGTCATTATTTCCCCCTTGAGACTGAGTCGTTTGCAAAATAATATTTTTCCAGCTGACACTGATGTACAGTTTCCTCCAATTTCTGACTGACTGCTATTCTCTAATATGAACAGTAACATCCTATTCAAACGCTGATAAAATCAACATTCCTGAGTTGTTATATAAGTGCTGTCCCTGTTTGTTTTACTGCAGCAGACCTATTATTTGAGATGATATTCAGATAAATTCATAACAAATAACAAATCCACCCTGGAGGTTTTCAATGAATCCGATTATCTCACCATGATCCATAATTATCACATCATTTCCTTTTTTATCCACAAATAGCCTCAGCGGGATCATGTTTGACTGCAACAGAAATGCTTTAAAGGCTCATATTGTGCATTTCTTCTGGTTTTATCAGAAGTTGTGATGTCACTAGCATTTGTAGTTTTAAGAAACAAAAGTCATCACAGTATACTTCAACATCTGACACTTCTTTGAGTATGTCTGTTATTCTCATTTATATTAGTGTGTGGGCAGCGACTGTATAGTTGTGACATCACAACCAAACAATATCAATCGATTAGTCACAAAATATTACATTAATCACCAACTCTTTTGATAATTAATTAATGGATTTTAAATTTTTGAGAAGAAAATATCTTCTCAAATTCTCTGGTTCCAGCTTCTCTTCTCTGATTATTTTCTGGTTTCTTTAGTCTCTATAATAGTAAACTGATGATCTTTGGGTTGTGGACTGATCCACTGATCCACATTTTACAACATTTCATGAACCAAACAATTAATCAATCAATCATTAATCAATAATAATCAACTATTAAAATAGTTATTAGATGCAGCCCTAAATGATTTACCTGAAGGGTTTGAAGAGCATTTGTATAAATCTCTAAAACATAGTTGGCAGTGGTAGTAACATAGTAGGCAAAAGGACGGGATCTTGGCTTGACGTTTATAAATGAAAGGTTTCATTTATAAACGTTCTGCATAGTTTTTTGTGAAATCAAGTGTCTGTGCATGGTTGCTATGGTGGTTGCTATGGACTCTGCTGCACAACATGTCAGAACATGTTAAAGTCCAGATAGCTACAAAAAAATGCAAAAAATCATTCAGTTCTTTATCGTTCCTATGAAAACACAGGAACAATTAACGAGAAGCTTTTCCTCTCTAATTTGTGTAAGTTTTAACTGTTGAAAGATCACGGTGGACGCACGCAGAATCTGCAGCATCTGTTTTCCTGCTGTCAGGTGATGTTTGTGGGGAAGAACCTGCAGATGAGTATGTAAGGAAAAGAAACCCACAAACTGTAGAACTGTGGGATACATGTATTTTGCCCTTCACAGTCACTGAGAAATCAATGTTAAGAACTAAGCTGAGGCATCAAAGACCAGCAGCCTATCTGACCTGCATAGAGCCCCACTGTGGGGTATAATGCAGCATTGTACACCAGTTACTTAAAGACCCATTCATGCAGACACTAAGTAAATGCATAGGACCGTAAGATGGGGGTAGGATACGATTTACAATACTGCCTCCAGCCTTTTTACGATGAAACAATTTACACACAAATGGAAATATATTCAGAGAGAAGAAAAAGAAAAAAAACATCAGATGAAAGTGTTTCTGATTAGAGAAATACAAACCAAAGGTTTTTATTTTCATAGCCTCCTTTGTCTCTCCATAAAAATAGTGTTGCTCAAAATAAACGGTTAAAAGGAAAAACAAAGTCATGTTTCAGTGAGTCCATGGAAAAGCCCCAGTATCAGACATTCATTTAGTTTTACTTGATGCCTCTCTTTTTTCTCTCTCTCCTCCCAAAGCAGAACGGTCAGCAAAGCCCTGTATCACTGCACCACATGTCTGTTCCTTTGAGAAATTAGCATCGAAATGAGCCCTTGCAGAGACAAGTCAGGCAACTGCTGTAATGCATCACTAAATTAGCCCTAAACACTACACAAGCCATTAAGAAGCATGTCAAAACCTAAGGGAAAAAAAAGAAATAACACAAAATGCAACCAATAACAGAACAACGTATTTGCATCAACTGTTATTAGTCTGCATTTCACCTTCTCCAGTTGAATCAGTTGGGAATCATGTGCACACTCAATAAACATGTTAAGATATGCTACAACTAAGAAGCTCTGTCAAATAAATGCAGCTCAGCTCCAGCAAACAGAGGGTTAAACCTTAGCTGCAGAAATTCACTGCAGTCCAAAAGCATTTGGCTGATAGCTACTGAACAGCACATTCTATCTGTGCCATTACACTGCTATCCCTCTGACAAATGTTCCTATCTGTGTGGATTTTACTCGTGTGTCTTATTTTAAAGTCTGGAAATACCGTTTTATTGCATATAATATTTGGCACAGTAAAAACTGGAGCTTAAATCTGGGGCTGTGTTTAGAAACCGGTGCCTGTATAAAGTGTTTTTTTTCTTTTTTACTGCATCCTAAATATGGCCAAAAAACAAACTATATGCCTCTTTTTCTACAGTAGACAGAACCGCCTTCTATCATCAATCACAAAAGCATCTCAGTGTCTTTGTCCTTTTTTTTTTTTTTTTTTTTTTAAATAGAAGTCACCAGTTATTAGAAAATAGTTTCAAATTACTTTCTTTTCTAATATAATCTGCAATAATCTGCAATCTGTCACACCACTGCCTGGTAGTTTCATTTATATATATTTATATTTTTTCATATTTATATACGTATGTATAGGCATGTACAAGAAACAAAAAAAAATGTCTGCTTTGCACTTGCTTTGTACAAAATAAAGTTACCGTTTTTGTTCTTTGTGCATTCTATTGCATGGACTGGTGAGCAGAAAGTGGTGAGCAGAGGTCAGGCAGAGTCACATAGATTCACGCCACTCAGATCTGCGTCTCTTGCACCTTCTCCTTGCCATGAGACGTCTTAATGACGTAGGGATCAGCAATGGTGCTGATGTGGCTGTGATGCTGCCTGACTGAGCGGTGGAGGGAGTTGTTGTGGGTCCAGTGGGCACTGTAGCCACCCTGGCGGGATGAAGCAGAGGACGTGACGTACCCGGGCTTAAAGGTGTTGCTGTTGTGTTCCACTAATGTTGGCAGCACCAACCCAGTGTCGTCAGAGCCGCTCGATCCGGAGGTGGGTGGTGGAACCGGAGGAACTTCCTCCTCCATCTGAATGATCTCTATGGTCCTTGCCGCCGCCACTGTGCTCCTCTGTTGGTGCCGCTTGCGCAGCTTATAGAATGCTATCAACATGGCCGCCGCCAGCAAGGTGACAGCGACAAAACAGCCCACAATGATCTTGGTGGTTTTCATGACCTCATTGAGGCTGGTGGCCGGGCCGCTGGGCACCCGGGGTGTGGTGACGGACACCTGCCGTGGAGTCTGAGTGTTCTGGAACAGCACAGTGGGCGTGGAGATGAAGACGGGCTGGAACACAGACGGCGATGCGGGGACGGTTGGTTTGGGTTTGGGCGTCTCCTCTACAGACGGCTCTAAAACCTCCACGGTGACGGTGGTGAAATATGACAGGTTAGATGTGTTGAGCTCAGCATTGCTGACATTCAAGTAAGCAGAGGCGTTGGAGTTTCCCGCCATGTTGCTCACCATGCAGGTGTAGACGCCAGTGTCCGATGGCAGGACATTGGAGAAATTGAGCGTCCCGTCGTTGAGGACGGAGATCCGTGGGTGGGCGGAACCATGAGTCAGCACCGTCCCGTTGGGGAGGAGCCACCGGACAGAGCTCATGGCCGCCGTGCGGCACCTCAGCTCCGCCACCCTTGCTGCTGAGATGTTCAGATCCCTCGGGGCGTCGAGGATGAATGGCGCTGAGCACTGGAAGGTGGTCTGGTCCACCTCCACAAGGTAGCGCCCCCTCATGTGGGTTGGGGTGTGGCAGCGGCCGCAGCAGGTGGAGTTGGTGGGGATGTATTCTCTGAGCCACCATGAGAGCCACACGACATCACAGTCGCAGCGCCACGGGTTGTGATGCAGGTGCAGCTCCACCAGGTACTGCAGAGGGGTGAAGAGGTTGTGGGGGAGTGAAGACAGGTTGTTATGGGCTAGATTCAACTCGACCAGCGCCGTGATATCATCGAATGCATTTCTCTCAATCGTGGTGATGGCGGAGTTCATAATCCAAAGTTTGCGTAAACTCTTGAGCCCGTGGAATGCGCCAGGCTTCAGCTCGGGAAAAACATTCTCTGAGATCTCCAGCTCTTCCAGCCCCACCAGTGGGGACAGGTGAGGGAACTCCCTCAGGTTGCACATCCCCAGGTTGAGGTACTTGAGGTTCTGGAGGCCCTCGAAGGCCCCATCGGAGATGTACTCCAGTTTCCTTAGCTCTCCTAGGTCCAGCCTCATGAGGGAGGGGACGCGGTTGAAGGCATACGATGGGATGCTTTCGATGGGATTGTTCCGGAGCCATAGCTCTCGCAGCTTTGACAGGTACTCAAATGCTCCGCTGGGGATCACCGTCAGCCGGTTGTCGAACAGCTCCAGCGTGTTGAGGCTAGTCAGACCGTTGAAGGCCCCCACCTCAATCTGCCTGATGGCATTCCTGCCCAGCTGCAGCACCTCCAGGTGGTGCAGGTGCCGGAAAGTGTCTGCCTGGATGGTCTCTATGCTGTTCTCCATCAGGTTCAGGTACCTGGTATTAGCCGGGATGTTGGGGGGCACCCTAACCAGGCCTCGGCGGGTACACACCACCTTGCTGAGCTGGTTAGTGCAGGAGCACACACCTGGGCAGTTCTGGGAGTTGGGCGAGCCCATCACTCGGCCCGTGGACTGGCACACACTGAGGGCGGGCACCATGAGGGACAGCACGGCGAGCAGGGCTGCGTTCCAGGTAGGCTGCACACTAACCTGGCCCAAAGGACTCATGGTGTGGAGGGCTCATTATTCTGCATGGTGGGGGGAGACGGCACACACCAGAAGACAGACCACCCTAGCCCGGCTGGAGCAATGCAAGGCTCCCAAGTTCCATGGACGGTGCAGGGGGACACTGTAGGATGCGACAGGAGGGAACAGAGAGAGAGATTAATATGAGAGAGAAAAGCTGGAAAAACAGTAATGTAAGAAAACAAGGGGCAGTGACATACCTCATCAGTTTGAAACCAGTCCTTCTTGCCTCTTTGCAAATGTTAAAAAGCAACAGCCATGCATCATTCATTTATAATTCCCATCCCTGGAAACACACCGGGTGCAGGTTCGTTCGCCAGGCCCTTTCTGGAAAAGTGAGGTGGTCCCACGATTAACCAAAAGTACAAAATGGCTCCTGGTATAAGAAGCTGAGAGCAACATGGGAAACGCTCACAGGCAGAGGTGAGGCTAGCAGGAACCTGCAGGTGCCCAGATTCTTTCTGCCCCCAATACCTGCTCCCCCTCCAGGCCGCAGACTCCACAATGCAACGAACCACAATGATCCATAGGAACTCCCAAACACAAGAAGAAGAAGAAGAAGAAGAAGAAGAAGAAGAAGAAGAAGAAGAAGAAGAAGAAGAAGTGACCCAGTGAAATAAATTAGAAAAAAAAATCCAGTTCTGACTCGGCTGGTCCTTGCGGTGCAGAGACCTCCCTTGCTGTGACTTTGCCAGGAGCTCGTTGGTCGCTGATTAGCCCCAACGTGACAGAGACCAAGAGATGGGGGGGGAAAAGGGATAAAGCAGAACTCCCAGCACAATCATCCTCCTCTCCTCCTCCGCTTGTACCCTCCTCCTCCGTGCTCCTCTCGCTTCCTCCCAGCGTCAGGCTGGCCCTGGTCAGACCAGCTGCAAGCTTCCGTGTGCACAGTTAGCAGTAATCCGTCTATTCCTCCTGGGGGGAGGAGAGGTGCGAGTGTGTAAGGGGGGTGGTGCTGGGTGGGGGGTGGAGAAGGAGACGCGCTGCGCTGTTGGAGCTTTGCAAAAGGCTGTTGGGAGAGAGAGAGAGAGAGAGGAGTTCTCTTCTGCGACGACAGCAAAAAGAGAAGCTGGGAGGCTGCGTTGAAGTATCTGTATCCATAAACAGAGAGAGGAGCTGCTGAGGATCCTTCAATCCACTTGCTGTTCGCCTCCTGCTGCTCTGCTAGTTGCTCCTCCAGGGCTGAGGTAGTAAGTTGTGGCAGTTCGCCATGTGTGTGGATGTCAGACCTGCGGCTGGCGGGTGGACTGCTGCAGTAGCTGGGATAGAAAAGAGAGAGAGGGGGGGCACAGACAGATCAAGAGCGAGGGAAAGATAGAGTGCACAAAGGAGAGAGGGAGAGATAGAGGAGGAGGAGGAGGAGCAGCAAGCGCTCAAACAGGCAGCTGACCGCCACCACGCAGCAGGAGCAGCATCCTAATCCACGTCTCCTCTTCTTGTTTATTCTTCAGCCCATCTCTTTCTTTCTTTCCTGCGATGTGTTGGTGTTGCGGTGAGATGCTCTGCCCCCCTCCCTCCCTTTGTCCTTCAGCGGGAACGTGAATGTACTGCTGACGCACTCCTCTCAGCTGCTCGCAGCCTCAGAGCAGTGCATCGGTTTGATGCAGTGTTCCTGTGTATTAACGGATCCCTCCTCCTCCTCCTCCTCCTCCCGATCGCTCCTTCTCCTCCTCCCTCCCTCACCTGAGCTTCTCCTTCTCCTCTTCTTCTTCTTCTTCTTCTTCTTCTCTTTACTCCACTTCACTTTCCCTTCCCCACCAAACCTGTCCTCAAAATCAAAACCCTCCTGAAAATCTCACACAGAGCTGAGTGATCAGAGTTCTATTTGCTCCGAGTCTGAGTAGTGGTTGTTTCTGTCTCTTCAACACAGCAGCGTGAGAAAAAGTGTTTCCCTCATACATTAGGTCAAATAACTCAGTATTTCTGTTGATTTTCTTATTTTCTCAGCTGTGCAGGATGTGTCAAGTGTGTGTGTGTGTGTGTGTGTGTGTGTGTGTGTGTGTGTGTGTGTGTGTGTGTGTGTGTGTGTGTGTGTGTGTGTGTGTGTGTGTGTGTGTGAAGGTGGGGGGGTTGGGTCGGGGGTCTGTGACATCACAGAGGACTGAAACGCTGACTCTGCTCCTCTGTGTCTGCTGCTGCTGGGCAGTCAGTCGCCTGCTCCGGGAGGAGGAGGAAGATGAAAGAGCTGCACACAGTTATCTCTTAGAAAGATGAGAGGGAATGACGGAGAGATAGAGAGGGGGGGCAGGAGATATATCCACGTCCTTGGTGAAATAGGGTAGAGGAGCCCTATAGAAGGAAGAGAGGAATTAGATAAAAGAGAATAGAGAAGATTAAGAATGAGGATGAAGCATAGAATCTCCTCAGTGCAGAGGAGAAAGAAGGATGAGGATTAGAGGATGAGGAGGAGTGTTGATAGTTTTGGATTAAACATCATTTGAATGCAGGAAGGAGTCTCCCTCTCTCCTCTGGTTAATGACCACATTCTCTTTCTTCCTGCTTCCCTCCCATCACATATATTATATTATATTAGGGTCCATACAAAAAAAATAATACACATGGACAATAATGAATGTGCCACTATCAATTCCAGTTTTAATTACGATTTATAAAAAGAATGATTGGAATTTTAATTACCATGATGTAAAGATGTTATTGAAAAATTCTCTGTGGCCACAACCCAGTTTATCTTACTGCTGTTTCTGCAGATATGTTGAATATCATCATCTTTTCATACTGATTATGGTTAAAGCTGTGATTAAAACATGATTAGGTTTAAGCACAAAACCACTGGTTAGGGTTAAAAATACCAAACATCCAGTTCAGCAGAATCAAAACTGTTTCTCCTGCAGCTTTTTCCAACTCCATGAGTCCAAGAGACAAAGAAAAGAGAACCTGAAGATCGACATCATGTCTGTTATGTGACCTTCAACATATCAACATGTGTTTTATAGAAACGTGAATGTTTCCCTCTGAAATTGAGCTGTTCACACTGAACAATAAACAATGAAAGGATCAAGGATTCTGTATAAAAATAACATGTTATTATGGTGTGTGTATTGTGTTTCAAGTGGATCTCCCTTGTTTGTGCAAACATATATAAATATGGATCAAATCAATGGTCTACTATATTAGATATAATGCTCAGTATTAACAGGAGATGTCCAGATCAGGTCAATCAATCCATTAACCCTTATTCTTCATGTAATCACTTGCAAATGCAGAGAATATCCCATTGTCTCCTTCAGGTGTGCAGCAGAAAAAATAATGATAAGCAAAGAAATAACTGGAAGGAATTAAAAGAAAAAAAGGCTAAATCAAAATGAGTTAAAGTGACCCTGACGAGTTTATTTCTAGTTATGAAACAGTCTCATGTTAATGTGGTTGAATCTACACCAACACTGGTTTCTGTGCCCATTTTTGACAAAGGTTGTTTGTGAGAGCTACTCAACAGGCGGCCCGTGGGCCACTTCCTGCCCATGTCAGCTTGTTTCATGGCCCCCAATGTGCCTGTTTTTTTGGATGTACAATGATAACTGCGGAAGCTGTCAGACACAGATAAAACAAGGGAGATGCACAAAACCCCAGAATCTGTATAACAACACTGCTTTATACAGATTCTGGGGTGAAACTCTCAGCCTTTCATGTCGTTATATTTTGTCAGAGCAGCAACAACCAGACCTGAGAGACTGAAATAAAACACACTCAGAGTCTCACTGGGGAAATAAACTTGGTATTTTTGTTCCATATTCAGCAATATTCTGAAAACTAAGTTAACATGAATCTACACTGAAAATAAAACAACACTTGACCTGTTTGTAAATACAGCCACTACACTACATTTAGTCAAATTGAGGATATTACAAATAGGGGCGACACAGTGGCGCAGGGGTTAGCGCTGTTGCCTCACAGCAAGAAGGTCGCAGGTTCAAGACCTCCTTGGTCCGGGGTCTGGGACCTTTCTGTGTGGAGTTTGCATGTTCTCCCCATGTCTGCATGGGTTTTCACCGGGTACTCCGGCTTCCTCCCACAGTCCAAAAACATGCTCAGGTTAATTGGCTCTCGCCATAACGTGGCGAGATTAATCAACAATTCGTTGTGGCTCTAATCTACAGCTTTGTGTGTAATCCTTGATTTTTACAATGCATGTATTCATTGTTTATTATTATTTATGAGGGTTGATGCACATTAATAGAGGGTTCAGCTTCACATCAATCTAAATGAGCTGGATTCAGTTTGAAATAAAGATAATAAATACAATGCACAACATGGCATGAATACAAAATAAGTACAATACAATTCAATAAAAACATCTCTTAAAGATAGAGAAAAAGAAATAGAAAGTGTTTGAATCATTTGCCAAATAAAGTCAAGTAAAAGAGGAAAGAAAATTTCACGGATTCTGTTTTATGATCAAAGGCTTTCAAAGCAAATGAAAAACAAAGGAGGAATAAAAATTCACTAACCGTTGAGAGTGTCTGTGTGAAGTGTGTGTGAAGTGTGTGTGTGTTCCTGTTAGATATGGAGCAGCAGAGGGAAGTGTTAGTTAAGGTGCACCAGGCAGGTTGGGTCAGATAATTTATGGCCATAGTTGTAGCTGCTGTGTTAATGTTGTTACAGGGGCCACAAGCATGAAAAGGTCAGTTAGCACAGTGAATAAATGACATTTCCTGCAGCTGGCTCCTCTCCGTCCTTCTGTCCGTCTCCTCTGTCCACGGACCCATAGTTATTATGGTCAGCTGCTGCTTCTCCCTTTAAATATGGCCAATGCATCCTGGGTTGAGAATTTATCATCGTGGGAAAATGAAAATATAGAGAGCAGTAAATCACAAGATGTTATGGAATTACTCTGTAGTCTGATAAAGCATCTTGTGTTACCATCTGCCAATTAAAGAACATTAATAATTCAAGAAGACTGGTCTGTTAAAATGTTGCATATTATGAGCTGGATGTTTTATCTGTGCAGATAATCTGAGTTTGGCTCCTTCACATTGAATGATGAATTTTCTGTCTAGTGCTTCTCTCACTAATATTAATGAGCATCTCCTCTGATTGGCTGATTTGAATGGCTGTGAATGAGACATAAGATCCTAAACCCTCTATTGTCACTACACCTAGGAGGTGCAACGAAATTAGGGGTATTCCAACAGCAGCAGCAGCACGTACAGTAAATATTTACAATAACAACAGTACAACGTGCAAGTGAGAAGAAAATATGAATATAAAATATGAAATATAAAATATAAAATAAGAGATTAAAAGTGACTGGTGTGTGAAATAAGGTGCAGTGGAGGACATCACAACTTCACCAATGACAGCTGATTTTAAGGCTCAGTTTCTGTGTGTATTGCTCAGAGGGCTCAGTCCTTGATTACAGAAGTTATTAGTTGACTAATAATCATTTGACTTATCAACTATTTAATTAGTCTTTGATTAAACAGTTTTCCACATCAAATGAGTCAAGCAGAGAAATGTTCATGAAAAGCCCTCAGCCGATGAGACAAAACCAATCAATCGATGATGAGGATCAGATGATCTGTTGTTTGAACTGAGACTGTTTCCCAGTGAAGCAGAAACAGGAAACAGGAAGCGTCTCTGGGCCAAAGCCTTTCTATCTGTGCTGAGGGGGCGTGGCTACACTAAGGACAGTTTGGTCAATACCTCAGCGGGAGGGAGGAGGCAGCTCTGTGTAAATTTAGTATAATTATTTTGTCTTTTCATCTTTTTTTTTTTTTTTACTTTTTATCTAAGAATTTTTGTATTTTTATCTCATTTTTTGTCTATTCTTACTATTTAATATAATATTTTTAGTTTAATCTGGACTGAGATTAAATTGATTAAAATTGAGAAAAAAAGGAAAGAAAAAACATGAAGTGAAATACTTGCAAGTTGTACGGATGGAATTTACATGTATGAATGTCCACTGCCTACCCTGCCACAGACCTCACCACACACCACTGCTGTGTGACCCAGTTAGCCTCTGTTGGCTGAAGGTGTGTGTATTGTTAAAATGTCCCTCTCACCCTCTCATGGGGTTGTACCTGTCATCTTCAAATACACACACACACACACACATATATATATGTGTGTGTGTGTGTGTGTGTGTGTGTGTGTGTGTATGACAGCAGCTTGGGTCTGAACTGAGTTTGCTGATCTTACACATGCTGCTTCTTTCCTGAGAATCTGTTGAGTCTGACACTGCTGCTAACATTGCTGCAACTAACTGCTGCTGCTGCTAACACTGCTGCTGCTAATATAAGCGGTCTGTTTTATGCAATGTGTTCGTGTGTTTAAGAAAGAAGTGGGAAACGGCTGGTCTGCAAATTTCCTGTACAAAAAACATAAATTCAGTACAAACCTTCTTTCATGCCCTCTTCTTCTAGATGACCCTGTCCTTTTTACCTTTGAATTTGTTTATTTTAATTATTTGAGCTTGGACTTGAACTGATTCATTCATGGACATTTTTTGCATTTCAAGATGGACTTTTATTGATTTCCTTTGCCTTACCAAAGAGAATTTTATTTTGAAAACAGAAGCTGTGGGACTGTGCACAGGAAAAGGTGGACTGGTTGAGGCAAAGCCACGATTGAGTGGAAAAGGTTTGGAAGCCTCACTGATAGGGCACTAAGCTCTTACATTGTCGGGCCATATCATGTTTTATCATTTGTTTTGTGTCTATATTCATGGTTTATTTAAAGTTTTGGTGGTTCACCAACATGTTTACTTCGTTTGATACCAAATATCAATAAATACCACTTTGACACAAGTTTTTGAGCCAACCTGACCATCTATCACCGTGTTTCCATTCACTGCGAGATGACAAGTTAAGAAGAATGACCATCCAATGTGTTTACATCAAGCGCAGAGGTCCATAACCTATGTGGACAGAAACCAGCACAAGAAGGCTTCGAGCAATCCATGGGGTTTCAGTCGGCGGGGAGGACTCGGACACCACGGGCAGCGAGCGGACAAACAAGATAAAGCTGACAGGTTTGAGTGAACGCAACAGATTGCATCCGCAACTCTGTGACGTATTTCCAATGCCTCCCGACTACAACGTGATCGGTGATAGAGAGACTTTCCATTTTGAAGTAAACAAAGGTGGACTCTCGCTAAAAAAAAAGGCACTTCCAACTACAAATGTGTGTTTCTTCCCGGTTCCCGGATGTATGGAAATTTAAAGCTACCCTTTCTTACATTCCTTGTGGACTTGATGCTACAGTGATTAATATTATTGTGTTGTTCTGTTTGACTTGATATTTAGGCTGTTAATATTTCAGTTATTATAGCCTATTGTAGATGATTAACATATTTTCTTCTGCCTATACAAAAGTATTTTCACTCGCCTGTTTATCGGTACTGAAATGGTTTAAATGCTATATGCAAGTTAAAGGTATCTAAAATGTTTCAGCCTGACTCACCACATTTAGATCCAAACAAGGTTGAATCTAATACTGATATTGATGATGAATATACTGAAGCAGAGTTAGGGGAATATCAAGGGGAAGAGCAAACATTAGAGTAGACATTAACTAATATAGAAACTCCAACCAAGTATGCCCAAACTGAGGAACAAGGTCCACGACACACTGAACGCAACCATGCCCCTACTGAAAAAATGCTTGCCTATCAGAAAGAAGAGGCAGAGAAAAACACTGGAGCCTTCAATGTTCATGAGAGACCCTATCCAGTTCATGGAGTGGATAGGGTTATACTTATCAACGCAGTTATACTTATCAATTAAACCCGGTCGGGTTTAATTGATAAGTATAGCTGCGTGTCATATGCGTAGCAGTGGACATTAATGCCATGTTTTCTAATAATATTACCCAAGGGCAGCATATATAGAGTAAACAAAATGAGCCCAAGGACCAAACCTTGTGGGGCATTGTAAGTGACTCTTGAATATAATGACGATTGCTGGTCAAAACTAACAAACTAGAACCTATTAGATAAATAGGATTTAAACCAGCAGAGGGTGGATCCTGTAATGCCTATGTCCCGTTCCAATATCTGCAGTAAGATGCTGTGGTTGATTGTGTCAAAAGCAGCACTTTTGACACAACTGGGAAGAAACACACATTTGTAGTTGGAAGCGCCTTTTTTTTTTTTTTTTTTTGCTTAGCGAGAGTCGTTTTTTCTGAGTCCGCCTTTGAGGCTAGTACATAAACTTAGCACTTGTGTTAGAGACATAAAAACCTCGATGTCCGTTAATTATCTGTTACTCAACCCTGATAAAACAGAAGTTATTATATTAGGCCTGAAAAGTGTTAGAGAGTCCGTATCTGAGCAGATAGTCACTCTGGATAATGTGAGGATAGCCTCTAGTGCCACAGTTAAAAACCTAGGAGCTTTACTTGAGCCAGACTTATCATTCAAAGCTCTTATCAATCAAGCCTGTAGAACAGCCTTCTTTCACCTGCTTAACAAAGCCAAAATTAGAAATATCTTATCTAAAAATTATGCTGAAAAACTAATCCATGTGTTTGTTACATCTAGACTAGATTACTGTAACTCCCTACTTGTAGCGTGTCCTAAAAGTTCCCTAAAAAGTTTTCAGCTGGTTCAAAACGCAGCGGTTCGTTTATTAACAGGAACTAATAGAAGAGAGCACATCAGCCCCATACTCCAAGCCCTTCATTGGCTTCCTGTTGAGTTCAGAATTAAATTTAAAATCTTACTTCCAACTTATAAAAGCATTAATGGTATGGGCCCCTCTTATCTTAATCCAAACAGAACACTTCGCTCTCAGAATGCAGGTCTACTGGTAGTTCCATGGGTCCATAAAAGTACAGTAGGAGCTAGAGCCTTTAGTTACCAAGCCCCTGTTTTATGGAACCAACTCCCAACTAATATTAAAGAGGCCGACACAGTCTGTGCATTTAAGGTTAGATTGAAAACATTCCTGTTCCAAAAGGCCTATGGTCAGGGTAGCTAGAGGTAAACTTAAACCCACAGTTCAGTCTAAGCTGCCCTAGGAGTGAGAATGTACAGTGCACTGAGCCTTATCATCTCTTTCTGGTACCATGTACCACTGTCTGTCATTAATAAATAGTATCTAGTTTATACTTTGTGTCTTTCTCTCTTTGACTCTTTGAGTCCTTCTCCACACTCCCCTTTGGGGGAGTGGCTACTGTTCCAGTTCAACCGCACAAGACCCAATGATGACGACTCCTGATGTGAATCATCGAGGCCCCTGATGAACCTACTACTACTCCTTCACCTGCCTGGTTGGACCCACCCTTCTGCCCCCACCCTACGACATCTCTACAGACTGAAACATCTTTATAGACTATTACTTCATCATCAGATGGATGTCTGTCAGTCCTGGTTCATCTATAGCCTGTCCATTCATGGGAGTGGATCTCACTTCACTCACCTTCACTGTGGTTCTCCCCGAGGTTTTTTCTTTCCCACTGGGTTTTGGAGTTTTTCCTTGCTGAGAAGGAGGGTCTATGGGGGGGAGGTCGGAGCCGCTTTGGACTGAATTTTGTGAAGCACTTTGAGACAACTGTGTTGTAATATTGGGCTATATAAATAAAAATGAATTGAATTGAACTCGCTATGGCCAGACTCAATCTTTTGAGAAGAAGGTTATCCAAAGACAAGACTTTCCATCAACATTACACAGACTTTATGAAGGAGATCATAGACAGAGGAGATGCAGAGGAAACTAAGGAAGTTGGCATTGAGAGAGAGAGCTGGTACTTAAGTCATCATGGTGTATATCAATCAAAGAAGCCAGGATAGCTGCGTCTGGTCTTTGACTGCTCCGCAAAATATGAGAACACATGTCTAAATGATCATCTACTTCAAGGGCCAGACTTTATCAATAACTTGAATGTCATTCTCATCAGATTTCGTCAACACCCAGTAGCGCTGATGTGTGATGTCGAGAAGATGTTCCACCAGTTTTATATTGATGAAGCAGACAGAACCTATCTGTGCTTTCTCTGGTGGAAGGATGGCAACTAGGAATGACCCTGTCCTTTTTACCTTTGAATTAGTTTATTTGAATTATTATTTGAGCTTGGACTTTAACTGATTCATTCATGGACATTTTATGCATTTCAAGATGGACGGAAACTGTGGGACTGCACACAGGAAAAGGAGGACTGGTTGAGGCAAAGCCACAATTGAATGGAAAACGGTTGAAAGCCTTGCTGATAGGGCATTAAGCTCTTACATTGTTGGGCCATATCATATGTTTTACCATTTGTTTTGTGTCTATATTCATGGTTTCTGTAAAGTTTTGGTCCTTCACAGACATGTTTACTTCATTTGATTTCAATAAATACCGCTTTGACACAAGTTTTTGAACCAACCTGACCACCTTTCCTTTTTGGAGAAAAGCCAAGTGCGGGGAATTGTGCACAAACAGGCAGTGACCTTGCTGTGATGGCAAAGGTCAAGTAACAAAAAAAAAAAATTAAGTTTGAGTAGCTGCATCCTGAATTAGGTGCTGGTTGTAACTCTGGCAGCTTTCTATATTGGCTGGAGGTAACTGGGCATTTGGGGGCACTGAAAACACATTTGACATGAATGATGAGATGAAGCTCTGTCATTTGAAAGGCACAGGATTGCATCATCCATAGACCAGGGTGTTGGTTACACTAGCTCCTTCTTCTGATTCAGTATCACATGACTCCATTTCAGTCGTCACCACCGGCAGGAAACTGTTGTCCAGCACCAGGTTTAAGTGCGCAACGTTTATGTCACCTTTGCCATCCTCCATCTTATATGCTTAAGTCTGCATGTTTCTGTCTTTGAATGTGTACACTGTTGCATTCCGCCCAGCTTTGTCTTTCCTCCCTCACTTTTGTTGATGATGAGTACTCTATCTCCCATGTTCAGATGAGTGCCTTTCAGTTTTCTGCTGTAGCCTTTTGCTTGTTTGTCCTGCTCTATGACAGCATACCCGAGGGCCCTTGGACACCAGGTCCCAGAGGGCCATTGTCATACGAACTGATGGAATCTCACACACCATGCACACCCATTGCAAACCAGGAAAGTGATTAAACTCCACCTTAATTAGACCGGAACTGTGTATATGAAGAACAATGTCAAAACGAGACCATAATTACAAGCCATTATGTCAAAGATTGTCTAGTGCAACTAAAGCTGACACAAACACTAGCTTGGTACTGTTGTGCACACAAAGGTGATAAATATTTTCATATTGGCTGAGCCTGGAGCTTGTGACCCTTCCCCCAACAGTAAACCTCGTTTCACACCTTCCAGCAACCAGCAACAAGGATTAACAAAGAGCAATTGAGCCTGCATGAAGGATCTACTCCACAATAGACAACACAGCTGCAACTTCTTTAGACACCACACAAGGAAGGAGAACCAGAGAGCAACTCTTCTCCTTCCTTTCATGGACTGGTAATATGACTTGGACAGAACAGAACATTAACAAACATGGTTAAACAAGACTGTTGAACTTAATGTTTAGATTCTAGGCTACAGTTCACTGTGTTTTCAGCTTGTAAGAAGGTTTAGTTTCATGTTAGTGTCCCAAACTGCATGATACTAACCTGTCTGCAACATGACACCTTGAAACACACACTAAGTGACATTAAGCGTACACGCACGCACACGCGCACACGCGCGCACACACACACACACACACACACACACACACACACACACACACACACACACACACACACACACACATTAGCATTAAGTTAATTGTTAAACTGACTTTGAAATTAATAGTTTATTACATTTCAATGAGCAGTGCCTGGTTTCCTCCAAACATGATGCCTGGCATTCACACCAAAGAGTTCAATCTTTGTCTCATAAGACCAGAGAATGTTGTTCCTCATGGTCTGAGAGTCCTTCAGGTGCTTCTTGTCAAACTCCAGGTGGGCTGCCATGTGCCTTTTACTAACGAGTGGCTTCCCTCTGGCCACTCTACCATACAGGCCTGATTGGTGGATTGCTGCAGAGATGGTTGACCTCCTGGAAGGTTCTCCTCTCTCCACAGAGGAACACTGGAGCTCTGACAGAGTGACCATCGGGTTCTTAGTCACCTTCCTGACTAAGGCCCTTCTCCCCTGATTTCTCAGTTTAAATGGCTGACCAGCTCTAAGAAGAGTCCTGGTGGTTCTGAACTTCTTCCATTTACAGATGATGGAGGCCACTGTGCTCATTGGGACCTTCAAAGAAGCAGAAATGTTTCTGTACCCTTCCCCAGATTTGTACCTTGGGACAATCCTGTCTCTGAGGTCTACAGACAATTCCTTTGACTTCCTGCTTGGTTTGTGCTCTGACATCACTGTCAACTGTGGGACCTTATATAGACAGGTGTGTGCCTTTCCTAGTCATGTCCAATCAACTGAATTTACCACAGGTGGACTCCAATTAAGCTGTAGAAACATCTCAAGGATGATTAGAGGAAACAGGATGAACCTGAACTTAATTTTGAGCTTCATGGCAAAGGCTGTGAATACTTATGTACATGTGGTTTATTAGTTTTTTATTTTTAATAAATTTTCAAAAATCTCCAAACCTTTTTCACGTTGTCATTATAGGGTGTTGATATATATATATATATATATATATATATATATATATACACATTGTGTGGTTGCAGCTGCTGCTTCTCTAACACAGTCACACACCATCATGCTGCTGCAGCAGCAGAGAAAACAAAGCATCTTCTGCTTAGTTACAGTTAGGGAGTGTTTCAGCTGCAGCTTAGCCTCCTTCATAAGTAGAGCTGAATGATCTAATTGGCCACTATTGGCCATTACCTTGCCTTAGCTACTGCGCCATGCCTCCTGGCCCCTGTGGATCCTCCGCTGCTCAGCCTGAGCTCAGCGTGACCGGTCAGCAAAGTGCTGGAGCAGCATTTGGCCTGAGAACAGAGCAGTGGACGGTAAGAGAGCAGAGCCCGGTGGAAAGTGGATCGATGAGCCCTGTATTCATTAACCCTCGCTCACGGCTCCCTTCCCTCCCCAGTCGCAGCCCCGCCATTTTAGGACGGGTGATTTATTAGCTGTCCTGGCTCAGTCAGCACCATTGACCCAGTGTCTGAGGAGAGTTGACTCACACCAGGATGAACCGATTCCCTCGCTGTGGGCTGGACTCGCTCAGCCAGCCGGCACCGCTCAGAGGAACCTAGCTGCAAGAACCAGGAGCGTCAACATATATTTATAGACAGGTGGCCATCACACAAGTAAACATGAAGTTATTGTTGGTTCTTCATACTATTAAAGGTTTAATAATGGATATTTAATTGTAAAATTATATGATTATTGTAAAATTAACCCAGACAAAGTTTATTTAACCATCTATTGTATAGTTTTGACATAGGGCAACAATTACTTTATCATAATTTTTCTAAAAAGCTGCCCTATATAATGTATGTTTTTACAGCCAGGTATGAAAATGGTGCCTTTATGTTGAAAGAAATACAATTAATAAGGTCACATGACCAGGATATCCTGTCCCTTTTGCTCATGGACATTTGACATGTGAGCATCATTGTCTCACAACCGAAGGTTTTATTTTATTCAGAAATTTTCAGAAAACAAAATGTATTTCACTATCTAGGGTAAGTAAACTTTATTTAGTTATTCTTTTTTTTTTTTTTTTTTTACTGATAATTCAATTTTGATTGTATAAGTCCCATTGACTTACATAGCATGAAACTATCCTGAGACTATGTGTACATGATATTTTTTGTAAAATACCTATAATTTCGGCCATTTTAAGTAATAAAAACATTCAAAATACAATTACAGTAGTAATTACATTAGCAAAAACCATAACATTATTTGCAGTAAATAAAGAAAACTGATGAAAAATGAGGTTATGACTTTGAAATAAAGAATATATTTATTTATTACTCTAAACTGTTTAAATTCACCTCCATCAGCAAGACCTCACTGAGTATTTATTTGGAGCAGAAGTACAGAACAAAAAACTGAAGAAGAAGAAGGACAAAGGTCAGAGAAGGACGATACAGTCCTTGGAGTCATGGGTTATGTCATGGGACTTTACTTTAATTTTTAACTTTAAAATTTAGATAAAATTTTGAATAAATTTTGGTCCAGACCAACAATCCACAACCCAAAGACCATCAGTTTACTATTATAGAGACTAAAGAAACCAGGAAATAATCAGAGAAGAGAAGATGGAACCAGAGAATTTGGACATTTTATTCTTAGCAATAACTTAAATCCATTAATTAATTATCACAATTAATATTTTCATTAATTATAGTTGGTGAATATTCTAATAGTTCGCAACTAATTCATTAATCAACTGAACAGCTCAAATGAACAGTCGCTTGTAGCAATATTATTTATTATTCAGCTCATAATCATACTTTTTAGTTATGCGTCATTTAAAGTCATAAAATGTTTACAATCAAACTGCATCATATATTTAGTATTATTTATTATGATTGTTATTTAATCACTGCTGAACTTCTGGTTAGACGATGTCTGCATTTCGCTGCCTTGTATTTGTGACATAGGCAGTGACAATACATTTAAATCTAATCTGATCTGATGTAATAGGTCTTTTTCATATGCACTATGCTGCTTGGGGAGATGTGGCTGTTTTAATATTTCATGCACTGACAATAAAGATAATTGAACTATTGCGTATGTTACTTGTTTGTAAAGTGTTAAATCTGTCAAATCAATTATAAAACTAAACTTAATAAAATTAAACTTTATTTGGAAAACATGAATTAATTTATATTTGCAAACTTTAAGAGCTGGTGGCAAAAGAAAAAAAACTGTGTTGCTGTTGTAAGATAATAAAGTATGAGTGGTGTAGTAGACAAACACACAAACTAATAAACACTTATCTTTCTTTTCTTTTGTGCAGTGCCAAATATCTCCTGAGGTGCTGGTGACAGTCTGGTGATGTTGCCCATTGACTCTGGTCATGGGCCAAACACATCAGGCTCAGAGTCAGGAACCCAGAAGAAGACTGATGAAAGTGCTTCTGAAATTGCTAAAGCTACTCAAGATGCTTAAACTACTGAAGCTAATGGTTTTACAGAGCCCCTGCATATTGCAGGATCCCCTACAGTCTCTTTATCACAGCTGAACTCATTATTAAACTCCATTACAGATGAACATGTCTCCAACACAGATAAACAGGTAAATGTTATTACAGTCACTGACTCTGACCCTAAGCGTTGAGGACATTTTACAATCAGCAACTCTTAAAGTTTGATCAAAAGGTAGCAATGCTAATGTTGAGGTGGTGGCTCTGTTCGCTCTGCAAAATTAATTCATTTGTTAGTGTTCATACAGATGCATAATGTTTGAAAACAAAGCCATTTCCTGAAACGCTTCATAACTTATTAATGTGTGTATAAATTAATTTATTGTCTCTTTCATACATTTGCATCATCAGGCTCCCAAGTTGTCAACCTGACAGTTTCCTGCCACTGCAGCAGATATCAAGCCTGAGTTCAGTCCAGTGTCTGCTGATAGACAGTAAAGTGGCAGCTGACATGTTGTTTCAGAGGTCAATTAATGGACATGTTTGTCTATTTGCAGGCTGATTCAGGAAGAAAAACAAAAAGGTCAAAATGTCACTTTTAGAAAAACACTTTTTCATCCTTCACAGCATGACTGACACAAAGGGAAGTAAAGTAATTTGTTTTGATGTTATTTGATCTTAAATCTTACTGAAAGCTGGAAGGACTGAACAATTTTGCATAATATTATTAAAACCACAACACATGAAATATTTGTCAAAGCCGAATGTGTGAAACTACTAATTTTAAATGTGATATTGTCGTTCTACCTGCTTGTTGTATTCTACAGTAGAGCTACAACCATTAGTCGATTAATTGATTAGTAGCCAACTATTTCATTGATTACTAACTATTTTGATAATCAATCAATAGATTTGAATTATTTTTTATGAAGAAAATGTCCAAATTCTCTGCTTCCAGCTTCTCTTCTCTGATTATTTTCTTGTTTCTTTAGTCTTTAATAATTATAAACTGATTTTTATAACCATTACATAACCATAACATTTTAGGTTAATTCTTCAGCTTTAAGTAACATCGATCAACATTTTACACCATTTTATGAACCAAACAAATCAGAACTATCAGAACTAACTATCAGAATAGTGGTTAGTTGCAGCCCTAGTTATTTGCTGTATTTGTATTTTGAAGCATCCAATTAGAAAAGGTAGAGGAAAAAAGCAAAATCCAAGAATTTACTTCCTCAATTTCATTAAATGCCTCTTGATTCAATTGGTTTCACATTCATTCGTGGTCAGACAGATTTTTGCTAGAACTATAATGATTAAGTGATTGATCAATTAGTTGCCATTTTGATGAGTCATAACTACAAAATGTCAAAACTGTCAAAACATTCCATCACTTATAAAATCTAGAAAAATAACTGATCTCCCAACAGAATCAGAAAATTCAAGATAATTCTTCTGAATGTTGAATTAACACTCTAACGCATGAAATATTACTCAGACATGGTAAAACATGTTTTGAAAGTTGTATTACTTAAAATAATATATATTTATATATTATATATATTTAATAAATATAAGAAAAAGTTGTAGTCTCAGGTTAGTTTCATGCTTATACGTCAATGGGACTCCATTAGGTTGTATACACTAGGAAGTTTTTTTTTTTTTTTTTTTTTTAATGCTCCTATGTTAAATGTCTATGAACAAACAGGATATCCTGGTCACATGACCACTATTTTATGAACCAAAATGAATCAATTAATCCTTTTATTAATTGACAGATTAACTGACTCATCAGTTTGCTATTTCAAAAGACTAAAGAAACCAGAGAATGTTTCTTCTTAGAAAAAACTCAAATCCGTAATCGATTACCCAAATAATCTGCAGTTGCAGCTCTAATCAAAGATTCTCAGTTTACTATTATAGACGACTAAAGAAACCAGAAAATAATCAGATTTGAGTCAAACTTAATTTGTATTGCCCAAAATCACAGACTCGCCTCAATGGGCTTCACAGTTTGTACAACAGCAACACAACATCCGCTTCCTTAGACCGTCATGCCGTACAAGGAAAAACTCCTGAACAAAACCTTTAACAGGGAAAAAAAAGGGTTCTAAACCTCAGGAAGAGAAACAAAGGAGGATCCTCTACCAGGACAGACAGGCTGCAATAGATGATTTGAACAGGATGGAACCTATACATTTAGAACAGGAAAAGTTGAGTATGACAGAATAACAGAAGTATATTTAAAGGTGGAGTGGGAGATCTTGGAAAAAACGGTTACAGCTATTCAACACAAGTGAGATTTTGAAAATATACACTCCCTCCCCTCCTCCCAAAGGCTCGGCCTCCTCCTCTTCAGCTCACCCCTCGAAACCACGCCTTCACGATTCATGGATACATGAACGCGCACACTCTCGAGGGGTCACAGGTGTTCACGAGCATTCACGCCAATAGCATGACAGACAGTGACCGCTTTACTAACTTCAAGCAATGTCGTCTTCACAAGATTTGTGAACATCGTATTGAACGTAAACAGTCTTTCATTATTGTAATTTCAAGAATATTGACATACAATTCAAACTAGAGTATCTGTTAGATTTCCACTAGTTGATTGGATACGTGTGTCAATTACTTTGTTATTGCAGTAATGATACGATGTACGTAGCCTGCTGTATCGTGTCCCTAGCCAGCCATCATAGGTTACAGTCACAGACATGGATTATTTTATAAGTAGTATGCATTTGCCTGTAGTAGCCTACCACATACCTGAATTTGAATGATTTATGTTCCTGACTTATTTACTTGCGGGCGCTTTATTTCACGGGCAACAAACGGAACGACTCACACGGGGGTATGGGGTATCTCTGGGATAAAGGCACCTTTCTGTTGTAGTCACCATAAATTTGCGATAATCAAATTGCGGTAATCACAGTATTATTCACGTGTTAATTTTGTATTTAGAGTTCGTTCTTCTGTTAGCTTCCGCATGGCTGTTGCTTTTTCAAGAACAGTTTACCCCTTGGTTTTGCTGCCAGTCGACGTCTTCTTCTCTGCCATTGTTGCAACGATATATCTGTGCGCGCTAACGACGATGACACATGAACGCGCAAAATGGGGGGAGGGGTCGAGTGGGAGGGGGAGGGGGTGGAGCGGGGAGTCATTGGGAAGGGAGGGGTGGGAGTGTGCGCATAGGTATTTGATGGGCGTATTAGACAGCCAATAAATGTAAAGATGAGCAGTACATTGATTGGTCAGAGTGAGTCAGTCATTTTCTATACCTGCTTATCCTCATTAGGGTCGCAGGGGTCTGCTGGAGCCTATCCCAGCGCATTACGGCAAGAGGCAGGGATACACCCCAGATGGTCGGACCAAGGAGGTCTTGAACCTGCGACCTTCTTGCTGTGAGGCAACAGCGCTAACCCCTGCGCCACCATGTCACCCATTGGTCAGAGTTTTCCTCTGAATACACCCTCTAGACCGGACCAAAATGTTTTGAGTTTTTTGCAAACATTCTATTTTAGTGTGTGCAGTGGGAATGTGAAAAGGTTTTCAGGCAATATTTTAAAAAATGTTGCAAAAAAGAATCACCCACCCCACCTTTAATTGTGGTGAGGTGACAGGATCCATTGCAGCTTCCAGGGTTCAGCAGGACAGAATCTGATCCTCCAACAACAGAAACTCCTTCAATGGCTGAACTGCAGCATGGTCTGAGAATGAGGAGAAAACACAGGACAGGACTCCAGGAAAAAAACAGAGCAAAACGGTGCATTAGTGGGTCATGAGTGCTACAGATAGAAGAAAGAACGAGAAGCTCAGTGTATTTCATAAGGTCCCATCTAAACCTATAGCAGCATAACAATGTTCTAGTCCAGCCAAGACCAGCTCCTAACTATAAGCTTTTTCAAAAAGGAAAGTTTCTAACCTGCTCTTAAATGTAGGAAGGGTGTCTGTCCCCCAGACTGAAACAGGAAGATGATTCCACAGGAGAGGAGCCTGGTAGTTGAAGGCTCTGCCTACCATTTTGATTTTAGAAATTTTGGGAACCTCTAATAAGCTGCATGTTGGGAGCTCAGTGTTTTCTGTGGATGATACAGAACTGTGAGATCCTTAAGATAGGATGAAGTCTGACCATTAAGAGCTTTGTAGGTGAGGAGGAGGATTTTGATTCTATTCTTAATTTCACAGGAAGGAAAAGCAGGAAGGTGCAGAAAAGCTAATACTGGTGAGATATGATCCCTTCTTCTATTAATATATGTACAGCAGCATTCTGGATCAGCTGGAGTCTTTAGAGATTGTTTGGTGCAGCCTGACAATAAAGAACAATAATCTAGCCTGGAAGTAAAAACATACATGGACAAGCCTTTCTACATCATTAAATACAGGAAGTGTGTGACCTTTGCTATGCTGCGTAATTGAAAGAACACAGTCCTAGAAATTAGTTGTGGGCAGTGAATGACATATCATGATCAAAGAAGACTCCCAGATTTCTTACAGTAGTGCTGGAGATGAAGGAGATGCCATCCAAAGTAGCTATATCACAGGATATTGAATTTTTCAGGTGGTCAGGGCCAAGCGCAATAACCTTAGCTTTGTCTGAGTTTAGCAGCAGAAAGTTGCAGGTCATCCAGGATTTTGTCCTTAAGACATTGTTTTGCCAGCCTCGCTCATGGCACCCGATAAAATGTAGTATCTTGCACAAATTGTTTAGATGACATTAGCTATTGAAAAGAATCAATAATTATTTATTCATCAAAATAAAGATTAATTATTAAGTTCTAGAGCCAGGGCACCACCTCTCGGTTGAGAGAAAAAGATGTGTGTGTGGAGGAACTACAAAGATGGCTGCCGTGGTGGCTGTTCTTTGTACTCATGTGTGGTTCCTTGTCTGTTGAGGACAAAGGCAAAATGGTGGATTGACCATGTCAATGTAGGACTATGTGTGTGTTTGTGTAGGCTTAACATCACTTTTGTGTGTATTCAAGATGTAATGTTAAAGAAAGGTTAATATCATGCAGGTTGGGACATTAACACCAAGTCAAGTCGAGTCAATTTTATTTGTATAGCCCAAAATCACAAATCACAGATTTGCCTCATTGGACTTTACAGTTTGTAGAACACAACATCCCCTGTCCTTATACCCTCATGGCATACAAGGAAAAAAAATAGAAGAAACCTCAGGAAGAGAAACAGAGGAGGATCTCTATCTGTCAGTGGTGCTCACCGTACGTTGTTGAGACCTTGGTCACTTGCAGGTCCTTGGGACGCTGAAGTTGTAGGGCCGGAATTAACCCTTGAGAGCAAAGGAGCTGCTGAAGGCTTCTGGCCTGCAGCTAGTTGGCGGTGAATATGGTCTAAAAACATCTGCTCTATTTTCAGTCATAGACCAAAGAACATTAACACATTATTTATTAACTGGTTATTTAATTCAGGTATGACCCAGTGATCTGGCTGGTTGATTTTACTCCTGTAGTTTTAAACTCCCCCCCCCCTCCCCCTAGTCTAGGTCTATTAATTTCTGAGTTGGATGAACACAGACTGAGCAAATGTTACATACAGACATCAGTGACAAATCTTATAAAAGTAAGCCAGACATTATGTGGTTTTGGCAACGCGCACGGTGCATCTGTTAATTAAAGCTCTTGTTGTGTCTCTGTTTTTCAGCTAATCCTCCTCACACTTTAACAGCTGCTCGCTGCGTTTATTAATCCATCGTTCACAAGTCACCTCTCAGTAGACAAACAGCTCTTAACAGAAACAATGCAGCTCATTGATCCTATTGATTCCACTCAGAACAGAACAGAGAACCATTGGAATTTGGTAGTTGGAACACAAACGGCCAGTAAATGAGGCCGATGCTTAATCTCACTGAACTCACACAACAGAATCTGCACTAGCCTGGGTATACCCATCTTTCTTGCACATGAATTCACTTCACTCTGCAATTCAGTATGGACTGAAGCAACAGAAGCAATTTTGTTGATAAGTGTTGATCTAACATAATTTACCTTTTGAGGCAGCCTTAGAAAGTGTTCTAATTAATTTATACTGCAATTTTATTTTTTTAAATAAGCAACTTTTAGCATTAAACTATTCCATCATCATCAGGTATCAGTACATCATCAGGTATGTTTGATACGATTGGCTATAATCTATGTACAGATGCATTTGTAGGGCCCAACAAATGACTCTGGACTTTCATGAACAAAGTCACCAATTCCAACATAGATGGTTCCCAGAATTCATCTCAATCTACATTCAGATTTGAGAGAAAAACTGTTGCAATTAAAAAAGAAAAGTTTTATTTATTTATTGTTTGGTTACAAAACTTTCTATGAGGCATGTGCCTATAATGCATCATAAATACATTAGTGTGTTATAATGTGCTTATAAAGCTGTATAACTAAAATTATAAACAATAAGTATTCATAATGAATTATAGCAATAACTAGAAAAGTACCCTGACAGTGCAGACCTCCTCCAAACAAGTTACAGGTGCCAGATATCAATAATAGGTGGCCTCAAATGATGGCAATATTTGAAGGTCCATTACATCTAGAAACCAAGATTTCTTCCAGACCATTACCAACATTTAATTATCTGTTCACGGTTGTATTCCCAACATTCACTGAAAGTTTGATGAAAAATCCGGGCTGAACTATTTGGGTTATCTTGCTGACAAACAGACAGACAGACACACAGATAAACAGACAGACAGACTGAGACAGACACACAGAAAGATAAACCGACAGACAAAGAGAAGGATAGACAGATACTGACAATGGTGAAAATTTAACCTCCTTGGTGGAGGTAATACAGTTTTTCTTGATTGTTCACACACATCTTCAAAATGGATGCCTCATACTTTCAGACATACTTTCAAAAATCATTTCTTCTCAAAATGATATCTTGTTTTCAAATGACACGCATGAACCATCATATAAATAGATTTTTATAAGAACCAGTAGAACACTGATGTACTCAATGTAAAACATTATAATGAATTAAAAACACGTCTTCTTCATTCATCATAATGACTTAGGAATTTTATTCACTGTTACAGCATCCACAGCTACTACATATATAAATGTAAAATATTTTAAATATTGTTTTTATATACAAATATGCTGTATCAAATATAATTTACAGTGCCTGGCCCAAAAGTCACCATCTGGATTTAGCTAAGTAAGTAGTGACATGGTATTAGATAATTCCTAAATGGGTAATCTTTCAGGTGACAATAGGTTATTTAACCCTGAATAGCTTCTCATTTCTTAAAAAATCCTGTGAAAATACACATCCTGTTTGACAAGGGTCAAATCATTGGCATTGAGCAGAGAAAACATCTAAGGAGATTTCAGAAAGTACTAAACTCTCTGTACACATTCTCAGTCACCCAGATAATTTTTTCTTGCGGAGTTTCACGCAAAGCAACCAGACGTCTTAGTTGAGAGTTGGAAAATGATTAAAGGTTATTCTATCAATGGATTGTTTCTTTCCTGATGGTACTAGAGTATTCCAAGATCCTGACACCAGGACTCAAGGGGCTCAGATTGTGATGCAGTGGTTCAGCAGCATGAGACGTCATTTTCACATGGATTGGCCACCACAGAGTGCAGACTTTAATCCTATTGAGAATATACCACATCCTCTCTTCTGTTTGGCAACAACACATCATCCACACACAGTTCAAACAGAGGTAATCTCAAACAGTTCATCACTTATAACACTAGACAAGTGTTATCCAGGTCTTCTCCTACACCAGCCCTCCCCTGTATTACACAAATGAACTTGTGGACAACTTCAACACTAAAGTTATAAATCGTATGTCATTGTGCTGGTGAAAGTGAAGGTGATCTCTGGTAAGAAGAGATCTCCATGGAGAAATGACACGCTGGTCAGAATCGGTAAAAGAGAGTGCCATCATTATGACATCAATAAAGAGAAAACTATGCATTTTTAATCTGGAATTGGGAAATGCAAGGCAGTCCTTTTTTGTGACATCATCTCCAAAAACAATAATATTGCATGTGCCTTGTTTGCCACTATTGATAGGCTAACAAAACCTCCAGTAATGAGTTTGCCTCCTTCTTCACTAACAAAATGTAAAAAACATTTAAAAATCACCACCTTTGTCCCAGGTACTGACTATGTGTCATTCCTGTGTGAATTCAAAATCAACTGTGATGGCATAGGCCAGAGGGTAGCTCTGTTGCCTCACAGCAAGAAGGTCACAGAATTCAGTTTCTTGTTCTCCCGGCTGTGTGGGTTTTATCCGGGATCTTCGGCTTCCTCACACAGTCAAAAAAAACTGCAGTCATCAAGTCGCTTCTAAAAGAATAATTTAGACAATTCAATAATAAGTAACTACAGGCCCATAATAAATCTACCATTCTTAAGTAAAATCATTCAAACAGCAGGTTTTAAACAGCTGACTAATTTTATGGCTCTGAGCAACTGATTTGATGTCTTCCAGACAGGTTTCTTACCACATCACAGCACTGAGATGGCTTTGTAATGATATCCTTGACTGACTGTAGATTACTGGATCGAAACGCTGCTTCCAATAAAGTTGACCACAACATATTATTAGACTGATTGGAGAATTTACTGGCACAACACTAAAGTGTTTGAATTCTACTTAAAAGACAGACACTACTTTGTGTCCATAGGTAACTACATATCTGAATGTACAGACATAACCTATGAGGTCCCCCAAGGTTCAATTCTGGAGCCTCTACTATTCAACATTTACATGGTCATACTAACTAAGATTATGGAAGAAAACAAAATAATTAACCATAATTTAGCAGATGACAGAAATCTCTATTAGAATATCATGCTGATGTAGATTTGTGTGTCTCCCGGAGACTATAATCCTATATGAACACAGAGTAAATGAATTATGGAAATCATTGATTGGTGCTAGAGCTTTCTCCAATTAAACTAAGATAAAACTGAGGTAATTATTTTTGGAGCCAAACATTAAAACCATCACAAAGTCAGCATACTACCACCTGAAGAATATATCAAGGATTAAAGGCCTTATGTCTAAGCTAGACTTGGAAAAGCATATCCATGTTTTTAATTTTCAGTAGAAAACAGACTTAACTACTGTAAGGGTTTTTTTTTACTCAGAAATCTATAAAGGGAATTTTCTATACCCACCTATTCTTCCTTAAGGTCACAGGTATGCTGGAGACAAGAGGCAAGGATACATCCCAGATGGTCGCCAGCCTATCATGAGCAGCAATTTCGAGTCTACAACCAACCTTTTTGGACTGTGGGAGGAAGCTGGAACATGAAACATGAAACGTGAACCCCCAACCTTCTTGCTGTGAGGCAACAGCACTAACCACTGTCTCAGACATATACAGCTAATTCAAAATGCTGCTGCTGGAGTCCTCATTTAGACTAAAAAACTAGATCATATCACTCCAGTTCTGAGGTCCTTGCAAATTCCCAGAGAACTGGAACAAACTCACAGGGAACTGGAACAAACTCCCAGAGAACTGGAACAAATTCCCAGAGAACTAGAGCAAATTCCCAGAGAACTGGAAAAAAATTCCAGAGAACTAGAGCAAATTCCCAGAGAACTGGAAAAAATTTCCAGAGAACTAGAGCAAATTCTAAGAGAACTAGAACAAATTCCCAGAGAACTAGAACAAATTCCGAGAGAACTGGAACAAACTCCCAGAGAACTGGAACAAATTACCAGAGAACTAGAACAAATTCCGAGAGAACTGGAACTAACTCCCAGAGAACTAGAACAAATTACCAGAGAACTACATTTCTTCTGCAACTCTCACTGTTTTTAAGTCAGAGCTGAAGACTTTTCTGTTTGCTGCTGCCTATTGCTGATGTCATTTATTATTTTTCACTGCACTTTAACTTTGTTCTTCTTTGTTGCATGTTTTTAATTAAAAGTTTAGATTTTTCCCCTTTCAGTCAAATGTTTTTAAATTGATGATAAATTGATGATAAATTATGATAAATTGATATCTTGATGCTTTTACACTTTTACCAAAATCACTTACCTTACTGTTGACTTACCTTACACTTACCTCATTGTTGAAATGTGCTATACAAATAAACTTGCCTTGCGTTGCCTAAAACCCCATCTTTTGTATTGTCTATTAATGTATTATTCCAGGTTTTGATAATAACTGACCAATGACCATGATCATTTTTACAGAAATGACATGATCACTTAATGTAGAAGACAAGGAGAGAACAAAAAATATTTTTTTCCACTCAACTCTCTGAATTTGAATGGTCAGCCTCTAAGTGCAGTGAGAGAAGCAGAATGGACCTCTGTTTTAAACTTGCCATTGCCTCCAAAATATTTACTGTAGAAACATGAAATCACACCAACGCTTTAGTGAAATCCTTATGGTGATGATGGTCCATCTTGTTTTCTGATAGCAGCTACTGTTTTGTCAGACGATACTCAAATAGGAGACCAGTGCAGAGGGAGAAAAATTCTGTTTTTCTCCACATTTCTCTGTCTTTACCTCCAGTGCAGTCATCATCATTGCCAACCCGATCAAGCTATAGCACAATACCACAATACACAATTTACTACTCACAAGATATTTGATTTCTTCTTTTAATGAAAAGTCTGAAAAAAAGTATGGCATTTTGAAATGTCAACTGTGTATAATAAAACTGTTGAAGGGGCATACGTTGTTGAATAAATACTTGTAGGTGTGCTCCTTGTATATAAATTTACTTTCAAAATTTCCTGACAAAAATTTCTAGTTAACTTCTTCTGTCCTTTTCTGAACTGCACTCAGTGTAATAAAAGTGGATATGGATTTTTATAAATAACATAGACTGAGTTGCTGTTCACTTATAAAACATACAGTATAAACTCAACAGATATCGACAAAAAACAAGCCCATTATCAAGAAAATGGAGAGACATAATAGTATTTTTTTCAAATTTCGTTTTGTTTTTTCTTATTTTGTTTGTGTCTTTTTTTCTTGTTTTTGTAAAACCAGAAGATATATCAATCATAAAAGTGGTGTGTTGTGCTCCCATATGAGCCAAACAAAATTAATTAATATATTAACACATTTTAAATTATGCATTTACTTATAGTAAAAGATTGTGTTCTGAACAGTTTAGCCCTCAAATAGATTATTATTGCATCATAAACACATGTGTAATTGCTTGAATAAACCCATCAGTATTAGTAGAGTCTGATCGTTGATGGTAGAGTCTGATCCTTTGTTTAAATCATTATTAAACTGTGGATGTGATGAACGCTGATAACAACGATTATGACAGTAAACACTATTAACCAGAGCTGCACCTTAATAAACATTAAGCCCCTCCCCTTTCAGCTCGCACCGGTTTCTGCATTTATCTGTTTCTGTTTTCACGTTTGGATGCTCAGACCCAGTTAATCTGTTTCCCATTAGTGCCCTGATTGATTCTGTGTGGCTGAAATAAAACATCCTCCCTCTTCATGTGCATCTCTGGACAGTGTCTCACTGTTATCATCCTGACAACCTTTATTATCTGTTCATTTACATGTGTGTGTGTGACTATAAACAGTTTATAGTTACTACAGATTACTGTCATTTAGCTGCAGAGGAAACTATCATCACATCACTCATGCTCATGCTGCTCATAGTGCAGAACCAGGGATTTATTTTCCATAAAACACTTGGAAAGCCTTTCCTACTGCACTAGAGATATCTGTGCTGTTGGCCCTGACTTATCGTTTTTCTATAAGCCAAATTCTGCTAGCCCCCTTTATTTGAGACAAAGTTGGGTGTGCAAACAGATCCACATCCAGTGATTTTGGAGATGTATGAAGGCAGTGTGTTGGATGGACTCCCTCACCTCTCATATGCAAATAACTTTCCCCCATGCAGCTCTGTGATTGGCTCTCTGTTATTAATATTCTGCCAGTGTGTGACTTCGTTAGCCTGCAGTTACTGTGCCAACAGGCAGCACTAAAAAGGGACTTTGTCAATGTTTGATGTCTCGTGAAGTGATGCTGTGTGTGTCTGTGTGTGTACCCGTGCGCGTGTGTGGTGTATGTGTGTCTGTGTGTGTGAGTGTGTGTGTGTGTGTGTGTGTGTGTGTGTGTGTGTGTGTGTCTGTGTTTGTGTGACAGCGGGGAACACTTTTCCCCTCTGCCATTAGATTGAGGAGGAAACAGTGATGTGTTGCTGAATATGATTGTAATAAAGTCTCTGTGAGCAGCCAGTCTGTGAGTCTCTGTGTAAGAAGCCTAAAACATCGTCGACTCCATCCTGTCTCACATCACACACTCTAAAAAGACTTCAGCAGGGTACAGGATACAGGGGGACACAGCCCCTTCAATATGGGTAAGCACTATATTATGTAATATATAAATAAAAAAATAAAAGATGCAGAGACTTTGATTTAAAAAAAATGCTTGGACATTCATTCTAACTTTAGATCTAATTGGTTTTCTCTAAAAGTCTCAAATCATTAGGAAATTGTTTATTGTAATGTATACATGTGAAGTCAAGTAAACTTTATTTGTATTAGGCCTGCCATTAACAGCTATTCTGATCTATTGATATTTGAAACAATTAATCGAGTAGTTGTCAGTGTTTCAGAATCAGTGTTTTCCAAAGCTGAAGATTCAACCTAAAATTACTTTATTTGTCCAGACCAACAGTTCAAAACCCAAAGATCATCAGTTTACTATTATAGAGACTAAAGAAACCAGAAAAGTTTTCCTCCTAAAAATGACTCAAATTGATTAATCGGTTATAAAAAATAGTAATAGTAGACAATTGATGTATTAGTGGTAAATTAATTGATTTATTTTTGAATTTTCGGTTTTGAACTGTTGTTTATATGGTTTTAAATTCCATATTATTTAATCTCTCTGTGATCATACACTGTAAAAAAGGATCTCATCAATAAGTTATGATAACTGATATATTTCATTAACACTGGCATAAAATAATGTTTTATGAAATTTCAACTAAATTGTTTGAATTTTCAGTCTTCCAATTTAAGGCCATAAGTTACTTCAATGAATCACAAATATCAAGTGGTGGAATGAACTTGCTATTTTAAATTGAGTGGGGTACAACTGTTACATATTGGGGAGGACAGGTCTTTGCGCATGTGCGAGTCGCGAGATGAAGCCAAGCTTTACGCGCCAGCCGTCAGCAAGCAGACTTCAGTTGGTGCCTCATTTTTCTGCAAGACAAGAGACGGGTTGGCTTGTGCGAGTTAATTTTTGGTAAGTGTTCGTGTTTTCATTTTTAGCCTTGAATATACATCGATGATTAACGTAATTAACGTCGGTACCGTTCAATATGTGCACTGTGAGCTCCTGTGATTTAATTTTAGCGACGCACATGGCTAATAACTATTGAGCTACACATTTGTTAGCAGCTGGGGCTGGTGTAGGTGCAGATTAGGGGCGCAAATTAATCATTGCGTTTAATTAAAACAGTACATACAGCAGAGTTTTGCTGTTATTCACACATGTGCATGATGGATCTATAACAATATTATAGACACAATTTTATGTAAAACGTATGTTCTGCACGTTTGGACTTTTGTTCATTTGTGGTTGCTAGCTAGTTAGCAAAGTCATGGCCATATAACGTTAGCTAGCTATTTATTTAGGTAGTTGTTTGGGCGGGCTGGGGTTATTTGCCAGTGCCAGCTGAGTAAAGGGGTGTTCACACCGGACAAAAATTCGCGCGACAGCGCGACGAGATTACATGTTAAGTCAATGGGAAGACGCGATTTTTCGCGGCGCGACGTGATGGACGCGAAGTGGCGAAAAATCGCGCTTCACGACGCGAAATTCGCCTGTCGCGTCAAGTTGAAAATATTGAACTTTTCTGGCGAATTCGCAGGATGACGTAGCGCGACAACCAATCAGCGTCGCGATTCGCTCCACGTCTCCATGACAACGAGAAATTCACTTACCGCCAGTCTTTTACTTTTCAACGGACTTCAACGGACAACGGAGCCGCGTCGTCCAGGCGGAGCTCCGGTAGAAACCAGCCGAGCTCTGTGCACCTCCATAGGGGATCATGTACCCAGAAATGACGGCGGAGCTTCGGACTTTCAGAGCTGTACAACGCAGTGACAGTGGTGATCACACACACACACGGATGATGAGAAAAAACATAACAGACGGGGACGCGATGACGCAATCTGGCGAATTTTCGCAAAACAGCGCGACAAAATTTAATTTATCACGCGACAAAATTTAATTTGTTGCGCGACAAAATCACGTCCATCGCGCGAAAAAATCGCGTCAATTGAGTCCGGTGTGAACACCCCTTAAGAACAGCCATTAGCTGAGGAGACATGATGGCAATATGCAGAAACTAGCTCTTTTACGGAACATTCCGTAAGCTAATGTTACGTGACCCCAGTGTTATCTATGATATGTTTGAATGAAACATTGAATGAAACCATTGTTTCCCAAAGACTGGGACGACACCGTCAGGTGGGTAGAGATGTTTAACGGTCATCGAACAGCCATCGGCATTCAACCTCCAAATGGCTGCCAGTTGCAAACCTATGCTATGATTTAATACAGCTATGAATTAATATAGCTGTGAATTAACCTTTAGGCTGTAGTTCATTTAAAAATATGGGTCCCCAGGAAAAAATGTTTGGGAATCACTGGTCTAAATAAGTAGAACTAATTTAAAGACATTCTAAATGAAAATAATGTTCTGAAATTCTGAAATTCACTAATAAGGACTATTAAACAGAACATGGTAATGAGTTCACTATTTTGAATTTATATAGCAATAGTAAAACGACAATGAATGTGCAGCCATGGTGACATTAGAGACATATTAAAGAAAGTAAAGCTTTTCTTCTGTTTGATGTGTTTCAGGTGCTTTGTGACTTACCTGGCTCAGCTACTCATTTGATGAAGTGGTCTTGTAAGTTTTGTGATTTTGCCTCATACATTGAAAAGACTATAGTGAATCATTACAAGGACAAGCATGGACGTGGAAGAAGAGGTTTTAGTTGTATTTACCCTAATTGTTTTACCGATCAGCTGACCAACCTGACCGACATCCGAGACCTTCCTGAGGAGCGAGCAACATTGAAAGTGTTGTTCACCACTGATGCTGTTTTCTCAGATTCCACATTGGATACAGACAGCCTTCCATCTGTCAGCAGTGGGGAAGCTGACTCCCAGCAATGGCCTAAGCCCTTCCCGATTCCAGAGTTCTCCCATGATGTTGAACTCACACTTCAAGAAGCAAATGGAAGATATGCAAAGGATGGATCCATGATGGTAATTCCTAAAGGTATGAAAACTGATATTCTGGATATTGAATCCAATTTTGTTTGAATGGATATCACTGTGTGAGGTTACCTCCCAAAAGTAAAAGAGCTGGTTACATTTTTGGGTCTTTTGTACAATATTTCCAAGAGAGCATGTCTGACATTGTACTGATATTGTTTTTGGTGGCGTGAATGTGCATATGGATTGGAGTGTGCACGTGTGTAGTATAACTGAGTGGACGAAAGCCAACAGACAACCTTGGCTTAGGGTGACGGTATGTTTTGAATATCTTCTCTGTAAACTGTTTTTTGTCTTGTAAGGTTCGGGCAGAGTTTAAAAGAATAGTAGGCACAGACCTTCTTGAGTCATTCCGGACTTGATGACCTGGTACCAAGATTGCTGGAAGTGTACGAAGCTGCGACCAAGTCAGGGAAGAAGCCTGCACTGAAAGCCATTTTGGACTGTCTGAAGAAAGATGTGAGTGGATGAGCTGAGTATTGTAAAATTGGGCACCAGGTCTTATGTTTACAATAAAATCTCAACGCTGCTTATTTGTGTCCTGTAGGACACAAACGAAAAGAGAAGGACTGCTGCTCTGCTGGGTCTGCCACACTACCTGTCCGAAGAGCCCTCAGACATCATCAGGATGTGTGATGTAAGATCTTTCTCTGTCATGCATAACAGCCCACATACGCACACACCCACCCACATGTAAAACACTTGCGCACACACACCTCATTCACCTCACCACACCAAACACAGACACACACACACAACCTTAAACACAGAGATTGGATTAAATCATGGGTGTTGATGATCAAGTCCTATGGCCACAGAATAATCATGCAGGGAGGAGTGAAGCGTAGAATAGTAGTGATGGGAAGGACGCAAGATGGGTAGAATAGTGGTTGAATTAGGCAGGGTTAGAATACGTGTGGTGGGGTGGGGGGGCAGCATGCACTTCCCCAGATATTTGCACTTCATTGCACCTACAATCCACATGGACACTCACAACAGAAATCCCAGAGACTTTTTTTGTTAGCCTGAACATATGTCAAGGTTTATGATGACCTGAGACTTAAGTAGCTTTGCAGAGCATGTATATCTTGACCTTAATATTCACACAACTCTTTTTTTGCTTTGCCAGGCCCATGGTGAGACTCTAGCTACAGCTATGAAGGGTATGCAACTTGGCCTTCTGATAGGCTATGAAGGTGACAACCAGGAAGCCTTTCCACATGAGGTGTTTAATGTGGCAGTTGTGGTTGAGGAGACTGTTGTTCTTCACAACTTTAAAGATGTACAATCCAGCTATGCCATGCTTTTGGGAATCATCTACTGCCGAAACCTTGAGTATCCACGTGCCATGAAGTATTCATTTGAGTTCCTTCAAAGGGTAGTGATGAAAATCAAACCAGATCAAGCCTCTGCCAGAGTCCACAGCTTCCGAAACAAGCTCCTGAGGTATAAACTCTGAACCATGCTTCACTCAGGAATAGGATGGAATGCATTTTTCATTTTTTTTTTTTTTCTGGAGATGTATACCTAAGTTGAAGGCAAAAGCCCTGACATTTGTTGGACATTTAGATTTGTTGGTTTTACTTTTGTTGGACTGAATACATTTGATACATATTAAAGTTGTACACAAATAACATGGTAAAAGTGTGCTTCATGTGTTCGGATTGTTTTCAAATACTTGAAACTTGAAATTTTGAGTTTGTTTTTGAGCTGAATCAGGTTCAGCACAGCTTTTGAATTACATCCAAATTAGTTTTATGAAGAAAGTCGTTTTTTTTTTTGTAACTAGTATTTTGTTGGGGAGAAATGATTGATTAAGTAAATGTGTCCTGGTTCTGTGTGAGTTTACTGGGATGAGGTTTTTAAAATGTTTAAATTTAAAACCTGTTCTATATAGCAGTGTTGTGCAGTGCAATGCTGTACTAGTTTTCCAGAAAACAAAAACTGCACTGTTCATATGTGTTACATGTGTAGCTTATCATGGCTTTAATAATAATAATAATAATAATAATATACATATATATATATATACTAGATTTGTGTTGTGAAAACAAGGCATTCTTTTAGATAATCCTAACTTGTTAAGACATTTCATTTAATTTACAAGGTTCAACCCACTTACCAGGATAAGTGTACAGAATGCATATTGTTGAATAAAAGACATTTTAGTTAAAAGTATAAAGTTGACACCACTAATGGGGATAAGTTAACCGGATGCTCATAATTGAGTTCACTTTAGTTTGAACTTAAACAAGAAAGTCAAAACAACAATAGCTGTACAGTCATGTTGACTCAAAGAAGACAATTCAGAGCTTACAGAAGACTCAAAATGCTGAGTTAAAAAAAATCAATGAGCCATTTTGTTTTAACTTGAAATTTTGAGGCAGCTGTTTAACTTATGATTTTAAGTAGAACCAAGTAGATCTTTTTTACAGTGTATTTGCAGTCGCTGTGATGACCAGGTCTTTAGCACAATGTATATTTTGTTTTGTTTAACACTAGAACCGCCAAGATTCCAATACTCCTAGAACCGCCGAGGGGGGTAATTTTGACCCCCCAGCTTCAATAGCGTCAGCGATGTTACAATGTCATTTCTACAAGTTGTGAAGTGGCTTATTCTCATCTTTTTTTTTTAAATAATAATGAAGACTTGACAAAATAATTGTTTAAAATATATATATTGATTTTTTTTTTTTGCAAATAAATAATTATTTTGATCGAACTCAACACACCTTAAAACCGGTTCAACAAACAACAAAAACGATCAAATAACACAATATTTACAATAACAACATTCCAGATTTATCTATTATAATAACAACAAATATAAATAAATAATAAATAACAATAAATTAATATCAAAATAATAATGATAAATAATGATTTTAAAAAAAACGATTAAGTGGCCTAATGATGCCCGGCGCTCGCTAGCTCGCACACCAATAAATATTAAATAAATAAACATATTCACATCAACAACAAACTGTAGGAACTGTTCAACAACGAAGAAAAATATATATAATATAATAACAAAACAGCATATTTCTCTATACAATAATAATGATAATGTACCAATAATAATGATAATACAACAATAATAATTATGATAATATAACAATAATAATAATGATAATACAACAATAATAATAATAATGACATTCACCAACTGTAGATTACCACAAACATGAAAAGAAAAATCAAATAAGTATTCACAATAACAAAATAACAGATTACAGTATTTCAATTATTTTTTTGGTTAACGCTGCGCTCTCACTCGCATTCCTCACAGTCAGCACACGCTGTAGATTTTGACTGTGCACTGTCCACATACCGCCCGCTGGCACTTCATGCACACCTTTGTGGTTTTATTTTTGGCGCATTTACGCTTCACAGCGCAGTTTCTTCTCCTCTCCTCAGGGTTGGCCTGTGTTACAGCAGGTTTTGGTGCTGGCCTCGAAATGTGCTCTGTGCGCAACAGTTTACAGAGCTCCAGGATGAAATCCCGCCGGGTAATATTTGAGCCCGTGTAGCCTCGGTACAAGACCCAAGCGTTCATCGCAGCAATGTCCAATATGTTGTAAAAAACTGCAACTGGCCATCTTCTGGTTGCAGCACGGGTGGAGTACTGCCTCAGCATCTTATCCAGGACATCAACCCCTACTTTTGTCCTGTTATAATAACAGACTGTTTCTGGCCTCTTCTTCAGGTCTTTGTGGATCTCCACTGATGTGTGCATGGTGCTGAGGATGCACACATTCTTCTTCTCTTTTCCCTGATATATGGTCACCGTTGCGCTGTCGCTCCGCATTATTTTGGTGTCATATAGGGCTGCTTGGAGGTGCGCAGAAGGAGGCAGAGATCTTTTGTTTTTATTCGTTGTCCCCACCAGGCTGGTGTTTTTTGCCAGTAGTTTGTGGGCAAGGGGGAGAGAAGTAAAGAAGTTGTCTGTTGTGACATTTCTTCCTTTCCCCAAAAAAGGCTCCATCAATTTGAGCACCACACTCTCCCCTAGGCTCACTGTTGCTGGGCGACTTGGATCCCTCCCCAAATATGGATAACCATTTAGTAAATATTTTGTTTCCACATCAGCGGCGAGCCAAAATTTTATGCCGAATTTATCGGGCTTATTTGGCATATACTGTGTAAAAGTGCAGCGTGACTTTGTCGGGAACAGCTGCTCATCCACGGTTATCTCCGCCCCCGGTTTATAAGACGCCAGACTGTTCTGGATGAGTCTGTCCCACACCTCACTCACCAGAGCAAACTTGTCTTGAGACAGCCGGATGCGTCTGGTGTCTTTCTGGTCAAACCGCAGGTAGCGCATTATCTCCCTGTAGCGGTTGCGTGACATGGTGGTGCTGAAAAAAGGGAGCCCCCACTCTTTGGACTACAGATCTTCCACGTCGATATTCATCCCGTTATGCACTCCTCTGGCTAGGAGGAGACCTTTCTCTGTCACAATGTTTTGGGACTGGGCTCTTCCAGTCCGCAGTCCTGGCTGCATGGGTCTCCATATGGTTCCATCTTTGGCCGTCTCATATGGCTCACACACAGGTTGAGCTGGCGCTGAACAATAGAAATATGTATTATTAGTTTAGCCTTGCTTGTATGCAGCGCGATTGGGACACTCGGAAACTGAAATGACACACTGTCGCATTTACCCGTCACAGCGGATCCGCTGGCTCCAGCTGCGTCAGAGCGCGGAGTGTGCGCGGAGGGAATCCCCTCACTCGTCACTAGAAGCCGGCGCTTTTTCCGCAAAGTCGGCTCCTCATCGTCACTTGATGACGCATCACCCGGTAAAAATGATGGGTCGTCGATCTCCCCGTCCCCCTCCGATTCCTCCACACTGACGTCCCCCCCCTCTGACTCCGTCCCACTCAAACCCACCGTTATCTCCCCTCCTTCCGACTCTGCCTCACTCAGATCCTGGTACAACAGCCAGGCCTCTTTGGCTGTCATATATCTTTTTGACGGGTCCATGTTTCGTGCCGGTTTGTTCATTGATGACAGTAGTAGTAAGAGCTGTCAAAATCGGATGACGTGGCGCGAAGGGTGTGGCGCGAAAAATGAGCGTTGCTAAGCAACCAGATGTGGAGCGCGAGACGCTTGCGAGTGACAGCTGTAGGGGGTAACAATTACCCCCTCGGCGGTTCTAGGTATATATGGTCATATTTTTTTTTCTCTTTATCACAGATTCACCAAAATTCACAGAATGATTAATAATACCATTTTAGGAAAAGTCATGAACTTAGAGGTGCAGGGCTTTTATTTTGACAGAAATACAAGCATTTGAAAACGCCAGGGGGTAAAAATGACCCCCTTGGCGGTTCTAGTGTTAATAAGAAGGTCATTTCTCAGAGATACAGTAATATTATTTATTTACTTATGTAATTAATTAATCTAATTAATGCAATAAACTGACAGCCCTAGCTTTTTTTATTGAAAGTGGAACTCGCTCTTCTTTTATTCAGACATACAAAATCTAGTGTAGGGAAACAGGTGCTGTAACCCACTTGGTGTAGGTTCCACCAACCCTGCAGGTATATCTAATGTCTAGACTATAAGAGGAGACTGACAGTAACATAGAGAAGTAAAGCATATGAGACTTTTTAATCCTTCCCTTAATAATTCACACTAAAAACTGAATTACTTTGAATTTGTTGTATGGCCCAGTTTAAGGTTAAATTATAAATACCACAATTGTGGCAAGTAAATTATTCAGAATTCACCATGAAATTCAACTGTATGCTGGTATGCTGGTGATATTGAGTCAATCTGTGGTTAATGAACCTACGTTTATAAACAATTCAGTTTTTGTTTCAGTGAACTCAATTTTCCTACCAGCCTGTATGGAAAAAAAAAAACTGTCCATCCAACCATCCTGGTTGCAGATGAAGAACATTGTAAGGTGAGGAAAGGATATGAGGAGGTAAAGATAGTGGAGATGATAACTGAAGAGCCAGTGAGCAGCGATGATGGGGAAATGATGAGGTAAAAACCAGAAGGCAGCGGATGGAGGCAGTTGGTGCAACTCAAATCCAGTCTGTAGAACAGCACAACAAAAAACTGCCTGCACACAATGTGCAGAAAAATGACTCATTGTCCATATCAAAAGTCCACCTTAATTGTCTTTTTTAATCTCTCAGAGCCACATACCTTATTATACAATCCCACAATTGCTCACGTGTGTATTAAACTTGTATCATAAACCGAAACTATGAAGAAGTTTACAAAGAATATAAACACGAAATGCGTTAACCTCATACCATAAACCAAGTCTGCTCAGGTTAGCTGCATTAGCTGAACAATAGGCCCATTTAGCATTTTTTCCCACAGTAACATTACTCAACCACTTTATATAAACTCATAATTAATAATGTTGCTAAATTATAAACGTATCTGTTTTTTTTAAGGTCATCAACGACCAGAGTACTAATTTACTGTCTATGCTAACAGCGAACTCACCAGGATATTCAATAGCAACGTCACTCAGGGCAACTTGTCGGATAATTTCTCATTCCATGGTCAAAAGACCTCTTGTAATGTAGCCTTGCTACCTTTCTGCTTGAGGGATAAGAAGTGAAGTGATGTTGGTGTCTCTTGCTTCTGATGACAACTGCTGATACATTTTCTCAACTCTCCACACTCGTGGTGGTCTTTCCACACTCGACGTTGTTCTCATTAATGCAATAATCCGTAGCGCTCAATTTCGCCACTAGGGGGCAATGGTGAATAACTAACCTAAGAGCATAGATATTCTCATACTAGAATGGCCGTTCAAACAGCCCGGCTCCATTCTCCCCCCCTAATACCGCATGATTATGTGCATGTGTTCACCTACAGTGAATATTCAAAGGGCTAATCTGGGACTGTGGAAGTAATTCTTGTAAACTTTCAAAGAATGCACTAAATGCAAGTATCAGCGGCGTCACTAGCATGTTTTTGGGGTGTACATCTCAGGTTCATCTCCAGGTAGAGCTACATGTCCTGGCCAAAAATTAACACTGTAATTCAGTGTTACTTTTGTCCTGTGGCTGCCCTTCTGATTCTTGTGTCTGTGTTTGAGATTGTGGTCTACACTGTCTGCCTCAATCACTGACTCAGAAGCATGGGTTGGGAAACCATATTGCACTTTTACAGATTGCAGATCTACAGTTGTACAGATTCAGACAGCCTGGCTACAGTAGGAACATACAAAACTCAGTTTGCTTCAACTACCTTGGTTGACATAAAAAAGGTGACTGTGGTCAGAAGGTGACAAGTTTACAGGTATGTCTATTGTAAAGCTTCTTATTGGTCTGTTTCATTATAATTTTTACTAGGTGAATGGGAACAAATGTCCATTTGTCCATTTTTACAAGTGTCTTTATACAGTAGTGTTCAATATAATAGCAGTGTGTTAAAAAATGTTTAAAAATGTGTGTAAAGCCAAAGTCCTTATAATATTTTTTATTTTGATGCATTGGGAACACTGCATTTTATATCCCAAATCAAAATGTGAAGAAAATTGTGTCAAATTTTAATTACTTTATTGATTGATTTTTATATTACAGATTAAGTGAAAATTGCTTTGTCTTCCTTCAAATCTGCTTTAAACTCCCGAAAATCTATTTGTGTCTTGTTTGTTTCTCCATAACTTTATTTAGGAAATGTAGATTTACAAAGTGCAGGAGTCTGCAGAAAAGTTGTCTCACAGCTGTAGCAACACTGATGTACACAGTGTTTCCTCTATAAATTATGCCTTGCTCTGCTAACATGATGCGTCGCTACACAGTTAGTGGATCCCTGATGTAATTATTGATGGAACACAACACACCTGAAACAAAACCAAAGTCATGAGTCTAACGGATTCTGTCTGTAGAAATTTGGTAATGGTAATTAGGACCAGATGTCCCTTCCCCCCCTGCATACAGGCTAAATCTGCCCTTTATGGCTCTAAGTGCAGGTTTGTCTCATGGTCTAATCTGAGTCCTTCTGCCTTCACTGTCTCAGTCTCAGCTGCTGCTATGTTTATCTTCACCTTTCAACAGTGACAGCGTGAGTACTGTGTTCTCAACACACATCACTGGTTCTGTCATGGAATGGTCTCACTGCTGTGTGTGTGTGTGTGTGTGTGTGTGTGTGTGTGTGTGTGTGTGTGTACAATAAATCCCCTAAACTGGAGCTGGTGACCCTCTGTAATACATTTCCTTTGGCAGAGCAGTTCTGGATTTCCCTCCCAAGTGCCCCAGGGGTTCGTAGAGAGAAAAGTGTAAGGCAGCATTTTCTAAATTGAAGTCAATACCAATCGGCCATTTATCTACAAGCAGCCTGGTGCTAAGGACATCGAAAGGCGCAACACACACACATGCAGACAGCTGAGTTTTCATTCTAGAAGCAGAATAAAATGATTTACAGCCAACAACAATCTTAAATTGAAACTCATTTTCTTAATCCAGCTCATTCTGTAAACGGCTCTTGTTGCTCGTGGCCTTGTTTGTGTCAAGCTCCACACGGACGAGTTTCTGACAAACAAGAAGAATTAACAACACAAACTAATTACTGCACTTCACCTTTCAACTGCACAGATCACTTGAAACAAAGAAAATAAAGGCTCATTATGCACAGAGCAACAGACAAATGTCAAACATCTATATTCTAATACATAACAGCTGTCACATCTATATACTAACATATAACAACAGTCATATCTATATACTAACACATAACTGTTACATCTATATACTAACATATAATTGTTAAATCTATACACTAACATATAACTGTTACATCTATATACAAACACATAACTGTTACATCTATATACTAACATATAACTGTTAAATCTATACACTAACATATAACTGTTACATCTATATACTAACACATAACTGTTACATCTATATACTAACATATAACTGTTACATCTACATACTAACATATAACTGTTACATCTATATACTAACATATAACTGTTACATCTATACATAACTGTTACATCTACATACTAACATATAACTGTTACATCTATATACTACCATATAACCGTTACATCTATACATAAATGTTACATCTATATACTAACATATAACTGTTACATCTACATACTAACATATAACTGTTACATCTATATACTAACATATAACTGTTACATCTATATACTAACATATAACTGTTACATCTATATACTAACATATAACTGTTACATCTATATACTAACATATAACTGTTACATCTACATACTAACATATAACTGTTACATCTATATACTAACATATAACTGTTACATCTACATACTAACATATAACTGTTACATCTATATACTAACATATAACCATTACATCTATACATAACTGCTACATCTATATACTAACATATAACTGTTACATCTATATACTAACATATAACTTACATCTATACATAACTGTTACATCTACTGTATATACTAACATATAACAACTGTCATGTGACAGTCCTGTTCTAATTACTAATACATAACAACTGCCATGCGTCTATATACTAACATATACTAACAACTGTCAGATAACACTAAATGTGCTAAGTCATCATTATGGGGTTCTGTCTCTCTTTTTGTTATATTAGACAGTTTATAATGATTTGTTTCCCTTTGCTGAATGTGTTTTAACATGATGTACTTCTGTATAAAATCCCAAAAACCTCAGTGAAGTGTCTTATTTGACTTGAGCAAAGGGATGGAATGAAATTTTGAAAATATAACTGATTAGACAACTGACATACACACACACACACACACACACACACACACACACACACACACACACACACACACACACACTCACACACACTCACACAAAGAAAAACTCTTTAATTCACCACAAAAGCAGTGATAAGGTTGTTTCTCTCATTGGTTTCTCATTAAAATAGGTTAAAACTAATGAACAGATGAGTAATTATAATTACAATAAAATCTGATATCTCTGTTTCCATCCTCCCTCTATTTAAACTCAAACAAATCTTTTTCAGTTAATACAAAACACTGAACACTAACAGTGTTTACTGTGGAGCAGTACAGTAGAGGTATTAAACTATCAATAAATGCAATATGTTTTAACATGTACAGATTGTTAATTTGTGTTGGAAAACATTGAGGAAACATCTGTTCTACCACCATTAATTGACATTTTTCTGGGCGTTTATCATTCATATCGCATGTAGTCATATTATAAAACAATATTTCTAAAAATTAGGATGTATTAAAAAAATATTGATATGATGCGTCTTTCAAACAATGGCATTCAACATATCTGCAGAAAGTCAATTTTCTCTGCAGTCTGAGTTGTTTATTGATGATAACTCTGAATCCAGGATTAAAAAGTAGATACTAATTACTGAAACACTGGGAGATACTGATGCATTATTCTGTGATATATTTTAGTGTATTATTATCAGTTCACACTGCTCAGGTACATTGAGAGCCCAGGTTACTCTGATAGTGGCCTTCAGCTCTGGCATGTCGCATCTTTCTCTTCATAATACCTCATAGATTTTCTATGGGGTTAAGGTCAACTGAGTTTGCTGGCCAATTAAGAACAGGGATACCATGGTCCTTAAACCAGGTCCGGGTCACTTTGGCACTGTCCACAGGTGCCAATTTTAAAATGAAATCTGCATCTCCATAAAATTGGTCAGTAGCAGGAAGCATGAAGTGTTCTAATACTTCCTGGTAGATGGCTACATTGACCTTGGACTTCAGAAAACACAGTGGACCAACAGCAGCAGATGACACAGCACCCCAAACTATCACTGACTGTGGACACTTTACACTCGACTTCGATCAACATGGATTCTGTGCCTCTACTCTCTTCCTCCTAACTCAAAGGACATACAAAATATACTTTCATCAGAGAACATAACTTTGGACCACTCAGCAGCAGTCCAGTGTTTTTTATCTTTAGCCCAGGTGAGACACTTCTCATGTTGTCTCTTGTTCAAGAATGGGTTAACACAAGGAATGAAACAGCTGAAACCCATGTCTTCATTCATTTGAGTTTGTGTTTGTTGAAGCACTGACTCCAGCTGTAGTCCACTCTTTATGAATCCCCCCCACATTTTATCAGGTTTTGTTTCACAATTCTCTCCAGTGTGTGGTTATCCCTATTGCTTGTACGATTTTTTTGTACCAAATATTTTCCCAATATTAATGTGCTTGGACACAGAGCTCTGTGATCAGCCACCCTTTTTATCAATTATCTTTTTTTTCTTATCCTTCTTGTGCAAGGTGTCAATGGTTGTCTTTTGGACAACTATCAGCTGTCTAACCTATGAATGTGTAGCCTACAGAACTAGATTGAGAGACCATTTAAATGCCTTTGCAATGTTTTGAGTATCTAATTAGTGTGGCACCAGGTGTCTTCAATATTGAACTTTTCCACAATATTCAAATTTTCTGAGCTGCTGAATTTGGGGTTTTCATTAGTTTCGAGTTATAATCATAAACAGTAATATATATATATATATACATGTTCATCTTGAAGACGAGTTCTTTCAGAATCAGCTACTTATCATAAATAAATAAATTACATTCCCGTACATTCCCATACCGCTTCCTGGTCTCTAGTCAATGCTGATTGGATGAAAATCAGAATATAGTGGTGATGCATGGTGATTGGAGGAAAAGCAGAATGTAGTTTGACTGACAGGTTTCAAAACTATATAATGCAGACACCCCAGATTCCAAAGTCATTTCAGGGAGATGTTTATCAATCGTGTCTCTCTCTCTCTCTCTCTCTCTCTCTCGCTCTCTCACTCTCACGTGTCTACGCAATCGAATCGAAGCGATCCACGTATAATGCACGAGTTACTGTTTTGCCTGCACGCTCTCACTCGCATTGGATATTTATAAAAAACACTCACATAGTATAAAATCCGGGATATTTTACCCGACTCGCGGGCATCACGGAGCCACTGTCAAGAACTTCCGGGAGACTTGTGTCTGCATGACGTCACCTCAGCTGCATGATTTCAGTCCCATCGTGGATTTTCCATGTGAAGTCAAATGACAGAGACTATTTGTTGGCCTTTCCAGAGTGAAATAATTCATTTACACTGTAAATAAATCACACTCACATATTTCATTGTTCTATAAATATTAAAGTTTCCTTGTTCTTATTGTTATTGTTCTAGTTTTAAGTACCTTTTGTTCGATAGTGCAATTATACTCGGCAAGTGACAGCTAGCATCATGATGGCTAACAATGCTAACACTGGGCCAAGTCTCCCAGAAGTTCCAGTAAACATCTCGATAAACGACAAACATCTCCCTGAAATGACTTTTTGGAACTTGGGATGTCTGTAAATAACATGTTTATGATGTATGGCAAATATGAGCTTCCCCTGTTTGAAAGATCACAAATAGCCACTGATATAAAACACTTGAAATATATGTGTGAAATGAATGTATAAATGATATACCTATTCGCTTTTTGAATGAAATTACTGAAATAAATCAATTTTTTGACGATATTCTATGCAACCATTTCTTTTCATGGTGTTTATCCTCAATTCTTCCAGTGGTAGACAGCAAGAGTGTCCAGAGGGAAATGTTGATAGGTTATATTTCTGCAGATATGTTTCATGAAAGGTTCATGTATATTTCATGGTGTAACGCTTTGGTTAAGGTGTAGTTAGGTTTAGGTTAGTGTTAGAAAAGATGGTGCTTGGGTTAAAATAATCTATGTGCAACGTGACAGACAAACGTTAAGCTGTGCAAAGGATACAATATCACTTCTTTAACTCATCCATTCATCCTGTCTGGTGTTTGTATTATAATATATATATTATTGCTATAATTATAACAATTAGTTGTTTGGTTCCTAAAATGGTGGGAAATATCAGTGTTTTCCAAAGCTGAAGATTCAACCTAAAATGTATTTTTTTTGTCCAGACCAACAGTCCACAACCCAAAGATCATCAGTTTACTATTATAGAGACTAAAGAAACCAGAACATAAGGACTCAATGAACTGATTATCAAAATAGTTGATGATTAATGTGACAGTTGGAAACTAAACAATTACTCAACTAATTATTGTGGCTGTGGAGAAACAAATGAAAAAATAAATTTGTTTAGATTAAACACAGGCATGCGAACTAGAGACAGTGTGGTGCAGTGTGTAGCACAGATGCCTCATAGCAACAAGGCTGCAGGTTCAAGACCTTTGTACAATCACTCAGTCATTTTGTGACAGTACAAATAAATTAAGGTAAAGACAAATTCATTTTTACTTTTGAATAACAAAAAGCATCTTTCTAACCACATCTAGTCCCAAAATAACTCGCTGCACCTGTCAGAAGTGTACAATTGAAGATTTTTTTAGCAGAAAGAATGTTGACTGTTTCTGTATATTAGTGTCAGTTATGCAGTGACTTGTGTAATTTCTCACTGCTCTGCATGCTGTGCTCTGATTTGTATTCAGGCCTTAACCCTGTTCCTCCTGATGGGGATTATGTGCTCTAGAGGTAGGGTAATTTGATTTCCATTGATTGAGTTAAGAGCCAATCTGAAATTGAGGAATTGTAGTTATTGCTATTGATTTTAATAACTAGGCTGTTACAATTCATTCAGTGCTGCTGTAGTCATTAAAGAAAGCAGCTTTTCCCTCCAGCATTCAGCTGCTGTTTTTGTATGATCCTGAAATAATGGTTTAGTACAGTGACCCTGACTATTATGTTCTTCACAATATGTAGGTGTTGAGTTTATGTTTGTAATCAGTTACAATATATTTATACAAGTTAAGAATAAAAAAGCATCATTATTTATAACTGAAGAAAAAAATTCTTGTTCTCACTCCTTTACCGATTTGTAAAATGATTTATCATTTGATCATATCTTTGCAAAAATCATATCATTTACTATTATAACTATTTTTGTTTTGCCTATTCATTTTTTTTATTCTGCTTGTTTGTATTACATTTTTTTGGGGGGATTTTTTGGGGACCATCTGGGAGTACACCCCAGGTGGTCGCCAGCCTATTGGCTGGTGTTGTGGGGCACATACACCATTCACACCTACGGGCAATTTAGAGTCTTCAATTAACCTCAGCATGTGTTTGGACTGTGGGAGGAAGCTGGAGAACCTGGAGAAAACCCACCAGACACAGAGAGAACATGAAACTCCGCACAGAAAGATCCCAGACCAAGGACCAAGGAGGTGACCTTCTTGCTGTGAGGCAACAGCGCTAACCCCCGCTGTGCCGTGTCGCTCTAGTTACAAATTATTTACAAATTAACACCATTTAAAAATGTTTTTTAATCTTTCCAGATCACAACTCTGCTCATATTCTTCACTTATTTAACTAAAAGATTTTTTTTTTCAATTATATCAAAATCGAATCAAAATTCAGATTATCATGGAGTAAAACTATTTCACAGGAAATTTCAACCAATAGAATTATTAAATCAGTCAAGGTTTGTGATCCTCCATTAGATGCTTCCCGATTCATTCTGATCATACAGAGCCTCTCACAATAGTTGTGAGATCTTGCAAAAGTTCGTCCTTATTTTTTTTTGTTTATTTTTTTTATTTATTTATTTAGTTTTTTTTTTTTCTTTTTAAAGCAGTGTTAGAGAACCAGAAGTAAAACAGACACATCACAGAGGAGTTACACATCATTTATGGGAGAAATGTTTTGATTTTTATTCAGGCATTGGCCTCACATGTGTTACAGGTTGCAAGTGTGGCAGGACAATGTGTGTTTCTTTTGTGTGTTTATGTCATCAAGAGCAGCATTTCAGGATTTCCTCATCGTGTCCCGCTTTTGCTTCTTCTGCTGCTGCAGGTGTTGTTACTTTATGATCAACTGAAAATGACATGAATCAAATCCCTGGAATCCCCTGGAACACTTGAAAACCTGTTCACACAACGTACACTTTGCAATGTCAGTTTTCTCCAGGCTTTGATAATGAACATATCATAAACAAAATAAATAAATAAATAATAAGTATTGCTATTCATCAAATCATCACACATCATCTTTTTTTTACTTTTTATTTTAAACAACACTAATACATGGATAGATCCTAAACCCCATTTATCCCTATATGTGTTCTTCTTATTATTATCAGTGTCATTAGATTTGATGGTGAGTCTGTATTACCGTATAATAGGTAGTAGTTTGCTGCTGAAGATAGTAAGTCTGTATTACCGTATAATAGGTGGTAGCCTGCTGCTGAGTATAGAGTCTGTATTACCGTATAATAGGTAGTAGCCTCCTGCTGAGTATAGAGAGTCTATATTACCGTATAATAGGTAGTAGTCTGCTGCTGAGTATAGAGAGTGTATATTACCGTATAATAGGTAGTAGTCTGCTGGAGTCAAATCCCTGGAATCCCCTGGAACACTTGACAACCTGTTCACACAACGTACACTTTGCAATGTCAATTTTCTCCAGGTTTTGATAATGAATATATTGTAAACAAAATAAATAAATAATAAGTATTGCTATTCATCAAATCAACACACATCATCTTTTTTTTTACTTTTTATTTTACACAACACTAATACATGGATAGATCCTAAACCTCATTTATCCCATATGTGTTCTTCTTATTATTATCAGTGTCATTAGATTTGATGGTGAGTCTGTATTACCGTATAATAGGTAGTAATTTGCTGCTGAGCATAGAAAGACTGTATTACCGTATAATAGGTAGTAGTCTGCTGCTGAGTATAGTGAGCCTCTATTTCTGTAGCTACAGCAGCACCATTACCTCTATTAACGTTACTTTTTTCCTGGTTTCCCATCATGACTTTAACATAAGTGAGAGACAGCTGAAAAGATTACTCAGCGCTATTATTGAATGTTACATATCCTATAGCTACATAAAGGCTATAGGCTAAAAAACCTGAACAAAAATCTGGATCTGATTCAGCCACAGTTCACTATGAAGACTGTGAAGTATGGTGTTGCAAGCAACATGTGCCAGGCCTATTTATCACAAACTGATCCATGATCCATTTGTGTATATCAAAATACTTGAAAAGGTCATGTTGCCTTATGCTGAAGAGGAAATGCCCTAGAAATGTATGTTTCAAGAAGACAATGACCCCAAGCACACCATTAAATGATCAGCATCAAAAATGTTGTTTCACCCATGTTGTTCCTCCTCTGTTTTACTTCTGGTTCACTGACACTGCTTTAAAAGGGAAAAAACAAACAGGAACAAAGTGTTTTGAGATCTCGCAAAAGTTTGTAATTTTTTTTTCCACCCATGTCCCTTTAGTGGCTCCGTATGATACTGCTGGGATACACACACTTTTCAGTGGTCCAATCAAATCCTTCCCAGTGTTTTATTCCACCTGTATGTCCTGTCCATACCTGACACTGAAATGATTAATGAAATGCCCTAGAAGATGAGATCATTTTATTTTTTTGTGTGTGTGTGTTCATAAGAACGTTGAGTTTTTCTATAAATAATGTCCCATTTTTTCAAAACTCTACACAGAGTACACAGCACATTTTCTGAAATGAGCATTAAAACCAGCTGTCAAGACAAATATCGTCTTATTCACATCACAATTTCACATGAAACACAGGAGAAGTGTACAATATGGACTATAATAACACAGTATGTGAAGTATTCTGTGTGGTATGTGATCATATAGTAATAATCATACTTTGAAGTGCTGCACATATTCTGTTTCAGCCTCTCAACAACTACAAAGCTTGTTAATTTATTCAGTCCTCAGAGACTTTACTCAAAGTTTCTACTGATCTATATTTAACTAGTTATTGGTTCCATCTCTCAGGACGTAGTGTTCATTAAAGATGTCAGGCTGCAAATATACACTATAGGTGCCTGAAACTGCTGTAAAGAATATTCCAGACTCTGTTTAACTCTTCAGGCTCTGCGTCTCTCAGACAGACCAGACCAGACAACTCCCCAGCAAGCCATGTTAACACATATCAGAGTAAGTTATCCAATTCCCATTAAGACACACAGATAATGGGATAGGACTTTAGTTTTCTACATGTATATGCCTTATTCAGAATTAAACTACACAATGCATTTGTGCAAGCTCCACTGTTGCATGTCAACTGCAACAAGGACAGAAGTCCAATTAAACACCATTTTAATCAGCATAGCAAGATTAAAATGTGCATGTACATAACACATACCATTGTCTAAAAAACAATACATAATGGCCCAGGAAACAGATGATACTATCCATGTAATTTTCTTTTGTAACTTGTTTGCTTGAGTATTAGTGATGGTGGTAAATAGATCACAATGACTTTGAAAAGCTCTGATTCTCTAGTTTAAGAGGGGAAAAAACAACATATTCAGAAGTCATAATGTTTAAACATGGATGATATTTGGGATGGGTGGTACAGTTGTGAGTGCTGTTGCCTCCCAACAAGAAAGTCACTGGTTCAAGTCCTTGGTCTGGGACCTTTCTGTGTGGAGTTTCATGTTCTCTCTGTGTCTGATGGGTTTTCTAAAAACATAGTGAGGTTATTAATTTCCTGTCTAAATTTCCTGTAGGTGTGAGTGTGTGAGTGAATGGTGTGTGTGCTCCATGATAGGCTGGTGACCATGTGGGTTGTATCCCTCCAGCAGACCTAGTGACCCTAGTGAGGGTAAGCAGGTATAGAAAACGACTGACTCACTGATTGATATTTGGGATCATATACAATAAGTAGGAACTGAAACCAACTCTGTGTTTCTAATGATAAACACAAACCAGGATCTTTCTCAGAAAATTAATCAAGTGTTTTTGTGCCTAAACCACAGCGTCATACATTATAAAACATCCTCACAGATTCAGCACCATGGACAGAGCCAGAGTCACTGTGAACTCCAGCAAATCCTCAGTGTGGAACAGTGGAGTAACAGCTGTTTGTTTTCAGACAAAGCAGTGGAATAATGGGACTTGTATTGTCACGCCTGTCTTGTCTCTGTTGTCCTGACTGTACAAGTCTTATCCCATGGGAATGACTCGAGATTGTGCTTCATACCTGAAGTTGTACTTCTGTATAAATCAATGGTATTGGAGTAAAATCTCATCACTTTGAACCATCCAGGACTCTGACTATTTTTCTTTCAAAACTTCTTTGATTTTAACAAAGTTATTGTTTTTTGAACAAAAGTTTAAGAGTTATATTATAATCATCTACTGAGAGCATTGTGGACTTCTACGTTGTGGATCCGGGGCTGTCTACTGGCCTAGTCCAGGATTCTCCACGACAAGCGCTTGTTTGTTAAAGCAGGCAAGTGTGAGTTTGGTATGTGCTCAGTCTCCTTTCTGGGGTTCATTACTGAGAAGTAGCAGACCTAGTCAGACCTGGCCAAGATCTCATTGATGGTGGAGTGGCTGATTCCCAAAAGCCTTTTCCCATCTTCTGTGACATGGGGAACTGAATCATGAGCTGCTTGTGGTGGTGTTGGTCCTGGAGGAGTAGAGTCACTAGTTGGAAGAGGACAAGGTTCTGTTTGTAGTTTAGATTGATCTCAGGAACCTGGCATATCTTCAGATCCCAAGTTACTGTCCCCCTAACCATCTTTTTGTCCTCAAGTCTCTGAGGTCTCCCATCCTATAGTGGGGGGCATGCTTTTCACCTGGACTGTCACCCGGCACTGCCCAGACTCTCAAGCTACTGGGTTGAAGATTCTGGTGGCCATCCATCTCCTGGGACACACTCTAATTTCTTGCTGCCTGCTTCATCTGCGCCCACAGCAAGGCTTCCCACCAGCCTACTGCCAGTCTACTCAACCCTCTACTGGTTCCCCTAACGCCCTTGGTCCCACATCATGGTGAACGTCACCAGTCATGTCTCCACTCATGTCTCCACTCATGGTAATAACACTATTCTCAAAGGCTGTTCACTTTGTCCCTTTGCCCAAGCTCCCCTCAACCTTGGAGACTGCCATACTGCTTGTTTAGCAAGTCTTCTGCCTCCATGAAATCCCAGACATTGCCTCTGATTGGGCCCGCAATTCTCATCTCAGGTGTGTAGGGGCATTGGCCAGTCTGTCCTCCAGATACCACCCCCAGTCCAACAGCCAGATCAGGGTGGGGCCAACAATCAGACACATAATGAAAGAGGGAAGTTACCTGACACATGAGGAAAAACATGTCACAATAAAAGCATGAAACACGAACACAAGAAAACACATAACAAATCTTCCAGGACAGCGGTTTGTGACAGTTCTGGAAATCATCCTATTAGAAAAGCTCCTGAAGGGTGAAAAATTATAAGCACCATTGTGGTGGTTTTAATTAAAACATCTTGTTTTAATATTTAACATAGTTAGATAGTACATTCTGATAGAGGGAGGAGTTTCCAACACAATAATCACAGCTTTTACAACCATCAAAGCAAACCATCCTAATTATGCTTCCTCCATTACTGTGTTGTTTAATGATGACACAAAGGATGATGACTACAGACAATGCAGCAGTGGCTAGATTTCATGTTGTAATAGATGCAGATAATGAAAACACAGGTATTACTATTGACGATGCCCCCCGCCGCTTTTAAATTGTTTGTGACTGATAAGACATGGACAATATGCAGACACTGTATGCAAACAATTCCGTACAGCGCGGCGAATACGAGCACAATGCAGAGACATTTACAGCACTACCACAGCTCAGTACTCAAATCAACAACTGGCCTGCTGACAGAGAAGAACTTTTTGTTTTGCACATATTGTTTGCACTTGAAAAAAGGACAAATGTATATTTTTCTATATGTTTTAACTTTTATAATATTTTATTTGTTATGGTTTGGTTCTTGGTTTTGTGTTGTGTCCTGTTTTCTCTTTTTCTCCACTATTTTGTCCTGCAGAACGACGGGTTACGGCGGGGCGTGGTCTGGGCCGTCAGCAGCGTTTGGATGAGACACAGGTTGGATGGCGGATGTCACTAATCACCAGGGCCCTTTATATATCCGGGAACAACACTCCACCAGCGTCGGATTATACTTGCCCATGTCTTCGGTAATCGACGACCGTAGGTGGCGTACCTGTTCGTCCCCTATGACCACTGGATGTACCTTGTTTCTTGTGCTCACCGTGTTCTCCTCTTTTTGCCGTAGCGTCCAGGACTTCTCTGTCCTCCTCATGCCGCGTCCCGCTCGAGAGCTCCTGCCTCCCCCGTCCCTGGCTGGGCAGTCCGGACCATCCCTGCCTCCTCTGCCAGCCAGCACCTTTAGTTCTGTTTTTATCTTTTGTGTTTGGAATAAACTCGTTTTTGCACTTTCACCTGTCTCTGTCTCTGCTCCAGGGTCCGGCCAAGAACCAAACATCACATTATTTTAGTTTCAATTTGTAGAAGAAGAAGTTCATTGAAAGGAAGAAGTTCATTAAAAGTTAACGCTTACAGAGTTATAAAATCCATGTGCAACTCAGTAAAATAAAAGTCTGTTGTCCAGGTATTCATATAATCTGTAATTTAGTTTTCTTAAAATCTTGTCTCGTCTTGATCTCGTGAACCCAATCTCGTGTCTTGTCTCGTCTCGTGAGCTGAGTGTCTCGTCACACCCCTAGTAATAAACTATTAATTTGGAAGTCTGATTAACAATTAACTTAATAATAGAAACCAGGATCATAATATTAATAGATATAAATGGTTGAAGGATTCAGAGTCCTAAAGTAGAGTTTGGCATAATTCATTATTGTACAAAATTAAAGAGGCGACATGTATTTGTCATAAGCATTTAAAAAAAACACAAAAGTAAAAGAAAACGCACAATAACAATCTAAACTAAATGGGTCTTTAAACATGTGAATGTGCATGGGTGTATGCAGCATATGTGCGTGCATGTGTGTGTGTGTGTGTGTGTGTGTGTGTGTGTGTCTGTGGGGGAACTACAAAGATGGCTGCCATGGTGGCTGTTCTGTGTAGTTCAGGACATGTGGGGCTCTTTGTTGAGGAAAATGGCCGACCATGCTAATGTGTGTCTGTCTGTGTCTGTGTGTATGTCACTTGATGTTTGTTTCAAGGTCTCATGTTAAAGAATGGTTAGTATCATCCAGGTTGGGACACTAACATCAAACTAAACCTTCTTACAAGTCTAAAACACAGTGAACTGTAGCCTAGAATCTAAACATTAAGTTCAACAATCTTGCTTTCACCATGTTTGTTAATGTTGTGTTCTGTCCAATCACCTTTGTGGGCACAATACAAGTATTTTAGTTTGATTGAGGGATTAAAGCAGGAAGTGACACAGTCTAGAGATGAATAAAGACATTTTCTCTGAAGGTATGATGTTAAGCATGTGACAGACATGTCAGTCTTTGTCTGTTTAAAGCTGGATTCAGAGAATATGGGTCTGGTGGCTGCAGACTGAGCCATGGATGCAGCGAGGAAACAAAGCTGCTGCAGCTCTAAGTAGGAATGAATGGAGCTAATTTGATAGGAGCCACATTTCTCCCCACCACATTTAAAACCCCATTACACTAACAGAGCCCTCAGGTCCTCCAGATGAGTGAACTGCATAGGTCACACTCACAGATACTGAAACAGAGTCCTGCAGTTTACTTCAACGAGCAGGTTTAAACACTGTCTTTTATTTGCAAGGAGAGGTGTAACAGCACAAAATTCACAGTCCACTACGTTTTCAGTATAAGGTTTTAAATTACATTTCATTTTTTTTGTTTTGTTTTGCTGCTGCTGCTCTGCTGACCCTGTTAGAATAATATGCTTAATCACTTTTGGTCAAATGTCTGTTCTTCTACTGTGGGTAAGTAGGCTCAAGTCTGGATACTGTGTTTTATATTTAAAATCACCTGGTTGATTTATGACTTTCCTGTTTGACTTCCTGTCTGGCTCATTCTACTCTGTGATTCTGTCAAAAATAGACAAGACAAGTATGTTTAGCATTTCTTCACTTCTGAAATGCAGCTACACGTCCGCTGGAAATTCAAACACTGACTTGAGCAGCAACATCAGCTCTGATGGTGACATGACTACACTACACTTTTTTAGGGAGATTTTCCATGTAGGATGTGAGGGTCTAAAGCTGTGTTCACACCGAATGCGATGGACACTGTTTTTTTCCGTAATGAATGTGATTTTGTTGCACAAGTTAAAACGTGTTGCTCTGTTGTTTCAATTTTGCCACGTGATCATTTTATGAAATTCGCGTCATTGCATCACCACTCATATGAGAGTGAGCCCACCTATTTTGCTTTTCTCTCATCAACCATGTCTGAGATCACCACCAGACCATTATGTACAGGGGTGTTCTGATCTCTTAATGTTTGTATATATGTGTGAATTGTTGTGTAAACTGAATGTGTGAATAATGTTAATGGGGTCTGTGTTAAGTGTGTAAGTGCTGTACAGCTAAAAAAACATTTAATTTAGCTGAGTTGTAGCACATGCAGTGAACATCTACGTAGCAGTTTGTAGTTTATTTATATCCCACTGCCTATTATACAAAAATCATTTAACAATATTTGAAAAACAAAGACAGATACATAGGCCTCCAGTAAACATCAAATTCATATTAGACTCAAAATACAAAACAACCACAAAGACACAAGACAAAAATTCACACATCACATCATGCACATGATATCATTATTATATATGATAGTTGTACTATTTTATTGATATGGCTGCAGATGTGAGAGTGCTTAAGCAAGCAATGCATGTAATTTATTTGTTGCAATTATTTGGAGAGTGTGGAGCGTTTAGACCAGGGGTAGGCAACCCTGGTCCTAGTGCAGGTGGTAAAGTGGAATCGAGAGCCAGCAAAACTTAAATTTGCCAAGCAGGCTAGTTTTAATTATTTTAGTAATCACAATAAATAAAATCACTGGATGTAGGAAGCATGAAGTACTGGATCTATCTCCTTCAATATAAAAAACACTACTGTAAACACACACACATCAACACATACAAACACAAAAGGCATTTTAAAATCAACAACTGCTGGCATAAAATTTTGAATGTCTGTACTGGCAACTTTCAACACGTTGGGTAAAACAAGTAAAACAGAGTAAACAGAGATCAGAGTTAGAATGAGCTAAACAAGCCAATAAACAGCTACACAGTGACATGCAGTAGGTTGAGAGTCTTCTGTGGCTGCTGCTAAATGCTCTGATATTGTTAAAAAGTAAATCTGCTGTTTCTGAGTTAAATAAACTGTTTCACTAAATGCTTTATTGAACAACATTTAGACTCAATATGTAAAAATACTAAAAAGCTTCACACTCAGTTTGTTGTTTCACAGACTAATCACATTATTGACAGATGCGTGTGTGTAACATGACTAGTGATGCGTTTTAGCCTTTATGTGAGTCTTTATGTAAAAAAATAAACATTGGAACATACACTGAAGAGACGAGGGTCACAAATATCATTTTAGAACATCACTGCTGTGTTCCAGTGTGTTATATTATACTTTCAATAACATAAAAGAAGTAGATGACCTTTATCTTGAAATGTACACTGTAACTTTACTAAAATAGGTGACAGTGCTTTTATGGGGTATACTTTTTTGTTTTCTTTTGCTCTCAAACTATGTGAGAATATGAATTGTGAGATAATACAACCACTTGTTGCAGCAAACGTAATTATCCCAAACACAGCATCTCCTCATTTGACAGCCAATAACAATACAGGAGCCAGAAGAAGATTAAAGGAGGAGCAGGAGGATGAGTTCTCTTCCTTCTAAGAGTTCACTGTTAGAGATGTTGTGTGCTAGGTTAATAACTAAGGTCAAAATGTGTTCTTTTAGGTGTGGGACATTAGCACATTAATTAGGATTAATTAATTACAAAAAAATAATGCATTCAAATATTAACGCATTTTATCGCAGTTTGCATGCCAACGTTTGTGGAGCATTTGTCAGTCACCATGTCACAGTTCACACTGATTATACTGAAGCACACAACTTCAACTATAACAATGAAAGTGCTCTGCTGGACGTTACATTTTGTTTTAAAATATGACCCAGTTAGAAGTGTTGGCCACAGTGTTGTTTATTGCAAATTGTGCAGAAAAAAGGTTATTATCACAGAAGCACCAACCCTACCATTTAAATGCAAAACATGTTACAGCGAGCACAGAAACTCTGAAGCTGTTGGTGGTTCTGGTTCTGGTTTGGGTTCTGGTTTGAGTGGAAACAAGCAGCCTGAATCCAAACAAATGACTAGCTTCATCAGGTAGAAAATGGCCAGTCCCAGGACTGTTCAGAAAAGCTGCGAAAAGCGACTGTATTTCAATTACATCAATTTTTTTTTTTTTTGCTTTTGGGGCAAATATTGTTATACAATTAATTGTGACTAATTAATGACAAAACCTGTAATTAATTTGATTTTTTTGTTCTTAATCAAGACCCACCCATAGTTTTTTTTTTCTTTTTTTTTTTTTTTGCTTGTTCTTTGCTTGTTCTCAGCTCTCAGCAGTATCCTGCAGACGTCAGTCGTTTTCTATTCCACCTATTCCTCACTAGGTTTAAAAAATAGTTCATACTATCAGTAGAAGATTTGACTCAAACCTTTGTGCCATTCCAACTGCCACAGATCACAAGGTTAGATTCACCACAGAGTTTCCATATTAGGGAAATTGAACTTGAAAATAAATGTAGATAGAATTCTTTCCAGAGAGTAGTAGTAACTCAAAGGCAAAAGATTTGTTTGGAATGGACACTATCTTCACTAAAAAGCATAGTCAGACACTTATTGAACCATAACACATTTGCTAAATATCTCATTCAGATGTGGCAGTTTCCCAAATGGTGGAAAACTGCTATCGCAACACCAATCTTTTAAAGTGCAGCACCCAATCAAGTATGTCATTATTGGTCCATTACTATCTTACCTGCCATCTCAAATGTTCTGGAAAAAGTAGCTGCAGAACAGCTGGTTGAACACTTTGAAAGTGACAAACTTTTGTATCATAAATCATTTGGATTTAGACCAGGATTTTCAACCAAAATAGTGAACTGCTATCTCACCGAAAATATCAAGAGCTCATTAGAAATGGGTAATACAGTCAATGCAGTATTCATAGACCCCAAAAAGGCCTTCAATACTCTAAAGCAAACTTAATACTTTTAATTTTTCTGAAGAATTCGTTGGTTTGTGTCATATTTGAAAGGTAGAGACCAATTTGTAAAAATAAATACAGACCAAGCAATCCCTCTTAGATCTAGAATGGGCATTCCAAAATGATCCATTTCAGTGCATTTGCTCTTTAGCCTTTACATAAATGATTTACCAACTTGCTGCAAAAGCACATCCTGCCATATGCAGATGACACTATCATTTATGTATCGGCTACATCCTCTTGTGAAGTAGGAGAGACACTAACTCTTTAAATTAGGGGAGTGTCCCAATAGTTTAAAAAGGAACCACCTCACTCTGAATCTTAAGAAAATGGTAGCAATGAAATTTTCAATAAGAATGAGAGTAAACAATGAGCTAAAAATTAAAATAGACCAAGAGGAAATTGAGCAAGTCAGTGAATTCAAATTTCTGGGTATCACTCTTGACTCTCAACTAAAATTTGATCAGTATATACAAACGTTAATCAAGATCTTAAAAAAAAAATCTGAACTGCTTTAGAATGGATAGACAATACATACCACTGCATGCAGCTCCATTCTTCATGCCTGCCTTTTTTCCCAGATATCTCCACATATTGCTGTCTGGAACCAGGCCTCACAGTCAACAATAAAACCAATTAATTCATTCTATAAATGAACACTAAAAATAATGGATGAAAAACAATTGAAATGAAACCACTGAATAATTCTCCTTCATCAAATGAATGTGTTAATGATCTTGCCCCAGCTATACTCTGCAGGTGAAAGAGACAGCTAATGAAAGTAATAGAATAACAAGGTGATCAGTGAGTGGAAACCCCAGAGCAACAAAGCACAACACCACTTTTGGCCAATGGTCTTAAGTCAAGTTTATACTTTTGCATATGTAGCTACAGTGTCGATGTAGACCCCTATGCTGTAGGCTGATGCTCACCTCCACAAAATCTTGACTACACGTTGCATCGACACAAACCACAAGGGCTGTGATTGGTGCTGCAGCCGTGGTGGTTGTACATGTCGCCTCTGCAAAGGGCTTCACTGTTGCCTCCAACGATGACATCACCCATTCTAGCCTCTCGAGGCTCTCCCATCCAGAATGAATTAGGCAAAAATCGTGTGCTAAAACGGTGACTACATCGCATTGGTAACAGGAAAAGTCATATCACAGGATTCCTGTATACTGTATATATATATATATATAGATAGATAGATAGATAGATAGATAGATAGATAGATAGATAGATAGATAGATAGATAGATAGTACATGATTCTTCTCTGCAGCTTTTTATACTTTACAAACGAAAAAAAAGTCTAGGAGGCTGGACGCTGTTTTTGAATCTGTTACTGGACTTTTTTTTTTTTTTTAATTCCAAACTATATAGGCTTCCTGATGCCAGGGATTCACTGGTTGCCTTGTCATGTTAGTGAAGCATTTTTAGTGAAGGAAACACTGAGTATGTCAAAGATGCTGCAGTGGTAAGATAACTGTTTTCTACAGACTCCTACACTTGTAAATATATGTTTCCTAAATAAATGTCAGTCAGTCATTCATCTTCTATACCTGCTTATTCCTCATTAGGGTCGCAGGGGTCTGCTGGAGCCTATCCCAGCTCATTACGGCGAGAGGCAGGATACACCCCAGATAGCCGCCAGCCTATCATGGCCTAAATAAATGTTTGGATAAAAAAAAAAGAAAAGGTTTTCTGATTTCATTAAGATTTAAGAAGATTGTAGGACTTTTGAAAAATATGCCTGTAAAAGCATTTTCCACTTAAGCTATGATTTTAATTAGACTTATCTACATTATTGTACTTGTTTGTGCTTTCAATTGTTTATGATCTTAAGTGAGGGAGTAAAGTTTCAAAGGCAAACTTCATTCCCACATTTTACCTTTGGTACAACTACAGACTTGTTTTAATTATTTTAAAATATATTGCCCTCATTTTCAACACAGTTTCATGTAGTGTTTCACATGTTGAAACTAGAGAATTTGGACATTTGGACACGCACACAACTGCAGTGTGAATCACCTTCACAGGATTAGACCAGGTTGAACTTTACTTGATTTTCATCCAGAGCAAACAGACCATGTGCAGATGGATTCGGCCGTATCAGGAGTGATGCAGATCTGATCTCTTACATACGGGTACATTCAGGAGCATATGTGTTGGAAAGTGCACACTTCTGTGTGTGTGTGTGTGTGCGCGCGTGCATGCTGTCTCGTAAGTGTGAAATCTCCTGTGTAGGTGTTTGTGTGGAGGGAAATATCAATACGGGTGTTGTTGTTATTGTTTTTCTCTTTCTGTGGTGTTATCTTTGCTTTTTCCACCTCCGTCACTCCCCCAGCAGCCTTGGACAGATTAAGCAGCAATAAAGACATCCATCCCTCCTCTGTAAAATATAGGAGACATATTAACACTCACACTTAGCAGCCTTGTATCCAGGGGCAGATTCTCAGCCTCTATATTTGGTTCTGTGTGCTGCTGTTTTTGTTGTGTATGTGTTTAGTTGTGAGCTCTCTCACACACACACAAACAAACACACACTTACGAATTCATGCGATTGTGCTGAAGGTGGAAAAAGCAGAAAAACGTGTTAGTCACAGCACCTCAGGCAGAGCACATTCAGATGCCTGGCAAATGATTAGAAATGCTTTTTATTGACACTGTAAATGTGTTTCACATCGCAGGCGATGGGCTGCCAGGGATAAAAGCGGCGTGTGGCCACCTCCCACAATGCTGCAGCCAGCGTGAGAGCTACGTTGGAGTGTTTTCATAGATTTTTCTTTAATTACTCCCCTTGTGAATTAGTGCAGGAGCAGGAGACATGTGATTGCAACATTCAGCATCATGGCTGTGAATTATTGGTTTAGTCTGTTCCATTTGATGTTGTGGAATCAGCCGTTAGTCTTCTTCACCGCTCACTGATATGATGAAAATCATGGTTTCAGACGTGGTGACGTAGTTCAATGGACGTTCCTCTTCAGATCCTCGTCAGTTCCTCTTCAGTTCCTCTTCTCTCAGCAGCAGCAGGAGGGTTGGGTGGATGGATCAGTGCTTTGTTTCCTGTCTGGAGTTGGAGAAGCTGCAGCAGATGACTGTTCAATGGTAGTAAAATAGGGATTAGGGGAAGGTAGAAAACATAATCATGATGTGTTTGAATGTAACGTTGATCTTTGAAAATTTTACTTTAATAGAGACTAGAGCTGCACCGATTAGTTGAGTAATTGATTAAACATCAACTATTACATTAATCACCAACTATTTTGATAAAACATACAACACACACACACACACACACACCTTACTCATGCACTCATACCTTTTCTAGAAAACCGCAAGTGTGTTCCCTGGTGACAATCAAAATGTGCCATCAACTATATATCCAATTCATAATTGTCAATAATAAAATAGTAAAAAATAAATAACAATAACAATAAAATAATATAGAAATGATGTATCTAAATGTACCTATATTCAGTTTGGGTATCCACTTTGTATATTTTATATTTATGTATATTCTTATATTTAATTTGTTTTACTATTATTTATTTTATTATTAATTTATTATTAATTTTATATATTTATTTATAATAGTCAAGATAGTCAGTAGGTTATTTATAATACTTACTCTACTATATATAGTCTAGTATAATAGTCAATATAATAGTCTAAATATTATTTGAATATCCATAACCTAACCTGTCCTCTAGAAACACAGGAATAACACTCTAACTTGACATTAAAGTGATGCATGTCTCTTTGCCCATGACAAAAATAAACTTTTTTCATCTTAAAGCAGCACATTTGCAAGTGTACCTCGTTGCATCAGGATCTATTAAGTTTCTTAATGTGTTTGTTTCCATTTCTTGAAATAGTCATTTTCTTGTTTTACTACAGACCTTTTAATGGTCAAAACTAAATAATAAAAGTGACTTGTTTTAAAACAATTAAATTTTTATTTTTAATGCATTTTTAAATCTGCCTTATTGGAGAACATGCATTTTTCTGTGATTTCAACATAGGAATCTAGAAACTCCATTGGATCCTGCTGCAACTAATGCACCATTGGTTTCCGTTTCTTCAAGATGCAACGTGAAGTGGCATTACTGAACAAACAATGAAAATAGGCACTCAAGCTCCCCAGTACAGATAGCGAGAGGTTTTACAACTTTGAAAAAAATCAGGTAGTATGCTGGACCAGCCAGGAACAGAGATGTCACTTCAAAGTAGAGTTCCTCACCTGACCAGGACCAGCTTCCTAGGGTCTTGTCAGTTTTTTGTGATTTGTGGGGTCACCATATACACACTTTCAGACTGATACACATTCAGATTTAACTTACATTGTGGAAACCTTTTAAACTGATGGTGCTGAAAATTTATTTGAAGTAACAATATCAGTTGCAAAGAGTTGTTAATAAGTTAATATTTATTGACAGATGTTAATGAGGTAAATATTTTAAAAGATTTTTAAAATCCAATTGAATATTTCAGCTGAATTAATAATCAGTCAGTCAGTCAGTCTCTATACCTGCTTATTCCTCATTAGGGTCGCAGGGGTCTGCTGGAGCCTATCCCAGCACGTTACAGCGAGAGGGAGGGATACACCCCAGATGGTCACCCCAGATGGTCGCCAGCCAATCGTGGGGCACACACACCATTCACTCACACACTCACACCTAACCTGAGCATGTTTTTGGACTGTGGGAGGAAGCTGGAGTACCCGGTGAAAACCCACGCAGACACGGGGAGAACAACAGCAACTTTCTTGCTGTGAGGCAACAGCGCTAACCCCTGCGCCACTGTGTTACCGCTGAATTAACAATCATTATAGTTATATTATCAGTTCAAGTCAGTGTCACTAATTCCATGTTTACGTTTTATTTTAATCATCTTGAATGACAGACAGTGTGGCTCAAAGACAATTCTTTAAAAATAATTTAACAGTCCCATTGTCACACAAAAATCAACTATAAAAATAAGTGTACTAATGATATATGTTAACATAAACTAAAAGTTAACAAGTAATGCAAGCACAGTAATGCAATTCATTACATAAAATGTAATAGCTAGCCAATTTCTGTTTCTCAGATCTTTGTTCTCTAAATCTTCACAGTGTCTTTTACCAGGAACCAGGCATGTTGGGATAAAGGACATCATATGCCTTCAACAGCAGCAATCTCCTCCTCTTCCTCCTTCCAGGTTGTCGCCCTTTAGACAAACACACAAAACAAAGTTGATCTCCATATATTTCTTTACATTTTTGACTAGCCAATCTTTCAATTTTAGATTTAAAAACTTTACTTTTGAACCTTTTCTGAGGTATCTGGTTGTCCTTCTGTGGTACACTGCTCACATCTGGCCCTGTGTCACTCTCAGTTGTAACTGGCTGCTCTGAAGACAAAAAAATCATCAAAAAAGCATCTAATTCTATTGATGTTGGAATTGTATCTGAAACAGTGCCACCATGCAACCTTTTTCCATTACTGTTACAGTGAAAGGCAGGCATATCTGTTTTCTGGTCTATGGTTAGAACTAAGAACAAGGATTAGTCCTTAGTTCTGTTTTTATTGCATCTATAATTCAAACATATAACGAATGGATTCCTATTTTATTAAGTTGCCAGCATGCACCATTATGTTATTAAAATAATAGGCATTGAGCCAATGGGGATGTGTTTTTGTTTAAAATGAAGTATGCTACAGGCAGTCTGTGAGTTATACAGGGCAGTCCCCATGAAGGAAGGTGAGATGATAAACTGACGTCTGCATGTACAGCACCTGTAAGGAAGGTGCTCTCCAGCTGGTTCACCTCTAACTCTACCCTGCTTTCCATTAAGGAATATACAGTATATCCTACAAACACTGCACTGGTTCTCAAAATACAATAAATGAACTCAAATTGAGCCAAAATAAATAAATAAATGTGTGGTTTTCTTTGGATGCATGAGAATTGGTAGATTTAATATAATACTGGGTGGGACACACACCTTTATATCAACACGTCCTCTCATCTTTTGGAGATAAAAACAATAACATTATGTCACCATACTAATTAAGCATTGTCGTAAATACGTAAAAGGATAAGAGAAGTGTTCAGCACATACAATAGTGCTGTACATTTTTGTACACACTTGTATGCTTTTGGTTCTTCTCAACCTTGACTGACTGTCTTCAGCTTTCATTTAGTTGTGGTTAAGATTCATCAGAATCCATGTAGTCAACAAGGTGAGGAGTGAGTCCAACTTTGTTGAAAGAACCAGTTCTGATTCAATGTTGTCCTACAGGAGAAAAAGTGAAGAATATATGAAAAATGACACCTACATAAGCATATATAGACACAACTATTTACATTAAAACTAATAATTTAATACATAATTACTAGAGCTGTCATTTTAACGCGTTAATTCGATTAATTAATTACGCCGCAATTTAACGTGTTAAAAATTTAACGCAGTTAATTATGAGTATCAATGGTGGCGAAAATCCCATGTTAAATAAAGAAAACAATGAACTAAAGTCACATTAGTTACATTATCCGAGTGCTGCAACAATTCCAGTGGCTCGTTTCAGTGTAATCTACGCTGTTTCGGTGTCTGTGCCGTTTGGCACGGAGCGACAAGTCTGAGCGGGTCTCTGGTTGCTATGCAACGTGAGGTGAGCCGAGCTAAACAAATGTGTTTCTGGTTGGCCGATGGACATGTGGTCGCGTTATCAGCATCGCTAATTCTGATTGGTTCAAACCACACGTGTTTGCTCTCACAGAGCAAAATTATGTTGGCACAATGCAGAGCAAAATATACAACTTCTATTATTCATTTTTGAATTGCTATATTGAGCTTAAGTGACTTCTTTATTTTATTTCAGAATTTTATTTATTTAACTGAATTGTTGTATTTGTTTTACATTTATGAATAATGCACTTGGTCTAACTGGTTTAATGTGCTAGACCTTTACTTTTGGATTTAATTCATGAAGCACAGTTCACCAATAAAACATTGGATTTCAGATCTTCTCTTCTTACTGTATTCAATTGATTAGTCATGCACTACCATTTATTAATATCCTAGAATTCAAATTCTTTATCAGGAGACCTTTAGCAGATATGACAATAAAATGCGATTAATTTGATTAATTAATTACAAAATCCTGTAATTAATTTGATTATTTTTTTATCGATTGACAGCACTAATAATTACTACAAACACTAAGAATAATTTGTAAATTGAATTCAACTTTACCTCATTCATATTAAATAATTTTAAAATAAACAATACTTAAACAACTAAAAATAATAAACTGTACATAATTACAAATACAACATTTCATTTGGTTGTGACTTGTTACATCCTCTACCTAATACAGGATTGGATTGCTTGAATTACTGGAAAAAAAAAAAAAGAAAGCATGAATAAAAATGTGTCACTTGAAATCTCATGTTATACTACTGAAAGTGTATCCTAGCCACAGGTAAAAGCATCAGACAAGACAACCAATCTAACCAAAAAAAAAACATTTATTTTATTGATTATTCCTAAGGTCAAAGTGACTTTTCTGTAGCTCACCATAGCACTGCAGTGACTGTTAGAGGTGAAAAAGAGTGAATATCAAGTGTTCTAGGGTTGATCAGAGCTACGACAGAAGAACTGATGGCTATACAGGAAGCACACACAGCGTGTGTTGTAAGCCTTGTCTTAAACATGTATTTCAGTTGACTAAAAAAATGAAATATTCTTAGCCATGACACTCAGAGTGCAGAGTAACACTGAGCTGCGCTGGTCCCCACGAGGACACACATCAGACAAGTGTGTAAAACAGCAGCCAGAGTAAATGAATGGCTGGTCCCCACACCCAGAAAGTGCATAGCAACATATCTCATATCACACTATAACCAATCTAAAATAACCAACAAGTGAGTACAATAGCAAATGTTGCACCTTTTGAGTAAAAAGAAACAGTCATGTTGAAACTCACTGATTCTTACCTGTATGACAGTGGAAGGAGGTGTCTCAGGAGGCTTCTCTGCTGGTTTGGAGGCCTGAGAGTGGGACGACTCTGCTACATAAGTTTGTTCTTCAGTCTGAAACAATTCATCATTAATAAACAGCCTGTCAACAGAATTACATCTATAAGACCACATGGTAATTCAATGATGAAAAGTGAACAGAAGACCCATAGCATTGCAGTGACTGTTAGAGCTGAAAACATGTGAATATTAAGTGTTCCAGGGTTGATCTGAGCTGTGGCAGAAGTACTGATGGCTATACAGGAAGCACACACAGCCTGTGTTGTAGGCCTTGTCTTAAACATGTATTTCATTTGACTAAAATAATAAAGTAGTCTAAGCCATGACATTCCAGAGTGCAGCTGCGCTGGTCCCCACGAGGACAGACATCAGACAAATGTGTAAAACAGCAGCCAGAGTAAATGAATGGTTGGTCCCCACACAGTCAGAAAAGCACACTGTGCATAGCAACACAAGAGCAAATATTGCACCTTTTGAGTAAAAGAAAACAGTCATGTTGAAACTAACTGATTCTTACCTGTATGGCAGTGGAATGAGGTGTCTCAGGAGGCTTCTCCTACAGTGCTGTGGTGAGCTACACCATAGCACTACAGTGACTGAACTGAAAACATGCGAATATCAAGTGTCCCAGGGTTGATCTGAGCTGTGGCAGAAGAACTGATGGCTATAAAGGAAGCACACACAGCCCAAAACAAGACAATATCAGGTATATAGAAGGAAAACCGTAGCAAAACATTAAAAATGTTATGTACCGATGTGCTTAAATATATCTGTACAATTTTTGTCCATCTTAAACTCTAACACCACTGCTACAGCTGGTCCAAACACAATAATAATAATAATAATAATAATAATAATAATAATAATGTAAATTGTTTTCACTAAAACCTGTTTGCTAGGTGTCTGTTTCCAGTTGCCATGGTAATGTGACACATGGTAATGAGCTGAAAAATAAAAGCTTGGAATATTTTCACATGTGGGTTCCCAGCAGCTAACAGCTAACAGCTGACAGCTAACTGTTAACAGCTAACTGTTAACCTCTGCCTGAAAATAACAAATTGATAAATCATTTCATTAGATTCATAGATTATTGTCTGCTAATCAAATGGAACCTGACATTGTGGATTGTGGGGTTATAATTATATCATTTAATATAATAGGCAAGGCAAGGCATATTTATTTGTATTATTATTTGTATTTTACAAGGTAAATCAAGGTGCTTTACATGAAACATTAAAAGCATCAAGATACAATTTAAAAGCAGTTGATTCAAAGGGGGAAATAATTACATTTAATTAAGATTAATAATCAAGAAATTAAAATTAAAAACAGAGCAAAAAAAAAAAACAAGCAAGATATAAATTAAAAATCCTTTAAGAAAATGTATCGCCACTCGAACCCTGATGTTTTTTATAACATTAACCAAGTGTTTTTTTTGTGCTTGAACGATAGTGGCTCAGTCCATAGAGCCTTGGCTTAGGAACCGACGTGTGGCTGGTTCAAGTCCCTGCATGGACCAAAAATATGGAAGGTCTACTGGTAGCTGGAGAGGTGCCAGTTCACCTCCTGAGCACTGCCAAGGTGCCCTTGAGCAAGGCACTGTCACAGGGTATGTCTCAAGAGGGCTGCCCATCACTTCACCATCAATCTACATATTGCATGTCTATATGTGTTTGGGGTTTGAAATGCATGTAAAATGATAAAAAAAAGAGAATTTCTACATTGAGGGACCAATAAAGTTTATCTTATAATCTAAACCACATTTTAACCACAGCTGTTACATCATAAAATTTGTAAAATTTTCAGGTTTGAGAAAATGTTGACAGTCAGAAACATGAACTGTCACTGTTTCTCCCTGCAGAAGAAGTGAAGGTTCGGTGAGGACACAGTTAAGTGAAGAGATGCAGAGAAGGAGTGAAAGACAGAGGTTGTGGATCTTTACTTCCAGCAGATTGGGGAAATGAAGGGGTTCATTGTACAGTACATTGCACAATGTGAGAGGAGCCGCTTGTTCTAGCTGCAAGGCACAGGCTTAAAGTGTGTGTGTGTGTTGCTCAGACATGGTGCAGATAAGAAGATTGTTAACACTGGATGAAGAGCAGCCATTAAATGGTAATTGGCTGACCAGATGCTCTTCTTCCTGCATACAAATTATGGTCTTTAACTTCTTGCCTCTGGCTCATTCTGAGCCTTTACACTGAAAACTACCGCTTCGCTTTCCGGTCGACCCATGGGACCTGATTTAGGAATAAATATGGATGCTACAATGAAATCCTAATGAGGGAAATTATCTTGTGTTTGGGAAAATTAGTTTTAACATAGTTTTCATTCTAAATTCCGGTCAATTTAACATTAATGTTTTATTAAAAGAAGACAACATCTTCTGCCTTCTTGTCTCATATTTCCATCTGTGTATTTAATAATATATTAATACATATTTGTATATATATATATATATATATATATATATAATTGTATATATATATATATATATATATATATATATATATATATATATATATATATATATATATATATATATTATTCATAAATATTCCTGTCTAATTCTTTAATATATGCTATTTGTCTGTTTATGTCATAGTTTAGTTTATTTATTGAATATATTTAGTTTTCTATCACACATAATGCTTTAGTGAAATATTTATGTTTTGTTATCTCATATTTCTGTTCATTTATGTATTATATATTTCTGTTTATCTCTAATTCTTTACCATATTTTTTAGCATGATTCTCATTTATATCACTACAAAAAGAAAAAGTTCCCTGAAAAATTATCTGGCCAGCCTATAACCCCCCATTTAAACCAGGGACATTTGACAAAACATTTGGACAATAGACAACTAAATACGGGCAACACGTGGAGCAGGGGTTAGCGCTGTTGCCTCACAGCAAGAATGTGCTGGGATAGGCTCCAACAGACCCCTGTGACCCTAATGAGCAATAAGCGGGTATAGAAGATGAGATGAGACAACTAAAGACATTATGGCATAAATATGCAATGACAGACAAGTATGGCCTAGAGAACCAAGACTTATTCTGATATCTGCAGGTCAGAATCATTTTGATAAGCTTATCAAACCAGATTTCCCTCAAGAACCATTCAATATGACAGTAACACTTTGCATATGGCATATAGGAAAAATAAGCAGGGTGATATCACATATATAAAGGCCTGGTAAAGAGAAGAGAAACCACCACACTTTACACCAGGGACAAATGGGAAAAAGAAAAGTAATCCAAATAAATGATGAATGTGTATAATGTGTGTGAAATCTACTATAAACCAACGTGGAGGGGATTTTTCTAGAAGAACGTTATTAATGAATGAATGAATGATTCGTCAATCATGACAACATAAAAACACAAAACAACACAAAACCAAAAAAACATGAAAAAAAACAATGTCAATGCTGTGCACAGCATTGACATTGCTGTGCACAGCAGAAAAGCAAACAATGAAAAGGAAACAGAAAGATAATTAGTCATGCTTATAAGCTTCAAAAATAGATTTACAAACAATTTTCTTGAAATCCAAAACAGAATGACAGGTTAAATTTATGTTGCCATCATTCCAGAATTTAACTCTGTTAGTAGAGACACACATCTCCTTTTCATACCCTTTTTTAGCTTTTTATTCCATAAATTTGAAAACATCTTGCAAAGGTCTTGGAATTCAATACATTTTTGGATTTATACAGGATTGCACATGATTTTGAAATTTTCCTTTAATATAATGTTGTTTCCATGGTAACATTCCGTTAATGACAACGACAAGGAATTTAGCCTCAAAAACCCTTTCAAAACCATTTCAACATTACAGATTTTTAATTTAATATTACAATCACTTTCATTTAGATTCCCCCAAAACGGAAATTTAGTTTTCTTAATATTTAAAGATAATTTATTGACATCAAACCATGTCTTGAGTTTTTCTACACACAAAACACAAAGTTCCTTTAAATTCTTACCAGAGCAAAACAAATTAGTATCATCTGCAAAAAAAATAAATAAAATGATAGAAATGGACTTTTAAATGACAAGAAACCAATATAAACACTAAAAATGTATGTGCATTATTCAGAGATTCTTGATCCTTCATCAGCCTTCAAAAGTTTAGGACAAAATGCAGCTTATATAGACAAACATTATATACAGTATATACACATGTGTATATATCTGTGTAGATTCTCACTCATCCAGGTTATTGTAGTCAAGGAGTTTAAAAAGTAAGCAACTGGACGTTTCACCAAAGGTGAAACGTCTTCAAACTCAAAGAATATGTGTATATATTCGTGCAACTCATGCAAACTATTTAAACAGTATCAAAACAGATGTTTGCTTCACTATTGACTACTGTTTGTATGTGTCTTAAAAATAAGTCCCCATGGCTCTAGTAGCAGGAGAAGTTCTTCTGCTCTTTTATTCCAGATATTCATCGAAGTTGAATCTATTGGATCTTAGAGTCTCTCTGGATCCTAACAGTCACTGATGTCTGGTGCTGATTAATATTCCACAACACACCCAGCAGCTTTGCTGCATTTTTCTATACCACCATTACTGAACCACAACCACAGACCCACTACAACTCAAACTAGCAACCACCTCAACATCAGTGTGTCAGGACCAGTATAGAACACAGGACTCGGGCGCAGAGTTGGATTGGCAAACAGCAGGCTTCATTGATGACCAGTAAAAAACCTCTCTCACAGTGAACGAAATCAAGTGGCTATGAAAACCCCTCAAACTAGCTCTGACTATGAATCTCTCTATGACTATAATTCTATCTATGACTATGAATCTATCTATAACTATGAATCAAACAAAAAGCGCTCCAGCCGGAGGATAACCTAATCTAGAAAAGAAGCTAAACTGAAACTCACTCCTAAAAACTGGAGGCACACTAATCGAATAATAGGAAACAAAAATTCACTCCTGAGGAGGAAAAAACAAAACGGCTAGAAGTGAAAATCTAGAACTCACTATCTCTAACTAAACTATGAAAATTACAACTCAAAATCACTCGTGAGAGGAAAAGGCAAGAACAGGTAAGACGACAAGAAAGTTGTGGCTGTGGACTTGGAAGGGCTGCGGTGAACGTACGGGACGAAACACACTGGCAACGAGAGAAAGGGAGACGCCAACTATATGAACACATGGAGGTAATGGGGAACAGGTGGACACAAATGGGAATCAGGGAAGACAATCAGACCGGTGGCACATGAGGAAGGGCAAGTGACCTGAAACGAGAGGAGAGTTACTTTTAAAAATAAAACAGGAATTGACAAGACATGGTAGAAAAAACAAAAACCCAGCTTGACTTCACCGCGGTGTGACACAGTGTTCTCGGCCACGGAGAACACCCAGGAATATACAGGAAACAGAGTGTAGCTGCCATCGAAGTCAGAATAAATAAATAAATAATTGATGAATAAATATTAGTTAATAAATATAAGGTTAAAAAAATATAGTTCATAAATATATATCTTTCTACTAAAAACAGGTAAATGTTAGTTAAATATTAAAAGCAACATTTAATTTATTTCATGTATCTTCTTTGTTTGATATGGGGAACTTATCTTAAATTGAGATAGGAACTAAAGTTTGTTGCCGCGGGTTGATGGGGTGTCAACTTTGAGGGTCGTAACTTGTCAGTCGGATATGCCTGGACCAAGCTAGCAGGCAGACACCGCGCTGATTCCACTGCCTAAGATCAGTGACGATTAAGAAGACGCTTGGATAAAGTGCATAGTGCATTAAAGGACTGAAGATTTCTAATTGCCTCTCAAGGGAAAGCGGCCAATGAGGTACATTTGTGTCAACTGTCATTTTGTTAGATTTTTACCGATGTAATGTAAAAGATTTCTGTTGAGTCATGTAACCATACGGCCACAATTGTGTTTCCTTGTCAAGTAATATGTTTTTATTTTGCCTTTCTTTGTATGTTTATCAGTTCTCACGGCATTTTTGGCATCTATGGCTTCTTTGGAAAGTTTCTTGAGTCATTAAAGCCCGTAATGAGACAAGAGCAACTTGGTTTCGTGATTTCGACTTGAGAGGGAATTACAGTGAGAACTCAGCCACCGCGACACGAGGGGAGAGCGTGAACAGCAGCCAGCAAGGAGCCTGCCAGAGCGCGCCGTGCCTGTCGTCGTCGGAGCTGTGAAGAGAGTCGGGGTCCGGAGGAGCTTCTCGTCAAAGGACAGTATGCAACCTACCGGTAACCTAAGAATGTTGTGTGGTGATGCCAACGTGAAGCACGTTTAAGCCAAGTTAAACGTGAAGACGTGGAGTTGCTTCTCAGCTGTTTAAAAGGACTCGCTTAACTTTGAAGATTGGGTTGGACTGAATGCACGCAGCACACGCATGCGTTTAAGGACTTGCATATTTCAATAAGGACTGTATCCTAAGTTTCTGAAGTGTGAATAAGCTTTGATGTGACACATTCTCTGATTATTTTAGATATTTGTTGCCTTCGATTTTGAATGTGTATTGGTTAAGTATTAAGTAACATTAAGCATTTTCTAAGAAATCAAGTTAAAAGGGTTACTGTGGAATTTCCCCACTTTGAGTCATTTTGAAGTGAGAATTACTCTCATTTAATTTACATTTAAAATAAGTCATCCTTGCCATATAGGGCATTTATGCTTTCACCTAACACTTAGATTAGGGTGATTTAACTTCAATAGTACTACTTCACTTATTACTTGTCTGCTAGTAGGCTATTACAACATTATTAACAACATATTGATATTACATTTTTATTTAACAACAGCTTTCAAATTACAGGATAACAATTTAATTGATCTACAATCAGTTAACCTAACTCTAACAATTGCTTTAATTTACTAATAAATTAAGCTCATTAATGCTATTTAAAGCTAACACTACTTAAAGCCAACTTGACATTTTCTAAACTTAATTAAAATAAATATACTAAAAATGACTGATAAACACATTGCAACCGAAGATCCAGAGGTATTGTGTGAAGATGAAGAGAGGTCTGTTCATGATGAACCTTTAGAAGAAAGCCCTGAAAAGGAAGTCGAAGAGAATACGGAAACCAGCATGACTGAAGAGAAGAGAAAAAGGACACTCACTGAAAAAGGTCAGGAGCTACATAATGAGAAATTAAAGAAACTCCAACGTAATTTTGACAAAACATATGAGAAGTGGAAGGTTCTTGCAAAGGAAGCTAGAAGTGCACTTTCCTCAGCAAGTTCAAACGATGTTCTACATGAACACCAAATCAAGGTTCATACTGCTGATACCGAAGTAAAGGAACGCTACGAGGATGTTCGTAAACACAGTGTACCCGACACAGACACAAGGCGTCGAGCGGACACCTGTGATGCTGTATCAAGACAGCTGATTGAACGCCTACAAGTTTTACAGCAAGAAGACACCGACGAGCATTTACCCGCAATACAAGCGCCATGGGGTAACACTGGTTCTGTGTTTTCGTATAAAGAAGATCAACAATCCATGTTGAGCCGTGCAGGCTCTGGACGTGTTTCAAGACACTCAAGCTTGTCCGCCGCAAGGAAACAAGAAGCGCAAGCAGAGTTAGCTGCAACTAAGGCTACCTTGACGGTTCTAGCAAAAATGGAACAAGAAGAAAAGGAACTTGAAAGGCTTGAGGCTGAGAATAGGAGAATGCTAGCGCAACAAGAAACAGAAAATGCTGAAAGACAGGCCCAGCACAGAGCAGAAACCGCTAAAAGACATGCCCAACAAGAAGCAGAGAATGCTGAAAGACAGAGGCTATTGGAAGAGAAGCGCAGACAGTTAGAACGCTTGGAAGCAACTAAAAGAATGAATGCTGCACAGGCGAGACTAACAGTCTACGAACAAGATGTGGGCTCAGATGAGGAGATATCGGATCTACTTCATAACCCAAACCTATTAGGGCCTCCAGTTAGGGCTAACGTCTTTTCGAAGCCAACTACTTTTTCACAGCCAGCTAGTAGATTCCCCACCACAAGCCATGAAGTTACAGAGCCTACTTCTCAAGCCGCTCGTCCCAATGCTCTGGACAGTAGCACAACGATGCTAGCAGAAGCAATAGCAGAGTCCATAAATGTGAGCCGTCTTCCAGTGCCAGAGCCGCCAATCTTTAGCGGAGACCCAATCAGATACAAGGATTGGAAAATGTCATTCCAAACTCTGATAGGTCGAAAGAACATTCCTGTAAATGAAAAGATTTACTACCTCCGCAAGTATGTCACAGGAGCTGCAAAGAAAGCGATTGAGAGTTATTTCTTAGTTGGAACAGAGAAAGCCTATGATTCAGCATGGGAAATATTAGAAGAAAGATACGGCAATTCCTTTGTTGTCGCTAAAGCTTTCCGTGACAAACTGAATTCATGGAATAAGATAGGACCCAAAGACAGCGTTGAGCTGAGGGAATTTGCAGACTTCTTGCGAGGCTGTCAAGCAGCAATGAGCCACATTAAGAGTCTAAAGGTCCTAAACGACTGCAGTGAAAATCAAAGGATCCTGAGCAAGCTCCCTGACTGGCTTACTGCCAGGTGGAACAGAAAGGTCATGGAATTCGAAGAACAAACACATGACTTCCCAAGCTTCAGCACCTTTGTTGATTTTGTGTCTAAAGAAGCGAAGATAGCTTGCAATCCAATGACCTCACTGCATGCTCTGAAGAGTGGTGATGGTGACAAGGCAAGGCAATCCAAGGTCCGGAATGTTGGTGCGAAGGTGCTAGCAAGTGCATCTGAAGAGAAGCCAGATGTTGAAGGACGAAAGAGCGATGGTAAGGGATGCATGTTTTGTGATAAGACGAACCATGGCATTCAAACATGCCGGAAGCTGATGGAGAAGCCTGTCAAAGAGCGAGTCAAGTACGTGCAGTCACAGAAACTGTGCTTCGCTTGTTTAAAGCCAGGACACCTCTCAAAGAGCTGCGAAGGGAGAAGCATATGCAACGTGTGCAAGGGAAGACATCCCACATGTTTGCATGAGGACCGTACCAAGACAGATGAACGAGTCCAAGTGAACACACAGAAGGAGAGTGGAAAACCCTCAAGGGGAAAAGAAATGTCTAAAGATCCTAAACCTAGTGACACAGAGTCACCAACAAGTGAAGTAACAAACACAGCCACTTCCCACCACGTGACGCACAATGGGAATGGCAAGTATGCATCCACAATAGTGCCAGTGTGGCTATCAACCACAAGCAACCCAGAGGCTGAAGTTCTAGTATACGCTCTGCTAGACAGTCAGAGCGATAGCACCTTCATCCTCCAAGAAAGAGCGGAAAGTCTTGATGTGCAGATGAAGCCTGTGCAACTAAAACTTTCCACGCTTGCCTCTAAGCAGACTTTCATACCAAGTCACAAGTTAGTTGGGCTGCAAGTCAGAGGGTTTTACACCTCCAAGAAAGTCTCTCTTCCGCTAACTTATTCACGAGACTTTATCCCGGCTAGTATCAGTCACATTCCAACACCTAAGACCGCAAGAGCATGGCCTCATTTAGAGCACCTTGCTGAAGAGATTGCTCCTTTGATTGACTGTGACATCGGCCTGCTCATCGGATACAATTGCTCTCAAGCCCTGTTGCCAAGAGAGATCGTGTCAGGCAAAGATGATGAGCCGTTCGCAGTGAGAACCGATCTTGGCTGGAGCATTATCGGCTGCGTCAACCCCTGTGTTGACTATGGAGATGCTATTGGAAGCAGCCACAGAATCGTTGTGAAAGAAGTCACACCAAGTCTACAGTCACCTAGTGACATGACAAGTCAAGTTCAGTACATATGCAGAACGCAACTCAAGGAAGTCATTGCTCCTACAGATGTGCTTAAAGTACTCGAATCAGACTTCAGCGAGAGAAATGTGGAAGATGCTCATTTCTCCCAAGATGACTTTCGCTTCATTTCAATAATGGAGGAGGGCATAAAGATACTACCAAATGGACAGCGCGAAATGCCCTTGCCATTTAGAGAAAACAAACCGTGTCTACCCAACAATCTGAAATGCGCGGACCATCGTCTCCGATGTCTCAAGAGAAGGTTTGAGAAAGACAAGCAATACCACAAGGACTACGTTGGCTTCATGAGCGACATCATTTCCTGCGGAGATGCTGAGAAGGTCCCAGAAAGTGAAGTACAACGGAGCCCCTGCTGGTACATTCCGCACCACGGAGTCTATCACCATCAGAAACCGGGGAAGATCCGTGTGGTGTTTGATTGTTCAGCGAAGTTTGAAGGAGTATCTCTCAACGACCATCTACTCACTGGACCAGAGTTGACAAATACTCTGTTAGGCGTCCTCTGTCGATTCAGGAAGGGCCCAGTAGCGGTGATGTGCGACATAGAGCGTATGTTTCACCAGTTTAGGGTCACAGCTGAGGATCAAGACTACCTCAGGTTCCTGTGGTGGGACAAAGGGGACATCAAGTCAGAGCCATCAGTGTACCGAATGAAAGTGCACCTATTCGGTGCAGCCTCGTCGCCCGGCTGTGCGAACTATGGCCTCAAGCATGTCGCTGCACAAGGTCGAGGTCAATTCAGTGAAGCCACAATCCACTTCGTTGAGCGAAACTTCTACGTCGACGATGGATTGATAAGTTTCTCAACCCCTGAAGATGCCATACAGTTGGTGAGTGAAGCCAGGCAACTCTGCAGCTCTGGAAGGTTGCGCATCCACAAGTTCGTTTCGAACAATCAAGAGGTGCTTGCATCCCTCCCGAAGGAAGAGTGTGCAGACACGCCAAGAAGCAAGGATCTAGCTCTAGGTGAGCCTCAGATGGAGAGAGCCCTAGGCGTGAAATGGTGCGTCACTTCAGACCACTTCAGCTTCCGAGTGGTGGTGGATGAACGCCCACTTTCAAGAAGAGGAGTGCTATCTACCGTGGCCTCCATCTTTGACCCTTTAGGCTTCGTTGCTCCCTTCATACTGATTGGGAAGCAAATCCTGCAACAAATGTGCCGTGACAAGGTCGAATGGGATGATCCGCTGCCAGACGATCTGAGACCACGGGGGAGTCCTGGCTCCTGGATTTGAAGAACTTGGCAGACGTCAAGATTCAGCGATGCTATCTCCCATTAGAGTTCAAGCAAGTCCAAAGGTATGAACTCCATTACTTCTCCGATGCGAGCGTCCTGGGGTATGGAGAATGTACTTACCTGAGGGTAATTAGTGAAACTGGACAGATCCACTGCTCCTTAGTAATGGGCAAAGCCAGAGTAGCCCCCACTAAGGTGACGACAGTGCCAAGACTCGAGCTATCGGCAGCAGTTGTAGCCGTATGCATGAGTGACATGCTCAGGAAGGAGCTAGAAATCGATGCTCAAGAAGTTTTTTGGACAGACTCAAAGGTCGTGCTAGGGTACGTGAAAAATGATGCACGAAGATTCCACGTGTTCGTGGCAAATCGCATTCAACGGATCAGAGACAGTACCAGACCAGATCAGTGGAGACACGTCAGCTCAGAAGATAATCCTGCTGATCATGCTTCGAGAGGGCTGCGGGCAAAGGAGCTCATTGCCTCCAACTGGTTTTCTGGACCTGATTTTCTCTGGTGCAAAGAACTTCCCACTGGAAGTGTTGACCAGGAAGATGTTGCAGCAGAAGACCCTGAAGTGCGCAACGCCTTCGTACACAGGGCTCTAGCTACAAACGTCTCACTGCTGGACCACTTCCTTAAGTTCTCTTGCTGGACAAGATTAGTCAAAGCTATTGCTCGTCTCATGCGACTTGCTAAGGAGCGGAAAGGTTCAATACCAAGAACTAATGAGGCCACAAGTATACAAGAGAGAAGTGATGCCGAAGCTACCATAATCAGTCTTGTTCAGAGAGAAGCTTTCACAGAAGAAATTCAAACCCTCCGCCATGGGAAGGAGCTTGTTAAGACCAGTAAGCTATGTGGACTGAACCCTTTCCTTGATGAACAGGGAGTCCTCAGGGTGGGAGGTCGGCTTAGTCATGCTGATCTGCACCATCACGTCAAGCATCCAGCTGTGCTGCCTTCCAAAGGCCACATAACAAGACTGCTCATACAGCATTATCATCAACAAGTGCAACATCAAGGACGTGGCATAACAGTCAACGAGCTACGAGCTAACGGACTTTGGATACTTGGATGCAGTAATGCAGTCTCATCCTGTATCTACAAATGCGTCAAGTGCAGGAAGTTTCGAAGGCCAACTGAGCAACAGCAAATGTCAGACTTGCCGCGCGACCGCATGGAAGAAACACCTCCGTTTACGTATTGCGGAATCGACTGCTTCGGACCATTCCATGTCAAGGACGGAAGGAAGGAGTCTAAGCGCTATGGCCTGCTGTTTACGTGCTTATGCTCGCGTGCAGTGCACATTGAACTTCTTGAAGAGATGACAACTGACTTCTTCATCATTGCTCTCCGTGCTTTCATAGCCATACGTGGCAATGTTCGACAACTCCGCTGCGATCAAGGCACCAATTTTGTTGGCGCCAGGCGCGAGTTTGTTGAGGCCTTGAAGGAGATGGATCAAGAACGCCTAAAAGTACTGGGCTGTGAGTTTGTCATGAACCCGCCATCGGCAAGCCACATGGGCGGTGCCTGGGAAAGGCAGATTCGGACAATAAGAAGCGTACTCACCTCGATCTTGGATAAGTCTTCCAATCGACTCGACAGTTCATCCCTAAGGACGTACTTCTACGAAGTGATGGCAATCATTAACAGCCGGCCATTAACGGCTCACTTATTGAACGATCCTACGGGACCGCAGCCACTGTCGCCTAATCATATTCTGACAATGAAATCCTCTATCATTCTTCCACCACCTGGAAAGTTTGAAAGAGACGACCTCTACCTCCGTAAGAGGTGGCGCAAAGTCCAATACTTAGCCAATGAGTTTTGGTCGAGATGGCGCAAAGAATATCTGCTGAACCTGCAACAGCGTCAGAAATGGTTACGCAAACGCAGAAATGCCAAGGTCAATGATATAGTGATTGTGCAGGATGACACTGCCCCAAGAACCGAGTGGAAGTTGGCCAAGGTCACAAAGGTCTTTCCTGCTGCAGATGGTCGCGTAAGGAAACTGCAGCTGCTGATCAGTGATCCAACCTTGGATAAAGAAGGAAAACGCACAGGAAAACCAGTGTACTTAGAGAGACCCATCCATAAGACGGTTACCCTGATTGAAGCCGAGTGATGCTGCCACATGCGTTGCAATGTGTTATCATTCAGTGCTAGCCTAGGATGTAGATTTGAGTGAAATCACAAGTGATTTGGTGGGAGTGTAGCTGCCATCGAAGTCAGAATAAATAAATAAATAATTGATGAATAAATATTAGTTAATAAATATAAGGTTAAAAAAATATAGTTCATAAATATATATCTTTCTACTAAAAACAGGTAAATGTTAGTTAAATATTAAAAGCAACATTTAATTTATTTCATGTATCTTCTTTGTTTGATATGGGGAACTTATCTTAAATTGAGATAGGAACTAAAGTTTGTTGCCGCGGGTTGATGGGGTGTCAACTTTGAGGGTCGTAACTTGTCAGTCGGATATGCCTGGACCAAGCTAGCAGGCAGACACCGCGCTGATTCCACTGCCTAAGATCAGTGACGATTAAGAAGACGCTTGGATAAAGTGCATAGTGCATTAAAGGACTGAAGATTTCTAATTGCCTCTCAAGGGAAAGCGGCCAATGAGGTACATTTGTGTCAACTGTCATTTTGTTAGATTTTTACCGATGTAATGTAAAAGATTTCTGTTGAGTCATGTAACCATACGGCCGCAATTGTGTTTCCTTGTCAAGTAATATGTTTTTATTTTGCCTTTCTTTGTATGTTTATCAGTTCTCACGGCATTTTTGGCATCTATGGCTTCTTTGGAAAGTTTCTTGAGTCATTAAAGCCCGTAATGAGACAAGAGCAACTTGGTTTCGTGATTTCGACTTGAGAGGGAATTACACAGAGACTGAAGGAAAATGAACATTGAGCAGAAGTATGTTGGCGGTGGAGCCAAGATAGAAAGAAAATAAAAAGATTTTAATATTGTTGAGCCAAAAGTACTGTTATTATTGTACAATAGACTATTTTACTATATGTCTGTTAGTTATTGGATTATAATTTTGTTGGGAAATTACTAGAAGTTACACTGTAAGTCTGGGCAAAGTAGGATGAAATTATAAGGGGGTTATGCTCTAGGACAGGGATTCCCAAAGTGGGGTGCACAAGCTAAAAAATGTGATGGCAGTCAGTTTTTTTTTTACGTTTTTTCAAAGTGGGATTGTCCGACAATAAAGACGTCTGAATAAACGTTTTATTTGTCATATTAAATGGATATGCCATTATACACTTGTCTCTGTTTATACATACTGGGTTCTGTATTTTTTTTTTTTTGGTGCTTCACTTTTTCCACATTTTGTTATGTTACAGCCTTATTCCAAAATGGGCTCAATTCATTTTTTTCCTCAAAATTCTACAAACAACACCCCATAATGATAACATGAAAAAAGGTTTGAGATTTTTGCAAATTTATTAAAAATAAAAAAAACTAAGAAACCACATGTACATAAGTATTCACAGCCTTTGCTCAATACTTTGTTGATGCACCTTTGGCAGCAATTACATTTTTGATTTTTTTGATTTTTGAATATGATGCCACCAGCTTGCCACACCTATCTTTGGGCAGTTTTGCCCATTCCATGCACTGTCAACTGTGGGACCTTATATAGACAGGTGTGTGCCTTTCCAAATCATGTCCAATCAACTGAATTTACCACAGGTGGACTCCAATTAAGCTGTAGAAACATCTCAAGGATGATCAGTGGAAACAGGATGAACCTGTGCTTAATTTTGAGCTTCATGGCAAAGGCTGTGAATATTTATGTACATGTGATTTCTTTTTTTATTTTTAATAAATTTGCAAAAATCCATTTTAGAATAAGGCTGTAACATAACAAAATGTGTAAAAAGTGAAGCGCTATGAATACTTTCCGGATGCACTGTAACCATGGATAAGGAGAGCCAGGTATTTAAGCTGGTGGACTGGTGGCTGGTGATGAGGTGATGAGTAGCACCTCCTCCTGCACACCTGTCAGCACTCACCAGAGCCCTGCCTGCAGAGGGACAGAGAGAAACAAAAACAATTCATCCTTCTATAACAGTAAACTGATGATCTTTGAGTTGTGGACTGCTGATCTGGACAAAAAAAGAGGTTTTAGTTTGAATTAAAGAGCATTTTATGAACCAAACAACTAATCAACCAATTGTTGTAAATGTATTTGTTATTTTGTATTTGTTAATTAGTTTTTGTAATTGTAACAATTGTTTCAATAACCGATAGATTAATCAAGTTAAACAAAAAATTGTCCTGAAAAGTGACTTGTTTTTAAAATAGATGTTTATCCATGTAATAGTTGACAACTAATTCATGAATTGATTAATTGTAATATCAGTATATCTACTTTATTTATTCATCTGTGCTATAACCCAGACAAATATTAAAAACACATTATTGTGCATCACAGCTACAGTGTGAAATGCTTCATGTATTTGGATTCATGGCTCTAAACACTTATTAAAACATTTTTATTCTCCAGGGAGCAGTTCTTTATTCATCAGATGCCCCACGAGCACAGGAATGTAGTTCTGTTAATTCAGCTCTGTGAGCTTGTTGCTTGATCAACATCATCACATCTTGACGTTGTGCTGAAGTTCCTAGAGAAATTTACCATCCAGCACAAAGTCAAGAGGTTGTGAAACATAGCACAACAAACTGTAGACAAAACCTTGTTTCTTTTACACAGAACTGCTCCTCTGACAATGTAAAGGTGGTGTCTTGAAGGAACATGTGAGCCACTGCAGCAGCTTGATAACAACAGCGGAGATCTAAGGTTCAGAGGAGTCACTGCATCTGGCTTTGGAGATGCAAACAATACTTGTAAGTAGTTAGTCGGTCGTTTGGTTTGACTCTGCACATGAGATTAGTTGGAAATTGCTAATTCTGTAAGTATTGGGAAGTTTAGCTCTGACTGTATGTTCCTCTGTGACACAGTGTGCAGTGGGTAGAGCTGCTGCCTCACAGCAAGAAGGTCCAGGTTCCAGTCCTGGGTCTGAGAACTTTCTGTGTGGAGTTTCATGTTCTCTCTGTGTCTGGTGGGTTTTCTCCAGGTTCTGCAGCCTCTTCCCACAAAATATGCTAAGGTTAATTGGAGACTCTAAATTGTCCAAAGGTGTGAGTGTGTGAGTGAACGGTGTGTGTGCTCCATGATATGCTGGTACCTGTCTGGGATATGTCCCTGCCTCTTACCTGAAGTAAGCAGGGATTGGCTCCAGCAGACTGAGTAACAGGAATAAGCTGGTATAGAAAATGACTGTATGTTCCATTGACTCTGGGGATGTTTGTTTGGTGTTTAAGGCTTTTCTGAAGTGTTTTCCAGATTCGCTGACAAACTGTGTCAACGCTAAGAGAAGAATTATCAATAAACACGGCTCTGTCTAACATCTCCAACCAGTAACACTGCTACTATTCCATCTCACACTTCATCCTCCATTTCCTTTTCTGTCTCCAGTCCTTTTCTCCTTAAGTGTCCATAACTCTTGCACGCACGCACACACACTGCACACATACTGTACACACACATACACAAGCAGTAGTTGCAGTGTCAGGTTTTCCACAGGGGTTGGTATAGTTACATGGTAGACGCTGTGGGTTTTAGTAAAATCCTCTTTAGGGCTCAGTGTAGGTGTGAGCATCCCTGCTGCTGTTTCCCACGAAACTGCTTACCTCAACAGATTTCACACACATGTCTATATATAATTTATTAAATATATACAGCATATCAGCTCAGTCTCAGAGGGAAACATTCACAGTTTGTGTTTCTGCAGATAGGTAGGTAGAATCATGGTTTCAGATGTGGTGACGTAGTTCAGTGGACGTTCCTCTCTAGTTCCTCTCCAGTTGCTCTTCTCTCAGCAGCAGCAGGAGGGTTGGGTGGATGGATCAGTGCTTTGTTTCATGTCTGGAGTTGGAGAAGCTGCAGCAGATGACTGTTCAACACCACTGTTAACTAATGTTTGTCTGTCATGTCATGTATTTATTACTTTAACCAAAACATGTTTTTCTAACACTAACCTGAACCTAACCACACACCCATAAAACAGGATTTGTGGAAATACCAAAAAAAAAGTACCAAAAAAGGTCCATATGTTATGTATGAAATTTTAACCATAAACACATCTGCAGAAACCATAGACCTGCAATGATTACTTGATTAAATAATTAGTTAGGTGAAGATAGAAAAGATGTTATGTTTTCAAATGTAATTTGGATCTTGTAAAATTGAAATTTTGTTTAAAATAGTGTCAGAACTCTGTTCCCTTTGGACATTTTCCTAGACTCTGGCTCATGAGGCCCCCTGCTGGTTGTTTTGGGGTTCCACTTGTGTCTTAGTCAACATGTGCTGAGGCTCAGCCCCGCCTCCCTCCTCCCTGTCAATTGTGCTCACCTCATCATTATCACCTTCCCTATTTAAGTCAGCTTGTCTCTGTGTTCTGTGCCTGATTATTGTTTCTGCCTGGATGAACGTTACCTGCATCGTTACGTGCCCCTGTTGTATCTCTGTTGCTGTCAGTAACAATGACCCTGTTCAGACCTGTGTTTTTCTCCATTTTTGTGTCACCTTTTTCCCTGGGATTTTGCCTTTTTGTTTGGACCGTCGTGTGAACTTTGTTGTCTGCCCAGGCTTCTTTATTTCTGCCATTAAAGACATTTTGACTTGGTACAATCTGCTCTTGGGTCCGTCCTTTACAACCCTGACAAACAGAGCTGCTACTCAATTAGTTGCTTAATCATTGCAATAAATAATAGATTAATCGACTATCTTATTTTGAGTTAGTTTAGATACATGATATATTTGTGGTTTAGAAACCAAAAAAAACATCTTAGTATAGTTTAATTTCTCCTCTGAAATTTCTCTCTGCAGCTCTAAAGAAAAGGTAATTTAATGTCTGTATCATTAATATGAATGAACCTCTCTTTCTTACTTTCTTATAATTAACAATGAACCATTCACGCATCTCATGGACGTGCAGTGACACAGCAGTGCACCAAGCAAACATAGATCTCACGGCTGGACCTTCCTGACATGCTAAAAGATTTACTACATATGACAGTGAGTGTATTGCATCATTTCTGGTATTTGGTAACTTCAGTGCTGCAGTGTATCTGCATCCCTACCAAGTTTTCTTTGATTTATCTTGTTTCTGAAGCTAATTTATCAAGTGTACAATAATCGTATGCTAGTTTCACTCAACCATTCTGTTGTCTCCATCTTTTAGTGTTCCTTCTCTGAATCTCCCAATCACTACATATTTAGCTCAGCTAACCTAGCTTGCGGTGTGTTCTCTCCTTTCCTCTCCCTCTTCTGCTTTCTCCTGCTCAGGGTGTGGAATATTTAGTTCCTTCTCTGTCTCCATTAATGATAATAGTACATGTATTAAGTGTAATGTTATGCTAGACCTGGAGGTGAGGCTCAGTGAGGTAGAAGCTCAATCCCTAATATATGGCCAGTTGTATGCTATTGGAACTAAATAGTCCATAATCTCCCTGGACTGACCTGGCAAAGCTTGTACCTCCCTGGCAGTAACTGCCATGGAACAAGTTATTAGCCTGGGCCAAGCTAATGTTAGCTTAGCCTCAAGCCCCCAGTTTCTGGGCATCCAGAAAGACAGCGTGACTGGGTGACTATTCAAAGGGGGGGTGATAGATAAGTGGTCATGTATGACAGTAACATAGATATAAACACTTAGCTGCCACCTCTGATGCTGCTGTCCATTGGAATGATGCGTCAGCATAGCTACCATCTTGGGCAGCGGTATGCATCTCTATTTACTGCATTAGTTAACAGAGCCAGAGGTCTATCAATGATAAAACAGAATTCAAGCCATTTGGTTATTTATACATGTCAGACATATATTTATGATGCAACATAGATTTGTTAAATTAGACATTATTCTCATACCAAATTCAATTTGAGACAGTGTGCAGTAAGAAAACCTGTGACATATTTATTTGCATATCAAATCAGAATGATATATAACAACTATACAATAACAACTATAATAATAACTAAACTAATACTGCAAAATATGGATTGGCCTGAAAAAAGAATGTATGTGCGTGGCTTGGTTGATGTCCTCCCAGTCCAGTGGAGAAGAGGGTCTGACAATATAAGATCGTCCACTCTAGTTTTCTTTTTGAGAGTCAATGGGCAGAGAAAGAGTTTGTAAGGATTTTTTGTCAACACTGGGAATAGGGGAATGGTCTGTGCTCAACTGGGTAAAGGAAATGGGTGAAACATCCACACAGGAAAACCAGAAATCCAAGAGAACACACACAGGAGAGAAGCTTCATGCCGAAGAGCTAAAGTTCACGAGTTCATGAGCACTTTCTTACAGGCCCTCCCTAAGGTCCCCTACCACTACTGTAGATCATCATCATCCAAACAGTATTTGGAGCCTGTCTTCCAGTCAATGGCTGACCTGCACAGAGTATACCAGCGTGATGCTGAGGAGTGGATGCTGAGACCGTTGTCAAGGTAAGTGTTTACCCAGGAGTTTCACCACCCAAAGAAAGACTAATGAACCAAAACAAAGAAAGACCCACTGTGCACACAAGGCTGTCAACCTGCAAGATGATGAGTGGCAGCACCACATTGTCAAAAAAGAAGAGGCCCCTGCAACAAAGGACACTGATAAGAGCAATGCCAGTGACAGGACCATGGTGATCTGCTTGGACTTTCAAGCCCTGCTTCTCTGCCCCAGACTGAAAGCTTCCGCCTTGTACTACTACGGTAGTACTACAGTGATCCAACTGTCCATGATGTCTGATCTGTCAGGGAATTACCAATGTAAATGCATGTGCTTTATAAATTTATTGATATAATGTAGCATGTTTTCTTGCAATGAAATCTATTTTGTCGGATTAATTTATTGTGTGAAGACTGTTTACTGACTACACTCACCGGCCACTTTATTAGGTACACCTGTCCAACTGCTTGTTAACACTTAATTTCTAATCAGCCAATCACATGGCGGCAATTCAGTGCATTTAGGCATGTAGACATGGTCAAGACAATCTCCTGCAGTTCAAACCAGCATCAGTATGGGGAAGAAAGGTGATTTGAGTGACTTTGAACGTGTCATGGTTGTTGGTGCCAGAAGGGCTGGTCTGAGTATTTCAGAAACTGCTGATCTACTGGGATTTTCACACACAACCATCTCTAGGGTTTACAGAGAATGGTTCGAAAAAGAAAAAATATCCAGTGAGCGGCAGTTCTGTGGGCGGAAATGCCTTGTTGATGCCAGAGGTCAAAGGAGAATGGCCAGACTGGTTCGAGCTAATAGAAAGGCAACAGTGACTCAAATAACCACCCGTTACAACCAAGGTAGGCAGAAGAGCATCTCTGAACGCACAGTACTCGAACTTTGAGGCAGATGGGCTACAGCAGCAGAAGACCATGCCGGGTGCCACTCCTTTCAGCTAAGAACAGGAAACTGAGGCTACAATTTGCACAAGCTCATCCAAATTGGACAATAGAAGATTGGAAAAACGTTGCCTGGTCTGATGAGTCTCGATTTCTGCTGCGACCTTCGGATGGTAGGGTCAGAATTTGGTGTCAACAACATGAAAGCATGGATCCATCCTGCCTTGTATCAACGGTTCAGGCTGGTGGTGGTGGTGTAATGGTGTGGGGAATATTTTCTTGGCACTCTTTGGGCCCCTTGGTACCAATTGAGCATCGTTGCAACACCACAGCCTACCTGAGTAGTGTTGCTGACCATGTCCATCCCTTTATGACCACAATGTACCCAACTTCTGATGGCTACTTTCAGCAGGATAATGCGCCATGTCATAAAGCTGGAATCATCTCAGACTGGTTTCTTGAACATGACAATGAGTTCACTGTACTCAAATGGCCTCCACAGTCACCAGATCTCAATCCAATAGAGCATCTTTGGGATGTGGTGGAACGGGAGATTCGCATCATGGATGTGCAGCCGACAAATCTGCGCCAACTGTGTGATGCCATCATGTCAATATGGACCAAACACTCTGAGGAATGCTTCCAGCACCTTGTTGAATCTATGCCACGAAGAATTGAGGCAGTTCTGAAGGCAAAAGGGGATCCAACCCGTTACTAGCATGGTGTACCTAATAAAGTGGCCGGTGAGTGTATATAGGCCAAAGGTGGTGTTTTTGTGTTGCTGTATTAGGTACAACACTGATGGCATGATGGAATTTAAGGTCTCTCACTCTGATGGCTGGGCTCCGTTCTCGAACCACCAACTGTGGCAGTCCACCTCCAACAGAAATGTAGTTACACCACTGTACAAGGGAAGCTTGAAGATCTCAGAGATGAAATATCGGCACCTCCAAGACCTCAAAGAAGTCATGCCAAAACACTACCACACTTTTTACGACCATTTAAACCATTAGATTCCTAAACATTCACACAAGACAAAGGCACATATGATTTGACTGACACACCCATACACTTGGGCGACATGGTGGCGCAGGGGTTAGCGCTGTTGCCTCGCAGCAAGAAGGTCGCAGGTTCAAGAGTGGTCCGCAGGTTCAAGAGTGGTTCCAGACCCCGGACCCCTTGGTCCGGGGTCTGGAACCTTTCTGTGTGGAGTTTGCATGTTCTCCCCGTGTCTGCATGGGTTTTCACCGGGTACTCTGGCTTCCTCCCACAGTCCAAAAACATGCTGATGTTAATTGGTGACTCTAAATTGCCCCTAGTTGTGAGTGTGTGAGTGAATGGTGTGTGTGCCCCACGATTGGCTGACGACCATCTGGGGTGTATCCCTGCCTCTCGCTGTAACACGCTGGGATAGGCTCCAGCAGACCCCTGCGACCCTAATGAGGAATAAGCAGGTATAGAAAATGACTGACTGACTGACTGACCCATACTCTTGGCCCCAAGCTGCTGATAGAACTGGCTGAGTGGTGACTGTTCTGTCTCTTTATTACAGGTCTCAGAGATGGGATTATTTGTGGTGTGACCATTAGAGGCGTGCACAGCATGTGAGCCGTATGAAGGATCCCGAGGTCAGGTCAGGTCTGTGAATAGGACCTGAGTGGTGGCTGAAGCTCTGGTGTGTTCGGTGCCCAGGAGTAGGAGAAGGTTGGTAGGGAGATATGGTGGAGAGGCACAAGGGACAAGTGTGCACAAAGTGAGTGGATGAGCTTCGGAGGTTTAAGACAACATGGCAGAGGGCAATCACTACAGCCAACCCACAGTGTTCTTTTGACCGCCACACAAACAGGTTTGCATGCCACACACACCTGCCAGTGCAGATGGACACACCACATACTGTACGCGTATGTGGTGTGTGCATCTACACTGGCAGGTGTGTGTGTGTGGCCTGCATGCCTGTCTCTCCAGTGCAGACAGGTTGCTGATTTGGTAAGCTACACAACACAAGTGAGCAGTCAAATCAGCAACCTGTCTGTAAAACTGATAAGACAGACAGACAGGCCCCACACACACACACACACACCTGCCAGTGTAGATGCGCACAACACATACTGTACACATACATACATGTACATATGTACAGTATGTGGTGTGTGCATCTGCACTGGCAGGGCTGTGTTAACAGACAGGCTGCTGATTTGGTATGCTACACATCACAAGTTTGTGTGCTGTGCACATGTGTATGTATGTTTGTGTGACATGTCAAATCAGCAGCCTGTCTGTAAGAGACAGGTATGACACACACACATACACACACTTGCCATCGCAGATGCACATACCACATAAACTTGCACACGTGTGTGCATGTGTATGTGGTGTGTGCACCAGTGTGCACTGGCAGGGCTGTGTTAACAGACAGGCTGCTGATTTGGTATGCTACACATCACAAGTTTGTGTGCTGTGCACATGTGTATGTATGTTTGTGTGACATGTCAAATCAGCAGCCTGTCTGTAAGAGACAGGTATGACACACACACATACACACACTTGCCATCGCAGATGCACATACCACATAAACTTGCACACGTGTGTGCATGTGTATGTGGTGTGTGCATCTTCACTCCAGTCTGTGTATGCTACACAACACACACACGACTTGGATGGTTGGCACCCTGTAGACCTGAAGCTAGGAAAGGTGACTGCTATCTCCCTTTGCTTCATAACGCTGAGTTTGCTGCTAAGGGAGATAGCAGTCACCGGACCCATCTTCAGCCACAGAGTGCCAACTTGGCATTGTGTACAAGCTGCAAGTATGGTACCATGAATACTTGGTTTTGTGACTGGATACCAAATTTGTAGCCCGTACACAAGAGCCACAAATGCACATCTGCCAGCAACGATGCACAGACCGCATACCCTACGCGTGTGAATGTGTACAGTATGTGGTGTGTGCATCTGAGCTGGCAGGTGTGTTCGTGTGTACGAGATCAGCAACCTATCTGTAACACTGAAGAGACTGACTTGTTTGTGTGGTGGTCAAAAGAACACTGTGGGTTGGCTGTGGTGATTGCAGGCCCGCCGCTCCGTACACGCAGACTACGCAGCCAGCGTAGGGCCTCAACTAGTGGAGGAGGGCCTCCAAAATTAAGATTGGGAAAAAAAGATAATAAATATTACACTAATAAATATCAAAAATATTTAATTAGTTCTACGGGAGTTGTGTATACCATCACTGAAATCGGGAAAATTAAATGTGTAATGCGTAATAAAAAGACTCAGACCCCAGCGCTACAGCGAGTGATGGGAATTCCGGCTCTATTTGGAGAGTCAGATCTTTTGGCTCAGCTCGCTAATACGAGTCGGTTTGTTCGGCTCCTCCTTTAGTCCCAACAAGGAGCCGGCTCCTATCTGTCACTTCAAAGAGTCGAGTCGGATCGTTCAACTTCAAAGACTCGGATCGTTCACGACGGCACAAAGCTTCGGAGCCACTTTTCTTACTACGCTCTGAAACGGCTTTAATAAGCAATTTTCTTCAATTAAAAACTTCAACAATTGAAATGAGAGAATAGCATCCAAGAAACACCATGAATCTGGAGCTGAAAAGCGAAAGAGTAAAAAAGAGAAAGACGACAAACTTGCATCCCTTTCTGGAAAGTCCGTGTTATACCGTGTTTGTTTTGCTAACACAGCGTTACGTGATAAACTCGACAAGCTAGGCTAGGTTAGCCCAACAGTAAACAGGATTGGACAGAGAATAAAATTCAGCTCTAGCATCTTTTCTCTGCTACAGGGTGGTCGTTGGGGATAACTCCAAGTCTGTCCTGGTAGTGAGGAGGAGGAGGGGAGGGGGCGGTGGTTGGGGGATGATTTTACATCTGGCCACAGTGTTGTAGAAGGTGTGTTAAAGTCGTGTGTAGTGCAAAAACAAAATGTTTGGCCACCTTTGGTCATTCACAAAATGCCACTATTGTTTAGTTTAATGTATAGGATTAGAATATGTTCATTTTTAATGTATTTGATTTTGTCCTACCATATTAATATCATATAAATACAAATGCTACTAGATAGCATAATATAATGAAGTGATATTTTTGGTTTGGGTATTTTTATTCAAGTTTTACTAATGAGATATTTTTTCATTTAAATCATATTCATAGGGTCAATGCTGAAATACATAGACGGACCACCACATCAGCAAGAAGATGAACCAGATGATGAACCATCGACAAGCAGTGCAGTAAGCAGCCAACAACCATCCAACGTGTCTGAAGGTTCAAGTAAACAGCCACAAACAACAGTCACCTCTGAAGAGACATCCACAACTGAAAGCCTTCCCTTGGAGGCAGTTTGTTTATTTGTTATTGTGTTGTTGCTCTCTCTGATTTATTATTTAACATACAGTATATTATTGTATAGTAAAAAGTTAATTTTTATTAACTTTACTTTTTATTATTTTCAACTGTACATTTCGTGAGCTTCCGGGAGTTTGGTGGACGGGCGGACGGGGGGGCCTCCCTACAAGCTGAGCTTAGGGCCTCCAAAACCTTAGCAGCTGCCCTGGGTGATTGCACTCTGCCATGCTGTCTTAAACCTCTGAAGCTCATCCACTCATTTTGTGCCCCTCCACCATACCTCCCTACCAACCTTCTCCTACTCCTGGGCACCGAACACACCAGAGCTTCAGCCACCACTCAGGTCCATAGGGGTTGACCTGACCTTGGGATCCCTCATACAGCTCACATGCTGTGCATGCCTCTGATGGTCACACCACAAATAATCCCATCTCTGAGACCTGTAATAAAGGGGCAGAGAACAGACACCACTCAGCCTTGTATGCAAGCCCTTAAGCACAGTTATACTGAAATATTTTCATATTTATTGTTTTAATTTAATAATTATTTAATTTAATTTAAAAAGTTTAAATATTTTATTAATTATTGTAATTTATTAATATGTTTTAATAAAAATAATATTTTCATCGTTGTATTCAATCAAGCCCTGCTACTGTTTTTATAAAGATGCTTTTGAGCTAGTATCTAGAAGAATTTCAGTGATGCTTTTATGATGCATTTCAAAATTACTTCCTTGCAAGTAAATATTAACGAAAACACAATTGCATTTGTTTTTAAAGAAATGTATTTTGACTTTGAAGTGGGCCCAAGATGTTGATGCAGATGAGTAGCTTACAAGAAGGTAAGTTTGCAGTTTAACCAATTCAGTCTTATCAGGCTTGTGCTATTTTTGACAGCCCTTTGATCCACGTCTTGAGGGAACAAAGGCTAATCAACCACATTAGGCAAGCTGTACGCTTAAATAAAGTGGTGTATACAGTTTGTTGGCCTTGATACAATGATTGTTAGTCAACTAATATTAAGAGGTCGTCTAGACACAACGCGACCGCAGTATGGAGTATGGAGTATCGATGGAACAATCTCACAATTCCTATATGAACCAATGAAAACTCTCAAAAATCTGTTTAAGAAAGATTTTGGAAAAATATTGACAACATAACATAACACACGGTTATGTAATCACATTAGAAGGTGTTATACCAATTTTGACAATGAAGTGTTCATTTATTTAGAAAATACAAGGTTTTTTGTGTGTCCTGAAAAATAGCCATTTTGGACATGAGAGGATTCCGCCGGACAGCGACAATATGTTTATTTGCATTAACATATTAGGTCATATATGTTAATGCACATATGCATGAGGTGAATCTGTGATTTTGGGCTATACAAATAAAACTGACTAGATCTGACAGGAAGCAGAAACAGGAAACAGCTTCAGAAATCATGATGGACGCCAGGTTTCACAAATATATATATAACAATATAACAATATAATCAGAAAACTCATGATTTGTTAAATACCGTTATAATGCAGCTCTATTGATGGGTTTCCTGTTTAGAAATGGCTCATGGCTCAACCTTCAGTTTCAGCCTGTTTGAGCATTGATGGAAGAGGCTCTGATAATGTCACTGACACTCACACTGTCCACTCGTAAAATCACACAGGGTCACATTCATCGCATCCTCTTTTCAGGAAAATACAAGCAACATGCAAAATAAAATGTAAATAAATATTAATACAATGCTGGTCATGGTTTTGATTGATTTTAATAGTTTGATGGTACCACACTGTCACAAAATCATGGCTAGGACCCCAGAGCGGACAGAGGTGAGTAGTTCAATAAAGAGAGCTAATTTACTGGCAACAGCAGTAGTGAGGCTGGGTAGAACGGAGATAGCAGGATCTGAAGCATAGAGCATGCGTCATGGGGCCAGAAGGTGATGCTGGATCCGATGGTAAGAGCCAAATCTGCATGTGGTGAGATGGTGGAGATGGTGGATTGAAGAACTGGGCAGGCAGAGGCAGGGTGGAGGTCAGTGGAGTCAACAGAACTGAAGAGGTGAGAAGAAAAAAGTCACTGGGAGAGTAAGGAGGGAAAACCAGCAATCAAAACACAAGGGAAACACTGGGAGACAAGCATTACCCAGGAGATTAGCAGAGCTATCTGGCAATGAGTGGAGGAAGAGCCAGTGCTTAAATACTGGTGTTGATGGCTAAATTGAATACAGGTGTGCCAGGACTCCACCACGGTGCCCCGTCTCTACCTGAAAGGAAAACACAGGAGCGGAGGGGCACACACACACACACACACACACACACACAGAGGAGAGACAGACAGGGAAAGCCATCATTGTGATTGTATTCTTCTTCTGTGACTGGCTTTCTTGTGTGTTTCTATTCTGGGGTCATACTCCAGCATGGGGGTGTGGAGCATACGCATATGCATTGTCTAGTTTAACTCCAATTAAGGCATATACATGCTGTCCAGTCACATTATCTGGGTGTCTTAATCGGAGTTGGAGAACTGCACTTCAGTTGTCATTATACTCTGATTAAGGCAATAATTGTAATTTTTTAAGTGTCAAGTGGGAGCAACTATTACTCCTGTGGTCCAACAATACAAAATGTATTTTCATAAACGTGTAAAACAAAAGAAAACACAAACAAACAAACAATTATCCTAAAAGTGATGTCATCAAGTCTGAAACATTGCCTCAATCCTCAATTGACTCAAAACTACTCAACCGTAGTTTGTAAAAACTATCGATGTTTTCGTCTGAGACTGTGCTGGAATATTATTATTATTACTGTGTCATTTCTGTGGGTTGGTACAGGTGGATTTAAATTCTATTCATCGTGCCCTTTTTAAAACACTGAGGGGGATTAAAGCAGCAGTGGCTCTTAGAGTCAACACACACTGTAATAACAACTCTGGGATGTTCCACAAACACAGGATCCAGCCTCCAGCAGGAAACCACCATTATCTGCTGCAGAATGTAAAACACGTCCACAGGCTGCACCAGGTATAAAAAAAAATACATACACACACGCACACACATATGTATATATATATACAAAAATATAAAATGTGAATTCTACTAAAAAAAAGAAGTATGACTGCAGAATTGTGATTAACGATGCTCCATATTCTCTGCATTGTTAGTGATTGTGAAGAACACCTGCACATTATAAAAGACACAAGACATGCGAGCTTTCATGCAGAACAATTAGCATGCACTTAAATGCACTTGTGTGAGCTCTGTCCTCTGTCTCTCTCACACACACACACACACACACACATACTTGGAGGCTGCTCATTTGGCTAACAGACCTCATTACACGGGTGGATGGATCATCGAACTCCTTGGTGGAGGAATTAAAGAAATCTCCCTTTTCTTCTCTTCCATCCAGAGAGTGTGACATGATGTCCTGGAGTTATTTACCTGCTCTCTGTAGCATGACTACTAATCTCTGCTGCCTCACGACTCAGCTCTGACAGATAAAGGTCTGCAACACGAGAACACTGGAGAACACTGGAGAACACTGGAGAACACTAAAGTAATTGTTGCCATATGGCTGGAAAATAACATTTATGTTTTACAGCTAGTCGTAGAAAGTTGGCATTTAAACATTATTATTATTAACATTATTTATTTATTTTACATTTGATTAAATTTTGATGTTTACTATGATGTTGGAATATGCTAATATAGATTTATTGCCAAATGTCAGAAATATGCAAATATTTAAAATTCCTAGTGTATACAACATAATGGAGTCCCACTGACTTACAGCATCAAACTATCTTGAGGCTATGTTTACAGCTTAATTATATATATATATATATATATATATATATATATATATATATATATATATATATATATATATATATATATATATATACTCATGTATTTAATATTTAATGTGATGAACTGACAGCGACAAACTGAAAGACTAATTTCTATCTGATGGAAGAATGTTTTTATTACTTAAAATGGCCTAAATAATAGAAATATAATAAAAAAAAGAAAAAGTTGTAAACAGTCTCAGGGTATTTTAGTATATTAGAAAAAAATGTATACCATCAAAATTGAATTAAATGTAATAATAATAATAATAATAAAGTTTACTTACCCCAGATTTTAACATTTTTAAAATGTTAATTAGTAAATTAGTTGTCGACAGCTAGGTAGCATAAAATAAACAAGCCCAGTGAGCCGCCATGCTTACACTGGTCGCTGTGGACTCACCCGGAGAGATGGAACAACTCCTGGAGAAGAAGAACAAAACGATATACCTCCTGGTGGACATCGGATGGATGTCGGGCGAGTTGCAGAGCGCGGAGTCACTGCTGACCTCCATCAGATCGGGTCTCTCGCTGACCAGCTGGCTGGAGACATTGCAGATCCGGGACCCCACTCCACAGAACACCACCTTCGGGCCCACACTTCTCTGGGAACCGTTCCCCTCTGGCCAGCATCACGTCTACTCCACTCTGAGCAATGGTACCCAGTGGACTGAAGTGGTCATCCGAAGGTAGAGGAGGGCTCAGAGCGCGACTCACAGGGCTCCTTCTCCTCCGAGCCTGCTGCTTTCCAACAGGTCAGCAACCTGGCACCAGTACCAGGAACCTAGACACCATAGACATCCTGCCTCCGCTGACGGACACCTCAACCTGCCCTCCAGCAGGTGGATGTCCAGCAGAGAGCCATCCGCCTCTGCCCCCCGCTCCTCATCCCAGTGCTCTGGCACTTCTCCCGCTCTCTGAACTAGGTAGGGGAGGGTCCACACCGAGGGTCCATAGATCGGTGCTGGGGCGGCCAAGTTGACCTGCCCATGAAGGTCCATGAAGATTGAGCGGACGTGGCCACAACCATCGTTATCAGGGACTCCTCTGTTCTTATCCGCACACGAAAAAGGTTATCATCCATGCAGGATCCAAGGACCAAGGATCCATTTCCAGGCAGCAGTCAGAATTTTTCAAGCGTGACTTCACCTACCTTTTTAACAGTGTTTCACAGTCCCAGGTGAATGTTTTTATCTCCGGCCCCACCCCCACCTGTTGCAGAGGGATGAGCAGCTTCAACAGGCTCATTTTCTAATGATTAATCATTTCAGTAATCAATAGATTAATAGACTAATCTTCATTAGTTGCAGCCCTAGTGCTGAAATTCAATCAGAATGTCCTGCTGCCCAGTGGTATTATTATATATTATTATACACACTCATTATTACTGTAAACTGCACCTGCTGTTGCCCTGGTAACCAAACGTGTCACCTGTCACTCAAACAGATGAAAAGTCTCATTCTTTTCTAACTCTGACTACAGACTTTTCTTTTTATTTTAAGGCTGCAGCTGATATTTCCTCGATTCACGTATTATCAGACTCTGCATCGCCTGGAGCCACAAAAGCTTTTCTGCAACTTTTTTTTCCATGGACACCACAGTAGTTCTCCACAAGACCTGTAAACAGATTTTAAAGCGTATGTCCCCCTTTAAGGAAAAAGCAATTTGATGAAGTCATTTCTCAGCCTCTCTAGCTTCTGGTCTGATCATTTTATTTTAAAACGTGTCTCTCAGGTCCCTCAGCTGCTCTGGGAATACGAAATAACTGGAAAGACACTTTTAACTTCTGTTTTCCCTTGGGATTACTCTATTTTTATAGTAATTCCAGGAACAGGGATTTCCAGGAATGAATTTAAATGGAATTGTGAGTGTCAGCGTGTACAGCAACTGTTGCTTCAAATATATTTTCCTGACGAGGTATGAAAATAAAAATAAAAACTGTGCTGGCTGAGTTCACCTTGGAAAATAAAAACATGTCATCTGTCGTACTCACACAAACACCAAGTAGAGCTGAGTGAGTCACAGCAGTGGAACATGTGTGTCGACCATCACAGCTTCTCACAGAAACTTCCACTGAATCAGCTGTCTGTGCTTTAGACACACACACACACACACCAGATGTGTTCTGGAGGCTGAGACCTCATTAAGCGACTCTAATTATCATGACATCACTAATTAACATGATGACAACCAGTTAAATCTCCAGCACAGCTGAGCTCTGGTCAACATGCTAACACATCACAGCCGAGTGTTTCTGACATTCAGTCCTTTACACAACATGGAGTCTCACACACACACACACACACACACACACACACACACACACACACACACACACACACACACAATTACAGGCCCTGGGAGGTGTATCTGTGTGACGAGTTCTGGAGCAGCTTGAAGCCATATCTCATGTTTTGTGACCTCACAGCTGCAGCCATTGGAGGGAAACAACTATAAAACCAATGAAGCTTGGTGAAGGGAGAGTGCCTGTGTGTATGTGTTGAGTGTGTTTATGTGTGTGTGTACATGTGTGTGTGTGTGTGTGTGTGTATTACAGCTGCAAATCTGACAATCAAACACCTTTGAGGGAATAAACCTCCAGTAAATTGGTTTGGTTCTTTTTACTCTAAGCTTCCGTCCTTCATTGAGAAATATCTACGAGGTTACATTTGATCACTATCATCCCCCATCACTCCTACCCCCCACCCCCCATTTCCCTTTGCTCATATTGCCTCCCTCAGCCTCAAACCCTGAAGCCCCCATCTCCACTAAATATGTCATACGATGGTTTCACACTGATCAAATGAGACAGAGTGTCAGTTCCATCACAGGCCACAGGGAATAGGAGCAAGTGAAATTGTGTGTGTGTAAAACTGCAAAGGTCCAGATGTGTGTGTTTGGTTGTGACATCAAGCATCGAGCCTGAAAGAGCAGGCGGGGTGGAGCTGGAGGATTAACGGAGCAGGATGTGAGGTTCATCAAGCAGAATGAAAACTGTCCAGAGAATAAATACTTCACACATTGTCTCTATATTTCCATGTGATGATATAAATCTTTCCTCTCAAACATCTTATTTTTCCATCTAAAATTGTGGGAATTATCACAGTGTGATTGTACATTAGTCTGGATTTTACCAGTTATTCATGGTCATTCACACCACTCATCATACTGTAGAATAACCTGTGTGTAATATTTTCCCACATTACTGTAAAAAAAACAAAAAAAAAAAACAACAACAACATATGGATGTCTCCTGTATTATGAAAATGTCATGCCAACTACAAAAATATACTGTGAATTTTGTCAAAGTGTTTAGAATATAGAATACATAAAATTATGTAATTGAACTCAATTTATACTGCTTTACTACACTGTAATTTTCAGCCTGAATAGTTGTATACAGCTACTGTGTACAGTCCCCCAGTCCTGGCACACCTACTACTTGGCTCCTAGTAGTTTCCTTGTGCGGTGATAATTCTTTTTTTCCCTCCTGGTTCCTCCTCATCTGACCACGCTTGGATGCAGCTCTCAGCACCGGATCCAGCATCACCTCCTGATGCATCCCCTCCACTCTACTCTCTGTGTTACCCTGCCTTGCTACCACTGCTGCCCAATAAACTAACTCTGTCTTTTCAACCACTCGCCTCTCTGTCTGCTCTGGGGTCCTAGCCACAAATTGTGTCTAGGACTATTTTTAAATGTTCACAGTCCATGATTCTATAAACCAGTATCAGTGTTTGAGACATGGTGATGTTGTTCAGTGAATGTTTTTTCATCTTCTGTGTCTCTCCTCTCAGCAACAGGAGCAGGGTTGGGTTTGATATTAGTCATGCATTGATCACTTTAACACAAAATATGATCTTTTCTCACACTGTTTTAAACTTAAAGAACCAGTCACGGTATAAAACAGGATTCCTGAAAATATGCACATCAAATAAAGAAATTAGGGCTGCAGTTTATGACTATTTTAAATTAAGTTGATTACCGTAAATTCCGGACTACAGGGCGCACCTGATTAAAAGCTGCATGCTCAGATTTAAGAAAGAAAATCAATTTTGTAATTCTATAAGCCGCACCAGATTATAAGCCGCAGGGGCAGGCTCCTTCAAATTCACGTCCATTTCTTAGATTTAAAAAAATAAAACATGTTATTCTTCTAGGACCGCTGCATTCTAACACCTCCTGCAGGTGCTGCAGCGGTCCATTTAACCATTATATGTAATTCCACGGTTAGTGTTCATAAACACAGCAAAATTGATTTTTTGATTGAACCTGATATTTAGTTAATAAACAAAACATAAAGCAAAATTGGCAAACATATTGATATATACACTCACCAGCCACTTTATTAGGTACACCTGTCCAACTGCTCGTCAACACTTAATTTCTAATCAGCCAATCACATGGTGGCAACTCAGTACATTTAGGCATGTAGACATGGTCAAGACAATCTCCTGCAGTTCAAACTGAGCATCAGTATGGGGAAGAAAGGTGATTTGAGTGACTTTGAACGTGGCATGGTTGTTGGTGCCAGAAGGGCTGGTCTGAGTATTTCAGAAACTGCTAATCTACTGGGATTTTCACGCACAACCATCTCTAGGGTTTACAGAGAATGGTCCGAAAAAGAAAAAATATCCAGTGAGCGGCAGTTCTGTGGGCGGAAATGCCTTGTTGATGCCAGAGGTCAGAGGAGAATGGCCAGACTGGTTCGAGCTGATAGAAAGGCAACAGTGACTCCAATAATCACCTGTTACAACCAAGGTAGGCAGAAGAGCATTTTCTGCTGCGACATTCGGATGGTAGCGTCAGAATTTGGCGTCAACAACATGAACGCATGGATCCATCCTGCCTTGTATCAGCGGTTCAGGCTGGTGGTGGTGGTGTAATGGTGTGGGGAATATTTTCTTGGCACTCTTTGGGCCCCTTGGTACCAATTGAGCAACGTTGCAACGCCACAGCCTACCTGAGTATTGTTGCTGACCATGTCCATCCCTTTATGACCACAATGTACCCAACTTCTGATGGCTACTTTCAGCAGGATAATGCACCATGTCATAAAGCTGGAATCATCTCAGACTTTACCAAACTCAGGATAAAGGCATGTCTCGGGTGGTTAGTTAGTTAGTTTTAGCTCTCTCTATGTCTCTCCTACTTTACAATATCCCCCAGATGAAATCTATAATAAAGGGGACAAATCGTAGACGCAGGAAAACGAAGCCCGGGAATTTGATAAAAAACGGATCATTTTTAAGGAGCGGTCTCCGGGTTTCAGGAGATAATAATGCTCATAAAACTTCTGTATTTTACATTAGGATCTTTTGGGCCTTAGAGAATGTAAAAAAAACACATTTTGAGCAAAAGTCAGGGACAGCAAAGCCTGTAGGTTTTAATTTAAATGGAGATATTTGCGTTATAAAACTCACAACTTCTCGGCGGCACTGTTCAGATATTTATGCAGAAAGCTATTACAGGTGAGATTTTTAAAAATGTTTTTATTGACTCCACTTAGTAACAAATAAATTAATTACATGCCATTGTACATGTTTTTTATAACTTAACTTATAACATACTTAACAAACTTAACATAACATAAACATATACCAAATACCACATCCTACCAGAAAAAAAACTCATCGCCTTCATCTTTCTCCTCCGCACTAAAACCATACGACCATACTAAAACCAAAGTCCTCTAATTCAGTGTCCGAATTAAACAGCGCCAGGATCTCATCACTCGCTACAGTCTCCTCGGTTTCCATGTCACTAATGCTCTCATGCTGTCCATAAAAAGTCAAAGTTTTTTTTCTGCGAAAAAAGCCTCACTTTGAGTAACACTCTCTGAGCCAATCCTTAATTAGGCTCTCTGTCATCCAATGTTTCTGATTGACTTTCACCACAATTTCCTTTGAGAATTTTTCTTTTGGCATTGTCAGCCGCTTAAAAATGACCATCGGTGGTCAAATTTTTATTTACGGTCCGAGTGAGAGGCAGGTCGAATGTCAGAGGTGCTTCATCCATATTTATAATTTCTTCTGGCCCCATGCTATTCTCCACTATGTTTGTTTCAGTGAATGTGCGGAATGCAGAAAGTTTCTCCTCATAGTCAGGAGGGAGCTGCTGGCACAAAGTGGTGCGTGCCCTAACTGACAGGCTTTTCCTTCTCATAAATCTAAAACACCAGGATGGCCCACCTTTAAAATCTTCTATTTGCATCTCGGTCGTGATTGCTTTAGCCTTCAGTCTGATTTTAACAGTGGAGACACCACGGCCGCCTGTCTCTGTGTGTTAAACCAGTCCTCCAGAAAGTTTTCAAGCTCAGTCCATCTGCTATGATTACCTCTGAAAGCTTTGGTCGCCTTTTTGCACTGGCTCAGTTCTTCTTGCTGGCGCCTCAACCTTCTCACCATCGATTCATTTAAGCCAAGATTACGGGCGGAAGCTCGATTTCCTTCTTTAACTGCCAGAGATATCACTTTTAGCTTAAAGGCTGCATCATAAGCTTTTCTTCTAGTATTTTCCATGTTGATGAGGGTTAGTATAAATTACAAATGACTGATTTGCAATAACTGAAGTTGTGATTAATGATACAATTTCATTGGCCCTCTGTGAACTACTCATTCATTTTGTTGGTCTACTGTTACTGGGGAAAATGTTCTTACCACCACGAAAAAAAAAACGAATAAGCCGCACCGTAGTATAAGCCGCAATATTTAAAGTTGTTGTGGTTTGGTTTTTGTTGTTTTGTTGTGTGTTCTCTTTTCCCCTAGTGTTTTTCCACAGAGTGGCGGGGCGTGGCCTGGGACGGTCTGCAGCTCGGGACGAGACGCAGCTGTCGGGGATCAGCAATCAACAGGTCCCGTTATATACCCGGAAGCAACATTACACCGGCGCCGGATTATACTAGTCAATGTCGCCTGTGACCTACGACCAAGCCTTGTCCCGGTACCAGTCTACGTGTTCGCTGTCGTTTCCCTGTGTTTATGGATTATTTCCTTTTTGTGCACTTACCGTTTTTCCCTTTTTCGCTACAGCTCCTCATGCCTTTTTTCCGCTTCACGCCGTCCCCTGTTACAGAGAACCTGGCTCCACCGTTCCTGGCTGCCTTCCCCCCAGCCAGCGCCCTTAGTTTATTTGCACATTTTTGTTGGAATAAACCTCTTTATCACCGCACACCCGTCTCTGTCTCTGCTCTGGGGTTCCACAAAAACCAAACCGTCTCAAAAGTGTAGTGAAAAAGTAGTGGCTTATAGTCTGGAATTTACGGCAATCTATTGATTTTAAAAATAATTCAATTATTAGTTGTTTGGTTCATAAAATGGTGTAAAATGTTGATTGCTGTTTCCCAAAGCTGAAGATTCAACCTAAAATATTTTTTTTTTGTCCAGACCAACAGTCCACAACCCTAATATCATCAGTTTACTATTATAGAAGACTAAAGAAACCAGAAAATACCAGAGAATTTGGGCATTTATTCTTCAAAATCACTAAAATCTGTTAATTAATAATCATAATAGTTGGTGAATAATGTGATAGTTGGCAACAAATTGATTAATCAACTAATCGTTGCAGTTATACTGTACTCTTTCTTATCATAAAGAATCCAACATACACAGATTTCTTGTATGATTAAAGCTATAAACTGTATTTTAGCTTCATTTTACAGAATTCTACTGGAACTCCAACAGCCAGAATGTGGCCGTTGTTTCTATTTTTGTTTTTACAGTGAAACTCCTCTCGAAGGACGAAGGTTCCCTGTGTTATTTTTTTCTCTTCTTGAAGAAGCACTGCTGCTGACATGAAGCCTTTGTTATATACAAACAAACCTGACCTGACTTCATGATGCATGAGTTCTGAATTGTAGGAGTTAAAGGCAAATATATGCAACTAACTTGTCGCAACTAACTTGTGATTGGTTGTGACCTGCAGCAGCTGGACGTCAGACACTCCTCTATGGAGCTGGGCCTGCTTCACTTCATCTTCCCAAGGTTAGAAAATGCTGCTTGTTTGGAGGGGAGGAAACATAGAGCAAGGCTGCTGTTTACAGGACAGCTTGCTTTCACATTATTTATTGTGGCTATTAACGATGTGGTTTTCCAATTCTTTTTCCAATGTTCCTTCTGTGAGTATTGGAAGCAAAGGTCAGGCTCACACTAGAATATGTTTGAATAGATTTTGGATAAACAAACCATTGTATGAAATCAGCTTTGTCAGCACTCTGAAGGCAAACATACAGAGAGAAAGTGACCACGACTGAAGAAATTAAGCATACTGAAAACTGAAAATGAGATGGAAACTCAGTTTCCTGTGTATATAAAAAAAGAATATTTTCCTTACAACATCATCTACCTTCTGGAGAAATAAATGTACAAATACAATATAGTGAGTTAAATGACTTCCCCTGTTTGACTGAATGCTGAGACAACTTGGACTAAGTGAGTCACTAGAGCTTCAACTAACAACTATTTTGATAATCGATTATTCTGTTGAATGAATAAATTGTTTGGTTCATAAAATGTGTAAAATGTCAATCTCTTTCCCAAAGCTGAAGATTCAACCTAAAATGTCTTTTTGTTTTTGTTTTGACATTTTCCTCTTAAAGGTGACTCATATCTAGTAATGTAACAGTTGGAGATCAAAGATCAAACCTTTAACTCACAATATTAGGCTTTTCCCCATTAATGTCTATACAGTTAATTTTCCAGAAGTCAGATAATCTGTTTGTGAGGAAGTTATTTCTGTAAAATACAAGATTATTGAATTATACTATATATCTATACTATATATATTATAGATTGGACTCAACAACCTTGACTGTAGGAGCTGCAACAGCAGATTTCTGCTCCGCACAGCCACAGAAAAGTGGCAAGAGGAAAAAGAGAAAAAAAAAGTGAGAGAAAATGGGGAAAACCAAAGACACTGGCAATGCTGAAGCTGGGACACCCATAGATGCCTTGGTTAATAGCTTCGGGGTGATTAAACAACAGCTGAAGGCTCTGACAGGACAGATGGACAACATGCAAGAAAACCTGATGACCGAAATCAAGCAGCTCCGGGAGGAAAATGTAAAAAAAAATACCAGCTGCTAAAAGAACTCTGAAGCAGGGTGGAAGAGGTGGAACAACAGAGAAAGATTAATGAAGTGATCATAACTGGTATCAAGATCAAGTCAAATACCTATGCAAGGATGGTTACAGGCAACCAACTGGCCAAACGATGAGGAGACAGAGATCCAATCTGTGGAGGAGCATGTGTCCAAGTACCTGGACTCCAAAGGAATAGACATGGACCTCAACACTGTGGAGGGATGCCAACTCTTACCCTGAAAGAGTCAGGATGGAAGACGAGCTGTTCTGCTGAGATTTGTCAACGGAAAACACAAAACTGCCCTGCTCAAGCAGGGAAGAAAACTTAAACTATCCATAATTCATTTTAATGCCAGGAACCTATACAGCAACTTTGACTAACTGAAATCACTGTGAAGGGGGGAAAAGTGTTGTTGTAAGTTGTGTGTACAGAGCACCTGTTATAAATTATATAAGTGATCATGTAAAACAAAACACAGGAAAAAGGCTAATTGTTATGCATAAGGGCTGAAGAGAGTATATCTGAGGCAGGACTGGAACACAAATGTGAATGACGTATATGATTTTCTTCTGCAAGTTTTCAAAACAATACCATAAACACTGCCCCTTGAAAAATGTAGACAACAAGAAAATCAAAGTTGGAAAACCTTGGCTGATGTTTGAGAGGGGTGAGAGGATGATATGAGGAGGGTATGAGGAGACAAAACTAGTAACACAATGTACCCAAACACTGATTGGAAGAAAACTCGCAAAAACGTACTTATTAAGGATGGAAAATGGACACTTGCGCAGACACACGAGTGGTCTCTTAACTGTTTGTCTAAAGCTAAACTGAAACTAAACCCTTTTATCAATTGACAAAAAATGCAATGAATAAATACATATGGAAATACATTTTGCAGCTTTCTGGGGAAAGTGAAAGGAAAACAGAAACATGTCATTGAGCAATTAAAGGCCCCAATTTTACACTTTTCTTTTATTTAAAGTTGTGATGCAAAAATTAGTCAATCGATGACTTAGTTGCCAACTGGTACATTAATTGCCAACTATTTCGATAATTAATTGATTTAAGTCATTAAAAAATATCCAAATTCTCTGGTTCCAGCTTCTCTTCTCTGATTATTTACTATTATTATTACTATTATTATTTACTATTATTCTTCTATAATAGTAAACTGATGATTTGGGCATTTTAAAGACATTTTAAGTTGAACTTTGCGAAACACTGATCCACATTTTACACTATTTTATGAACGACAAATTGATTAACATAATCCCATAGGATTCTCATACTTTGCACATAGAAATAGTTATTATTGCTTTTATTGTCGACACTATTAATATGATTTCAATGTGTTTAAAACCTTCATAATAATAATAGAACATGCAAACCCAGTCTCAGGCATTTCACCTACACTTCCCCTTTCTTTAGTGAACATTCAGTGGTTTTTATATTGCAGAGCAGTGATAACAGCCTCCACTTGCTGCAGCCAACTCTTTAACAGCATCTTTTCATGTGAATTTCCTCAGATTTCCCAACGTTTTCCAGCTGTCTGGTGGAGTTTTTGATTTGTGTTAAAACATATTATGTAAAATCTCAGAATGCATTAAGTCTGACACCACACAGCTCCTTTCAGTTTACTCAGTGCTGAGCTTACTGTTTGGATGTTTGTCCTGTCATGTCCCTTTAAAATACAGACCATCAGTTTTAAAACTTAAACACACACACACATACAGCCTCAGCCATTTCCTCTGGTTACTACTGATGTGACAGAGAAAACCTGGTCTGATGTAGCAGAATGAGGATTACAATCGCACGCTTTTACATATGCACTCACACACACACACATGCACACACACACACACACACACACTCAGCGGGCCTTGAGCAGATGGATAAAATAGGGAGGATGTGACCAGAGGAATGATGCATGACAGCGACAGCTGTGTTAAGCTCACTTCATTCAAGATATACAAACTCAGTCACTGCACAGGCAAAGTGTCAGAGCTGGAAACAAGAGCAAAACAATGGATGTTACCCACACACTCACAGGGAAAATAATGGAGGCAAAAGGAGTTAAAACAGGTCCCTTTTCTATATGGTTAGTACAACTTGACAGAAAGAAAAATACAGGCTAAAATATGAAGTCTTGATTCAATAGGGAGTGGTGTGTGTGCTCCATGATAGACCTGTCAGGGGTGTATCCTTGCCTCTCACCTGCAGTACACTGGGATAGGCTCCAGCAGACCTGATGAGCCTTGTGAGGAATAAGCAGGTATAGAAAATGGATGGATGGATGGATTTCATATGGAGTGTAACATAAATGTAACATAAGCGACATGACTGTCAGAGGTGATGCTTCTGCCTAGTCAGGGGCTACATCTGAAACCGGTGACTTCCTGCCTATGAGGAAAATGAGGAATCCACTATCTAAAACATACAAAAGCCTTAGTCATCTTTCAACAGGTAAGTGAACCCCTCTATGTATCCCAGAAGTCACCGGGAGGAGCCAGATGGCTGCTGTAGTACGTCAGAATTGTGCTTTTTACTGGCTAACTTCCTACACAGAAGTTACTACTGTGGTTTTGGAGCAGTAGCTACTGGTTGTATGAATGGGAATTGATATGATTTTTACAATTCCGATTTGATTATTGATACTGCTTAATGATACAATTCTTTATTGATTCTCTTATCAATTCTAATTTCGGAAAAAAGGAGTCTGATTAGGATAAAGTTTGTTAACATGGATGTCACGACCTTACAAACTCAACAGCGAGGTCAAAAGACCCCAAAGCCTAGATACTGTGTTAACTGTAGCAATATGTAACTGTAAAAATACACAAGAATGTGGAACATTCTATTAACACATTTTTCCTAAAAGAAATGTAAACAAATTCTCCTTTTTAAAAGGATATATGAGCTGACTATGCATTCAAAAATAACTATAAAGAAACATAAATACTGTCAAATTCAACAGAACAGTGCATAGTACGATCTGAAAATACAATGAAGAATTAACAATTCTTTTGCAGAAAAATAATCATGTCTTCTTTTTCAGGAAGGATACGTAACCGTAGAGGTGATAGCTTGGCTACTGCAGCTGCTGCTGGGTTGACATGTATCACTCCAAAGCGTCAAAAACACAACACTCCATTAACGTTATTCCATGTTTGTGCATATTTGTCGTGTTCCCTCCCAACACTGTTTTGTCCATTTTGCAATGACTGCAAGTCGTCTGTTGCCATCTTTTTTTCATAAAGTGAAGCCAAACCTTTGGAGCTTTTGAATCTGGTGGGCACCATTGTTGGTTACGATGTGCTAAACTGGTGTAACATCATCACGTAATTAGTCGTGCTTGCTGGAATCGAGCGTGTGTAACTTGCGTAAGTTACGTGACATACAGTAGATTCATGCTGATTGGAATCGATAAGAGAATCATTAGATAAACTGACAAACTGTTCCATGGAATTGAAACACACAGAACCGATTCTCTACAGGAACCGGTTCTCGATTCCCATCCTTATTAGTTAGTAGGCAGTGACGCTAACTAGTAGTAGCTACTCATTAGTAGACAGCAATACTAACTGGTAGTAGCTACTGGTTAGTCGACAGTGACACTAACTAGTAGTAGCTACTGGATAGTAGAAAGTAATACAAATTAGTAGTTGCTACTGATTAGTATGCAGTGACACTAACTAGTAGTAGCTTCTGGTTAGTATCCAGCAATACTAGTTAGTAGGCAGTGATACTAACTACTAACTAGTACTTGCTACTGATTCAGATTAGTATTTAGTGATACTAACTCTAGTAGCTGCAAGTTAGTAGGCAGTGATACAAGCTAGTTGGTTAATAGGCAGCAATACTAACTAGTAGTAGCAACTGGTTAGTAACTTGGTTAGTGACTTGGTTAGTGACTTGGTCTGGACAAAAACAACACTTTAGGTTAAATCTTCAACTTTTGGGAAACACTGATCGACAATTGTAGACCATTTTATGAATCAAACAACTAATCAATTAATCATCTTAATCAGTGGATTAATAAACTATCAAAATAGTCGTTAGTTGCAGGCTTAATAAACACATAGGAAAACATGCAATATTTACCATAAGAAAACAACCAAAACAAAATTACCCATAAATACAGACTTTTATATGCTGTGAAATGTCAAGGTTCACAATTAATACCCGAAGAAGGTAAACCAATATGAGAAGAAAAGTTTAACTCCATGAACCCTGTGTAGTCAAATTATTTAAGTACATAAATATAACAAGCTCCGTGTAGTTAAATTATTTCAGTACATGAATATAATGAGGTCTATGAAGCTAAATGATTTCAGTAAAAGTACATAACTATAATGAACTCCATGTAGTTAAAGTATTTCAGGCAAAGTCCATAAATGTAATGAACTCCATGTACTATAGCAGTAGAAGCTGTGGTTTGGTCCCTCTGACCAATATATTTTCATTATATTGCTATATATTATTCTTGTAACTGTCCTACATGTTTGTAGCCTGATAGACAAATTCAGTCAATAACTTGTGAATTGAAATTGGCATTCAAACTCTTGACTTTATTCACTTTCATGTTGCCATCCCATTAATGTCATTGAAAAGGAATGAAACTATAAAGAAAAGAAAAACGCGTGAAGCTTAAGAAAGATTGTTTGTCTGGATCCTTGACTGTTGCCTGTCCTCGTCCATCTTCAGATTTTACTTTCTCTGATGAAATGTGTCCTACAGTTATATCTAAAATCCACATATGCTGAAGAATTGGCAGAAGTCATTTAAACAGCTGGAAGGGTCCATGGACTCCATCACATCTACATATATGTTGTGCTCAGACACTAATGCAAGTGAAGAGTATTTCCTAAGATTTGCTTTGAGCTGCAGCGAATGATGACTGTCCAGAGGTCCAAATCAGCTGAGCCTACATTTGTGAATGGTGACGATAAAGTAACTTTATACCTATGGATCCTGATAAAATGCGTCCCTCCATAGCAAATGTTTCTCCACTCCTGACCTACACACCTTCATCTGGTTTTGAGCAGTATTATGGATGTCAGGCAACATATCCTCCAGAGGGCGATGCCACGTTGCAAATTACTGGCATCAACGATCACAAACATAACGTCACTAGGAGATGATTTTGTTTTGTCTCATCCACAATAGACAAATAAAGGTGCAGAACGTGTATAATGTTCAGTTACCCTATTGTTGATTTTCCTGAATGGGTAAACATCTGACACTAGAGGGATGTCACAATTTCCTGTGGTTTTGCTGTGGTTTCAGATTCACCATATCTTTGGCGACGGACCCACTGATGGAGGAAATGACCTCTGGGACCAGACTTAAGGACCCATATTGTATTTGAAGTGGACTGTGGATGAGCTTTTATCCTGAGATGTTCTGGAGGGATCATAGTTATCTTCCGTTCTTCATCTTAACCTGGATGTTACGGCATGTGAAGCAATTGTAAAAAATCGAACCCATTAGCCCCTTGTCCCTGATAATCCACAGACCTGCAGCTTTGATGGATTCTTCTGTGAAATGACAGCTTTGGTTTTGTTGTCCATACAGACTTTTAGGAGACATCCTGGATTATTGGATTCAGCTTCAATTCTCTATTCCCTGAAAGTGCGCTGGCTCCTCTGCATATGTGTTCCTGCAGATGTGATGATAATTATTCTCATGGCATTATCTCCTCAGGAGCGCGAGTCTCAATATACCAATGTTGACCTTTGCATTTATCAGAAGAGTGACCTGAGGCACAGAGCCACAGAAATAAGAGGACAGGAAAACTGCCTCTGTGTCATTTGAGTGATGAGATTTGTGACTCATGGACAGATTTCAATGTCCAAGACTTCACAAGTGGTCATGTAGAAAAGCAGGTCCAGTACATCATGAAGTGTTGGCAAGAATCATCTTAGTAGTCCCTCCACATGGGGCACACACACCGTTTACTCACACACTCACACCCGATTTACGTTTCTGCCGGTGGGCGCTTGTGGTTCCCAAACCCAATGGCAGTTAGCTGTCTTACTTTAATGCTTGGATTTTTCCGTGGGTGCTCGTCAATCTTTGCTTGGCCTCTTGGCCTTTGCTCACACCTATGGACAATTTAGAGACTCCAGCATGTGTTTGGACTGTGGGAGGAAGCTGGAGAACCTGGAGAAAACCCACCAGACACAGAGAGAACATGAAACTCCACACAGAAAGGACCCAGACCAAGGACTGGAAGCTGCAACCTTCTTTCTGTGAGGCAACAGCGCTAACCATTGTTCTACCATGCCGCCCTCCTGTCAACAGAAATGTAATAATTTGAGAAATACTATTACATCTAATATGTATTCATTTTTATTTCTGACCAAAAATACCCTGTAATCACAAACAAAAAGAGAATAGAAAATCAACCAAAAACATTAAAAATTAATTAATAAAAGGGCAAAAAGGAAAAAAAAACGTTACATTAAAATCTGCCTCATTGGCAACAGTGTGTATATTCCTGTGATTTCAGCATGGGCTTATTTTAGAATGGTTCAGTCAATTGACTTTGGGTCATGCACAGAGCCCGGGACACAGAATAATGTAGTGTAATTGTCAGAAAACAACTTGATTTTTGTGTTTTAAAGGTTATTTTTTTAAATCAGTCGTCTGGCCGATAGTGTGTATATTCCTGTGATTTCCTCATGGGATTATTTTAAAGTGGTAGAGTCAACTGACTTCAAATTGTCCACAGACATACTCAGGGACCTGTAGAACAAGAAGGCATTGGAGTTTGCTGCAAACAATTCATAACTTACACTGAAATTCCAGCAGTGTTTATGAAAGCATTTTACTCATGTGTGTGGAGACATTTTAGTTGTGTCTATGAGAGCATTGCAATAGGTCATGTGTGTGTGAACACAAAACTTCCATTGTGTGTGAGTGAGTATTTTAGTAATATGTGTGAGAGCAATTTCAGACAGTGTCTGAATGTGTCTGAATGTGTATTGTTTTATATGTGTTTGAATGCTATATTCTGATGGCCCCTCATATTTCATACACCTTTTTATGAAGGAAGCAACTAATCGATTAATCGGTTTCAATAATTGATATATTAATCAATTATGAAAATAGTTGTTAGTTGCAGCCCTCATTTGTACAATCCAATAATGGACAGTATTTTTGCTTATGTGTTTTTTCTGTTGTTATTTAGGATGCTGCAGTTTGTGCAAAAGTAAACACTGTTGGCAAATCGATAGCTTAAAAAACCCTAATATGTTGTCATATCAGGCACAAAGCTTCTTCCCTAGGGATGTTAAAGAGCAGCACAGCCGCTCAATGTGCAGCTGTCATCACCCACAGCTATTGAGCTGAACCTGGGAGTCAATACACAGCAAATGGCTTTCATTGTGTTTCAAAGGTTCCCAAAAGAATAAGGACGATAGCACAAACAATCCACTCTAAGATGACTTCTGCTGTGCTGTCATGTTCCAGCGTGAAGCAAATCCAGGCAATTTTTAGAAAGCAACGCCCACAATCCACAGAGAAGAGTCCCACAGCATCAAGGCTGATAGCACAGGGTGATACGTTTGGAGGAAGAAAAGATGCTACGGGAGAAAAAGTGAGACAGCATCTGCTAAATATCTTTTCATCCTAGACAAGCAGTAAATGGTCTTATCACAACATAAGTTGTGTTCTGTAATGTTGTCAGCTGCAGTAACACAGAGAGCAAACAGGCGGTTCACAGCAAAACTTGAAGTAGTGAATTCACAGAGAATGGATTACAACTGCTGATAGAACCATCATTTGCACCCTTATTCACAAAAGATATTATGCTGTTGCTGTGATGGAGCAATCGGGCCTTTATTGGTCCATAAAATAAAACTGCATACAGAACAAAAGCTTCATATTGCCTGCGTTTAATAAGTAGAGATGAACACAGTAGTATATGTAATATAATCTATCAATCTGCTCAACATATCACTAGATTCCTATAATTTTCCACAATCATGGAATGGCAAAATTGGCCAGTTAAAAGAGAATTTACATTAACCCTTTATCACATACTGTTTCCATATAGCATATACTTAGTTTTCATTTTTCATTTTTAAAGTTAGGTGTGAATTTATAAGGATACATGACCAGAATATCCTGTTTTCTGGACATTTGATATGTGAGCACATCGTCTCACAACTAAAGTTAGTTTCAAAACTTTGGAAAGTTTTCACCAAATTAAATGGGTAAGTATTCTTTATTTATTTCTTTATTTCTGTTAATTTAATGTATTTTTTCTCCATTAATTCAATTTGGATTTTTTTTTTCTAATATGCTAAAAATATGCAAATTTCTTAGTGCACTATAGGTTTGTTTGTTTGTTTACTGTAGATATAAATGTAAATATATGACTGATAATAATCTAAGTATTATGTTACATTCCTCTGAAACTAAACATGTATTTTCTCACTTAACCACTTATTTGATTAGTTAACTCACTCTTAATTGCTGTAGGTGTGAGTGAATGGTGTGTGTGCTCCATGATAGGCTGGTACCTGTCTGGGGTGGATCCTGCCTCTCATCTGCAGTACACTGGGATTGGCTCCAGCAGACCATGTGACCTTAGTGTGGAATAAGCAGGTAAAGAAGATGATTGAATGAATGTCACCAACATGATACATGTGGTAGAGATGCAACAATTAGTTGATTAATCAATTTGCTATTATTACCTTACTCATCAACTCTTAGTGACAATGTAGATAATTAAGTAGAGTAATTTTAAAGAAGAAAACATCCAATTTCTCTGGTTCCAGCTTCTCTTCTCTGATTATTTTCTGGTTTCTTTAGTCTCTATAATAATAAACTGATGATCTTTGGGTTGTGGACTGTTGGTCTAGACAAAAAAACACAAAACATTTTAGGTTAAATCTTCAGCTTTGGGACACACTGATGCACATTTTACTATGAGGGACATAATTCAGAATAAGAACGGTAAAAACCTCACACACTTACAAGTGAAACACTTTTCACAGTAACAAATGATGTTTGGCAAGATGAGAAAGCCAAAAATGGTCTCTCAAAATGTACATTTTGTTTTCATGGTGGTTTCTTGTTATTTATATTATGTTTTTTTTTTTTTTTTTTTTTCAAAAATCATGATTTTGTGTGATTTTTTTTTTAACCTAACCTAAAATAATGATACATTTTAAATATATAATCCACCAATTTTTTGAATTACCCTACATGGCAATTTTGTCATTGACCCGTAAATGGAAGGTAGCTTGGAACAGGAAGCGGAGGCTTTGAAGCACATATGTTGTCTACTTCTCCAGTCACCTAACAGAAGCTGCTGTGTTACTACACATTTGGGGTATATTCCTGGGTATACCCATCCTTCAGTGAATTCACTATGCTGTAATATTCAGTCTGGACACCAAGGACCTAGTTCTCCCCTCATCTAGGGAACCAATCACAGAACGGGGGAGGGTGCAGCAAGACAATGACGAAACACAGAAGCTACTTTGTTGATAACTGTGGATCCAACATGGCAGCAGACGGTAATTTATCTTTTAATGCAGCCTTAGGAAGTGTTCTAGATAATTTAGACCACAAATTTATTTGAAAAATAAGCAACTTTTAATGTGAAAGTAGTTAATTGTCATTGAGTATCACCTACGTTATTAGGTATGTTTGATATAGTTGTCTATCAGCTATGTACAGACACATTTGACAGACATTCATAGCGCCAGGTCTAGAGAACAGTTCGGAGCTTTCATAAACCATGCCTCTAATATGAACAAATCAACGGATGGATCCCAGTATGAATACCAACCTACATTGATATTTTGGTATTGGCAGAAACAAAATAAGGGCGACATGGCAGGGGTTAGCGCTGTTGCCTCACAGCAAGAAGGTCACAGGTTCAAGACCTCCTTGGTCCTGGGTCTGGGACCTTTCTGTGTTTGCATGTTCTCCCCGTGTCTGCGTGGGTTTTCACTGGGTACTCCAGCTTCCTCCCACAGTCCAAAAACATGCTGAGGTTAATTGGAGACTCTAAATTGCCCGTAGGTGTGAATGTGTGAGTGAATGGTGTGTGTGCCCCACGATTGGCTGGCGACCATCTGGGGTGTGTCCCTGCCTCTCACCATAACGCGCTGGGATAGGCTCCAGCAGACCATGTGACCCTAATGAGGAATAAGCAGGTATAGAAAATGACTGACAGAAACAAAATAAAACATTATCTAATGCAACAACTGGACAACAGTCACAAGTTGCCTCACCATCTGCAAGTTACATGTTTATAATAATAAACAAAATGACCTTTCACTATGTTTGCTGTAGTACATCATTTCACAATGCCCTAACTACTACAGGTAAAGTTCAGTCACTAATAATGATAAATATACAAGAAAAAGACATATTTGGTATTGTATTATTGTCCCAAGCGATTTACCAAAAAGTGGCCCAATTTACCTGATATCACCCGATATAAAATATATAAATCACAAACACAAATAAATAATTAAAAATATGAGATTTAATATATAATCAGGGATCCAAATGTCTTGAGTCTAGTTAGAACATAGATCTTACCTAATTTAAATACAAACAGTACAGAAATACAGTGATGACAGTAGTTAACATAGTATTTCATGCTTTGTGGATATTAATTTGTATTTTGGGATTATTTGCACAGGTAAATTGTCTGAAAAAGTTGTAATTGCTTTTTGAATTCACCCCAGATTGTTTTCCACCATCAGCATTGTATTGTATTGTATATTGTGTGTGTGTGTGTGTGTGTGTGTGTGTGTGTGTGTGTGTGTGTGTGTGTGTGTGTGTGTGTGTGTGTGTGTGTGTGTGTGTGTGTGTGTGTGTGTGTGTGTTGATAATTGATATTGATGACGTTTGTGTGGAGGTTTGTCCTGTTTGCTGAGTATCTCCATTGTTTGCTGGATAAATGATTAATTCATCATTCAATTTTGCAGGAAAACAAGCTGCTGCTAACATCCTCCTCCTGCTCCTTCTGTTCACTCTGCTTGTTTTCTATTGTTTGTCCTTTGGTGGCAGAGCTGCTCGCGTCTTAATTTATTTTCAAGGTCAATTACAACATGAGTATCACAAATTGGTGCTGATGAATCACCTGTTATCAATATGAAGCACAGGGACAGAGGGTTGATGTTCATGTTGATGACCCATTAAGTCAATAACACAGTAAAAAACTTAACAGATACTGTTTAAATGGAAATGCCAACAAACAGCAGATTAATTATGAGACTGAAAACTATTTTATAAAGGAGCTGAGCTAACTCTATATAACCTGTACAGGGTGTTAGAATCACTTGCTACAGGTTAACAATGAATGAAATGAACCTATAAAGGCACTTCTCAAATCCTCAACTAGTTCTGGAAACTGTAAAAAAAACAAAAAAACTTCCAGTCAAACTTTAGAACAAAGGGCATTATTGTCTGACTCAGCTAATGATGGAACAAATAACAAAACAACACACTAAGGACATTTTCACAGCTGAAAGTCCGGATCAAGGTCACAACCAAAGCTGATATGTTTGTTCTGTTAGCTTCATTTTTTACACCAAACAAATTTAATGACTTTACTGACATCATTATGCTAATATACTACTCTGAGAGGGGACTCGTTTTTTGATTATTGAAATGATTAATTGATTAGCTGATTGGTGATTACCAAAATAGTTGGTGATTCGAGAAATAGTTGGCTCATTCTTATCAATGAAGAGACACCAAAAACTGTTATTTCTAGAGTTGCAGAGAGAAGCTACAGAGGAGTAGCTCCATGGTACATATCTTTGAATTCAAAAGCTAAATCAATAGTATTTCTAGTATCTCAATAGTATCTCTTATATGACCATGTTTTGAAAATAAATCATTTTACTGTTTTAAAGAAAGTACTTTGGATATTTTCTTTTCATTTGAATTTGGATCTAATAAGTTTCCAAATCCCGGTAAAACCTTATCCAAACTGTTTTGTTTGGAAGCACTTCAACAGTTTCATCTTGTTAGGGAGATAAACACTTCAAATAAAACCCAGGAAAAGAGTCAAATATGGGACCTTTTAGAACACTTTGGTTCATGAGTCTGCAGTCTGCTTTCTCTGATGCACAGATACTATATTATATTGAGATGTTTCTCCTGTGAATGTCATGGTGAGAACGTAGTGACTTTGTTTTTATAAAGCAGGACAGGACTGATATATACACGCCACACTTTATACCTCCCTGTTGGCTCTTTTCCTGCCTTTAGCAATTTATTTTCATCTCCAGTGGGAATGAAAATTATTCTGCTAATAGATTCATGTTTAGGTTGAAACCAATAGCTGAGCTTTTAAAATAAGGATAAAAAAACAAACAAAAAAAAAAAAACAGTCCAAGTAGCAAAACAGCCAATGTGATGTTTTAATGTTCAGATCTGACCAGAAACTGGATTTCTTTTCTTTCTTTTGTGTCTGCAAAGCAGCTCAAAATTAAAGTAGGGCTGCTGGTGTCACGATAAATTACAATAAATAATAAATATTTGTTAATGATTCTGTGTAGTTCAATAATATAATAATCATTTAGTCACTGATCACTTCTATATTTTGATTTTAGTGCTGGCCATTGGGCATACCGGCCATTTTGCTGGTGAGCCACCGTGCTATTTGGGCCAACAGTTCTGACAGTTTCTTTTTTTTTTAACCATCTATTGCATGAACTATTAATTAGACATGGTAAAAATATATCATTATTACTTAAAATGGCCTACATAATAGATATATTTAAGAATATATTTAAGAAATTTATGAAAAAGTTTTCGCACCTAACTGTAAAAACAATACCACAGCTTTCTGTAAAAAAATTAAATAAAGTAATCATTGCCATATGGCAACACTATGTAATAAAGGGTTAATATTGGTTTGACCAGCTTTTAAGTAGTAAATCAGCAGATGGCCCCATTACGTTGTTAAACCCCACCAGTTTAGTTAGTCCTGCCTGCACACCATGATGTAAAGCCCAGAGAGTGACTTTTATCAAAACTGCAGACATTGTCTGAGCAAAATCTGAGCATCATTTTTTTTTACCCTGAGTTCAATTTTATTCCACACATTAAATCTGATACAAAGAGGATTTTATCATTTAAAAAATATTGCCAGTTTGTCTGTTTTTCTCAGGCAAACACAGAGATGCTGATGCATGCTCCATTTCCAGTCATACTGATTGTTGTAATGCCTAAAAAAAAATCACAAATTTACAATTATTACAGAACTCAGCAGCTCATGTGCTGACGAGGACCAGAAGCCAGGCTCGTATTGCACTGGTTTTAAAACCACTACATTGGCTTCCTTTGTGTTTCAGGATCTATTTTAAGGTTCTCTTAATGGTTTTTAAATGTCTTAGGGGTCTTGGGCCTTCTTATCTTTCTGCTTTTACCATATGACCCCTCACGAACCCTCAGGTCCTCCAACACCTATTATCTAGTCCCAGAGTAAAAACACCAATATACAGGGAGGCATCCTTCCAGTTCTATGTCTGTGGAACAGAGGACCTAATTAATTTGACGATTACCCCATGTTCTTAATATACTTTTTACTTATCCTTAGTTTTCAGTTATTGTATCCTATTCTATTTTATTTTATTATTTATTCATACTTACAGATAATTTGGCTTTTATCCCAATTGTTGTTTTATTACATTCTTTTAATCTATACTTTTATTTTTGTTTTGTATTAAACATTTATATATATGTGTTAAATTTAGCTTTTAATGTTTGTATATAATTTCATTCATTCATTCATCTTCTATACCCACTTATTCCTCATTAGAGTCACATGGTCTGCTGGAGCCAATCCCAGCATATTACAGGTGAGAGGCAGGATACACCCAGACAGGTACCAGTCAATTATGGAGCACACACACCATTCACTCACAGACACATTCATGGGCAATTTAGCATCTCCAGTTAACCTTAGCATGTGTTTGGACTGTGGGAGGAAGCTGGGGAACCTGGAGAAAACCCACCAGACACAGAGAGAACATGAAACTCCACACAGAAAGGACCCAGAAGAAGGACCAAGGGGGTCTTCAACCTGCCACCTTCTTGCTGTGAGACAGCAGCACTAACCACTGTAACATTGTGTCATCCTTGTATGTGATTTATCATGCATATGTTTTTATATAGATGTTATCAGCTGTGGTTAGGATGTCACTTCTTATGGGGACACTGGCTGGAGTGGGTAGGGTCTCTGTGGTTCTGTGGTGGTCCTTCACTGCAGTGCCATGGGCCCTCTACCTGCTCGGAGTTTGGTGGCACCCAGGCTGTGTCCTTCTGCTCTGAGCTGTGGATTGAAGCGTTGTACTCAGCTAGTGTGTATGTGTGTGTGTGTTTATCTCAGGTCCTTCTGTATCTCATGTCTCTAGTCTGCCACAGAGTGTGTGGAGCAGCTCTTTGATTTCCCTGAGATGAGATATTGGTGTTGTAGGTGGACGGGGAGGGTTGTTCATCACAGCTGTGTAGGTCATGTGCTGGTACTGGTGGAGGGTCTTTTGTGTCTGAGTGGGGTAGTGGAGTGGGGGATAAGGTGAGGAGAGATCCTCCCAATGTGTGGTTGTTTGGTTGGGGTCTGAGGAGTCTGTAGTTCCTGGGGACAGCAGTGGTGTGGGCCAGGCCGTGGTTGTGGTTGAGGGTGATGTTCTTCAGTGTTTTAGCAGATTTTCTCACGCCAGCAGTCCATTGTGGAGGTTCCATGTCCTGATGTTGGTGCGGTGGGATAGATGGATGTGGCACGGCTCCTGAAATGTCTATGCTGTGGATGACTGTGGATGTGAATAACTACCTGGCTGTCAGGAAACTCCCTGGAGGCCCTCTGAGCCACCTGGGTCATGGCCTCAGTGGTGCCCCAGTGCAGTGTGTGAAGTTTCATTAGTTCCCATGTATCCCATGGTGTAATGTGGATTCCCCAGCGTGTCCCACTCAGCAGCTGTTCCTGCAGCTTCTAGCTTTGGTGAAGAGATCAGGGAAGAGGCGTTTAGCATCCAGGTTCTTCCCATTTGAGTTCATGAGAAGGACCACCTGATCCTGTGGCCTGGCTCGTATCCTGGGTATTAGGTTGGGGCTGTGCCATGGGAAGAGGGTACATGTCAGGGAGGAAACTCTGGGTCTTGGGCTGGGAGTTGTGGTGAGTGGCTGTGGGGGAGTGGGGGCTGGGGTCTGAGGGATCTGGTCTTAGGGCAGCAGAGCAGTGGGCAGGTGGTGGAGCAGGTGGGTTGCTGGGTGGAGACTCATGGTTCCTGTTTTCTTCCTGCAGCTCTCTGTGGAAGCTCATGTGTCTGTCAACTGACTTCTCTCTATCTATCCAGACCTGGGCTCGAAGGATCTCATTCAGTCTGGATCAGCTGGATCAGGCTTCTCTGAGTCTCCCTTAGCTCTGTACTGGTTCTGTGGAGCTCATGTAGCTCCTGTCTCAGTTCCTGGGTGGTGTTCTCCTTATAGGGTCAGAGTCAGCTCCCTGAACTCAGTGAAGTCCAGGTCCAGGAGCAACAGGCCTTGTCAGAGTTGCTGGAGGACTTTGGGGGATGTTGGTCCAGGGCGAAGGGACGGACTAACTGCTGGCCTTAGGTGTGGGACTGTTGAGGTCTCCTACTGTGATGCTGCTACTGCTGGCTCATTCTCTCTTAGCTTCTGCGTTCATTTGGGGGAAGAGGTTCTGGAAGGAGTCTAGGCTCTCCTCAGTTCCTTGGACCAGCATCGTGCCTTTGGTTGCATGGTAAGAGATGGTAGCAGAGGGTTGTCAGGGTCCCCCTGGACTCGTCCCGGCTGAGTGGGCCAAGATATATATATATATATATATATATATATATATATATATATATATATATATATATATATATATACACCAGATCAAAATATTAAGACCAGTTAAGAAATTGCAAAAAAATGCATTTTGCACTGTTGGAGCTTAAGAAGGTTCTAACTAGAGTTTCAAAATTCAGAAGAATTGAGAACAAGAGACCAAAAGTTTGTAGTTTGCAATTTATTGAAAATGACCATTTAACTGAAATAGGCTGTTCATCAGCTGATCAAAAGTTTAAGACCACAACTAAAAAAATAAAAATAAAAAGCCAAAAAGCAGAAATTTAAGTGTGAAAAATGGAATCAGTAATGATATATATATATTTATATTTATTTATTTATTTATTTATTTCCAGCAGCTGTATTGTCATGAACAAATAAAAATGTTGTTGCCAAGTTTACAACACATAAAATTCATATCAACATATAACATGCATACAGTGGTGTCACATATTCATATTCCATATTATTGTTATTATTTATCATAATTAATATTATTGCACATATGTGTATTATATTATATAATACATACATTAAATACACTGGTGTCTAATCAGAGTTGTTTCCTCTTAGATCATCACACAGCTTCACATACGGAATACAAATTTTATCACCAACACTTAGGTTTTGAAAATTGTATGATATTTTTGGGAAATATGTTCCTGATATGCTCTCTCTCTCTCTCTCTCTCTCTCTCTCTCTCTCTCTCTCTCTCTCTCTATCTATCTATCTCCCTCTCTCTCTCTCTGTCTCTCTCTCTCTCTCTATGCAGGAATTACAGAGAATGATAAAGCGAGTAACGGTCGTAAAAAGGCGAAAGGGTAGCCAAAAGCTGAAAGGATCAGGATTTTATCTGCAGTTCTTAGTGCACGTTCACAGTCCAAAGTTGTAAAATGCATCCACCTTCTTGGTAATCTAACACATTTTATGCACATTTCCAGGTCTATATGTATATTCCAAAGTTCTAACAATATATATTTGCATGATTTATAGTTAAAATCTTTATTTACCAGGTCCTGGCCCCAGTTTTAGCTCTGTCCCTGATGACTACATGTTTGAAAAAAGGCAGGAAAAGTGTCCTCTGGGGCATCTGAGGAGAAAGATAACACAGGATAGTGTCCTCTGGGGGGCATGAATGTGCAGAACAGTGTGTTAAAGTGTCCTCCAGGGTGACATTCCTGTGGAGAACAGGTGATGAGGTGTCCTCCAGGGTCACATTCCACCGTACAAAACATAGCAAACTGCCCTCCAGGTGGACGACTCTACTGGACAAATGTGCTAACACGCCTCAGGAGGCTGCAGAGCCACAGATACATGTAGAGGCCACATGTTAGTGGCTTTATATGCTACCTCAGTTTTAGCTCCTGTGACTGAGTGGGCAGCTTCTGCAGAGGGAGATAATATGGAAATAAACAGTAATAGATGGATTCCTTCTTTTTCTTATTATTTGCTCAAAACGAAAACTTCTTAAATACATCTGTCAAGCTGAAAAACAATAGGAAATATGGTACGAATAGAGGTCTAATGGTACAAAATTCACAGTTTGTTTTCAGTACAGCAGAGAAAAAAAAGCTTATTTTTACATTTAGTTACAATTACATTTAGTTCCCTTTATTTAATAACAATTGTGTGTTGGCCGAGTACTTTCTGAAACATTTTTAGTTCAGCTGTAGTGGAAAAATATGTTTCAGTGAATTTCATATTGATTTTTATATTTGTTATGTGTATGGATGACAGATGAAAATTAGTGGTTCACTAAATCTGATGCAACCATCTTTTTCTTTATTATTAATGATCAATGTATGTCCTTTTATAACTTGAATAAACTAAAGTTTTTTTATTGTTTTCATGCAGGACTTTTTTTCTTATAGTGGAGTATTTGTCAGTCAGTCAGTCATTTTCTATACCTGCTTATTCCTCATTAGGGTTGCAGGGGTCTGCTGGAGCCTATCCAAGCGCGTTACGGCGAGAGGTAGGGATACACCCCAGATGGTCGCCAACCAATCATGGGGCACACACACCATTCACTCACACACTCACACCTACGGGCAATTTAGAGTTGCCAATTAACCTGAGCATGTTTTTGGACTGTGGGAGGAAGCTGGAGTACCCGGTGAAAAACCCACGCAGACACAGGGAGAACATGCAAATTCCACACAGAAAGGTCCCAGACCCTGGACCAAGGAGGTCTTGAACCTGTGACCTTCTTCAGGTGGAATTGACTATCAGAAAGAATCAATAATTATTGGAAATAAGTATGTATTCATTACAATTAGAGCTTAATTATTAAGTTTTAGAGTTCAGGGCACCAACTCTCGGTTGAGAGTGAGACAGTCAATTCTCTGATTCAGTCTCATGAATTGTAATAAACTATTAATTTGGATGTCTGATTAACAATTAACTTAATGATAGAAACCAGGATCATAATCTTAATTGCTATTAATAGTTGAAGGATTCAGAGTTCTAAAGTAGAGGTTGGTATAATTCATCATTGTACAACATTAAAGAGGCAGCATGTATTACTCAAAAGCATTTATTCACAAAAATACAAAAGTAAAAACACAATAAACAATCTAAACTAAATGGGTCTATGTACATGTGAATGTGTGTGGATTGATGCTGCGTGTGTATGTGTGCATGTGCGTGCGTGTCTGTCGTTAAACTACAAAGATGGCTGCCAGGGTGGCAGTTCTATGTAGTTCAGGCCATGTGGGGCTCTTTGCTGAGTATAAAAGGAAAATGGCTGACCATGCTAGTGTGTGTGTGTGTGTGTGTGTGTGTGTGTGTGTGTGTGTGTGTGTGTGTGTGTGTGTGTGTGTGTGTGTGTGAAAATAATGAGAGGTGACAGTGAATTACATTACTGCTAATTAATCCATGCTTGACCACATGCAATAACAAGAATATACACACACACTTTTGACTGCACTTTATGTAGATTTAACACAGACAGACACAAGCACAAAACCTGAGAAAAAACACAGTCATTCAGAACAAAATATACACACAAAAAAATACACACAAATATACAAAAATACGCACTCTTAGAAATTCCCCCCGTTAAAAAACAGTAAACAACTGGCAGTAGGGTTGCCAGGAAGTAGCTGTAAAATTAACAGTAAATTTCTGTTGAAATAATTGACAGTAAAAAACAAACATTTTATTTGAATTTTATTTGAATTTAAACTGCAACTTAAAATATCAAGACAAATAATATAACTTCAAAGTGTCCTTTCAAAACATTTTATTGACATTGAACATGCACACATGTATCAAGTTTGGCTACAGTTGTGCTAAAGCCAAAGCATGGCAAACATGCCTAACTTTCTCCAAAAAATTAAATAAAATTTAAAAAAATTTAAAATCCAGTTATATTAGTTATGAAATGTTAGAAAAACACTTGGTGAATTAAAAGAAACACTTTGGTGGCTCATCTAAACATAAAAAGAAAAATAAAAGTTCATACATACCATGTATATCAACCAAGGAGTTCTCAATAATTTGAGAACAAAGTTTTACTGTACCTCCCTTTGAATTTCTTTGCCAAACAGGAAGGATTCTCTAAAGGGAAAAGACATTAAAACAAAGGCAAAAACATACATTAACCAACTGATTATCAGTTTCACATTCTAGAAAGATTCAATCAGCTATTTTTGCAATCTTTATCAAATTCCAGGCCTCTTCTCAAATCAGGTGACACTTTTTTTAAATAAAGTTCACATACGGACAGACTGACAGTTCACAGACCGACTCAGCGCCGGGTGTTCTGAACCCTTAATTTACAAGGCTGTGGGTATCACGTAAAAATTATGCTGCTAAACGACCATTTTTTGGCTCAGTATTCCAATTAGCAAGTGTTAAAAGCAAGATAATGTTAGCTAGCAAAGAAAGAGAGTGAGTGTCTGAGTATATATATATATATATATATATATATATACAGAAATACACTCACATCCAATCCCTCATGAAACTCTTCATCGCTTCTCAGAAATCACTTATTCTCCTCTTCTTGGATCTTTTCATCCCAAACAGATCTTATAAGTTCTCTGAGGTAAAATAAAACATGTCTGAGCCATGCCTGATAGTATTTTTGTTCTTTATTTGCTTTCAGCTGGTTCACAACACCAAGACATAGCTAAATAAAAGAAAAACTTCAGGTAAAAGCTGTGAAATTTTAAATGATCCAAAAATAAAAGAGTTGTTCTTTTTCCAGAAAAACACTAAATGTTTCTTTCTTCTTCTTCCTTAACATCTGTTAAAAATAGCTACACTGCAAAAAAACAAAACCTAACAAGTGAATATATGTTTTTGATCAGTTTCATCAATGTATTTTTATTAAATTGCCTAATAATCTAAACTAATTGTATCAAACATTTTCATTTAACCTAATAGGATAAACATTATACCCTTAGATCTTGGTTGCCAAGAATCAGGTGGAAAAAAAGACTCACCATGATCTGTATGAACAAATATTTGCATGTGAGAGTTTGGACACAGTTCTGGGGCCATTTTCAGTCTGTATCATATTGACCAATCACGTATAAGCAGGTGGTAGTTGCTATGGTTACATATAGGAGACCTATTTGGATGGATCAGTGCTTTGTTTCATGGCTGAAGTTGCAAAAGTTGTAGGAGACAACCAGTGTTAACTGTTATTTGTACCGTCAGCATTGATCATTTTAATAGAAACCTGATCTTTCATTGATTGATTGATTTAGTTTATTTTAAAAAATGCATTTATTAAAACAAAGAACATATCTATTGTTTTCAAAATAAGGTCTGAAGCTATAAAGCTGATTTGATCATTTTTATAATAAACAAATCAAGGCTTATCATATAATATAATAATGGAAAAAAGGAAAAATGAAAATCTCATCTTGTCTTCTTCCGCTTCATCCATGTTTGGGTCACGGGGGCAGGAGCTTCAGCAGGGAAGCCCAGACTTCCCTCTCTCCAGCCACTTCCTCCAGCTCTTCCAGGGAGACCCCAAGGCGTTCCCAGGCCACCCGAGAGACATACTGTCTCCAACGTGTCCTGGGGCCTCCCGGAGTGACATGCACACCTCGCCAGGGAGGCGTCCAGGAGTCACCTCAATTGGTTCCTCTTGATGAATAGGAGCTGCAGTTCTACTCTGACTACTCCTGATGACAGAGCTTCTCACCCTATCTCTAAGTGACAGCCCAGCCACCGTGTGAAGGAAACTCATTTGGGCCCCACTAGAAACTTATTATGCGTACCAAGCTCTGGCACTGACCGTACAACGACCAGATAGCCCGTGTCAGTGGGTCTGGAACCCCATGCTCTCGGAGCACCCCCCACAGGACTCCCCGAGGGACATGGGCGAATGCCTTTTCCAAGTCCACAAAACACATGTAGATTGGTTGGCCAAATCCCATGCACCCTCCAGGACTCTGCTAAGTGTATAGAGCTGGTCCTCAGTTTCAAGACCAGGAGGAAAACCACACTGCTCCTCCTGGATCCGAGGGTTGACTATCTTACAGATACCCAATACCCCCAAATAGACCTTCCCACGGAGGCTGAGATCCCACTGTAGTTGGAGCACACCCTCTGGTCGCCCTTTTTTAAAGAGGGGAACCACCACTCCGGTCTGCCAGTCCAGAGGCAATGCCCCCAATGTCCACACAATGTTGCAGAGACGTGTCAACCAAGACAGCCCTACAACACCCAGAGCCTTGAGGAACTCCAGGCAAATCTCATCCCTGCGGGGCCTTGCTGCCGAGGAGCTTTTTGACTACCTCGGTGATCTCAACCCCAGAGCCCACAACGGGCTCCCCAAAGTCTGCTTCTTCAACAGAAGACATGCTGTGAGATCGAGAAGGTCTTTGATTTATTCCCCCCACCAACCTAGAACATCCCGAGTCGAGGTCAGTAGCACCCTGCCGCCACTGAGCAAAGTGTCAACAGTGCACCGCTTCCCCCTCCTGAGCCACCAGATGGTGGTCTAGAACTTCCTCGAAGCCGTTTGAAATCCGTTCATTTTCCATGGCTTCACTGAACTCCTCCCATGCCCGAATTTTTGCCTCAGCAACCTCAGAGGTCATGTTCTGCTTAGCACACTGATACCGATCAGCTGCTTCGGGACTCCCACAGGCACCGACAACCTGCCTCAACAATGGAAGTGTGGAACAAGATCCACTCAGACTCAATGTCCCCCGCCTCCCCCGGGACGTGAGTGAAACTCTCCTGGAGGTGTGAGTTGAAGCTCTTTCTGACAGGAGATTCACCCAGCAAACCCTCACAGAACATTTGGGTCTACAGTAGAGATGGGCTGATCCAATACCTGGATTGGATATCGGCTCCAATACTTACCAATAATGGATCGGGTATCGGATGAAAGATGCCAATCCAGTGTTCTGATCCAGTCACGCATCTACTTACTTTGATTCTATGTTTCCTGCTGGTTATGACATCATGCAGAGCAGCACAGCATTCAAGCAAACAGTAACATGGAGCCACCACCAGACCAAGTCATTTGGAAACATTTTAAAGTAATAAGATAACAAATCTGACCGCTGTGTGTGACATCTACGTGAAAATTGTGAGGGGAGGTAATAACGTTGCTAAATAAACACCACAAACAACAACTCCGATGTGTGTCCCAGGCTTTGAACGACCCAATCACAAGCTGCTACTGGAGGATGTTTATCACAGTGAGAAGTTATGAGTAGATGGAATGTGGTGGTCTGATTAATCAATGCTTCCTCTTCACAGTAGCAACTGTACACCAGTAAAAAACACTAAACAAAGTCTGGCAGAAAAAAGAAAAAAACAGGCAAAAATCACCTAAATAAGACATATTCAGGACTGGATGTAACAGGCTTTTTTTTTTTTTCGTTCTTGTACCAGGATGCAGCGTGTGTGTTTGGAGCTTATCGATATCATGGAGCAAAAGCTTTTATTGCATATGTTAAAGCATGAAATAAAACATTCTGGACTGTATGCACGGCTGAACTGACCAATCACAGCCCTTGTTGTTCACATTGACGGGATGTGCACTGACGCATCAACGCAACAACAGCACGGTGCATCCCTGCACAGGCCTGCCAGTTATGCACATCTTTAAGTGTGCCCTGTTTCCCATTTATATCACTTTATTTAATACACTTTGTTTCTCTATCAAACCTTTCTTATTGTTAACAATGATTAAAGAGTAAGAGCACAATTATTATCATTATTGATTATGCATGGCAATACATAATCAATAATAAATGATTATAAGAAATAAGGTACTAACATTCTTAGTTTTTTCCTTACTGACTACTTTTGTATTTCATGAAAACATTGTCTTCCTCCTGGAGGACTTCACATAGGCAATGACAGTGTGGCCTGGAGGGGCGTGATTGGGAGGAATGCCCCCTCTGATTTGAACCCGAGTGGTGTATCGTTGTCTGACTTCTGCTTGTCATGGATTGTCCATAACAAACACCATGTTCAAGTTCAAGGGTGCACCAGGACACCCTTGGCCACAGTTCGATGATCGACTTTGGTGTTGTGTTGTCGGACTTGTGGCCTCATGTCTTGGACACCTGGGTGAAGAGAGGGGCCAAGCTGTCAACTGATCACCATCTGGTAGTGAGTTGGCTCCGATGGTGGGGAAGAGGCTGGTCAGACCCTGTAGACTATTCAATTCAATTCAAAAACACCAAGTATAAACTAAATACTGTTTATTAATGACAGACAGTGGTACATGGTACCAGAAAGAGATGATAAGGCCCAGTGACTGTACTTTCCCCAGCATTCTCTCTCCTAGGGCAGCTTAGACTGAACTGTGGATTTAAGTTTACCTTTAGCTACCCTGACCATAGGCCTTTTGGAACAGGAATGTTTTCAGTCTAACCTTAAATGCACAGACTGTGTCAGCCTCTTTAATATTAGTTGGGAGTTGGTTCCATAAAACAGCCGCTTGGTAATTAAAGGCTCTAGCTCCTACTGTACTTTTATGGACCTGTGGAACTACCAGTAGACCTGCATTCTGAGAGCGAAGTGTTCTGTTTTGATGGTATGGGACCAGAGCATCTTTAAGATAAGAGGGGCCCATACCATTAATGGTTTTATAAGTTAGAAGTACGATTTTAAATTTAATTCTAAACTCAACGGGAAGCCAATGAAGGGCTTGGAGTATGGGGCTGATGTGCTCTCTTCTATTAGTTCCTGATAGGAAATGAGCTGCTGCGTTTTGAACCAACTGAAAACTTTTTAGGGAACTTTTAGGACTTGCTACGAATAGGAAGTTACAGTAATCTAGTCTAGATGTAACAAATGCATGGGTTGCCTCTTCCAGCCAATTTGGTCTCTTCCCCTTGGTTTCAGCCTCTCCATCACTCCCAGTGAAGCTTCCTCCACTACTCCATCAGTAGTGGAGGAAGCACATCACTCAGTCAGGAGAGCCTGCATTCTTCTTCTTAGCCCCTTTTTCTTTTGATTACACTACTATTCGGGGACTCAATAACAAGAGCAATAACACATTGTTTCCCTGGAGTCACAGTCCCAGATATCCTGGAAAAAAAATTGTTGCTCACATTCCTCCCTCTGTGCATGGGATAATCCTCTATGTTGGAACCAATGACTGTTCGTATCTTCATTCTGAGGTGATCAAAACTGACTTCAGGAAACTCCTGCAAATCCTAAAAAGCTGTAGAAAAGCCATCTTTATTAGCAGGCAGCTCTCCCCTCAAGTCTATGGGGCTAAAACGTTCAGGCGAGTCCTCCACCTGTACACCTGGCTCCAGTCTCTATGCATGGCACAATATTTTACTTTTATTGACAATTGTAATGTCTTTTGGATTCATCAGTCCTTTTTAAATCTGATGGAATTCATGGCCTTACCACTCCATCTCTGACTGTTGGGGATCTCAAAGTACCACTGCAATTACTTCTCTACGATATTTTAGCCGGATCCTAAAGCTCAGTGTTCAGTTTCATACTCTTGCACCATATTCTCTTCCACAGGTAGACAATTCATTGATGCTTTCCTATTATCTTCACCATCTTGGACCGATGAGACGCCGCTGTCACCACCCATTAACACTAACAAACTGATCCTCTGCTGATATCCTGGACCCCACTGCCCCACTCAAACTCTGAAAACCCAAAAATAAAACTCAACCCTGGCTCAAAGACAACACACGGACTGTCAGACCATCGTGCAGAAAAGCAGAAAGAAAAGGAAGACAGACTACAGATCTCTTTTGAAATACTCAGGACCCATCTACATAACTAGGTTTCTATTATAAAATTAATTGTTAACCAGACTTCTAAATTAATAGTTTATTACAATTCATGAGACTGAATCAGAGAATTGACTATCTTTTCCTCTCAACCGAGAGATGGTGCCCCGAAGTTCTAGAACTTTTAATCATTTCCAATAATTATTGATACTTTCCGTCAATTCCACCTGAAGAATTAGTGGAAGACACAACATTTATGGCTGCTGAGACTAAATAAATCACACATTTTATATGGTATCAGCGTAACCAACATTTTTATCATACTCCATGTGAGACTAAATAAATCACATTTTATTTGGTATCAGCATGGCACAACATTCCATTACATCAAATAACTGCCATAATCCTAAAGTCCTTTTCAAAAATGCCTCTTTTCTTCTCCACAATACCGGCCTGGTTATGTCGCCTGCCGAATGTGAAGACTTTTTAAATCATTTCATACATAAAGTGGAAGCCATTAGGACAAGCATTCAATCCTCTGCCAAAATGCCAGCTATCTGCTCATCCAACCTGGACTGTTTCCAACCAATCTCCTCATCCACTTTCACACATCATCTCCAACATGAAACAAACAACCTACCCTTTGGACACTATCCCCACTGCTCCCCTGAAGGATGCCTTGGACGTTACAGGTCCAAGCATCGTCTCAATCATCAACAGTTCCGTCACCACTAGCACTGTCCCAGCCTGTTTCAAGCATGCAGTCATCCAGCCACTTCTGAAGAAACCAAATACTGACCCCACACTACCCAGAAAAAGTAGACCCATCTACAAAATACCATTTCTGTCACAGCCCCAACTGTGACTCCTTGAGTTTTCCCTCTGTCTCTCCTCTACTTGAGTGTGTGTGCTCCTCCCCTCCTGTGTTTTCTTTCAGGTAGAGGCTGGGTGCAGTGGTAGAGTCCTGGCACACATGCATTCAATTCAGCCATCAACACCAATGTATATAACCACTGACTCTTCCTCCATTCATCGCCAGATTGTTCTGCTTACTCCCAGGGTAATGATTGGGTCCTTTCCCCCTCGTGTTTTTGATCACTGCCTTTTTTCCTCCTGACTCAGTAATTTTTCCCTCTCACCACTCCAGTCCTGCTGAATCCACTGACCTCCACCCTGCCTCTGCCTGCCCAGGTCCTCGATCCCCATTCCTGCTCGTCTCCACACACTGAGACTAGGCTCTCCACACCGAACCCATCACCTCCTTTCGACACAATTCACAATGACATATTTGTAGACCATCTCCACCATGGTACAGCCATCACTAGCACTGCCCTAAACTGGTTTACATCCTACCTCAACAATAGAAGAATTTCCATAAACATTGGTCCAATCCATAGGTCCAATCCCAGCATATTACAGGTGAAAGGCAAGGATACACGCCAGATGGTCTCCAGTCTATCATGGAGCACACACACCGTTCACTCACACATTCATACCTACAGGTAATTTAGAGTCTCCAATTAACCTCAGCATGTTTTTGGGCTGCGGACAGCCAGAGTACCTGGTGAAAACCCACGCAGACACAGGGAGAACATGCAAACTCCACACAGAAAGGTCCCAGACCCAGGACCAAGGAGGTCTTGAACCTGCGACCTTCTTGCTGTGAGGCAACAGCCTCACAGCAAGCATTGTCGCCCACAATGAATACATTTTATATCAATTAATCATCCCTCACTCGTTCTCAAAGAGTACAGAACACTACAGCCAGACTTCTGGCAGGAACCAGGAAAAGAGATCACATCAGCCCCATTCTCGTCTCTCTCCACAGGGTAACCATCATATTAAAAATCCATGAATGGATCTATCCATTCATCCATCCATCCCTCCATCCACCATGACATCACTTATCTGTGTTTTTAGCCCTGATATCACCTATTTGTGTTTTAGCTCTCTTTTTGATATTATCATTGTACATATTTGTCTCCTTTATGTTTTATTTTATATTTATTATTAGTTATTATTTTAATATGTAAATGTTTTCAGCATTTTGCTGCTCTTCAATATGTTTTGTTTCATTTGTACATGTGGAGCACTTCACATCAATTGCAAGTTGTTAACTTTGGTCTATAGATAAATCTAATTGATTGATAATTAACATAATATTTACTATGGAGTCTTATCATATAAAAAATGAATAGTTTGAGACATATAATAGTTAATATAATAGTAAACCATATAATACTTATATCATTCGATGACAGTATAGTATAATACCGCATAATTACAAAACTCTCTTTAAACCTGTGTTAATGCATAGATTGAACCAAACATTCTCTGTTTCTTCTCACAGCAGTTCCACAAATATTCACCATTTACAGTTGTGTTTTGTTTGCTTTTCAAGTTCTTGGCTTTTTAAACATAACTGTGATTCTCAGTGATATATTTACTTTCTTGAAATTCAAGGAGATTATGTTGGGCTTTAAAAAGCTCAAATAAGGTTTGTATGTTAACTCTATCCAAGAATTTTAGAGTGTTTAAATCAATATTTAAATTAATAGGACTTTGGTTGGCTCTACTTAATTACATGTATTAATAGTAATATCTTCTAACACAAAGTGTTTTTACCCGAGTAGGTAAAAAGTATCTGTGAAAATATGCACATGTCATAAACCTTTGATATGTTGAGGTATAAGTTAAATATCTAAGCAGCAGACGCCATACACACATACGTATTTTGTGTTGTGTGAAGTTGTGAATCTCAGGTGTCGACCCGCCAAGCAAGAAACAACATTGCTGGTCATTACTGAGAGTAACAGCAGCAATTACAGCCTACATCTAGGACCAGAACCACCTAGGTTCAGATGTTGGCGGCGACTAAAGAGTTGAGCCTGGTCAGAAATGAGACGACACTACAATCACAAATGACTTCACCTCATCAGTGACAAGTTTGCTGTTCGGCTACTTCGGGTGTTTCCTCCTGTTAGAACAGAGCCCACATTTCAGCAGAATTAAACCCAAAAGCATTCTGTAATTACACCTCTAACACCTGCTTAATCCTGCTTTAATGTAATCTGCAACCTGGGGGTTGGCAACCACTGTTCATGACCCTCCACAGGGAGGGTCATGCTGGAATAATCAGGGGGTGACACAAGATGATAGGACACAGAAAAACACTTTATACACAACATTTCTGTCAGGCTTTCTGCTTTCCACAACCGCAGCCAATTATTAGATTGTTAATGAACATTATTAATGAACAAACATTTTTGTACTAAAATGCACGTTTATTGTAGACTATGTTTTCTGTTTTTCTGTATTTAGTTTTTACTGGATATAAGAATTTCCCAACAAGGATAAATAAAGTCTGTCTCTCTGACACCTGTAAAATGTATTCAAATACACCAGAATAATCCTCGAGAGCTGTGAGTTTACTCAGTTAATTGATTAGTATATTAACTGAAGATGAATCAGCAACTTACTTTAAACTGAAATTTACTCAATTATCATTTTACTCATTTACTCAACATAAGTGAATATATTTCAATTATTGAAAAGATCAATTGATTAAATGTATAAATAACCCTTCACTTTATATGTCCTGAACTACATATGAACTCCATATACCACATATGGAGTTTGTCAGCATGAACTAATAAATTAACTAGTTTGTATTCATAGGTAGTCCATATAAACACTCAAATACATTTCAAGGGTTCATATCTGTGTTTATATGATGTTCATATATAGTTCATATGTGATCATATGTAGTTCATATGTATTTACAAGTGACCAGACCTAAAATTAAGTGAGTCTCCTTCTGTAGGTCATATGTAGGTCATATGTATTTATAAGTGACCAGAGCTGTAAAATGCAGTGAGCCTAGTTGATATGCATGTGAACTTGTCATCCTACTGACTGCTGTTTGCAGAGCTAACTTAAAACAAAGAAAAAACACTTGAATTAAAACTTGATTAAATAATGTTAAATTAATCACAGGTTTTGTAATTATTTAATAACAATTAATCGCATAATAATATTTCCACCAAAATCAACATTTATTATGTGTAAATGAATTTCAGTCACTATCTGCAGCACATTTTCTAAACCCCTATCTTCAACCACTGATAATGGTCTGCAGTCCTGGGAACCTCATGAGTGTGTGTTGACTTATGTGATGTAGTGATGTTGACTTACTAATTTTCTTCTTGATGAAGCTAGTCATTTGTTTGGGTTCAGGCTGGTTGTTTGTACTCAAACCAGAACCAGAACCACCAACAGCTCCAGAGTTTCTGTGCTCACTGTGACATGTTTTGCATTTAAATGGTATTGTTTCACAGCTGTAATAAACAAAACTGTTGCCAACACTTCCATTGTTGTAGTTGGAGATGTGTTCGTCATTATAATCAGTGTGAACCACAACATAGTGACTGACAAATGCTTTGTGTTATTGGCAAGAAAACTGCGATAAAATGTGTTAATATGTTTAATGCAGTATGTCCCACCCCCAAATAAAAATATATTGTGTTTTAAAATATTATTTACAGTAACAAAAAATATAACCCAGTAGCTAAAATAACATGTTAAAGCTTCAAAAATCTGTAAATACAAAATACTATATAAAATAACTACCAAGAACACCAGTGTATAAACAATAAAAAACATCAATAAGACAAAATAGGGTTAGGGTTCTGGGATAGGGCAAAAAGTAAATAGGGTTCTGCCCTGCTTCATCTTCTTCTGTCCATTGTTGTAACGCTTCCTCTTTTGGTCTAAAAATTAAAAGAAACCATGCCATGAAAAAATGAAATCACGCAATTATCATAACATTGTAAGAATGACAATATGCCAACAAGTCATTAGTAGTAACATCTTTATCAGTGTTTGATAGGAGCTGGTAGGCACTCAATAGATTAGCAATATCAAAAGAAATGCTATAGAGGGTTAATCCAAAGGGGAAATAGCTTTATGTATAACACCATTTAAACTCATGTGTACGATTGTTAAAACAAAGAGTTTCAATGAGAAGAAAGAATAAAAAAAATTTAAAGAAATATGTATATTAAGTATATTAGTTTATATTATACCATCCATCACTGAGAAACCGGTCACAAGCTTGGGCAAGACTTTTGACTGCAGCCTCAGAGACACAGCTTCCATCCAAGCAACCATCACGAAGCTTGAAGCTTGGTTGTCTGCTGTAGACAAGTCAGGCCTACCTGACAGGTTTAAGGCATGGCTGTACAAGCATGGCTGGACCATGGACTGGAAGCTGACCTGGAATGACATCTGGAAGGCAGAGCCCCAGAGCATTAAGTTCATGGTCCAAGCTGTGTATGATGTGCTACCAAGCCCAGCTAACCTGTATGTTTGGGGGAAGAGTGACCTTCCTACTTGCCCTCTCTGTCCAGGAAGAGGCACACTCGAGCATGTCATGAGCAGCTGCCCCGTGGCTCTTGGAGGAGGGCGTTACCACTGGAGACACGACCAGGTGTTGAAGGCAGTGGCTGAGGCCATCTCCAGTGCAGTGGCCAACAACAAACATGCCAGCACCCGGGAGTCAATCCCCTTTGTGAAGGCTAGAAAGAAGCCACGCTCAAGGCCAGCACCATCAGCCAGTCTTCTGTCATCGGCACCAGATTGGGAGCTACGAGTTGACTTGGGCAGGTAGCTGAAGTTCCCAGAATACATCACATTAACTTCTTTGAGACCAGACCTAGTACTGACATCTGCCTCTTTGAAGCAAGTCCTCTTATTGGAACTGACAGTCCCTTGGGAGGATGGAAGAGGCCAGTGAGCGCAAGCATCTCAAATACCAGGAGCTCACCGAAGATTGCCAGTGGAGAGGCTGGACAGCCCGCTGCAAGCCAATAGAGGTGGGATGTCGGGGCTTCGCTGCACGCTCCCTATGCAGGGCCTATACCCTTCTTGGCATCTTAGGTCCTGCGAAAAGGAGAGCCATCAGGTCTGCCACAGAGGCTGCAGACAAAGCCTCCAGGTGGATTTGGATCAAAAGGTCCGAAAAGTGGGCTAGCACTGCTGGGACACAAGCCAGGGAAATCCCGACTGGGTCGCCTGAGGGAGGGTGTTTGATGTTGAAAGACCCAAAACACCCGATGAGCTCAGGAAACAACATCACGTGTGTGGACATGTGTCCCAGCTCATCCTAGGATGTATCTAAACACTATTAAGTTAACCTGTTCCCCTCTAGGCCTATTTATCAGCCTACCTCTCTAAAATGACATACCCAGACTTACTGCAGTATATCTCCACAACTACAGGGGTTTTCTGAATGATATTGGGTTTGAAATAAAGCTAAGAGTGCTCAGTGCCAGAATCAAATTAAAATGTACAGTGTTGAAGTACATCCAGCTAGAATAAAGCAAAGAAAATGAAAAAATTGGCTTCACCCAAAAGAAAAACATCTATTTATGTTGAAAGTCACCTGAAAATCATGGGTTAGTAGCCCAATTCATCCATGGATCAGTAAAATAAAGTCTTATAAGTAAGTGCACAAAACATCAGCCTTATAATGTGAACCAGAACAATTTTAGAGATGTTTTAATACAGGTATGTCCAGGTGGATCTGATTTTGGCACATTTCAGCATATTTGGCACATTCTCAAAACTTACAATAATAATTAATTACATAAATACTATATAATGTGCTAAATAATAATTATTTAAAAGTACAATCAGTACTTAGTACAGTCTATACCTGCTTATTCCTCATTAGGGTCACAGGGGTCTGCTGGAGCCTATACCAGCGTGTTATGGTGAGAGGCAGGGATACACCCCAGATGGTTGTCAGCCTATCATGGGGCACACACACCATTCACTCACACCTACGGGCAATTTAGAGTCGCCAATTAACCTCAGCATGTTTTTGGACTGCGGGAAGAAGCCGGAGTACCCGGTGAAAACCCACACAGACACGGGGAGAACAATCGACGAGAAAAAGCGACCTTCTTGCTGTGAGGCAACAGCGCTAACCCCTGCACCACCGTGTCACCCACCATATAATGTACTATATAATAATAATTATCTAAAAGTGCAGTCATCTTATTTTTAAGAAGAAAATGTCCAAATTCTCTAGTTCCAGCTTCTCTTCTCTGATTATTTCCTGGTTTCTTAAGTCTCTTAGTAAACTGATGATCTTTGGGTTGTGGACTGTTGGTCTGGACAAAAAAAGACATTGACATTGGTTGAATCTTCAGCTTTGGAAACACTGATCCACATTTTACACTGTTTTATGAACCAAACAACTAATTGATTAATGGTTTCAGTAATAGATCAATCGACTATTAGAATAGTCATTAGTTGCAGAGCTAATGTTGTCACTTAAAGATTCCCTGGTTTTCCCAGAGCTGCCTTCTATTTATCTATCTATCTGAGGCCATTTGATTCAAGAAAATTGATGAACATTTCATTACCATTATAATTATATTGGTTTGGCATAAATTATATCTTCTCCTGTCTGCGGGTGTTTTTGTTTTGTCTTAGCAATATTTTGTTTGTAGGCTTCAGCAACTCTTCTTTTTTAATGTGCTTTATAATTAACCAAACAAGTAATCAATTAATAGTTTCAATAATCAATGCATTAATCAACTATCAGAATAGTTGTTTAGCTGCAGCCTGATCTTGGTCAGAATCTGAAGTGCTCACTAAAAGTCTCAGAACTCAGAGATGAGAAACAGTAAGAATTAAATATTTGAAGATTTGATTAGATTATTCTTTATTAATACCACAACTAGGGAATTTGATTGCCACAAGAGAAATACACACAATGATAAAAATAAAAAATAAAAACAGGTATGAGAAAATAAAGCCTAAAGTGGTCTGAGGAATCTATGGGGTATGCAAACTGAAGAGAGCAGTGGTATTGACCGGAAAAAATCAGAACCAGAAATCAATGAGTTCTAACAAAATATGAACAAATCGCAGATAAGAAGCGGGAGAGAGTTTGTTCCTCCTGAATGAAGCATGAGTGTGTCGCTGCTAATTTGTTCCATGGAGGAGACATCTTCTTCTTCGTCTTCTTTTCTAATTCAGGCTGTTCCTCTGATGGCCTGATACCTTCTCTCTGTACCATCCTAATGAAGGTGAAATAATGCATGAGGCTGCAGAGGGATCTTCCATGTCTCATTATACAACATTAAGAGACCAGCAGCATGAAGGCAGATTTTTCAGGCAGAGTATCGCTCTCATTTCACCGACGTCTTTGTTCCTGGTGAGAGGTTTTACTCGGGCTGATTATAGTTCCCTAAACATTACACAGCATCTGTAGTTGAGGTCCAGAACAAATGCTGCAGCTTCAGTAAATTCTCTGTCTGACATGATGTTTCCTCTTGATGAATGAATTCATTACACAATATCACATTATCTGTATATTATGCCTCTATTAGAAGAAACATATTCACTTCACTCAACCTTGACATGACTTTCACCCTCCAACTCTCTATCTCTGTCTCTCCCTCTCTATCTATCTGTGTCTTTCTCTCTTTGTCTCTGTCTCTCTCTCGCTGTTCTTCTGTCTCTTTCTCTCTCTTGTTGTTTCTTGATGTGCTGATGAAAGAAATCACCACCAACATGTTTTCTCTTGTGCAAAGAGAACAGTGTCCAAAACATGCAGAATCCGAGAGCATCTCTGGAGGCCAAATTATAGATCTTTCTTGAATCTTGATCTCTTGATGCTGAATCTTGGAGAGCCTGTGTGCCTTCATTATATAATGTTCTTAGGTCCACTCGCTCACATTCCAGGTTATCCATACCTCGTCAAACCTCTCTCTGTTTATCTGCTTGTCCCTATTCTTGATGATCAGCTGCCTTGGGTTAATTTAAAGAAAGTTTACCTATATTGGCATGAGAAAATGAAATGTGGTTGCCAAAGCAATACAATAGATAAAATTCATATTCCATATACAATATATATAGTGGTGTAACATTCATATATCCATATTACATATTCTCTAAAAACACTGGGTTATTTTTTCAACCTAAACGCTGGGTTGAAGCTGTTGGGTACTGTTATATTAACTATTGTTGGGTAGTTTAGTCCCACCCAGCCTAGCTGGGTCTGTGTCTGTGACCATGGCAGACGACAGTAACCCACCTGGGCAAATGTAACTAATTTCCTGAGTTATTAGTGACATAAATTACATCATCATTCTTTAATTGGCCATTTTCATGGCTGACAAAGGGGCAGGATCCAGAATGAAAATTATTTTGGCTTGTTTCTTCTTATTTTTGTCTTTTAAAATGTCTTTGTTTTACCTATAACTTGCAGTAGTAACTGCACATACTCCAATTATTTGCACTGCATTGAATACAGTTAGATAGCTGACCGATTGTCTTTAATTAAAGTTCACTAGTTATAGATTTGTTTTGTTAGAATTTGTAAATTCCAGCTAGAAATAGGAGAAACACTTTACAAATACCATGAATGTACATTGATGCTTTATATGCAACATTACTAACTCATGTAACCAAGTTCCAGAGGTTGCTAGCATCTAGCATATTAAGCACAGACAGGACAATTTAAGTATCCATAAACATCAGGCAATTCCAGGGTAAAGTGTTACTAAAGTGTACCAAATGTACCGATAGTGTGCTCCATTCCATAACAGATGCCATAGTATCAAGCAATAAACTACTGTAATCCATAATTCTGCATTTATGACCATGACATTAAACAATTCCACACTGACAAATGCCGTTATGTAGGTGACAGAACAGTCAACGCAGCATCAATGTTGACCCAACCCAAGAACCCAGCACTGCTGTTATAAATCAACTAAATCCTGGTTTAAAAATAACCCAAGCACTGGGTAGAAAAGGCGATGATTTTGGCGGCTTTAGGTTAGGTTTAGGTTTTTGACTCAATTATATCAATAACGACTGATCAATAATATCAATATAATAGTATCAATAATATTATGAATAACAATAACATGAGGATGCATCAGCTCTGATATTACTGGTGTGAGCTAGACTAAAACACAGCTAGAGAATAGAAATATTTTCATTTTTATTGCTCTGATGGTAAATAGGATGAGTGGGATGATGTCAATATTTTCGCTGTCCTTATCAAATTATGAGAGTAACAATTACACAGAGCTGACAGATGTTTAAAAGTCCAAACAAAGTATTTAATGACAAGAAGTGATTCTCAACAACTCCATAATTCAAAGTAGATTTTGACTCAATGATAAAATGTGGACAAGATCAGTTTTATTAAACAATTGCCTTCAACTGTGGTGGAAAACTTTATACTTTCATCGGGTTTTGAGAAAAATAAAAATGTTTGCAGACTTTGTAAAAATGATATAGCATCAAAACAATGAGTCTCACAGGATGAACTATGAATAAATATGGAGTCTCTTGTTTTGCGTAATGATTGGTTTCACAGGTTGAATGAATGAATGGATGAGCTTATCAGCTCTTTGGCTGGAAGGTGCGAGCTGCCCTACGCCCATTTTTTAGCCTATTGTACTCTGTGCTTACTGCATCCCGCCAGAGCAAGTAGACTCACATTCAAGACCATTCCCACCTTGCATACATATTTTAACAGTGTGCCAACCACCGTTCGACACATTATTTTGAAAAAGTAATTACCGTATTTTCCGGACTATAAGTCGCTCCAGAGTACAAGTGGCACCAGCCATAAAATGCTTAATAAAGAAGGAAAAAACATATATAAGTCGCACTGGAGTATAAGTCGCATTTTGGGGGGAAATTTATTTGATAAAATCCAACACCAAGAACACACATGTCATTTAAAATTTAAATGATGAACAATTTAAAATAAAAATAGAATAGAGGCAACAACAGGCTGAACGGTGCTGAAGTTACATAACACTAACTAATAATTAAATCACTATTATATTAGTATAATAAGAATGCTATAGTGTCTGTGTTTTTCATGCAGACTTATTGTTAACAATAATAAGTCAAAATAAAACGAGCATTCCTCACTGTGTGGCAAGTATTCAGGTTCTCTTTTGAGAATGATGATGAGAGATGTAGAGAGAGTATAGATGACTCTACTGTATCTCTACTGTATTTTTTGTATATTTGTATAATATAATGTAATACTGTTAATATTATATTTTTGACGCCTTTTTTCTGACAATGTGCAGAATGCTATCTGTAGCATACATCTCTTTAACAAACAGACTGCCTTTCTCTTCTAAACTTTCCTTATTTTTAACTTTGATTAGGTTATTTTGCTTATCCATTATATTTAATTGGAATTTGTTGTAGGTATTTCTTGTGTTAACAAAATAAGAAAAAATATTTTAGATTTATATAGCGCTTTTATGGACACTCAAAATCCCAAATAAACACTTTTTCAAGTGGCATTAGGTAACAGGATGTCTTTACTGCATAAGATCACCATCTCAGTCATGTGTCAAGACAGAGGATGTGGCCCTTAATATTAGATTTTTTGTGGATTTAGAGATTAAGATTTTTAGAGAGAGAGAATGAGAGAGAAAGAGAAACAGGTCATCAATGACACATACAGTTGTAGCCTATACACCCCACTTTTTATCCATGTGATTGTCAGCCCTAGTTTAGACCACTGAGAGCAGAACATTAAAATCAATGCTCCTTCCCATGGACAGAAGAGACATTGCAGCTGCTTTACACTCAGGCTGCTTGGAGGGCGTTTCCAGTTGGTGTCTCACTGCTGACGTCATCATGAGGGATTACATTAGCCGTTACATTAGGATCAGTCAAGTACCTATTAAGAGTCAGATAAGGACCCACCAGGGAAACAGGGGACATTTTGAACTGCTACTACTGTAACATGGTCAACTCTTTAAACCCAAACACATGATGGAAACGCTGACAGTTTACATCATCTGAACTATGTTACCACATCTGAAATGTTGATTCTACATATCTATGGTTATGGAAACTAGATTCTCACTGACTTTGTATTTCTGTAGAGGAACAGGAAGTGGTCAATTTTTTGTCAGACTTTGTACAGGCATCCAGTGGCCGGATTGGACCGTTTAGCGGACCGGTTCTAACCCCCAGGCCACATGTTTGACACCACTGGTCTACAATGCTAACTTGTCTCATTAATAATCAACCACTGATAGTTTTTATTTTAACTGTGAGGGTGGAAGAAAAGGTTGGTGTGTAAGTTTCCAAGTGATTAGAGAAAAATCTCTTAAAGGATCTCCCTCTAACAGGATATGATGAGTGGGATTCTCCTCTGTCTTTTAATGAATATAGAAATAAGAATATAGAACTGCTATGAGCTGTTTGTAGCAAGGTCCTTGCCTTTCTCTATTTCTTTTCATATCAGGCCATTTACCCCCCCCCCCCCCCCCCCCACTCCTTGTAGCCTTGGGGCTAAAGTGTGAGCATTGCAGTGATTTAGAGCCACATAAAACTCTGTCATGCGCAGACAGACCAAGACAGACTCAGAAAGACGGAGACAGCGGCAGAGCGTGTGTGTGTGTGTGTAGATCCTTAACAGAGCCTCATTTCCATTTCATTCCAAAGTGTCAATCTGCTTGACCAAAGAACACCCGTCATTATCACCGTCTGAACCGTGGGGGTAAAATAAATCAATTTCCTGAACACTACCTACATTATTTTATGAATCCATAGCAGGGGAAAGCTCTTTCTCAACAGCTCTGTCACATTCCGATGCAGCTGGCAGTTCACTTCACACTAGCCTCCCCATGAGAGGCATCAGGACAGGAGGAGAGGACCAGGAGCACAGGGACCATGGATGTAGCTGTGCTGTAAATGGAAAGGGAGGTTGATTACTTGTCACGGGCGAGAGCCTGCAGGAAAAGGGTCAAATATGCAGTGCTGAAATGGAGAAAGAAAAGGCTCAAAGAGTGGTGAAGCAAGCAGAAAAAAGTGATGGAGGTGGAGATATGGCAGTGAGGGACACAGAGAAACAGCAAAGACAGCAGGAGAGAGAGAGGATTTTCAGAGTAAGCCAGAAGTCAGTCTAAAAATAGTTTTGATGATATACGTCTGAGAGCATTCAAATTAATGTGTGTGTGTGTGAGTAAGTGACTGTGTCGCACTGTAGACCGAATAGATTTATTATGTTTTATATACAAAAGTGCAGCTTCTCAAGTCACTCAGATAAATGATCGCAGGTCTGAGTGAGTTGGAAAAATAAAGGGCGTGTTAATTTAAGTCTTTTCTGGTATTTGTGCAGTCGTATTGATTGATTGAAATGTTTGCTACCTTCTTGAGGAGGTATTGTTTTCGGTGCTGTTTGTTGGTTTATCTGTGTTGTGACCTTGTGATGGTAGAGTGGTTTTCATGCTTTTAAACACCTTTTTACTCAGCTTCTTTCAAGCAGCTTCACCTGCGTATACAAGATATGAAGATGGAATGGAGGGTCAGTTATTCTGCTGGTGTGTTGGGAAATTGATGGATCATCTGTGCTATGGCATCTGTCAGATATTCAGATTGTTGACTATCACATTACCAGTCGACTATCGATGAATCATTGCCAACAATCGTTTTTGTTCTTTTAACAGCTTCATGTGATTCATGTTCTTCCAGATTTACAGCAGAGGGCGCTGTGGCCTGAGTGGATGCTCTGAGCTGTTTGTAACTTGACTTCCTGCTCTGTTCTGTCATATCCAGGCGCCATCGTTGAGTTTTGTCTGCTGTTTATTTCCTGCTTTATTTTGAAATCTGTGTTTCCTCTCATTTCTGGTAACTTGCTCCTTCCTCCTGTGTCTCCTGTCTGGGTGACTGTCTTCCCACCCTGATGTCCTGCATGTTCTCCAGGCCTCATGTTCATCTTCTTCACTTTCCAGCTCTTGTTCAGGTTTTGTATTTTCTTTGATAGTTTAGGTTTTGCAAATGTTTTTTTAGTTTCCTTGTTTAGAGTGATTTTCAGTTTTATCTTACAGTTATTAGAGTGTTTTGTTTTCCTCTTCCTCTTTCTCCTATTTTTTCCACTTTTTTTCGTCTGCCAAGAGTGTTTTGTGTTGTACATTTCCTTAACAGACTCCTTAATTTGATACTTTGTCTTGAGTCATACATTTGGTTCCAGCAATCCAGACCAGTCATTACATGTTCAGCTTGATGAATTCTCTCTAAAATTATGTGTGTGTTGGTCATTTGTCTCTGTTATGTCTTGGTTGTGTGTTTAAATGTTTTAATCTGTGTTTATCCATCAACTCGCCATCAGATACTTTGACCAACTTCATCAGGATCCAGAGCAGATTCATTGATCTTGTTATGGGGGGTTGACATATTTAGTCAAGTCAGTTTTATTTGTATAGCCCAAAATCACAAATCATGGGTACGCCTCAATGGGCTTTACAGTTTGTACAAAAGCAACACAACATCCCCTGTCCTTAGACACTCGCGTCATACAAGGAAAAAACAGTAGTATTCAAAATAATAACAGTCCAATGTGACTAACCAGATTAATCCAGGATTTTATTATTTTTTTATTGCTACATTGCAAACACTTTACCAGCAGGTGCAGTAGAATCTCAGAAAACCAACCAGACCCAGCATTCATGATTTCAGGCTCTGAAGGCTGTGACATTGGACAATTATTCGAAAGAAGTGTGTTCAAAACAATATCAGTGTCTGCTGTTGACTTTACACACTCAAAACTAGTTTTTATTAACTGCTTTACATCTTTGCAGCATGGAGTCAACCAATTTGTGGAACCTTTCAGCTGGTATGCCACTCCAAGATTTTTCTAAAATTCCACAAAACCTTTGCATTTCTTGGTTTTACTAGAGAAACAGCAGTTTTTATGTTACCCCACAAGATCTTGATTGGATTAAGGTCCAGTGATTGGGCTGGCCACTCCATAACTTTAAGTTTATTGGTGTGGAATCAAGATGCTGCTGGTTAATTTGTGTGTTTGGGGTCGTTGTGTTGAAACTCACGTTTCAAGGACATTTCCTCTTCAGCATAAGACATGACCTCTTCAAGTATTTTGATATATGCAAACTGATCCATGATCCCTGGTATGTGATAAATAGGCCTGACACCATAGTAGAGGAACATCCTCATATCATGATGTTTGTACCACCATCTTCACTGGCTTCAGAGTTTGGGGTTTGTCTCATTAACCGTCTGTGGCCCTGGGACCAAAAAGAACAATTTTACTCTCCTTAGTTCACAAAATGTTCCTCCATTTCTCTTTCGTTGATGTGTTGGTACATTTTTTCCTCTTCTGCACATGACTTATTTTAACAGAGGGACTTTGTGGTGATTCTAGTAAATAGATCAGCTTCAGCCAGACGTCTTCTACCAGTCACAGCACTTCCAGGTAACTCCAGACTGTCTCTGATCATCCTGGAGCTGATCATTGACCGAGTCTTTACTATTCTAATTATTCTTACATCCATTCTGATGGTCATTTTCTGTTTTGACAAGTATCTCTGGTTTTGTCTCCATTTTAAGGCATTGGAGATCATTTTAGCTAAACAGCCTATATTTGTTTTCCACTTTCCAATCAACTTTTTAATCCAAGTTCTCTGTTCTGAACAATGTCAACGACACATTTTCCTCAGGCTTTCAAAGAGAAATGCATGTTCAACAAGTACTGACTTCATCCTTAATTAGGGGCCACCTGATTCATGCCTGTTTTTTCACAAAATTGAGGACTTCACTGATTGAATACCACACTGCTATTTTTGAACACACCCCTTTCAACTAATTGTCCAATGTCACAGCCTTCAGAGACTGATATCATGAATGCTTTGTCTGGTTGGTTTTCTGAGAAACTACTGAACCTGCTGGTAAATAGTTTGCCATGTAGCAATAAACATATGATAAAAACCTGGATTAATCAGGTTAGTCACATTGGACTGCTATTATTTTGAATACTACTGTATATTGATTCATGGTGTATGTAGTATATGAGGTGACAGGATCCGTTGCAGCTTCCAAGTTTCACCAGGACAGAATCAGATCCTCCAACAACAGAAACTCCTTCAGTGGCTGCACTGCAGCATGGTCTGAGAATAAGGAGAAAACACAGGACAGGACTCCAGGAACAAAACAGATTTAAAATGGTACATCAGTGGATCATGACTGTCACAGATGGATATCTGAGCCAATATTTCACAGTCGACTACTTCATAGCAGCAGTTGATGCTAAAATATAGTATTCTAGGATTCTTTCCAAATTATCCTCCAATGTTTAATTTTTACCATAAACACACAGCTGACATACATCACTAGTAATCTAGTATCTTGTATCCTGTTTCAACCCGCTTATTCCTCACTAGGGTCACATGGTCTGCTGGAGCCAATCCCAGCACATTACAGGTGAGAGGCAGGATCCACCCAGACAGCAAAAACTTTAGTTTGTTTACAATTCTTTTTTTTTAAAATATAAAACAGGATGGGTTTAGGATATGATATATTTGGTGAAATATCCAAACCTAAATGTTTTGTTTGTGCGTCTGAAGAGTAATTTTAAATTCCAAATATGATTCCTTAATTTATCCACAAGAATATTTCTTATATTGTAATATTTTATCTCTTCTTGAGGACAGTTAATCTGCAAACAGCAGTTTGGGATGTTCTGGGCTGTTCTCACAATCTGTCTTTGATAGTACTGTAGAAGACTGAATGAACTGAATCATGTGTCTCTCTACTGCCCTGATCTCTGCTGCCTGCCAGGGTCTTCGTTTTTGTGGAACTTTATCTGCAAGGAAGGAGACAAAAATAAAGGTTTCAGTAACAGTGTAAGGGAGAAGCTACAGTCCCAGAACAAGTGAAATTATGAGGCTGATCTGAGGTATCTCTTAATGATTTCATCAGTGTTCAGCACTCAGTCCATTTGTTTGCAGCTGACAAAAAACCTGTTTGTACACCACCACTTGTGATCAGATGCCATTCGAGGCCAGAGTGAAGACCCTCAAAAGTGCTTTGGTTTTTGAGATAGTCAACCTGATCTGAAAGACATCATCACTTTCTACTGTCCTACAAGAGCACCCCCTCCCAGAATGCTGGTCTGTAACTCCCAGACTGGAAGGTAGAGCCTTCAGTTAACAGGCGTATTTACTAACTAGTTCTCTCTATGGGTCATAACCATTTCATAGCTGCACTGCACAGCATTTGTTGATTTTCTTAAGTCTAATAAAAGCAACTCAACAGAGCTAGCCTCTGGTCAGGCAGCGGCTGCACAAGCCACTCACTGTCTTGAGTAAAGGCACAGAGCTCCTCTGCCTCTTCTGCCCGTCCGGTGTGTGTGTGGCTGTTTGCGCAGGTGCAGGTTGTTCCCACATAGACTTAACATGTAGGCCCAAAAGCACTGCATGCTTTCGTGAAATGTCAACACACAGACATACCCCTCGCAGTTTAGCGGCTAATTCAACTGCAATGATGGAGGATAAATCTACCAGAGGCTGAACAACTTAATGAGTTTTGATTTGAAGAAAAATGGCAGCAGAGGTGGTCCAATATTGTGATCCTGTTATTGATGAGTTGTGTTTTAATAACGGCTGATGTCAGGACAGTGTGGAGAACATGGGTTGTGATGAGAAAGTGTTGCACATGTTTTAAGAGTCATCTGTGCAAACCATTGTGCAAAACCTGTTTGTTGTGACTTATTTGCATGATAAACAGTGGTACATTACTATTACAAATGTACTCTGTTACGAGTCCATCAGTAATTGTATTAGTATAGTAGTAGTCTTTTTCATTTACATACTGTCTCCAAATCATCTGATACTACTGGAATAATAATAATCATATAAAAACAAAAATCACATTTGGAGGAATGTGTCATGTCTCGTCGTAAATGTTAAGTCATCACTCGTGTTGTTCCTGTTTTATTTTGAAATAACTCTTCCCTCTCGTTTCAGGCACCTTTGCTTCGTGCCCTTGTGTGTTTTCCCGCCAGTGTGATTGCCTTCCCCTGCCCTGATTGTTTTCACCTGTGCCCTGTTACCTTGTGTCTATTTATTGTCTGTCTCCCTTTGTCCTGTGCCAGTTCGTCATGTTCCATGTCCTGAGAACCAGCGCCCAGCTCCATGCTCATGCCCTTTCAGGTTTTGTGTTTTGTTCTAGTCTATTTAGTTTCCAGTCTTGTTTTGACAGCTTTTCCTTTGTTACTTTTTCTAGTTATCATTAGTCCGGTTTTCCTTGCAAGAGTGATTTTTTTTTTGTTCCTCGTAAGAGCAAATTTTTGTTGGTACTTTTATAGCTTTAGTTTAGTAGTATTTTTCCTCCTTGAGAGTGATTTTCATTTTTTGTACGGAATTACAATAAAGACTTTCCCTTTTTGAACGGACTGTGAACGAGTTGTGCATTTGGGTTCAGCCTCCGGCCCCCCCTTGTGTCAGAATGTGCCATGGGACTCACTGCTCCACACTCTGCTGATGGCCTTTTGCATTTCTTGCTTGTTTTATGGTCCACATCTGCAACAGTCTCCTCTGCTGAAGGTTCTATAACATACATACAGAATACATTTCAATACTATATATTTCATTTGTAAGTAAATGTTCTATAGCTAATAAATGATCAAGTTGAAGTTATTTGATATTACTGCAATAGTAAAGAAAATAAAAAAAGGAAAAAATCACCTATGGAGGAACATGGCATGGGACTCACTGCTCCATGCTCTGCTGATGGCTCTTCTGGAATGGGATTCTGGCCTTTTGACTTTCCCATATCTGCAACAGTTTCCTCTGCTGATGGTTCTATAAAATACATGCAGAATACATTTGGTAAAAAGAATTTAAAAAATTAGAGTTGCATGGTACCCACGGTACACAGTGCCAAATCATCATAATTCCTACTATACCAAAAATTCTACACGGCGGGACCACAGTGGATTACTACACTACCGGTGTCAGTTTCCGCTACATAGCGGCCGCCTCTACTCTCCTCCTGGCTTCTCACTGCACACTGCTCTGTTGTAAACAAATGCACATGGAAAGGGTAATGCAACCAAATTGTGATTAATTTGTCCATAATATAGTGGCATCTCTGTTTAAGTCAAAAAGCCGTCAACACTGATCACTGCCTGAAGAGTTTGAAAGTATAACATCATATGAATGCAGCTCAAACTGACCTGGTGCCTCAGCATGGTGACCTAGCTTTGACAAATCTTTGACAAAGCTTTGAATCCGTGCCAGTACAATGTGTCCTGCATTTTAGTTGGGTTGCTACTAGAGCTCAGTCCTCAGACTTTTATATCCGGCTGAGGTAAATAAATTAATATGCTACTGTGATTTAAGTAATTAACTACAGTAATAAGATGTAATTCATATTAGAGTTAATATCATCACTATAGTGTAGTGGAAGGAAAGACCAATTCACCTGTATCAAATATTGTGTTGGTATTTCTATTCCTAGAACAAGTTATTGCCTGTCATTTAAAAAAGTTGAAATATTTCCATGTACCCTGTGACCCATTAGTAATTATAACTTGTGTAAATACACTGCAGTTCTTAAAAATAGTTATTTAAAAAAGGCTGCAGATTGCAAGAAAACCTGCAACCTTGATACTTTGTCTGGTATAGTATCGTGGGTACTCATTTTGGTATCGTGACAACTCTAAATAAAATAATTAGTGGAACATGCACTAATTTTAGTGCTTATGCTGATGATCAACATGAACACTTAGCATTTACCAAACTGAGATTTTGTCAGGACACATTACATAGAGAACAATAAGTCAGCCGCTGGTTAGAGGTTGCATGTACTGGTAGCCTTAACCATGGTGCAACACATTGGAAGTAAGGCTGCTGGAGGCTGGAGGAAAAGAAGTTTCCAAATTGTATTGCAATATTTCAGACTAATAAGTCAAGCTGTGTTTGCCGCCACACATCTTCAATACAACAAGCTTAACGGGGACATTTTTACACACAATGTTATCATCCTTTATGGGGACAAAGCATGTCTGGATTGTATTTAACACTATTGTATTTAACACTAATAGTAATATTAAAACATGCATTGTGGGGACACTGTATGTGCCAGATTACATCATCATTGGGCCCAGGGAAACTATCCAGACAGGTTTACATCCATCTTAAAAGCCCCCATATCTTTTGCCTCATTGAGGCATTAGACTTAACTGTTGGTAGACCTGATTGACAATACATTACCCCGACAATGAGCCCATTTGCTTTATTAAGATACTCAAACCAAACTTACAGACGATGTAAAGGTAAACAAGTGATGAAGCTGAATGTACCTGTTGAGGTGAGTCCTGTGGGCAAGAATCTCATTCCATTCCTTTCTCAGGCATAACAGCAGGGGAGGTCTTTGCAGGAGGAGTATCCATGGCACACAATTCCATCTGCAATGATTTGTAAGGAAAAGACAATATAAGGATGAAGACCTTTAGGTCAATGTAATGTCAACACAGCACAATATACAAATAACTACGTTACCCCTATGATGAGTAATATTCTGTTCAAAATTTACAAAATGTAAAAACACTAATGAAGACACATTCACACACGTTATTCTGAGACATTATCAATCTCTACACATTTACATTCTATGTAGTCATCTGACATACCTGCATTCGCCATGGGCAGTCATCGCCTCCATAGTCATAAGTAATTTCTTCACCGTCCTTTATGTCTTTTAGAGCAAAAAGACATAAGTGGGGTTTTCCCTCCACCTCAATTTTTTCACATGACAATTTGGATGTTTGTGTTCATCATTCACTGGGTGGCCATCTTCTCTGGATGCATCAGTACTTAAAATGGACATGAGAAAGAAGCAAATAAAAACAATGGTACTTAATAAAAATAACATCTTGCCAAGGTCATGTGCAAAATAATTTTCATTTTGCTATATTTAAGGATTGACAGACATTGATTGTGGAGGCTTATATCAAATTCAACAATTCATACAAAATACATAAAGGAATATAAACAGAGATGAGGTGCAATTTTAAATCTTACCACCATGCTTTCCGGGCGACACGGTGGCGCAGGGGTTACCGCTGTTGCCTCACAGCAAGAAGGTCGCAGGTTCAAGACCTCCTTGGTCCGGGGTCTGGGACCTTTCTGTGTGGAGTTTGCATGTTCTCCCCGTGTCTGCGTGGGTTTTCACCGGGTACTCCGGCTTCCTCCCACAGTCCAAAAACATGCTCAGATTAATTGGCAACTCTAAATTCCCCATAGGTGTGAGTGTGTGAGTGAATGGTGTGTGTGCCCCACGATTGGCTGGCGACCATCTGGGGTGTATCCCTGCCTCTCGCTGTAACGAGTTAGGCTCCAGCAGACCCCTGCGACCCTAATGAGGAATAAGCAGGTATAGAAAATGACTGACTGACCATGCTTTCCCTCTCCATTTGAAGAGAAAGAAAAATGCAGCACATGATGGTGAGGGTGATAAACTCTTCTCCTCCTCTCAGCTTCAACACCATCTATCAACTCACCCCTGTACTCAACCACAAAGTCTCCTTTGCAGAATGAATGTATTGCAAATAAACAAAAAGGAAATTTTGATCAAAACAGGAAAGCAAATCATATACTCCAACCCTTGTTCCTCGCTCCTCAATGGACAAAAAAGAGACATCAGTGTAAGATGGTGGAGCTTCCAGGTTCAAACGATAACCAAGGACAGTGTAATTTAAAGATTAGGTGTGTCTGTTCATATCTGTGTAAAGTATCCTTGGGTTTCTTGAAATGTGCTTTTTAAATTCAAGTTCTTCTCATCATCATCAAGACATAAGACATCTTACCTTTCACTACATTTATGAATTTCACGTCCAGTTTCTGCGTTTTGTCGATTTGTAAACTAACATGGTGACAGGCATCTTTAAGAGGACTGAGCCTCAGCGGCATGTCAAACTGAAGAGCAATGTATAAAAAAAGGACATAGCTATGTTACAATCAAAATACATAAATTGTATTTTAAACTCTGTTATTCCAACCTAAATTCTGTCCAGCTTAAATCAAATTTATAAAATGGTGACTTTTGTTAACTTTTGACTTTTGTTATAGCGAAATAAATAAGGCAAATTTAAAAGGATATTCTGCATATAGTGTACTTAAGGGCACTTATTTGTAGCTCATACAACCCTATAAGCTACAAATGCTTCTTAAAGTGAGGGCCAGCCAAGGTGCACTTCAACTTGAAGCCTACAGTTCATTTTCTCTTGTTTTACTATCGCAACCCTCCTCATTTAACATGATGTAACGTCAACTTCACACTTCTATATGGCTTCTACCATTATACATTTACTACATGTGTACTGACTTTTATATCAACTGAATCCAGCTCTGAAACCTTCTACAACGGCTACCTGCTACCCGGTTGCTAATATGCTAACTTAATGTTATGTAACGTTAACGTTACATGGCTAATAGCAAAAGAAGACAAAACAAAAAGAAAGGTCAATTGAATAAATAAATAAACATCTATAGCTTTAAATAAACTGTTTAATACTTACTGAAAACGCCGCTGTCCACACTTGGTAACACCAGATACTCCGGACCGTAGATCCTCACGTGCAGATTGATTGTAGAGTGACTGAGCAGCGTGCCGCTGTACTTACGCATTACGTGCTTATTCAGGCGGAAGAAAAAGTAGTTCCCACCAATCGTGTATCATTTAGACGATAGTAGTTTAGTTACTTCCCCCTAGGGAACCCTAGTTACTTCCCACTAGGGAACTTCCCACTAGGCATCAGGCGCTAATGCTCGGGCATGTACACTCACCGGCCACTTTATTAGGTACACCATGCTAGCAACAGGTTGGACCCCCTTTTGCCTTCAGAACTGCCTCAATTCTTCATGGCATAGATTCAACAAGGTGCTGGAAGCATTCCTCAGAGAGTTTGGTCCATATTGACATGATGGCATCACACAGTTGGTGCAGATTTGTCGGCTGCACATCCATGATGCGAATCTCTCGTTCCACCACATCCCAAAGATGCTCTATTGGATTGAGATCTGGTGACTGTGGAGGCCATTTGAGTACAGTGAACTCATTGTCATGTTCAAGAAACCAGTCTGAGATGATTCCAGCTTTATGACATGGCGCATTATCCTGCTGAAAGTAGCCATCAGAAGTTGGGTACATTGTGGTCATAAAGGGATGGACATGGTCAGCAACAATACTCAGGTAGGCTGTGGCGTTGCAACGATGCTCAATTGGTACCAAGGGGCCCAAAGAGTGCCAAGAAAATATTCCCCACACCATTACACCACCACCACCAGCCTGAACCGTTGATACAAGGCAGGATGGATCCATGCTTTCATGTTGTTGACGCCCAAATTCTGACCCTACCATCCGAATGTCGCAGCAGAATTCGAGACTCATCAGACCAGGCAACGTTTTTCCAATCTTCTACTGTCCAATTTCTATGAGCTTGTGCAAATTGTAGCCTCAGTTTCCTGTTCTTAGCTGAAAGGAGTGGCACCCAGCGTGGTCTTCTGCTGCTGTAGCCCATCTGCCTCAAAGTTCGACGTACTGTGCATTCAGAGATGCTCTTCTGCCTACCTTGGTTGTAATGGGTGGTTATTTGAGTCACTGTTGCCTTTCTATCAGCTCGAACCAGTCTGGCCATTCTCCTCTGACCTCTGGCATCAACAAGGCATTTCCGCCCACAGAACTGCCACTCACTGGATATTTTTTCTTTTTCGGACCATTCTCTGTAAACCCTAGAGATGGTTGTGCGTGAAAATCACAGTAGATCAGCAGTTTCTGAAATACTCAGACCAGCCCTTCTGGCACCAACAACCATGCCACGTTCAAAGTCACTCAAATCACCTTTCTTCCCCATACTGATGCTCAGTTTGAACTGCAGGAGATTGTCTTGACCATGTCTACATGCCTAAATGCACTGAGTTGCCGCCATGTGATTGGCTGATTAGAAATTAAGTGTTAACGAGCAGATGGACAGGTGTACCTCATAAAGTGGCCGGTGAGTATATGTGTATATGTATGTCTTACATAGGCAAACAAAAAGCCTATATTTATTCAGGTAAGGTTTCCTAAAGAATTGACCATTTAAAGTGGATTACATAGACTGTCATAAAATTATACAGAGCAATGAAAAAAATATATATATCTATAAATAAATAAATTACTCTGATGTCTTGTATTCTTTATGAAGCTATGATTTGAAACACGCTACTTCATTTAGATTTACCAGGCACATTTCATTACCTTAACACTATGAATGTTCTTAACATTCATAATGGGGACTCGGAAGGGGCGGTACTTACCATATTTGGAAGATGTGTGCGTGAGGGCAACTGAGTGTAATACTAGATGGGGACCATTGGGGGGGATAGTGAGGGATCACTGTGTGTCATGATGGAAAAACATAATTTATGGGCCTATGCTAAAAACCTCATAGGCACATTTAAAAAAAAGCTTCTGCAGTCATTTAAAAGACATTGACTAGTGGGGACCTGGATTTTGGTCCCCACGATGTCAGAGGTCCACATGGCATGACTGTGTAAACAGATAAATGTCCCCATTGTGATAGGAATACAATCTCACACACACACACACACACACTTCTAATACATCCAACATACGCACTACACTACTGATTTACTGATTACCAGACCTCACTTGTTTGTTGTTGATTTAATTCTTTTATTAACTTTTGATTTATTTAATACATTTAAGGTTTATTTGAATATTGTGTCCCCCCTGTTTTTTGTTATATGCTGGCACCCCTAGGCCAGTGCATGAAAAATTGGGGGCTCGTTCATTGAAATTTAAATAGATATAGTTTGGCAGTAAGTTTGGAGAGTCAAGTGACTCCCCTTCCTGCTTTTGTTTGCTGTCTTTCTTGCACTGCAGTAGTCAATTAGCAAATTAGTCTTGGTTAATTGCTCGTCTATGCCATAGTTTTGTGAATTAAGTGATGTCATTGAACCATTCTGGGGTTTTCCAGGTCCATATATATATATATAGTTTGCCTAGCTGGTTTCGTTTTTTTTTAATATGGGTATCCCTGGTAGGTGCGCTTAGCTTTGGGGTGAATAGCTCTTGGGGTCTAGGCCGGGGGGTGGTTTAGGTGCTAGGAGCAGCTATAGGCAGATGTGCATATGCACGTCTGTCTTGGGAGCACAGCTAAGGAGTGCATGCAGGTCGCCATTTATTGGTTGCTTTCCCTGCCCCTTAGTATGAGCTAGGCCTTTGCGGTGGCCTTCAGTGCATAAATACCCACCGCATACTGGCATGAAGACGGGTGGAGCTTAACCTGGGCATTAGGTAGGCTATAGGGACACTTGTATTTTGTTTAACCAGCTGGGGAACTTTGTGAGCATAACTAGGATGGTTTCATTAGAGGTGTTTATTGACAGTCTGTCGGAGGACTTATTAATACAATGCACTAAAGACAAGTTAATTAAAATAGCAGACTATTATAGTATTAAACTTGATTCAAATGTCAAGAAAACAAAGGAATCCATAATGGTGGTGTCGAGGCACCGGTTATTTGAAAAGGGTTTTGCACAGAAAAGGAGTCTCTTTCTTCCCCATTAAGTGTCGCATCAGAGGTGCCTTCGGTAATGGCAGGAACAGCACTGACTTTTGAACAACAAAGAGAGCTAATTTTGTTGCAGGCTAGATTGCAGGCTGACCAAGAGAAATCTAGGCTAAATGTACAGTATGCAATTGAGAAACTGAAACATGACGCTGAATAGGCCAAATGGCAAGTGGAGCAAAACAGGCTGGACCTGATAAGGGAGGGTAAAATTCCATCTGCTGCACAAGTGTCCACCCTAGAACCTGCAGAGTCCATGGGGGTTTTTGATATTATTTGATTGTTTGGTCCCTAAGTTCCTAAGAAATGGCCTGATTCTGTGCGCACAACATTATTACAGTGCGTTCTGACTGGCAGGGCGCAAGAGGTTTACGCAGCAATGAGTGTGGCTGACAGTCAAGATTATTCTCTCGTCAAGGCAGCGGTGTTAAAGTCCTTCGAGTGCGTTCCCGAAGCATATCGCCAGCGTTTTAGATTCTGGAAAAACATGACAAGCAGAGTCATTTAGAATTTGCACGTGACTTGACGACCAGTTTTATGTGCTGGTGTAACGCTTCGGAAGTTACAACATTTGAAGGCTTGTGTGATTTAATGATTTTGGAGCAGTTCAAAAATTTCGTTCCTTCTCGAGTGGCTACATATATCAATGAGCAGAAAGCATGCAATGCAACAGACGCTCACTGATGATTTTGTCTTGATGCACCGTGGAGAGTTTAAAGCGGGTGGTGGCAACACTGCCTTTGAGTCTCGTGGCGGTTTTGATAAACCTTTTCCTAACATAAATGGCAGGGGTAATTTGTGTGAGCAAGACAAGGTTTGCTAATACTGTCAAAAAAGGGGCCATTGGAAATCAGTGTTTTAAGTTACATGCATGGATACCCAACACTGTAAAAAAACATTTTTTTCTTTTAGTTCCTTCAACTTATTTTTGTGCGTCAGCTCAAATAAATTTTGCCAAAAAATTGAGACAACTAGAAATGTTAGGTTTTGATCCTCCCATCTAATGAAATAGTACAGTCAACTTTGAAATGTGTGGGTGGCCAACTTGTACAAGAGTGTGATGGATTTTGCACATGCTCAGAACACTGCCCACAGTCTCCTTTGTCAACCCATGCCTGCATGATTTTCCTGGCCTCATGTTGGACCCCCTTGTGCTGAACTAAGAACTGTTTTTTTCTTTGTTAAAATTTAAGCAGTTGGAGGACTTCAATTAGTTTAAAAGGTGAGTTCAATATTTTTAACATATGAGTGTTCAAATGCTTGGTTAAACCATAAAAGGTTGGCCATCTTCCCTATGTCTTGTGCAATGCAAGCTTGCTAGAATAGTTAGCTAACTTAAATGACATATTTCCTGTCAAAAACCTTGTTGTCCGTCTTTTTGATACATTGACTCCCAGTTTAAATTACAGATGAAAATGACTGCTCAACGTTTGTTTGCTGCATTTGTGCAAGAGACCCGAGTTGGGTAGTTGGCTAATGTTAGTAATGTTGCTAACAATTTGTATCTTGCTAGTTTTAATTCAGTCGATGCAGATGGGAAAATATAGACTACATTTTGGGAGTACAGAAGCTCAGTGTTTGCTGCATAAAACGTTTGCTGCTTGTTTTTATTTCTGTGGTCTGTGAAAACTGTTGCATGATGGCATTTTGATATTTTCATTTTTTGGTAGGTCTAGTTCCTTGAATGAGAAGTTCTCTGCTATTCATAACTGTTCGAATGTTATGCATTTTAATCTACCGTATGTCAAAAGGTTAAAAGTGTGACTCTGAACGTCTCAACGTCATTGGATGGATGCGCCTGTGCGTCCTTCAGTCCTTCTTGGATTTCAGTTCATGTCTACAGTAAACACCTAAAACTTTATACCAGTTTTTGAAATGTGTTGAGACGCCAAGTAAATCATTAAATTATTATAAATTATTTATGATATAATTTTTCAGAATATTCATAATCACGTTCTGCACGAAGAGACTGAAAAAAATATGCTGGTGGTCAGAAAGTTTTAGAAAAAAACAAGAGCCCACACACTGACGACAACATATTTCCTATTGGCAGAAAAACACACCACATCATTCAATCAAAATCCTACACCGAAACACGTATTTGGTTGCTGGGGAAAAAAGTACCGTATTTTCCGGACTATAAGTCGCTCCGGAGTACAAGTCGCACCAGCCATAAAATGCATAATAAAGAAGAAAAAAACATAACACAATTTTGGGGGGAGATTTATATTATGAAGCAGAGGTAATTAGGGGGCAATTGATTGTTTATCCAGTGGGTGCCGCTGTGTGATCATTGTGGCAAGAAGGTTTACTGAAGAAGAGTGAAGAGTGAAGTGAAGTTGTTACCCCCGGGACTGGAAGGAACATATTGTTTTTATCTATCGATAAAAAGTGAAAGTCAACATCTGCATTTGTGGTCCTTTGTTTTGACAAGTTACCACAATTTATTTGAGAAAATCCAACACCAAGAACAGACATGGCATTTAACATTTAAATGACGAATGATTTAAAATAAAAATAGAGGCAACAACAGGCTGAACGGTGCTGACATTACATAACTCAACTGAGATTGTCTGGTATGTTAACATAACATTAGGAGTTATTCCCATAACTATAGCATCAATAACATGCTAAGAAGTTTACCAAAACCATCTGTGTCACTCCAAAGACCCGCTAACTAAAATCCAATGAAATCTTCATCCTCGGTTTCACTTTTCATTAACTCCTCTAACTCCGGAGGTAGAAGACGCGGTGCTTCCTCTTCTACGTCGCTGACGTCAGACGTCATATTTTACTACTTGCAGCTTGTGATCTGCAGAATATGATTTTCTTTTCTGTGCCATTTTTGTTCAGCCCTTCTCAGATGTTTTTAAAATTTACCGCTAATGTTGAAATTATCAACACAAGCCTAGAGCGCCCTCTGGTGGTTTAGTGTGAAAATTACATGTGAAATGATATACCGGTGATAATGTGTTAATAATTTCACACATAAGTTGCTCCAGAGTATAGTCGCCACCCCCGGCCAAACTATGAAAAAAAACGCGACTTAGTCCGAAAAATACGGTAATGTGTTTTGCCGATGATAGACACAGACAGCAATAGCAATAATTAGTTTTGAAAAAAAGTGAGATTGGTGATATTTAGCATATATTGAGTGTTTAGTTAGGGCGTAGTTGTAGTAGTAAAGTGTGTAGTGTTGTGTATTTAGTGTTTAGTCTGGTCGAAAATAGTTGGGGGGGGGGGGGTACCTGCGGTCTTCCAGACATTTGCCTGGCATAAGTCAAAATTATGGCTGAGAACCACACCCCCTCCTCGGCTTACAGTCAGGCTGCAGCCTGATGATTATGGAGCTATATGGAGGAATGTGTGAAATGTATTTTTTGACAGGGAAAATCATCCAGCAAATTCTAACCAAACAAAACAATCTATGCACTGTTCAAAAGCATATATGTCACTGTTTTTATGATAGTGAAATAAAACCAAATTGTTATATTTTATTTATTGTAATTTTATTGACTTTTTTTTATAGATTTCAAAGCTCCATCATAAAAATAGGCCACCACAACACACATCAGAAGAGGATATATATAATTCATATTTTTTAAGGTTTCATGATCCCTGTTTGAAATAGTGTGCATAAAATGGCTTTAAGAGGAGGGACATTTGTTTTTTTAAAGAGGAAACTTTTTTAACATGTCATTAACAAAGTGTCATGTTAAAGCAGAGGACAGGACTTTCTCCTGTCCAGTCAATTTAATTGTTTGGAAACAGCTGTTTTCTCATTTATGTGACAAATGTTATGACTTCAGTGTTCATATTGTTTCTCCCTGTTTTCACATCGCTTTTCTCCCTGCTTTCCCATCTATATTGAAGACCATGTTTCTCCACATCGTCCTTGCAGATGACAACATTTAGAGAGTTTGTACTGAAGGTATTCCAGAGACAGTGGATGAGCTGAAGATGATGCTGAAGACCCGCCTCAACCTGGAGGATGAGATGGTCATCCAATTCCAGGATGAAGAATTTGGTGGTCAATTTTGTAATCTGAACCACATGGAGGATTTACCCAGTGAAACGATTAAACTGAAGGTCATCAGGAAGGCACCACCCAGCAGTCCACAGTCAGACTACACTCTGGGCACAGCAAGCTTGGACACATCCAGTCAGTCCTCAGGCGAGACGTCTGGATGCTCAAAACCCTGGCCGAATCCGTTCCCCATACTCACCTTCTCTTATGACATCGAGATGAAGCTCAAGCTCTCCTCTCACACTGATAGATAGACATTCTTGACAAGGTTGGGCGAGCCATGTTCAAGATACCTGCATCAGAAGTATTGTATCGCCGGATGTCCTGAGCATAGAGTGAACCGCAAGATGTCAGCAGGGCAGGAAACCAGAAAGATGAAGAAAGCAAGGTGGTCTGAGACCAACTTTCTCCCAGACTTCCCTCAAGGTAGAACTCCCAACAGCCTTGAAGAGGAGAGAGAATCTCTGCTAGATAAAGTCAAGAAGAAGAGGTCGGACTGTAATCTGATTGATTCATTGATAGGCCGGACCTTTGCGCTTTGCAGACAGGAAATAGTTGAGAAAGAGCCACTTGTGACTGAGATTGAAAGATGGCCAGTATTGTTTTCAGAAAGATGGGTAAGTTCCAGAGTGCAAAATACAGGGCGGGTCCGGGGGGGTCGGACCCCCCCCCAATTAACCCTTGAGACCCCCTGAAAGCCTCAAATGCAAAATTTTGGGGGGGTCTCAAAATTTGTTAAAATAAATTAAATGCAAAAGCGCTAGGAGAACCAACCAGGGATGCTGTGGAGCAGTTTCGAGACTGGAAACTGCATGGCATCACACTATTAACTATTAATAGCAAGTCACACGTATCTCCCCACATCAGCCAAATGTGAACGAGGCTTTTCTGTAGTAAATAACACCGACAACCAGATGCGCAACAGGTTGCGCGAAGTCTTCACTCCTGTTTGTGCACCTCAACGGACCTCCTCTGGTCAAATTCGACCCAATTCCATTCGTCAGAAGCTGGATTAAAACAGGACACCTCTCTTCATTCTGGAAACCAGGACGGCAGCCACAAGAAGATGAGCCGAGGCATATTTGGTCTATTCTAACTTAAAGAAAGAGCCGAGGCTGTAATTTTCAAGTGACTTTGCAGTGACTTAACTGTGTCACAGATCTGATTGTGGGCCTTGTAGTTGGTTGAAGTGGCCTAGCCTTTCAGTTGGAGAAGTTGTTTTGTACATTGTGCGTTGGCCTGTGTGTGTGTGAGAGAGAGAGAGAGACACAGAGAGAGAGAGCGCACCCACCGTGGTGCTGTGTGGCTTGTTGTAGACTGTCTATCATCCACTGTGTTGTTTTCCACCTTGAGTTTGTATTTGTAGAAAGATATATCTTTCTAAATGAAAAATAAATTGCAATTGCTAATATGGGTGGTTAAATAGTGTCATACAATTGGTCATAGGCTGTAGGCTTTCAAGTTCACCAGCTGCACAACAAAACCATCATTTATTCAGTTGCCTTTTAAATGCACCAGATAGGTAGCATTTGTTATTGTGTCTGCACCGTAATTTACAACTTTGCATTGGCTAGCCTACTGAAGAAAATTTTGATCAGTATTGCGCAACAATTCGGAGATGGGGACCCCCACGAATGTCAATGGGTATTTCGCACACTGGTAAGTTCCAACATCATCCACAATGTTCCCCCTTCATTACAATTAAAATAATTTTGACACATAGTGTATTTTTCTCAGTCTTGACAAAACACATACATAAAAAGGAAGTTTTGTATTTTTGACATCTACACGTATTGTAGTATGTCTAAAATTTCACATTTGCCATATAAATCCCTCATCATGCAATTGAAATATTGTGTCATTTTTATATCTAAGTAGTAGGCATTACTGAGACATGAACCAGAGCCAGGTTCATAGTAGTACAAATAAAACTGAATGGCCAAAATAATCCCCTTAGTTGTTGATAAAAATGTGTCTGTTTGTCTATGTTTCCTCCATCTGTGCTATCCTTCCATTTAACGTGTTCTGTATTAAACCAGGGATGAGTAAACTGTTCTTCTGCATGTATTAACGCTTTTTTGTTTTGTGTCCACTCCTCCTTGACCAGCATTTGCCAAGGTTGATCGACATGTATGAAGCATGAAAGCAACGCAACACAAACCTGGGACATGACACTGAGCTCCAAAGTCTTCTTCAATCTCTGAATTCTGAAGTAAGTGAATAGTAAACACAACAGCCATGTTTGGTATGATAATCTGTTTGGAAAAATGTACCGATTTCTGAGAGTCAGTTTAGAGTCTGTTTTTCAGGCATCACTGGGTTGGACTAGCAAGTATCTAGTCTATCCTAGCAGTGCTTGGAAAATGGAATATAAACAGATGATGACGACCTCAACTCATGATGTTAAAGTCCTCTTTGTTACGGAAGTGTCTTAGGATAAGAGGTTAAATCAATTCATAGACATGTGTGAGCATATTTTGTGTCTGAAATGCTCACATTTTTCTTTTCAAACTGGCTGCTGGAAATACATTTGCTTTCCTAAGGGCTATGATGAAAGTGTAGACAGACAGACAGAACACACGAACAGACAGACAGACAGGACACCCACAGGCACAGACACCAACAAACAGACAGGACAGAGAGAGACTATTAAAAACATGAGTCAGCAAAAAAATGTTTTTTCAACTTTGTTTTTATGTTGGGGAGGAGCCAGAAACAGATGGAAAAAATGTTTTTCCCAGCAGAAAAAAATGTGGGTCTGAAGGGGTTAAGGGATTTATGTAAAGAAAAGCATAAAAAATTTTAATCTGTTAGATATGTATCTATCTATGGCCCTGAAGTCCAAATGCCTGTTTTGATGGCATTGCAGAAGTCCAACCAGAACAAGAGAGCTACAGCACTTCTTGGACTTCCATTCATCTTGAGAGGATCTCTCAAACTTCATCAAGATCTCAGAGGTGTTTTTGAAACTCACCCAGTATTGATGTAATGTGTGACATACTTGATGTTAAAATTGATAGAATTTACCTTCAAAAGGCCCCACTAGAATGTGTAGTGGTGTGAAGATCTGCAGGGTTCCCTCCCTCTGGTTGTGTTTTGGTTATTAGTTGAGTGCTATCCTTAACCCACCCCTGCATCCCAAGGGCTGATGCCCAAATGTCAGAAGAAAGAACCACAACAAAACACATTCAGAGGGAAGGAACTGCAGAACTACATCATCAGCAAATAGGATTTTTTTCAATGCTAAGGGTATACACATTGTTCACTTCAGAGCACTGATGATGTGGAATTCCCATTTGTGAACTGTTTTAAGAGTCCTCTTTACACATAGAAAGACACATATGATGTTCTGCACAACAAAATAGTAATGTTATATCTATGCCTGCATTAGTTAAGCTAGGCCTGTTTCCTGCACATTTGCAAGGAGTTACTAGGAATGAAACTTTTAAGTGTCCTGTTTACATATAGGAAGAAACAAGTTATTTGTTCCCTTTTGTGACACACAAAGTTCACTTGACACACTGACATATGTTAAGAAACACACAGACTGTCATTGCATTTCATTTTTTAGAGGTTTTTTTTGTTAATAATTTAAACAAATCTGTAAAGATGTTTGAAATGGCAGCCAGTTGTTCTCGCTGCTTGTGATGGTGCCACTCTGCATACATGCACATACACACACACACAGACACACACACACACACAGACACACACACACACACCCATCACAAATATCATCCCACACACTGACACATAAACAGTCTGTCATATTATTCATATGCTAATGTTTTAAAGAAAAAACATTAAAGTTTTAAAGTATTCGAAATAAATTACTTTAATCCAAAGTTCTGTTTGGTAGCCTATTGTTTTGAAACAAAATAGTTGATTTAACATGGAATTTCTCATTGTTTTGATTTGTGTCAGATTCCAAGTTGACTCAAAAAATTTGTAACCTTGCTGCCTTAAAATATTGATTAAATATAGCAAATTATTTCAGATAATTTCAATTTAGTTGAGTTGAATTTACTTGAAATAATTAGACTAAATCAAAAGTGAGTTGAGATTACTTGACTTACATTGTTGACACACACACTTACAGTGTTTATTTGACCTAATGTGGCGCGGGGGAAGGTTTGGGGTGTACTAATGGGAAGAAGCCAGACAACAGCACATCACCGGAGAACCGGTGAGGGGAACACAGCACACAGGAAGAGGGTCCCGCCACCAACGTCACCGGCTCCTCTGTTGCTCCTCAGCTACTAGGACAAAAGACAACCAATTAGAGGTTGGCAGGTGTACAACATAGGAAATAAACAGTAAACTTAAAACAATGGGAAAAAATAACAGAGTTCAAGGAAACAAAAGAAATGGTCGTAAGAACCCAAAATCCTGTATAACTAGAGATCACTAAATAGGAAGCAACTAAAGAAAACTCAAATCAAAAACCGAAAGAAACTAAATACCATATCACGGCAACCTCACAAAACGGCTAATAAGAAAATAACTAAACTATTTATGAGATGAAATAAACCAAACAAATTAAACTATGCCAAATTATAAGGTGAACGTAACACCAATGAGGAAGCAAATTCATCAATGAAAAACAAATAAACAAAAGCACAAAGTAACTTCGCAATCGCATATAAAGAAAACAGATTAATAACAATTATAGCAGAACTAAACAAAGAATTAACAAAACTGAATAATTCAAAAGAAACAAAACAAAAGAATAATTGTGGATACACGCTAAACATAAAACAATCCACCCGACAGAGTAAATGTTAAAACTACTGTCCCAACAGCCGGTCGTGCCGCTCCGGACCCACAGCGCCCGGTTAATCTGATCCAGAAAGGTGGCGTGCGGCGGCAGCCGTGATTCGGGACGGCGCTTGAGTAGCAAACACAATTGAACAATAAAAATAATCCGAGGCAAAACAGCAGTGTTTTGGAATAAGTTATGGTTGGCCGTCGTGTTCCCAGATAGCGACGTGGACTCTGTGATAAATATACTCCAATTTAGAATAAAATTAAACAGGGCGGTACACAGAGTGACCGGTGGGCAGAACTTACCGAATCGCCGCAACGCAGCCACGCCACGGTGGGAGAGAGGAGACCACCCGGAGCGAGAGGAGTGTGCCGGCCGAAGTAGCAGGAGCTGCGGCAATCTTACCGGCCCACCGGTGCCCTCTCATCCAAGTGAACCACATTGGGGAAACCACAAAACCCTCTTTAACATCCCACCAAGGGACATAGCAACCCTGTGGTGACCGTGATCCTACCTGACGCCAGGAGAAACAAAGAACCAGGAAGCGGAGCGGCCGGAAGTGTGCGTGGCTCGGTCCTCTGTAAGAGACCGATCCATGGCCCTCCGGCTGCCTTTATGGCAGACTGGTGGACAGCGATTGGCTACTGGGGGAGTGGAGCTGCCCAATTATCATCCTGCTACACTAATAAAGAAAGTTCCCAAAACAAAGCAATAAGTCGTGTGAACTTGGTCTTTTAAGTTCAAGAAACTTAGTTGTGAGTTGAAATTACCTGAAATAATTTGCTGTATTTAATCAATATTTTTTAAGTTGAGTCAAGTTGGAAATTTTTACAGTGAAGGACTCAAAATTTAACAGGTAATTCACAACCAAAAGGAGCTGGCTCAGTCGCTCCACGTCCAGTAGTCTCTTGTGCTACACCTAATTGCGGTCCTAATAAGGATATATCAGTTGCAGCGTTGGATATATACCATCCTTTTATCATGAAAGGCTCTGTTGCTTTACTGCCAGATGGAGAAGAAGTAAAAGTAATACTATTCTGAGGGACACAGGTGTTTTTGACTCATTTATTCAGGCTGGTGTTATTCCTTTAACTGTTGGTTCTGACACAGGTGACAAGGTGTCTATCCGTGGCATAGACATGAAGGTGTTGTGGGTTCCCTTGCATAAAGTGTTTCGGAAACACTGTGTTTCGGAAAAAAGTCAGTTGTCCGTGCTCTCTCTCAATTTATCTCCATTTTTGGTGTTCCGCAGGTTATTCAGACCGACAAAGGTTCTAATTTTTGTTCACATATATTCTCTCAGGTGCTGAAGCAGTTGTGGGTGCATCACAATCAGAGCTCTGCATACCATGCTCAGAGTCAGGGGGCCTTGGGGCCGTCATTAAAATCTCTCCTCCGCGTCTTCTGCACTGAGATGGGTAAAGACTGGGAAGAGGGTCTGCCGGGGCTGATGCTTGCTACTAGAGAGGTAACACAGGAGAGCACCAGTTTCAGTCCAAACAAGCTTGTCTTTGCACATACAGTGAGAGGTCCATTGGCAGCACTCTCTGGGGATCGAGGTAAAGCCTCCTAAAAATTTGATTGACTATATTAATGGTTTTCGTCATTGGCTGTACACAGCTGGGTTAATGGCTAAAGAAAAGTTGGCATCAGTTCAGAGTAAAATGAAACATTTGTATGATACTAAAGCAGAGCTCTGTATGTTTAATCCAGGAGATCAGGTTTTAGCCCTGCTCCTCATTGTCACCTCACCTTTCCAGGCTAAAATTTCCGGTCCACACAGTGTTAAAAAAGGTCTCCGAGCTAAATTACATAATTTCAACACCAATAAAACAGAGGTTTTATAGGGTAAATGCAAAGAAGCGTCAATATTTGGAAGCCGAGGTTGATTACATGTTGTCACACGGTATTGCAGAGCCTTGCAGGATCTAGCTGGTCTTCACCTTGTATATTGGTCCCTAAATCAGACGGCACTTTTCGTTTTTGTTCAGATTTCTGTAAAGTGAACACTGTCACTAAACCCGACAATTTCAGTTCAGTCACCTGAGGGAGTCAAAGCTCGGGTGGTTGGGTCCAAGCTGTGGAGCAGTATCCGATTCCAACCACTAAGAAAGAACTTATGCATTTTCTTGGTCTAATAGGTTATTATTGCAGTTTTTGTAGGAACTTTGCAACCATTGTGACACCTCTCACTAACCTCCTTAAGTCCAAGGTTCAGTTTGACTGGACACCAGCTTGCCAGAAAGCTTTTGAGCAGGCTAAATCACTCTTGTGCATGGCTCCTGTTTTGCAGCTCCACGCTTTGACAGGCCATCTAAAATCTACACGGATGCCAGTCATGCGGGGGCTATACTCATGCAGGAGGACAATCTAGGGATGGATAAGCCTGTTAGCTTTTATTCCAAGAAGTTTAACTCTTACCAGCTAAACTACTCAGTCATTGAAAAAAGAACCATTGGCTTTGATTCTAGCTTTACAACACTTTGAGGTTTATGTAGGTGGTAGTACTCTTGTTGTCATTTATACAGATCATAGCCCTTTGACTTTTCCTAACTTTCTGCAGTGTCCAAACCAGAGGTTGATAAGATGGTCATTATTCCTGCAGTCCCATGCCTTGGACAAGCGTCATGTTAAAGGGATGGAGAACATGGTGGCCGATGCATTGTTACGGGCTCCTCATGACTGAGGTCCTAGTTCCGCTCATCTCCAGTGGTCTTCCTCTTGCCTCAATCTTTCACCCCTTAAAGTGCTTCATTGGATCCAGTTGCTGGGGTGGAGGCCTGTAACAGGGTGATGGCTGCCTTGGAGTAAAGGTTTAGTATGGGATTGTGTATGTAAATAGGACTTTGGTCATCCCTTTGAGACCCCGTCTTTATGCATAACAGTTCCCTGTATATAGTCAGTCAGTCATTTTCTATACCTGCTTATTCCTCATTAGGGTCGCAGGGGTCTGCTGGAGCCTATCCCAGCACGTTACAGCGAGAGGCAGGGATACACCCCAGATGGTCGCCAGCCTATCATGGGGCACACACACCACTCACTCAAACATTAACTCCTACGGGCAATTTAGAGTCACCTATTAACCTGAGCATGTTTTTGACCAATAAAGTATCAAATACATACAAATACAAACACCTTACTATAATATAAGATACAGTATACCATAATACTATATACAGGGGGGCGACATGGTGGAGCAGAAGTTAGCGCTGTTGCCTCACAGCAAGAAGGTCGCAGGTTCAAGACCTCCTTGGTCCTGGGTCTGGGACCTTTCTGTGTGGAGTTTGCATGTTCTCCCCGTGTCTGCGTGGGATTTCACCGGGTACTCCGGCTTCCTCCCACAGTCCAAAAACATGCTCAGGTTAATTGGCGACTCTAAATTGCCCGTAGGAGTGAATGGTGTGTGTGCCCCACAATTGGCTGGTGACCATCTGGGGTGTACAGTGGTATGAAAAAGTATCTGAACCTTTTGGAATTTCTTACATTTCTGCATAAAATCACCATCAAATGTGATCTGATCTTTGTCAAAATCACATAAATGAAAAAACAGTGTCTGCTTTAAATAAAACCACCCAAACGTTTATAGGTTTTCATATTTTAATGAGAATAGCATGCAAACAATAACAGTAGGGGAATAAGTAACTGAACCATCACATTTAATATTTTGTGGCCCCCCCTTTGGCAGCAATAACTTTAACCAGACGCTTCCTGTAGCTGCAGATCAGTCTGGCACATCGATCAGGGCTAATCTTGGCCCATTCTTCTTTACAAAACTGCTGTAGTTCAGTCAGATTCCTGGGATGTGAATCGCTGTCTTGAGGTCATGCCACAGCATCTCAATGGGGTTCAAGTCTGGACTTTGACTTGGCCACTCTAGAATGTGTATTTTGTTCTTCTGAAACCATTCTGAAGTCGATTTACTTTTGTGTTTTGGGTCATTGTCTTGTTGCAGCATCCATCCTCTTTTTAACTTCAACTGTCTGACAGACGGCCTCAGGTTTTCCTGCAAAACATCCTGATAAACTTTTGAATTCATTTTTCCATTGATGATTGCAAGTTGTCCAGGCCCTGAGGCAGCAAAACAGCCCCAAACCATGATGCACCCTCCACCATGCTTCACGGTGGGGATGAGGTGTTGATGTTGGTGAGCCGTTCCATTTTTCCTCCACACATGACGTTGTGTATTCCTCCCAAACAATTCAACTTTGGTTTCATCAGTCCACAAAATATTTTGCCAAAACTTCAGTGGAGTGTCCAAGTGCCTTTTTGCGAACATTAAACGAGCATCAATGTTTTTCTTAGAAAGCAGTGGCTTCCTCCGTGGAGTCCTCCCATGAATACCATTCTTGGCCAGTGTTTTACATATAGTTGATGTGTGCACAGAGATATTGGACTGTGCCAGTGATTCCTTCAAGTCTTTAGCAGACACTCTCGGGTTCTTTTTTACCTCCCTGAGTAGTCTGCGCTGAACTCTTGGCGTCATCTTTGGTGGACGGCCACTCCTTGGGAGAGAAGCAACAGTTCCAAACTCTCTCCATTTGTAGACAACTTCTCTGACTGTCGATGGATGAACATCCAGACTTTTAGAGATGGTTTTGTATCCTTTCCCTGCTTTATACAGATCAACAATTCTTGATCGCAGGTCTTCAGACAGCTCTTTTGAGCGAACCATGGTGCACATCAGACAATGCTTCTCATCAAGACAATTCTTACCAGGTGTGTTTTTTTTATAGTGGGCAGGGCAGCTTTAAGCAACTCATCAGTGATTGGGCACACACCTGACTTCAATTGTTTGGTAAAAATTGGTTTCAATTGCCCTTTAAGTCTCCTTAGGCAGAGGGTTCAGTTACTTATTCCTCCCCCTTCTGTTATTGTTTGCATGCTATTCTCCTTAAAATATGAAAACCTATAAATGATTGGGTGGTTTTAGTTAAAGTAGACACTGTTTTTTCATCTGTGTGATTTTGACAAAGATCAGATCACATTTGATGGTGATTTTATGTAGAAATGTTAGGATTTCCAAAAGGTTCAGATACTTTTTCATACCACTGTATCCCTGCCTCTCGCCGTAATGCCCTGGGATTGGCTCCAGCAGACCCCTGCGACCCTAATGAGGAATAAGCGGGTATATGAGATGAGATGAATACTGTGTCTCCCCTGTTTTTTGTTATGTGCTGGCACCCCTAGGCCAGTGCATGGCACCATCGTTTTGTATATCCATGTTGTCATTTGCATTTGCAGCCTCTCTAGGTAATAGAGCCTATTATTAACAAAGATTAATGGAAGAAATACTACACCATTTCTTAAGTATTGCTTCCCTGCTTCATTCACTATAGTGGTGTCTGTCCTCAACACTGATTCATAGCTTATACTGTGCCCAGCAGCTTGGTGTAACTGTACCAAGTTATTAGAGGGTGTAGCTTAGTGCACCACGACTACAATTCCAATGTGTTTTGGTTTGTCTGCCAGATGCTAAGAAAACTGTATCTTGAGTAATGAGTAGCTTTGTGTTCAGGGTTTGATTATCTTAATTTTATCTTAAAATTTCACCATAGGTATTAAAGGGATTAAAGCAAAAAAAAAATGTTCTTTTGAAGGTACATGGGGGTATTAATTTGTGGCTTGGACACATTCACATGGTCAAAATGCATACACCACCACCATCAAAATACATCACCTAAACTTTTTTTGTCATGGTGCGTTTCCCTTGCCATGGACACATGACACTTTGCTCCGTTTGGACCAAGTGAAAACAAAGACATGTTTTGCGAACAGTAGATCTTAAAATTAGTAGTTGTGCTGACTATTTTAGATGTGTTGGTGGTGAATGAAGTCACTAACCAGCTAAAAAAAATGTGCATAGTCCCACTAACTAAAACTGATATCGAGCTGAGTGGGAGTTCATTTTTTCCCACAGTCAAGGGCTGCAAAATCCAGCAGGGTGCCGGAATACTTTAATCCCTGTGTCACCCGTGCAAAGGAGTTGTAACAGCAGGTATAGACTCTCAGCTTCAACTTTTTCTCCATGTTCCTGATGTATTCCACAGATCACCTCATGTTTTGGGGACTCTCTAATGTCTGCCTTGATGTTTAGTACCGTGTAATACAACCATCTTAGTATCTCAGTGCTACCACTTGCACAACTAGCAATATGTTCAACTTCCCTGGTATCTTGGATATCCTTTATGTCATTCATTGTTTAACATGTAACATATTATATTTCACCCCTGGCAAATCCAGCTTGAAGCACATCTACCACATTATGTAGACAAATGGTATGTGGATCTGATTCCTGATGAGGAGCTTTGCTTCTCAAGTCATTGACTCCATCAAGCTTGTGTCTGAATGCTGTGTCTTGGTGAATTCACACAGGTCTAGGATGTCATGACATTTTTTTTGTCCTGAATCCTATCCACCTGGCAGATTGATTTAGGCATGGACCTCCTAGGTGAGCAAGGTGGGCAGAGAGTGACTGGTTCCTCCTCTATATCATGCATGGTTCCAGTGTATCAGCACACTCCTCATTTTGTAATTAATATGTTCACTAGCTACGAGAGGTCGGTCCGGTCCAGGGAGACTATGGACCATTTAGCTACACTCTGGGTCTAACCGCAAGGTCTAGCAAAACATTGCACTTAATACATGTACCAGTATCACTAATGTAGGCAGAGAAGTAATTAAACATTTGACACCCTCAGCAAAGAAAAGCAGAAGAGGGAACGGAAAGGAGAGAAACCATCGTAAGCTAGATCAGCCACAGTAAATAACTAGGAACTGGGATATTCTATTCAGCAAAGAAAACGCTAAAAGAAGGAGACCACAGAGAGTGGTTGAGTGACTATATATCTATATATATATATATCTATATATATATATATATATATATATATATATATATATATATATATATATATATATATATATATATATGACTATATATAGTTATTTTTAAGTATTTATTCATTTATTATAGAGAAGACAAGCTGTTTACTTCAAATTTCACATCTTTTACCATTGTGAAGTAGGATGCTAGACTGTAACTCCAAAATAATGACGAACTAGCAGACTTGCAGTTCTCAGACTGATCTTTTGGTCTCGCAATGTCTCAGACTGGTAGAGTGGTTTTGGAAGGATTTGGCAGGCATGTTTTTTTTTTCCTTTGATATCATTATTGGAGGTGGAATTGTGGTTTATTTTGCAGCACCAATGTCTATGGTGAGGAATGGAGAGATAAGTTTGGTTCATCTTACCCAGTTTCACTCATGGAAGGGGGAGGTTCCGCAATAAACTTAAAACCGTATGACTGGAATCACTCGCCTCTGGTAAGAAAAAGTCCATGAAAGTACACAAGAATTTTGTAACATTCCTTCATACTATTCGTCCACTACAATCCAGGTCTCTAGAATGTGTAACATAAAGATTTTACTCAAAACAATTTACTCAAATCATTTAGTATATTTTTATAACCGAAACATACTAGAATCGGTTGGAGGCAGGCTTACGTGTTCACACATAAAGACAGCTGCACAACAAGAACTCACGACAGAACAGACGTTTTTCTTTTTTCTTTCAAAGTCATGCAGCAGACTCTAGTGTTTATTTTCTTTTTGTTTGTTTGTTTGTTTGTTTGTTTTTTTTTGGGGGGGGGGTCACTGTGGTCACGCTATCCATGCTTCAAAACTCAAGTGACCATTTACTTATTTATTATGGTAATGCGACTTTATGGTGCATTCAAATGCGCCTCCTTGAAAAAGGTGATTTAAGTTGAAGAACTATTTTCATTACTGAAATACTTTACTCTGTAATTACTTTATTGGTATTTTTACAACATAGATTTTAATGATCAAAAAATAATAAATAAATTGAAATAAAACCAATCACCTATCCAGATTCAAAAATAATTTATAAAATCATTAAAAAATCCAAATATTTTCTGAAAGCTCCACTCTGCATTCTTGTTCTGCATGTCACTGGCTACCTCATAATTTTATGTCTATTACCTAGAGCAATTTAAAATAATCCCATGCTTAAATCATAGATAATAGACATTGTATTGCTAATGAGGCAGATTTTTTTTAATAATAATAAAGTCAGTTGACTGTACCATTTTAAAATAATGCTATGCTGAAATCTCAACCACATCATACTGTATGGCTAATGAAGTAGATTTAAAAAAAAATCTGAACAGAAAACAACAGAAAGTTGTTTTCTGATCACGTAAACATGCCCCCAGGAAAATATCATGTAAGACTCATTAATATATAAACTTATATACAGTAATATTCTTGACTTACATTTTATTTAATAGTTAAAAAAATAACTTCTTGGTTGAATATTTTTACTATGTGCTATGGTGACCATTAATAAACTGTTATGCTTTAATTTACATTCCAAAAGTATATTGTGATATACTGTCTACCATTCATTATTCAAATTATACCATAATACAAATTTTAGGTCATATTGCCCACCCTGCCGCCTTGCTCCTCGCCAGTTCATCTTCCTCTTTACCTCTTTATTGCATATTTCAGTTTTCTTTATTGCTATTACTGGTGTATTTGAGATAGTACTACTTCAGCAGCACTCAGTGGTCAATCCTCTAATAGTGTAGAAATAGCATAGCAGTCACTGTCTGTGTATTGTTTTGCCTGTAGTTGACATAATACAATCTAATATTTATCCTAAGCAGCTACAACTCATGTGAAATAGGGACATATGGTGTAACTAGTGTTTGTTTGTTTGTTTGGCTCTCAGTCTTAGTCTCGGTCTTGAGCTCAACTGGTCTTGATCTTGATGTGGTCTGTCATGGTTTAAGCGGTCTTGACTACATGTCTACTAGCTAGGTATATCTGGACTAAACAACTTGAGTGTGGACAATAACTATGCATAGAGGTATATTTTATTTATAAAAATAACGTAAAGTCCTTAACAAATAGTAATTGATGTCCACTTTCAGAAAGAGGAAATGATACTTACCACCAAGTGAAAATATGTTCAATCAGGCACGGAAAGTGAAACTAAAACTGATTGCAAAAGCATTGTGCAGAGTTCTGGCTTCAGAAAGGTGGAGGCTACTGACAAATTCTGGAAGACCCTCATCATAAATTAGCATAACATTCTTTTACTAGTTAGAATCTTGAATATTATAATTGCAAAAAAAGATGCTTGTTATGTGGATGTCAAAAACACCTATAAAATAGTCATATTTTTAGTTAGCAATAGCAATATTTGTGTTTGCCACCTGGATATATAAAGGCATATTAAAAGCAACAAGGCACAATTAAAACCGGCTGATCAGTTTAACTGGTGTGTGTGTGTGTGTGTGTGTGTGTGTGTGTGTGTGTGTGTGTGTGTGTGTGTGTGTGTGTGTGTGTGTGTGTGTGTGTGTGTGTGTGTGTGCGTGGTGTGTGTGCGTGTGTGTGTGTGCCACAGCCTCTAGTCGAGGTCAGAGTTGTACTTGGAGAGCTATGTTGAGCTGACAGGACACACGTGTCCGATCCTCCACCAGCACTCATTAACACTGTGTGGCCCTTTGGACAGGAGTGTTTAGCATCCTGTAATGAGTTTCCCTCCAGAGCAGCAGGCCTGAATGTCACTCACACTCAACTGCAGTGTGAGCTCTGAGGTTTGTGTGTGTGTACCATATTATGTTTGTGTCTGGCTGCTGATGACTGAAGAGAAAGTAAACAGATACTCGGTCATGTCTCAGTCTTTCAGGAGCCAGAAACACTATCAATGTTCATGAGCAACAGCCACAAAACAGCAAACACAGTCTACAACTAAACAGCTATCTGTTTGAGCTCAGTTATTAGCATTATTAGCATGTCCATAGTAAGCATGCGGCTTCACCTCCATCACCTCAGGCAGGTACAGCAGCTACATGCCAACCAGGATGTAGACAGCTAATTAAAAGCAACAACAAACGGTCAAGCAAAAAATGACGATGCCATTTGCTGCAGTAGAACCACACGCTGCAACCAGCTGCATCACAGGATTAAACATGGCCGAAAGAGAAAAGGAGGAGCTGGTGAAAAAGACCATTCAGATTTAAGCTGCAGCATTGGTAGGTTCAAACATTTACTGCATAATAGAGCTGCAACTAATCGATTAGTTGCCAAATTTAATTTTAATCATCAAATACTTAAAAAATGATTAATTTGTTTTTAAGAAGAAAATGTACAAATTCTCTGGTTCCAGCTTCTCTTCTCTAATTATTTCCTGGTTTCTTTAGTCTCTATAATAGTAAACTGATGATCTTTAGGTTGTGGACCTAAAAGACATTTTAGGTTGAAAAATCTGTGTATCATTCGTTCTTTATATTGGTAATCAAAAATCCAAAAAATGAAAAGGTGACTTTTTATTGTGTGATTTGTTTATTATACTAATACAAAAAAATTACAATTACATTTCATATTAAAATTTTTTATTTTAATTTTAGAATCAGATTGAAAATATGAAAAGAAAAATGGGGCACACAATTGAATTTGATTTTAATATTTAACTGGTTGGGCATACTTGACATACTGGAAATGTAGTAGGTGAAGGTGGTACATCATATTCACAATGTCCTAACTCCTAGAGGTGAGGAGGATTTTTCAGAAAACAACATCTGTTATAGTATCAGGACCCATTTAATCACAGGCAGGTTCAGCACCTGTCACAACACCATTCTTCTTTTTCATCTGGAATCTTTCTGGAGTCGACCCAAGGCAAGGTGAATATTCTTTACAGCTGTAATCTAACAAGTTTCAATGTGTATTTCCATTTTAAAATGACAATACAGAGTTAGCTATTAACATGTATGGCATAACTGTATGAAATGAAGTAGGCTAGATAACTTGGACTTGGACAGTGAATTATTCAAAAGATGTAATATGAAGAAATTAAACAGTTTGTAATTCCTGTGTCTTAGAAATAACAATAATTTAACATAGAGTGAGTGAGAAATATGTTAAGGTATTATAATTATTATTATCATTAATTAATCTTGATAAAAAACATAAACAATTTGTAGTTTCAGATGTATTTGTTCAATGTTTTGCCTCTAAATTGAATGAGGCTGTCTTACCATGGGGAGGGGTATGAGTCCTGTCATATTTGCAGTGGCTCCCACTGTGGTTGAATTTAGCAGAATTCAGTCAGATTGCAGCTATGTGCAGCTAGCTTATATAGTATAAAGTTTTCAACAAAAGCTGAATCCTATTGTTTAAAAAAAATGATCCACTGTCCACATTTTTTCATTTAGTAAAAATCTACTTTGAATTTCAGAGTTGATTAGAATCACATCTTGTCAGTAAATATTTTTGTTTAGACTTTTAAATGTTTGTCGGCTCTGTGTACTTGTTCCTCTCTCTTCATGGCTCCTCTTACTGCTGCATAAGTAGCCATGTACTTCCACTCCAGGGGCCACTGAAACCAAATCCAATAACAATCAACTGTGGTTTAACCAGCTGTGACCAGGAGTAGCTAAGATGAGAAAAACAACCCAAATTCAAACACAAAGTTTAATGTTTTAAAATCTTCTATACTGTTATTTGAAGCATGGAGTGGCTTCTTCATGATTTATATAGTATATTTTGCAAAAAAAAAACATTATCTTCTTAGTTTTTCTAACTTGTGCCAAGCCAACTTGTTGCTGGTTTTCTGGGGCATAAATGTTTCCCTCCCACCCAAAGTAACTAATTTTCATTAGTTACACAGTAGGCTAATTATTAAAAACTAAAATACACTGGGCCTGGGATCATTCTGATTTTGCTGTAGTTTTATCTACCGTGAGCCAGTCAGAGGTGTCATTCTCACATATCTGCAGATTTGCGGAGATGTGGTTAAAGCAGAGACACCACCACTGACTATTTTTGTAGTCTGACATCAGACTGACACCTACCTGACTAACCACACAAAAAAGAAAATAGGCCTACTACCTATGCTATGTAGCCTAAACATAACATTTAAAAGTTCTCCTGCGTTGCTTATAGCCTACTGTACTGGCCGCTGTTTGGTCATTTTTTTTCTGATTTTTTTCTGAATATCTTCATAATCCTTATGAGTATTTCCTCATGAGTTTCTGTTCTACATCATCATTTGCTGGTTATGTGTGAGTGTGTGCGTTTGGGTGGGTGTATGCGTCTGTCCATAGGTGTCTATGTGTGGAAAAGAGGTGGGGATAATATAGTTATGTGAAGCACTTTGTGCGATGTTTTAAATGTATGAAAATTGCTATATAAATAAAGATTGATTGATTAAATAAAATGTTTCTTAAAATCATCTCCCTCTGTTTTTTTATCAAACCGCACCCTGATGATGATGTTAGCTCCATTTAGGCCTATTGCTGAAAATCACCAAGCCTGTGTCTGTGACTCATTCTCTAAAAGTGTTTAACTTTGTTTCATTATAATTGAAACTTTGTTCATGTTATTATTGTCATTTGTGTTCTGGTAATTTGCACTTAAGACGTAGACTTGAGTCTTTATATGGAAATAAAACAAAGCCATTTTTCCCTTCTTTGTGAAGGGGGGGTGGGGTGTGCTAACCTGGTTAGGACAGAGGAGGCGTGCACAGGAAAAAATGTTTGAGAACCACCACAATAGACAATAACTAATAAGACACCTATAGCAGTTAGGCATTTGTGAATGTGATAGTATGGCAAACAGAGTAGGAAAAAGTAATTTTGTTGTATTTTTGGTGAACAATTTTCATCAATTAATTCATACTGAAACATGTAACATGCAGATGGTCCCTAACACAGAGTGACACAGACAGAGTGACAGAATGACACGATTAAATATTAAAAATCAAATTCACGTGCCATTTCATATTTTCGATCTGAGCAAAAAATTGAAATATAAAAAAGCATTTTTTTTTCATTTTTGCGTTATTTTGAATAATAAACACATACTCAAATAACCAGTCTGTCACGCGGTGAGGTCAAGTTTGGGTTTTTTTCCTCGTTAAGAGTGATTTTGATTTTGATAACTTTTGTAGTGCAGATTAGGTATCAGAGAATTCAGTTAATGTTTTTCAGCCTTTTATTTTTCCTCATTAAGATTGATTTTGATTACTTTTATAGAGCAGATTTGAAATGAGGAGAATTCAGTTAATGTTTTTCAGCCTTTTTGATTTTCCTCTTTGAGAGCGGTTTTGATTTCAACAACTTTTATAGAACAGATTAGCGTTTTACCTCTTTTGGAGTGATTTTCATTTTCCCTAGCTTAGGCCTGTATTTCATAGATCTTGCTACCTCAGTGAAGAAACTCACCTACACCTCTGTGCCTGAGTCCGTGTTTAAGTCACAGTCACCTTTTTAGTTTTGGATTTTTGATTGCCAATTGAAATAGAACGAAAGTTACACATATTTTAAATCTTCTGCTTTGGGAAACTGATCAAAATTTTACACTATTTAATGAACCAAACTCTTAATCACTTATTTGCTTTAATAATTGATTAATCATCTATTAACTAGTCTTTACTTACTATTGCAATATATATATATATATATATATAATGATGTTGTCAGCAACTTGTTCTGCATCAGTTATGCATACATTTGCAAAATGGCTGCATTCGTCTAATGATAGATGAACCATCACAATATTTCAGAATATTTGATAATCAGCATATACAGTATATACAGTATATATATATATATATATATATATATATATATATATGTGTGTGTGTGTGTGTGTGTGTGTGTGTGTGTGTGTGTGTGTGTGTGTGTGTGAAAAACAATGTCTAAGTAATATTTCATGCAAATAGTTAACAAGGAGCGACCCTCCTCTTCCTCATCAACATTGTTCATGCTGTTAAATTCCACTGGAAAGATACCTGTCACCTCTCAGCAAGCTCCGCCCCCAAGGACACCACAAATAAACCCTGGGCTGCCTCCCTGCTTCAGACATGATTGTAACGTCACCTATTCCTCTATGAATGACAGGAAGAGACAGAACAAAGCGACCACAGAGTCTAACAGCGATGTGTTCAGGGACAAGTCGTCATCAAGCTCTCTGGACAGACCAAATGCCAGAATAAATGCCACAGACACAGAGTTTCTCTGGCTTTGGCCTTTGAGGCCAGACGGAGTCTGTTATTCAGTTAAGAGCCATAGAACCCAGTGGCTTTAAATAGAACCACAAACTGGATCTGTGTATCACACAAAGAGCAGCAGTGACATTTTTATTGTAGGATCTTAAGCCGATGAGGTCGTACAACGCAGAAGCCTGATCCTGACATTTTAACAATGCTGGTGGAAACAATATGGTGACAGATGTCAGCTGTTGTCTGTGTGTATGTCCATTTGAAATAAATAACAGTCTATGTAGAATAAGTTAAATAATAATATCCATGAAGCCCAGTACTCCAGCTGCACTTTCTTCCTCACCTCCATCCTAATGGTTGGCTTCTGGAACAGGATATTGTAATGAATACACTTAAACAACACTTACAATTATTGTGATATGGCAAGGATTACTTCAATCTTCATTTTTTCTAAAAAGGTATGATATAAAATCTATTTTTACAGTTAAGTGTGAAAAGAGGACTTTTATTTGGCTTCAGCATTTTTTTTTTACATTAAATTCAATTTTGAAGTATTTTTTTTCTAATATGTTAAAAAAATATATGTAAAAGTCCTATAATATATATAAATAAATAATTATTATTACCATGTCTAAGTAATATTTCATGCAATAGAGGGTCGATACGGATGAATATTAAGAACACAACAGATTAAGAACATCTATCAGAACTTCTTTATGGAATCTGTCAATTGATACTTGTGCATGTGTCAGAGTGTTTTCATACAGCTGAACACAGTCACACCTCTCCAATTAAAGATAAAGTGGGATTCATCCTTCAGGTGTCAGAACAGGGTGGAAGGTTCAAGATGTTTGGTGCATCTGGAGCTGACTTTTTCTTCTTCTTCATTTTTTCTGTCAATAAAAATAATAAATAAATAAGAACCTTAAGAGAACATTGCTGAATGTGGCCACAACCTCTCTGAAACAAAGGGAAGTCATTCAGATGAGCGGTGCATTCAAAACACAAACAAGAGCATTGCAAACGTTCCATCGGACTGATCGATGGCCTGTCAAACAGCAGTCAGAGCTGCGTGTGTTCGTCCTTCCTGATGGACCTGTACATGAGAGACGCTGTAAAGACGAGTCCGACTATAAGTCCTGATTGATTCTATCCCCTGCCAGTCGCAGGAGGAGACAAACACATTCTCCCCCGGTCCAGTGAGATGGATTGTGCAGCAAGGACGCCATTGTTACTGAAAAGCACATTTTCCCTGACAAGGCAGAGCAATTTCTCCTCCCCTTCTCCTCCTTTCTCACAATGACAAATACGCTTACCCTGATAGATGGTAGAGTTTCCAATCACACAATCTCTTTCGTCTTTGTTTCTCCTCAGCTCATAACAAACACATACCTCGTAATGTTTATCAAAGGCAACACAGGTGTAATTTACAGAAAGAAGCCCTATATTACATAATTTTATAAAATGCAGTGTGTGTGGGTGTGAAACGACGATCTTCACAATATTAGAAAATAATTTTCTTATATTTAAAAAAAGTATGAAATCTTTAGAGACTGTTTTCATTCACAATTTTCCGGATAAACTTCAAATCTTTCTTGACACATTTTGTGAATTGAGTCAGCAACTACATTAAAATCTGTTCAGAGCCTTTACGTCAGTTGTATTCCTGAACTCAACTCAACTTTATTTATAAAGCACTTTAAAACAACCACTGCTGAAACAAAGTGCTGTACATACATGACTTGAGGCTGGTCAGCTGACCCGAGGCACCAAGCTGGGGCGTAGGGGTGAAGACGGTCAGAGAGGTGGGGCGGGGCAAGACTATTTAAAGAGTTAAAAACAAATAAAGAACCTTAAAATTTACTCTAAAATGCACGGGCAGCCAGTGGAGGGAGGCCAGAATGGATGTAATGTGTTCAGTCATATGTGTTTTAGTTAGTGAGTTAGTTAATCACCTATTATTTACATAATTGACAACTAATCAGTTAATCGACTAATAATTATCGACTATATGTTATCAGATACACCAGTGTGGTGATAAAACTTCATATGCTAAGGAAAATACACACCAATATTCAGTGTTACAGGTTTACTGCCCATCACTACAGCACAGTATGTGTCTATATTTCCAAAACTTTGTTTTGTTCTGTTTTTCTAATTTAACAAAACAATGTTAGAATTCTCTGAGTATAGCACATCAATTAAACTTCTAGACAGACAAACCACAGCAGCTGTGAGGTTTTCATCCTGACTGAGCTGCTGCTGCAGTTAGAATAAAAAGCTGCAGCCCAGCAGAGCCCGGCCGTCACTGTGCAGGACGCTCGCTGTGTTTTTCTGCTGCCAGTCAGCTCCTGTCCATAACAGCTGGCTGCGAAGACGAGGAGAATTAATCAGTGCTGTCAGATCACGATGCAGATCATCTGATCAGCACAGGAAGACTCGCACTGACACACAATTTATGCACTGTAAAAATTTCCAAGTTGACTCAACTTAAAAAAATTTGTAACCTCGCTGCCTTAAAATATTGATTAACTATAGCAAATTATTTCAGGTAATTTCAACTCACAACTAAGTTTCTCCAACTCAAAAGACCAAGTTCACGTGACTTATTGCTTTGTTGTGGAAACTTAATTTTTTAGGTCAAATAACCAAATATTTTTGTTGTATCAACAATGTAAGTCAAGTAATCTCAACTCACTTTTGATTTAGTCTAACTAAGTATTTCAAGTAAATTCAACTCACAACTAAATTGAAATTACTTGAAATAATTTGTTAACCAGATTTGAAAATGAGTTGAGATTACTTGACTTACATTGTTGATACAACAAAAATATTTGGTTATTTGACCTAAAAAATTAAGTTTCCACAACAAAGCAATAAGTCACGTGAACTTGGTCTTTTAAGTTGGAGAAACTTAGTTGTGAGTTGAAATTACCTGAAATAATTTGCTATAGTTAATCAATATTTTAAGGCAGCGAGGTTACAAATTTTTTTAAGTTGAGTCAACATGGAATTTTTTACAGCATGTATCAGCTTTTTAAATGCAGTAGTCGGGGTTCAAATCTGACACAAATCAAAACAATGAGAAATGCCATGTTAAATCAACTATTTTGTTTCAAAACAATAGGCTAACAAACAGAACTTTGGATTAAAGCAAAAAAAATGTCTGGAACAATTTATTTTGAAAACATTAAAACTTTAATGTTTTTTCCTTTAAAACATCTTTTTAAAACAGCATAAGAACAATATGACAGACTGTTTCTTATGTGTCAGTGTGTGGGGTGATATTCGTGATGAGTGTGTGTGTGTGTGTGTGTGTGTGTGTGTGTGTACGCAGAGTGGCACCATCACAAGCAGCGAGAACAACTGGCTGCCATTTCAAACACCTTAACACATTTGTTTAGATTATTAGCAAAAAAACCCTCTAAAAAAAGAAATGCAATGACAGTCTGGGTGTTTCTTAACATAGGTCAGTGTTTTGGATGAACTTTGTGTGTCACAAAAGGGAACAAATAACTTGTTTCTACCAATATGTAAACAGGACACTTAAAAGTTCACATCCCTTGTAACTCCTTGCAAATGTGCAGGAAACAGGTCTGGCTTAACTAATGCAGGAATAGATATAACATTACTATTTTGTTGTGCAAAACATCATATGTGTCTTTCTATGTGTAAACAGGACTCTTAAAACAGTTCACAAATGGGAATTGCTTGAAAGTATACCAGAAACGGGTATGTACTGTCTTAACTAGTGCCAGAACAGAAATGGCATGGAAGCTCCTTTGTGGTGAAGAACATCTACACTGTGCACTGAAGCAATTTGTTGCGCAGTCCATGAATCCGAGCAGAGCAGGTGCTCCCCCCAATGTCCATGATTACCTTCTGAACAACCTCAAAGGTGTACTTCAGTTCCTTCGGATAATCAATGTTGAGGCAGTAAAGTAGTCCAATCAGCACCGCAAAGCCGTTTGGTACATCTCGCAACTCACGCAAAATGATGCGCTCCTCCAGGATTACGGCAACATCCATGATGTTCTTTGATTGGGCTGTCATCTCTATGGTGATCAGTAGGCCAACATTCACTCCTTTTGCCAGTACCTCAACGGCATCAGTGGTCTGAAGTATAGAAGAACAAACAATGTGTATACTCCTAGCATTCAAAAAGATCCTACTTGCTGATGGTGTAGTTCTGCAGTTCCTTCCCTCTGAATGTGTTTTGTTGTGGTTCTTTCTTCTGACATTTGGGCATCAGCCCTTGGGCTGCAGGAGCAGGTTAAGGATAGCCCTCAACTAATAACCAAAACACAACCAGAGGGAGGGAACTCTTCAGATCTTCACACTACTACACATTCTAGCAGGGCCTTTTAAAGGTAAATTCTATCAATTTTAACATCAAGTATGTCACACATTACATCAATACTGGGTGAGTTTCAAACACACCTTTGAGAACTTAATGAAGTTCGAGGGATCCTCTCTCAAGATGAATGGAAGACCAAGAAGTGCTGTGGCTCTCTTGTTCTGGTTAGACTTCTGCAACACCATCAAAACAGGCATTTGGGCTTTAGGGCCATAGATAGATAAATATCTAACAGATTAACATTTTTTCTACTTTTTTTTGCATAAATCTCTTAACCCCTTCAGACCCACATTTTTTCCAATGTGGGTCTGAAACAATTCCATCTAATTCTGGCTCCTCCCCAACATAAAAACAAAGTTGAAAAAAATAATTTTTGCTGACTCGTGTTTTTAATAGTCTCTCTGTCCTGTCTGTGTCTGTTTGTTGGTGTCTATGCCTGTGGGTGTCCTGTCTGTCTGTCTGTCTGTCTGTGCCTGTTTGTCTATGAGTGTGTGTGTGTGTGTCCTATCTGTCTGTGTCTGGCATTTTAAGAGTTAAAATCCTCTTTTAAAATTATTAACTATTTGTTAGTTTTGGACAGGGCAGAGATTTATGCAAAAAAGCAGTATGTAAAATTTGTATCACAGTGCTGCTGCCCTGTTAAAAAAATTTAAAAATTGTCATGAAAAAGGCATGATCACAAAAAGGTGTGACATCATCACCAACACAGACAGGATGGTGACCAAATAAAGATGAAATGTTGGTCCAAATCAGACAAAAATGTCCAAACAAGGCCAAAAGGTTAAACCCTATAGTTGGACCCCACAATTGTACACTTTCATCATAGCCCTTAGGAGAGCAAATGTATGGACTCTAGTGTATTTCCAGCAGCCAGTTTGAAAAGAAAAGTGTGAGCATTTCAGATACAAAATATGCTCACATGTGTCTATGAATTGATTTGACCTAACCCTTATCCTAAGACACTTCCGTAACAAAGAGGACCTTAACATCATGAGTTGAGGTCATCATCATCTGTTTATATTCCATTTTCCAAGCACTGCTAGGATAGACTAGATTATTGCTAGTCCAACCCAGTGATGCCTGAAAAACAGACTCTAAACTGACTCTCAGAAATCAGTACATTTTTCTAAACAGATTATCATACCAAACATGGCTGTTGTGTTTACTATTTACTTACTTCAGAATTCAGAGATTCAAGAAGACTTTGGAGCTCCGTATCATGTCTCAGGTTTGTTTTGCGTTGCTTCCATGCTTCATACAAGTTGATCAAACTTGGCAAATGCTGGTCAAGTCCACTCAGGAAGGACTTCAGAAGGTCAGCAGACACAAGACGTGTAAATTCAGCACCAATCTTTGAGGAGTGGATACAAAAAAAAAAAACAAAACATTAATACATGCAGAAGAAGAGTTTACTCATCCCTGGCTCAATACAGGATACATTAAATGGAAGGATAGCACAGATGGATGAAACAAACACATTTTTATTAACTAAGGGGATTATTTTGGTTATTCAGTCGTATTTGGAATTCTATGAACCTGGCTCTGGTTCATGTCTCAGTATTGCCCACTACTAAGATATAAAAATGACACAATATTTCAATAGCACGATTAGCAATTTATATGGCAAAAGTGAAATTTTAGACATGCTACACATACGTGTAGATGTCAAAAATACAAAACTTCCTTTTTATGTATGTGTTTTGTCAAGACTGAGAAAAATACACTATGTGTCAAAATTAATTTAATTGTAATGAAGGGTGAACATGTGGATGATGTTGGAACTTACCTGTCTTTCTGAAAACAATGCTGGCCATCTGCTTTCAATCTCAGTCACAAGTGGCTCCTTCTCAACTATTTCCTGTCTGCGAAGCGCAAAGGTCCGGCCCATCAGTGAATCAATCAGATTACAGTCCGGCTTCTTCTTCTTGACTTCATCTAGCAGAGATTCTCTCTCCTCTTCAAGGCTGTTGGGAGTTATACCTTGAGGGAAGTCTGGGAGAAAGTTGGTCTCAGACCGCCTTGCTTTCTTCATCTTTCTGGTTTTCTGCCCTGCTGACATCTTGTGGTTCACTGTAAGCTCACGACATCCGGCGATACGATACTTCTGACGCAGGTTCCCCATCTTGAAACCGAGACTAAATTTCCAGCTGTAGAATCCCTCTTTAGAACCTGGCTCTTTTAAGCATGGGTGCTTTTCAACCAGGGTTTTGGCAACTTCTTCTATTTGTCTCCGAGTTGGATAAGCATTGAAGTCAAACATGGCTCGCCCAACCTTGTCAAGAATGTCTATCTTTACATCAGTGTGAGAGGAGAGAGGCAACAGGGAACCATCCTTCCGATAAGCTTCATTTCCTCGCCTGAGCTTCATCTCGATGTCGTAAGAGAAGGTGGGTATGGGGAACGGATTCGGCCAAGGTTTTGAGCGTCCAGACGTCTTGCCTGAGGACTGACTGGATGTGTCCAAGCTCGCTGTGTCCAGGGTGTAATCTGACTGTGGACTGCTGGGTGGTGCCTTCATTATGACCTTCAGTTTAATCCTTTCACTGGGTAAATCCTCCATGTTGTTCAGATTACAGAATTGACCACCGAATTCTTCATCCTGGAATTGGATGACCATCTCACCCTCCAGGTTGAGGCGGGTCTTCAACATTATCTTCAGCTCATCCACTGTCTCTGGAAGACCTTCAGTACGAACTCTCTGAATGTTGTCATCTGCAAGGACGATGTGGAGCAACATGTTGACTTCTGTATAGATGGGAAAGCAGGGAGAAAAGAGATGTGAAAACAGGGAGAAAGAATATGAACAACAAACGATTAAATTGACTGGACAGGAGAAAGTCACTGCATGCTTGTTGATGTATCAAAGCTGTATTTACAAATAAACATGACAAAAAAAATCTACAATTAAATACCTCAATGTAGTAGAAACACCCTGGGTGAGACGAGGAGTCTTCCTTGAAGGTGGTAAGGGGACAGTGGGCAGTAGCTGTTCAGCTCTTCTGGTTCAGCAACAACAAGGTCTGCGGAAGGTTTCTTGGTAAGTTCATAGCATCTGAGGTGCTCCAAGTACCAGGCCGAAAAAGGCTCAATGATGAATGAGGCCTTGTCTGCAACAATCAGTACTTTGAGAATTTTGCCAAAATCAGGGAGGCCACTTGTGGTACCAAGAGACACAAACATACCCTCGGTGTACACTGTGCCATGCAGAGAGGCACTAGAAGTAAGACACACAGATGGGACATCTTTATACTTTGACCTGATGGCCTGTCTGACTGAAGAATCCAAAATGTCTGGAGAAACAAGAGACACATTCCCAGCTTGTACTGGGGGCTTGAAAAGGCTGGGCATGTCCAGGAAGTAAGCCAGCATGAGTTGATGTCTTGTAGCTAATGTGAGTAAAATATTCTTAAAATTGTTCACATCACGGACAACTTTTTTAAAAAAAACTATGCTTAGCTTCAAAGCGGATAGTCCAACAGTCAAGCAATGGTCCAAAGCAACGGATGAGAAAGGGATAATGTTCTATAAAATGATGTTTGGGTCTTAACTTGAAGTCCGGGAAATCATCCAGCAGGAACTGTCTATGGACTGATATTTTGTACTCCAAATAGCACAATGATTCAGTTGTAAACACAGAGGAGGCAAGAAGTTCCACAATGTCTTTCAGTTCAAGCAGTATTCTCCAAGCTGTGTTGTTCTCTGGGACCAGATGACCGACCATCAGGGGTAGCAACCTTAAAAGAGTCCAATTCTCATGTCCATTGCCTCCGATTGTTCCATTAACTTTAAAAGTCTGAGTTAGTCTCTGAGGTCGATTAGTCTTATCTGAGAATGAATATGGGAAGCTCTGAATGACAGTGTTTAATTCTTCAAGTGTGAAGTATTTATCAGAAATCAATTTTCCTAGACACAAGCTAAGTTCAACAGGCACAATTCCCTCTAACAGGTCATGTAGAACATCAGGTGGGAATCCTGTTACAGTGTGAAAATAGGTTAATTTGTTTAAAACACAGTCACTTTTGACACCATCTACACATGACAAATCTGTGTCCTGTTTGAGCTTTGATACACTGGTTTCATAAGACAATTTAGTCCTGAGAGGAAAGGACTCCCTTCCAACTTCAATTGTCTGAATATCTCTACGACTTGCCAGACAAAATCTACAAAACTTATCTACATTAAATGATTCCTGAAAACCAGCGAGAGAATGTGCTCCTAAGTTATCGGCAGAAACAAAAACCACAGTACCTTTAACATTTGCCCCCAGCTGCTGGATAAAAACACCTTGGTTTTCAAGTATTTGTATGTCTTTCAAAAGAGCATCTAGAACAATACCATAACCAAATTTTTTTAAATCAGCACTCTTACACAAAACTGCAAGGTAAATAGATGACAGGGCAGATCTATATTTGATTGGTAGATTTGCAATTACCCAATACACAGCACACACTTTATGTTTCTTTCTGGAGGTACCTAACGGATTACACACCTCAAATTCATCTATATACAAACCAACTGCTATTGATAATTCATCTCTGGAGAGAAGTGGATTTTCTTTGAAGAACAGGCCATCACGAAATGACTTAAATTGGCCAGGCTGTGAATTAACACAATATTCTTCTACTAACACTTTGTCAAGGATATCATTCCTACTCAGCAATTCAGTTAGCACACGAAGTATGGGCACATACACAAAGTTTTTTTATCTTATCTGCATCCAGAAAATACTCTACTGGCTCAATGACTGGAAAATTATCTTTGAAAAAACGTAATCTTTTGTGATCAGTGCCAAATGGACCACACCTTGACAGAAAACCAAGTGGATTTGTTTCCTGAACGACCTCTGTTAATAAAGCCAAGAGGGGGCCTTCAGAGTTACAGTTCTGCTTCCTTAACACATTTTCAATGGATTTCTTTGTGCACTCTCCAGCTAAAGTACTAATATCATAGAGTGATTCAACTATTTCCTGTGTAGCTGACTTAGATACATGCAGGATTGTTTGCATACGCAGGAATAAGGATGCAAGTCTATGCTTGATTGACTCTTCATTAACATCTTCAAATTCTTCTCCTCCCAAGACATCATCTTGAGAGACATCAATGTCTATTGGTGCTGTAACATCACATTCCTTACTCTGTGTTGCTGGTAGATGAGAAATCAACTCGGGTCTTAAATCCTTCAACACACAAACACTATGATATCTACTTCTGTGTGCTGTATATGTGGAATACACATCTGACTTAAAAAGACAGCGCTGAAAAGGGCACTTCAAAGTTTCCTTATTTTTCAAATGGACTCGCAGATGAACAAAGTAATTTTTAAGCGTACATGGCTCTGAAAACTCACATTGTTCACAATGCAGTCTATATGTCACAATGCTACTTCCATGAGCTACAGCATCTTGAGGTCTACCAGTCACCGTTTCATGCTTAAGTAAATGATTCTTGAGAGCTACTTGTGTCTTAAAAGAGCAAACACAGTCACTGTAGATGCAAGGCAAGGGACAAGACCTGCTATATTGTCCGTGTTTCAACTTATAGTGTCTAATTATACTGCGCTGGTTAGCTGTGCAAAATATGCAAAACTTACATGTCCACTTCATATGATTGCATATGCAATGGAATTCTCTCCCTTCCTGTGAAAAAAAGGAGATTTAATTAAGTTGACATTCATGCACAGCCTTTACTGGAGGCTGCAGATATGTACGATATGTATATCGGCAGAGAAATTAGATACAAATCAATCTAAAAAAACAAACTTTACTGCAGAATGGTCTATGGCTAAAACTGTTTTTAATTAATTTTTATTTTACCTTTATATTTCATCTTAAAAACTGTTTACATTGACTTGCTTGGTGTCATTGTTTTTGGTAAAGTCTTGTGTGTGTATTTATACTTATTTTTCCATTTTGATATACTCTATTAACACAGTCGACCTAAAATCACACTAAAAACATAAAATCCGAGTAGAACATAGTTTTATTTTTTACTTTGAAAATCACAAATATGTAAAAGAAACCATTTTTACAACTTAGAATACAAATATAAGTTGTAAACCTTGACACCCATGTACAATTTCAGCAGAAAACAAAGTAATTTACAACTATTTATATTAAATTGCATGCAATTCCTTAGGCGCTTTTTTGTACAATATTTCAGTCTTACTATCAGTCTTACTAGTGACACACAAATTATTTGTGCCACTCCAAAATAGTTTCTGTCCTCATGACGGGCACATCACAGGCCTGACACTTTCAGGCTGTGTCATTCCTCCTTTTATCCACTTGGAGGCAGAGTCTGTAGTTCAGACACGGCATGATGGGAGTTGCTCCGCCGCGTCTCTCATCGAGCGAAACAGAGCTGCACTGCCTGCTCTGCATTCATAAACCGACTAAAAACGACCCGACTAAACACTAAATACACGACACTACACACTTTAATACTACAACTACGCCATAACTAAACACTCAAAATACGCTAAATATCACCAATCTCACTTTTTTCAAAACTATCGCTATCGCTGTTCTGTGTCTATCATCAACACTACTTTTTTCCCCATCAACCAAATACGTGTTTCCGTGTAGGATTTTGATTGAATGATGTGGTGTGTTTTTCTGCCAATAGGAAATACGTTGTGGTCAGTGTGTGGGCTCTTGTTTTTTTCTAAAACTTTACGACCGCCAGCGTCTTTTTTTCAGTCTCTTCCCGCACCGAATGCGCAGCGAATGCGTGCAGAACGCGATTATGCGAATATTCCGAAAAATTATATCGTAAATAATTTATCATAACTCTGGATTTATTTGGCGTATCAACACAATTCAAAAACTGGTATAAAGTTTGAGATGTTTACTGAAATTTGTACTGTGTACTGTGACCTGAAATCCGCGAAAGACTGAAGGATCGTGGGCGCATTCTTTCAATGACAATGAAATGTTCACTTTGATTCTTTGACATATGGTAGATTAAAATGCATAACATAAGTTATGAAGAGCAGAGAACTTTTCATTCAAGGAACTAGACCTATCAAAAAATGAAAATATCAAAATGCCACCATGCAACGGTTTTCCCAGACCACAAATAAAAACAAGAAGCCAACCTTTTATGCAGCAAACACGAGCTTCTGTACTCCCGAAATGTAGTCTATATTTTTCCCGCCTGCATCGACTGAATTCAAACTAGCAAGATACAAATCGTTAGCAACATTACTAACGTTAGCCAACTACCCAACTCTCCCAAAGGTCTCTTGCACAAATGCAGCAAACAAACGTTGAGCAGTCATTTTCATACGTAATTTAAACTGGGAGTCAATGTACCAAAAAGACAGACGACAAGGTTTTTGACAGGAAATATGCCATTTAAGTTAGCTAACTATGCTAGCAAGCTTGCATTGCACAAGACAAAGGGAAGATGGCAAACCTTTTTAGGTTTAACCAAGCATTTGAACACTCATATGGTAAAAATAAAATTATGAACTCACCTTTTAAACTAATTGAAGTCCTCCAACCGTTTAAATTTTCACAAATAAAAAATAGTCCTTAGTCCAGCACAAGGAGATCCAACATGAGGTCAGGAAAATCATGCAGACACGGGTTGACATAGGGGACTGTGCAGGGGCAGTGTTCTGAGCATGTGCAAAACCCAACACACTCTTGTACAAGTTGGCCACACACACATTTCAAAGTAGACTGTACTATTTCATTAGTTGAGAGGATCAAAACCTAACATTTCTAGTTGTCTCAACTTTTTGGTGAAATTTAGTTGACCTGACGCACAAAAATAAGTTGAAGGAACTAAAAGAACATTTTTTTTTTTACAGTGTGCAGACTATGCACAGAAAATCCATCTATTATTTCACTAGATGCGGTTTTCCCTCCTGTGGGAGTTTACATCTATATTGTGAGTTGATCCAATGAAAAAAAAAAAAAACTTGTCTCAAACTGTATTTTCTGTATCCGTGGAAACTATATTATAAGACTTAGCCATAATCATATTTTCTCATTGAAGTCAATAATTTAAATTTCATGTTTTATCTAAACAGAAATATATGAGTTATATCAAACAAATATTAATTATTTAATAAATACTTCAAAATAATAAAAGAAAGTTTTATCCAAACAAAATTATTTATATTTTATCAGATAACTATTTATTATTATAAAATACAACTAAATCAAAAAATGGATATCAAAACTTCTCATGACACATTGATATTATTTAACTATTTTATTACGCTTGGCATTTTACAGGGTATCTGGACAGAAAATATGGAAAGAAACCTCCTCCTCCTCAAAGTCACTCAGTTAATCAGCTGATGTCTTTGGGTGCAGCCTGTGAACCTCTGATGATGAAGATAGCCATGGTTGCTCCATGAAGAATGTGTCCAGCCTCTTCCTTCTCTGACACCTGGAAAAGAACAGGACCGGACAGTACAGAACATACAGTGCATGCTTAAAATATTCAGATCCCTTCATTTTACCCTCATATAGAGTTAATTTTAAATCGATTAAAATAAATTTTTTTATCAATCTAAACACAATATACCCCATAATGAGGGGCGATACGGGGTTAGCAGGGGTTAGCGCTGTTGCCTCACAGCAAGAAGGTCGCAGGTAACTCAGTGCATTTCGGCATGTAGACATGGTCAAGACAATCTCCTGCAGTTCAAACCGAGCATCAGTATGGGGAAGAAAGGTGATTTGAGTGACTTTGAACGTGGCATGGTTGTTGGTGCCAGAAGGGCTGGTCTGAGTATTTCAGAAACTGCTGATCTACTGTGATTTTCACGCACAACCATCTCTAGGGTTTACAGAGAATGGTCCGAAAAAGAAAAAATATCCAGTGAGCGGCAGTTCTGTGGGCGGAAATGCCTTGTTGATGCCAGAGGTCAGAGGAGAATGGCCAGACTGGTTCGAGCTGATAGAAAGGCAACAGTGACTCAAATAACCACCCATTACAACCAAGGTAGGCAGAAGAGCATCTCTGAACGCACAGTACGTCGAACTTTGAGGCAGATGGGCTACTGCAGCAGAAGACCACGCCGGGTGCCACTCCTTTCAGCTAAGAACAGGAAACTGAGGCTACAATTTGCACAAGCTCATCGAAATTGGACAATAGAAGATTGGAAAAACGTTGCCTGGTCTGAGTCTCGATTTCTTCTGCGACATTCGGATGGTAGGGTCAGAATTTGGCGTCAACAACATGAAAGCATGGATCCATCCTGCCTTGTATCAACGGTTCAGGCTGGTGGTGGTGGTGTAATGGTGTGGGGAATATTTTCTTGGCACTCTTTGGGCCCCTTGGTACCAATTGAGCATCGTTGCAACACCACAGCCTACCTGAGTATTGTTGCTGACCATGTCCATCCCTTTATGACCACAATGTACCCAACTTCTGATGGCTACTTTCAGCAGGATAATGCGCCATGTCATAAAGCTGGAATCATCTCAGACTGGTTTCTTGAACATGACAATGAGTTCACTGTACTCAAATGGCCTCCACAGTCACCAGATCTCAATCCAATAGAGCATTTTTGGGATGTGGTGGAACGGGAGATTCGCATCATGGATGTGCAGCCGACAAATCTGCGCCAACTGTGTGATGCCATCATGTCAATATGGACCAAACTCTCTGAGGAATGCTTCCAGCACCTTGTTGAATCTATGCCATGAAGAATTGAGGCAGTTCTGAAGGCAAAAGGGGGTCCAACCCGTTACTAGCGTGGTGTAAAGTGGCCGGTGAGTGTATAGGCACCTGTCTGAGTTCAACTTGGTTTATTTTAATTAATGTCTGTATAAAATTAGGTTTCAAAATCATGTAAGGGGGGTGGGCGTCTGGTCAAGGCACTGAAAGCGTAACAGCCTGGTTAATGCTGAACTTCCTTATAGAAATACACCATTTAAACAGGTCATTTATTTTGGTAGCTGTTTTTCAGTATGAACTAGTAACTTAAATGCCCAGTTACATTGTTTACCCTACCGTATTTAGGCACAGAGAGAGAGGGGGGGAGAAAGAAGGAGAGATTTGCACATATGCACACACCCAAGCAAACTCCTAACAGCCAAAATTAAGCACATGCGCAACTCCTACCGGCTAACAAAATGCATGCGTGCACACACACAAACACACACACAGGAGAGCCAACTGATAAAAAGTGTTTGTCGGAAGCCAGACAAAAATATCTGCATTTCACCTATTTTTCATTTTAATTAATTTTGACATCATGTTAGCTACTCTGTGCTAGCTAGCAACCTACCAATAAAATAGCAAATATAGTGACAAACAGATAAATAACAGCACTATAAACAGCATCATAAAATTATTGTTGTCTTCACTTAACATCATATAATCTGTAAAGCGTTGGAATGCAGTCAGTCTGGTGCAGTAACATCCACAGCAGCTATTGTTGTTGGCGGTCTCTGTTTAAACTTTGTTTGATGTGCATGTGTGGTAAACCTATATAAACTTACATTTTTATTTTGTATAGTTATAGTTATAGTAAAAAAATATTAATTGGAAAAATGAAACAAAATAATATAAAATGAATGGAAGCATAATTCTAAATTGGATGAAATGACGCTCAAAAAATTGTTTTCATTGTGCCTCTCATCTGAAGTATGCTGGGATTGGCTCCAGCAGACCATGTGACCCTAGTGAGAAATAAGTGGGTGTAGAAAACGACTGACTGATTTCATTAGGCTATTTCATCTCATCTTCTATACCCGCTTATTCCTCATTAGTGTCACATGGTCTGCTGGAGCCTATCTCAGCGCGTTACAGCGAGAGGCAGGGATACACCCCAGATGGTCTCCAGCCAATCATGGGGCACACACATCATTCACTCACACATTCACACCTCTGGGCAATTTAGAGTCTCCAATTAATTAGCATGTTTTTGGACTATGGCCGGAGTACCTGGTGAAAACCAGGTACCACCAGGAGTACCTGGTGAAAACCACTTAACATCATATAAACAGGAGTACCTGGTGAAAACCAGGTACTCCGGGGAGACACAGGGAGGACATGCAAACTCCACACCGAAAGGCCCCAGACCCAGGACCAAGGAGGTCTTGAACCTGCGACCTTCTTGCTGTGAGGCAACACGCTAAACCCTGCTCCACCGTGTCGCCCTTAAGCTATTTCAATTAATTTATTTTCAATTTCATTCTGCTTAGAAGTTTACAGGCGAATTGTTTTTTGAGTAAACTTATACTGATTGAAGTGAAATAAGTTACTATACTCAAAAAATAAGTGTATGAATTTGCATTGATATTTCTGAGTAGAATGAAAGTAATATAAAGAAGTGAGTTTTAGGAAGTTAAATTAGGTTATTTGACCACTCAATAACGTTTACTTTGAAATTGAGTTCCAGAATACAAACTTGTAGAGACCAAAACAAATCAAAAACTGAACTAATTAAATTAGTCCAACTTACTCAATAATGTCTGAGTAAGAATTACTCAAAGATCCATGCCAATTTTGACTTGTTTTTGTTGAACCAGTGTTTTGTTTTCAGAGTGTAATAATAATAAAAGTAAGTTCTAATAGCTCCAAACTCTTATCCTTCCTGCCCTCTGGCTCCACTCATTGAGTCCTTTACTTATCTTGGGTCTGTCCAGCTTCATCAAGTTCAGCTCTAACACAAACAGATGGACTAAAGTGCAGCTGGGGGGCAGACGGAGCCGCATCAGGACTGAACAGCCTTTACTTCACTGCCACAATCTATTAGAGACTCCTCAACCCAATATTCATTTCACACTGAGGCTGTTTCCTCGACTGCTTCTTGCTGTGATACAGAGGAGAAAACATCCTGGAAAACAAAGCTTTCAAAGGTTGGACTTAAACCGATGTTGTGGACATTCTTCCTGCTTTCTGTGAATAAAAGAAATACAGGCATGGGCCGACAGTTTTATTTCCTCTATAGAAAAAAGGTCAGACTGCCCAGAACCTCAGCCTGTAGCCAGGCTGGTTCCCGATACAGTAAGACATAGAATAGATGGTCAATTGAGCATTTATACATTAGGACCGTCCCCCCCAAGAGTCACATAAAAGGTCACCCCCTGTCTGCTGCAGTAGACCTGCCACTGTCCCCTGGAGTGACGTTCACACTTGAGACATCCCCCCTACGTTCACATCTGCAGCAGTCAGGAGGGTCTGTGATGAATACACAAGCCAGACACTGAAATTTCCATTACAACTGATATTTTGCAAAATAACCTTCTTGTGTGTCTACAGAAGCACAGGAGTGGAACAAATTACCACTTTACATCAAAGAAAGCACAAGTATGTTTAAAAGAAAGTTATAGCTCATGGATAAAATCCCAGAGGAAACAGAGGGAGATTTGTTACAGGATTATTAGTATCATCAATGAACTACTGTCAATTGTGTTGTAGATTATTGTGTAAATGTTATATATGAATAGAAAAGATCACAACACAAATAGTCCATGACTTTTTTGTGCTTATCCTTAACCTTTTATAAATGCATGTGTGCGTCTTAAAAGGGTGTTTCTCAAAGATGGTGATTTAACCTAAAATATCTTTTTTTGTCCAGGAGCTATTTCAGGAATCAGGTTATGTGAAAACTCAAAGTAAGTTAACCCTGAGATAAAGGTAACTCTGTTCCAGAAAGAGAGGTAACTGAAACGTCACCATGGTAACAGACTCGGTCACCATGGTAACAGACTCCATGAACATAACCTGCTCGCTGGCAGGTTTACTTGAAGAAACCATGAGTTTCTACCTGTCTTCTCCCACATGAAGAAGCTCTTCAACATGGATTGTCCATTAATTCTGATCGAATCTGATTGACATTGAAGCTCAAATTATTAGAAACACTTTACGTCGTGAGAGAATATATATATATATATATATATATATATATATATATATATATATATATATATATATATATATATATTCCAATCATGAACAACAAACTAAACTTAAAAAAATACAGCTTTATTCATAAAATCTATTTATTATTTTTTTATTTATTTAAAAAGTAGGCTATATAGGCCCGTTTTACGTTATAGGCTTTTGCCTTCTTTCTGTTGGCTGAGACAGAACTCAAATGTTTAGTTGTTTTTTTTTTTGTTGTTGTTTTTTTTAATTCATGTTATGAATGATTGTGCTCACATCATCACAATTTAAATGACTTCAATGTCTACTTCAATGACTACTTTTGTTTAAGCTAATTTCTGTAATTTCCTTTTAAAACAATCATCCCAGACATAATCTTATGGAACAACCATGTACATAATATGACAAAGCTGTAAAAGCTGTCGTCATTATTTAATTTTATGGTTCGGGTCTAAAGACGGGATGTTGTGTTGTACAAACGGTAAAGTTTGTATTGTTTGTACGGTAAAGTCATTGGGGCGAATATGTGATTTGTGATTATTGACTATACAAATATAATTGAATTGAATTGATCTGAATTGAAGACCCAATGTCATTTTAATCAAAGTGAGGTACAATCATAGCTTAGCAAAATATGCCTTACCTTTATATTATGTTTTTATATTTCATTTTTAGTTGTTTCCAACTTCTCCTCTCCCCTGTTGGATTTTATTCCTATTCATATTCCTCCTATATTCTATAACTTGCTGCTATAGTCCATTCAAATTTAATGCAGTTTTCTCCTTTGCTGCTGCAGCAGTGTTACTGTTACAGTTAAATGTGTTGCTTCTCTCCGTAGGCTGCATTAATACCTCTTCTTCTATCCAGCTAAAATAACTGGATCTTTTTTCAGCCACGTCTATTGTCATGGTTTTTAATGGTATCAGTGCTCCATTGATGGCTTTTTAAAGCAGTTGTGCACAGGCGTAACCCAAGGTAAACATACTCTGAGTTGATTGAACTAATTTAGATCAGCTGTTCTGGAACCAGATACTTAGAGTTTTCCATCTCAGAGTAAGTTAACTCAGAGTTCAGGGTTCAGAGTTTTTGAACTTCCTTTCTGGAATACCCCCCCTGACCAAGTGTAAGGAACCAGAAATTTGGATTGATTTTCATATTAACATTTTTTTCTTAAAAATCACTCAAATCCATTAATCGATTATCAAAATAGTTGGGAGATTAATGTGATATTCTGCAACTAATCATTTAATCAACTAATCGTTGCAGCTCTACTTTAGGTATATTTTTAGAAACTTGAAATTCTTGAATGAAAAGTGCTTTACATGAAATCTATTATATTTATTATTTTCAAATCAAAACTATTAGCTATCGTCAACCGCTAACTTCTATCTGCCACTTTTACCAACACCTAAATATATATTTATGAACAATCCTTGTTAGTGTGTGTTGATGCTGCACTCTACAGGACCCTCCGGTCCCCCTTTTTGAAGAGGGGAACCATCACCCCGGTCTGCCAGGCCAGAGGCACGTTGATACCCATTGGCTGCTTTGGGAGTCCAGCAGGCCAAAACTATAGCCAGAGGCCTTTTTCCTTGTTCACTCTTTTTGTTTGTTTTTTTGTACAATTGGTATTGAATGGTTTCCTATAGGTTTGCCTTAGTATATATGTGTTCATTATTTGTGTTTTTCCTCTCCCTGTAGTTGCTGAGAGTTGGTGGTGGTGTCTCAGGTGGTGGTTTCCCCTTTGTGTGCTGTGGTCCTGGATTTAGGTTTCTTTTCACTTCACCTTTTGTTTTCGTGTCGAGTGGCATTGTTTGGTTTCTTTACCTAAAAATTTATGATCCTAAAAGTTTAATCATAATCTTGTAATTTCTTCGCGTTGACACAAATATATAATTAACTGAAACTATTACCTTAGCAATACAGACATACAGGTCCATTATACGAAATGAGATCAGACAATGTGGTTCTGCTTAGAAAAATATAGTTGCATTTATAGTTGACAGTGGAATAAATGAAGTTACCTCATCAGAGCTGCTTCTGGTGAATGCAGAAGGGATCCTAGGAAAGTCACCCCACACATACGTGAACACACTCACCTGCATGAACACACACACACAAATTACGCGCACAGGTGCAAAAATCAAGTCCACGGATGAACCATACTACACAGAGGAAGGAGATATCACCACCAGTAGACACCAGTGCCACCACCAGGACAACATTAAAGAAAAATCAACTTGAACCAATTAACGTGGCCACTGCTAAGTAATATGCTAAGCACGCAGCCTGAGACTGGCCTCGTGTCTCATTACTCTGTGTAATAAAACCCTGCCTGTTCCAAATGTCTTTGCCAGATTGTCTTTGAGCTTTGTGTTCAGACTCACCAGCATTTTTGTATGCACCCTTTTTGTATTTATGACCATGGGTTTTGCCTGTTCCCTGGGTGCCTTGCTTGTCTGTTTTGGAATGCCTTGGTGGATTTTGTTTTTGACACCTGTTACACTTTGGAATAAAAAGCCTCTTTTATGGACTTTATACTTTGCCTGGAATCTCTTTTTGCACATGGGTCCTCACACACCAACCAAAGTGAAGTGTCCCTTGTTTCACTGAAACTTGGCCAACTCTTGGAATTTCAGACCCCATTTAACCACAGGACTCTTTATCTGTTTGGATCTGGCAGGACAGATGACTGAGGATTGAATTTTACAGTGAAGGTTTGTTGTGACAGCAGGAATATTGTATTAATATCCTGTTCCTGTTCGGCTGATCTGGAGATATAAATGACTAAAGGCAGGCTTCACTTTCTACTAAGAGAATTTACATCAGTTATTATCACAACAAGGACGACACGCATGCCTCACAGCAAGAAGGTCACAGGTTCAAGACCTCCTTGGTCCTGGGTCCTTTCTGTGTGGAGTTTCATGTTCTCTCTGTGTCTGGTGGGTTTTCTCGAGGTTCTCCAGCTTCCTCCCACAGTCCAAACACATGCTGAGGTTAACTGGAGACTCTAAATTGTCCATGTGTGTGTGTGTGTGTGTGTGTGTGTGTGTGTGTGTGTGTGTGTGTGTGTGTGTGTGTGTGTGTGTGTGTGTGTGTGTGTGTGTGTGTGCGCGCGTGAATAGTGTGTGTGCCCCACGATAGGCTGGCGACCATCTGGGGTGTATCCCTGCCTCTCGCCTGTAAATGCGCTGGGATTTGCTCCAGCAGACCCCTGCAACACCACAGACCACTATTACACATTCAGAAACACTGACAGACTAAGCCTACTGTTTGTGAAAAGTGTCCATGTGGCCATCTTGTTGAGAAGCAAGCATTCAAAAATAATTAAGTAAAACATCCTGAATCAGAAACCACAGTAAAGAAGGGAAAAGGAGACAACACCAAGAAGGCATCATGTCTTGACATTGACTTGATTTAGTTCAACTAAAACACGGACAGTATGCTAGGTTGTTGTCTTCCTATTGCCTTCTCCACATCTCCTGATGTACTGGCCTGTCTCAACATTTTACACCATTTTGTGACCCAAATAACTACTCGATTAATCGATTCAATAATAGTTAGCTTATTGGATATAGCTACAGTTTCTCTGTTGCACCATGTGATCATGCAGTTGATAATTCTATAGAAAGTACAACAGCATTGAGGTTTTCTCATAATTTATCATAATTTCCACAAGGTTTAACGTCACAAGGCACAATTTTCTAAAGAGACTGTTTTAAATAAAAATAATAGTTGACTACTTCAGAGAAAAAAAATAAACATTTCCCCCGTGCTTCCTGTCATATGAAAACATTGACTTCCTGCCCCTTCCTCCCACAAATATGGTGGAGACAAATTCCAACAGAAAGAGGTGATTTTATTTATTAATTGTATGTGTATGTCATGTATAGATCTATTTAGTCATTGAAGTCTCTAGAACAGGGGTCTCAAACTCGTGGCCCACGGGCCAAATGCGGCCCGCCGGACGCTAGTTTGAGGCCCCCGCCTTGATATGAAAGTTTAATGTTAGTGCGGCCCGCGCGAGTTTAGTACGGTGGCCGGCAACCCTCAAAGCTGCAAATAAAAGAAACGCTGCAAACAAAAAGAAACGGCGCTGCAAATAAAAGGAAACTTCACACCGGAAGTGAATTACCGGGGACTATTATTGGCGGTGCACCTGTAGTTTTTTATGTGAGCGAAGAAGAAGAATACGAAGAAGAGGAGGTGTAAAGCGGAAGTAATTAGCGGGCAAATAATTGTTTCTCCAGTAGGTGCCGCTATATGACCATTATGGCAGGCAAGGATGATTGATGAAGAAGACTGGAGGTTCCGCGCATGTGCGGGTTGTTGTTGTTTTTCTCCCCGTGACTGAGAGGGATTTATCGTTTTTTCTAATCCGGATAAAAAGTGGAAACTCGGCATCTGTGTGTTGTGGTCATTTTCATTGGCAAGTTACCACATATTTTTTGGAGGAATATGAAGAAGAAACTGTCAGGACCTGTCGTAAATATGAACTCAGGCGCAGAGGTGTTGGGTGAGTCTCTTTATTTCAGGCAAAAGGATCCCTCGACAGAGTGAGGCTATGAAAGGCAGACTAGGCTAGAAAAAATGAAAATCACTCCTAAGAGGAAAAAAGGCTAATCTGTAATAAAATTTATCAAACTCAAAATCACTCTTTGCGAGGAAAAACAAAAAGGCTAAACAACATTAACTGAATATATCCTGATTAGTAATCTACTCTATAAAAGTTATCGAAATCAAAATCACTCATAAAGAGGAAAACAAAAGGGCTGAAAAAACATTAACTGAACTCATCGAGACCTACTTTGTACTATAAAAGTTATCGAAATCAAAATCGCTCATGAAGAGGAAAACAACCGGCTGAAAAACATTAACTATGCTAACGAGGGAAAACAAATGGCTACACTACAAATCTACAACAGAAAATCACACTTACGAGGTAAAAAAAAACAAAGAAACACGCAAAACAAGGCTATGGCTTTAGAAACTGGGAACAGGGCTTTGGTGAACGCAAGACGAAACACTTCGGCACAAGACAAGGGGAGACGCAGACAAGATATACACTGGGTAATGGGGAACAGGTGGAAACAATCAGGGCGGGGCCGACAATCAGACCGATGACACATGAGGAAGGGCAAGTGACTCCGAAGCACCAGACCTGACGTTACACGCGCGCAAGAATGGGGAAAATAAGTGCTAAGAGGCTAACACGGAGCTAACACTATTACATACGCACACAAGCAAAGTTTAATGTGTGTGTATCCGTGTTAGCGTTAGCTCCATGCTAGCCACTAGCCTAACTTTTCAAACTGTATTACATTTTTTATTTAATTAATTTAATATTAAACGACCACCACAAACACTTTGTGTTTCCATGGTTTCTGACCTTCAGCCAATCAATAAGATGGTCGCCAGCCAATTGTGGGGCACACACACCATTCAGTCGCACATTCACACCTACGGGCAATTTAGAGTCTCCAATTAACCTCAGCATATTTTTGGACTGTGGGAGGAAGCCGGAGTACCCGGTGAAAATGGGGAGAACATGCAAACTCCACACAGAAAGGTCCCAGACCCAGGACCAAGGAGGTCTTGAACCTTCGACCTTCTTGCTGTAAGGCAACAGCGCTAACCCTTGTTCCGCCGTGTCGCCCTAATGTCAACTACTTAAATTTAAATAATTTTGACTTTTAAAGAAAAAAACAACATAAAAAATAAAATAATAACATAAAAAACAATGTAAAAATGTAAAACAATGTGTTTTCTTAATTGTTGTTCCTCAAAGTGGTTTGGTCCAGAACCTGTTTTCCACTGGGCAGAGCCAGTGGCTAAAGGCTAATTTTGAGAGTCAGCTAGTAGCTCGCTACATGGATGTATTATACACCAGGATACGCTACAGTCTCTCAGCAGCAGCTGCTTTCTCCTAGTGGCCCATCGTGGTACTGCAACAAAAAATTCCATGTGACCCAAAAAGCATTTTTCCTATAGATCGCAATAGTAAAAGAGAAGCTGATAAAACTGTTGACAGGATCCCAGCTATAACCCTGTTACTTACTGATCTTTGTATTCTAGATTTTTTAGTCATGGACCTTGTATCTGTCAAAAACTTTCTAACAGTCAGAAAAACTTTGGAAAAATCTCTATTCCCAGTGTGACATCACAGCTGTGTGACGCAGCACCATCGTGTTGTGTCTTGGGAGCGAGGATGTTTTAAAAAATGTTTTATTTATTTAATTTTCTACTAACAGTTTTTAATGTGGTCAATAAGTGAATTAAATAACTCAAATGTCAGGGATTTTTTGCAACCTTTGGCAGCCTTCATGCAGTTGCAGTTATATTATTCAAATCTAGTGTTTTTTTTTTTTTCTCCTGTAAGCTCTTTTCCCATGTCCCCTTTTCTGATTTAGATTTGAAATACTTTGCACAAGTTTTGCACAAATTTACAGTCGGATATACGCGTGCTGTGCTGACGTCATATGCAGCGCAGGATCCTACCTACCAGCGGAAATGATGTTCTTTGTACGTCAGCTGAACACTAAAACTGGAACTTCAACACAACAGTGAGACACAGTGGAACTATATATATATATATATATATATATATATATATATATATATATTATTGGTGATGAGCACAGACAATTTCAGGAAAAGTGTGGAAAACCTGATGTGGCCCAGCCTCAACCAGATCCTAGCTCCAGCAGCCCCCAGGTAAATTGAGTTTGAGACAAATGCTTTCTTACCTGGGATTTTGTTTATGGGCATATGTGTACAAGCTGCAACTATAGTTGCCAATCAATAAAATACTATTTTCTTCAAAGGAGAGTAGATAATAGACAAAAGTAGACAAAAAATAGACACATAACATGATTGTTAGTGACTCAATTTATATAATTATACACATAAAAACTTAAAAAAAATAGGTTTGAATGGGTTAACAACACTGTTCACAGATGTTTTGCAAGTCTCATAAAATAATTTTAATGCATGTTGGCAATGTCATTACAATCATGCTGTACAATTTCATAGTAGTTGGTTAGATTGGTAGTTAATGGGCTATACTGGTCAGATAAAATAAAGTGAAGCATATGTCAGACGAGGCTAACACCAGGACCTCTACACAACCAGCAGATCCATTATCCTGCCACATTTTCTCTAAACCTAGCTAAATGTGGAATATCATTTTTCTTGTTGAATAAATGCCATGGGAGCGTGCCTTTCCCTTTCTCTACCACTCCTGGCTTAATTAGAGTTCTGTAATTACTGGGACTGTAATTTCTGGGTTGAGGGGAATGGATACGGTGTGGGCTGCTGAGGAAACCTCTGAGCTTTCATGCAAACCAAATCGAGGTACTTCTGTCTGTGATGCAGTCATGTAGCATGACTCCAAACAGTCTAATCTGTAAGTGAAGATAGATTGGGGTTGGTTTGTCCCATTATCTCGGCTTATTTTGCCATTTGTAATCCATTTTAATCAATAAGGACACTGACATATATAATAAGTCACCCGTTTGACCTGCAGCACACTTCCTGATCACAAAGTGAGTCTATTATTGGCCTGAAACACAGTGCTGGCCTGGATCCAGCTGCAGCTGGGACCAGGTAGAACTGTTCCTGCTGTTATTTTAAGTGCAGGCAGAGAGGAACAAGACTCCAATAAGATAAGACAATTTTATATGATGCTGGTGGCAGATGATGATGCAATCTTAAAGGCACTGCATGTGTTTCTGAAAGAATGTTTTATCCTTTAAAGCAGAGGTGTAACCTTCAGCTGTTTCCTTTCTGACAGAGCAGTGAATTTCACCAGAGGGAACAAACTGCTGCCAGGACACGGTAGGCTACACTACTCAATACACGCTAATTATTGCTGCAATCACTACAGCACATTAATAACTGAATTCAACAGAGAGAGGGAAAGCTCAGAGAAAACAATAGCTTCTGCTGAAACAGACACAGACACTGTGCATGCACATAGATTTATACATTTGTGCTAATTAGAGGATTCACTGTAAAGTCAGGTACTCAGAATGTTAGTTATTATATCATATTTAAATCAGGAGAGATTTTCTATCTCCTAATTTAGTTATCTAATGAATTAGTTTCATTTTGAAAACTGGGCAGATGCTCTGAGCTGTTTGTATCTTGACTTCCTGTCTGCTGTGATCTGTTCTGTTCAGCTTGATGAATTCTCTCTAAAATAATGTGTATGTTGGTTGTTCTGTCTCTGTCGCCTGTGTTTAAACTTTCTATCAATCTGTGTTTATCCATCAATTCATCATCAGATTGACCAACATAATCAGGACCTGGAGCAGATTCATTGATCATGTTATTTGATAATGTTAACTATCTCATCTCCTATACGCTCTTATTCCTCATTAGGGTTACATGGTCTGCTGGAGCCTATCCCAGTGCGTTACGGGATACACCCCAGATGGTCGCCAGCCAATTGTGGGGCACACACACCATTCAGTCGCACATTCACACCTACGGGCAATTTAGAGTCTCCAATTAACCTCAGCATGTTTTTGGACTGTGGGAGGAAGCCGGAGTACCCGGTGAAAATGGGGAGAACATGCAAACTCCACACAGAAAGGTCCCAGACCCAGGACCAAGGAGGTCTTGAACCTTCGACCTTCTTGCTGTAAGGCAACAGCGCTAACCCTTGTTCCGCCGTGTCGCCCTAATGTCAACTACTTAAATTTAAATAATTTTGACTTTTAAAGAAAAAAAACAACATAAAAAACAAAATAATAATAATATAAAAAACAATGTAAAAATGTAAAACAATGTGTTTTCTTAATTGTTGTTCCTCAAAGTGGTTTGGTCCAGATCCTGTTTTCCACTGGGCAGAGCCAGTGGCTAAAGGCTAATTTTGAGAGTCAGCTAGTAGCTCGCTACATGGATGTATTATACACCAGGATAGGCTACAGTCTCTCAGCAGCAGCTGCTTTCTCCTAGTGGCCCATCGTGGTACTGCAACAAAAAATTCCATGTGACCCAAAAAGCATTTTTCCTATAGATCGCAATAGTAAAAGAGAAGCTGATAAAACTGTTGACAGGATCCCAGCTATAACCCTGTTACTTACTGATCTTTGTATTCTAGATTTTTTAGTCATGGACCTTGTATCTGTCAAAAACTTTCTAACAGTCAGAAAAGCTTTGGAAAAATCTCTATTCCCAGTGTGACATCACAGCTGTGTGACGCAGCACCATCGTGTTGTGTCTTGGGAGCGAGGATGTTTTAAAAAATGTTTTATTTATTTAATTTTCTACTAACAGTTTTTAATGTGGTCAATAAGTGAATTAAATAACTCAAATGTCAGGGATTTTTTGCAACCTTTGGCAGCCTTCATGCAGTTGCAGTTATATTATTCAAATCTAGTGTTTTTTTTTTTCTCCTGTAAGCTCTTTTCCCGTGTCCCCTTTTCTGATTTAGATTTGAAATCCTTTGCACAAGTTTTGCACAAATTTACAGTCGGATATACAAGTCCACTCAGTGTATTATATGCTGACAGCTATTTGAACTGCATGGTATCATATTTTTGAGCTATTCAAGTAAGTTAAAGCAATGTGAAGTTTCTTCAGAGGGAGGAAGAGAGAGAAATGTACTCTGACTATAAATTGACAGTTTTCCCAGTCCCTGCCATTAACGGGTTTTTCTCTGCTTGTCTATTAATTCCTAAGTTCGGAGTCCTGAAGCCTTCACAAATTAAACTGATGAATTCTCAGCTGGAATCTGGATGTTTCGGATTCAAAAGGCACTTCGTGTCATTTTTTATTTCTAATTAACATGTGTCCAGATCTCCACAGTTTTGTCCATGTAAGTCTGCTGCATCACAGGCAATTAAACATCCTGCAATCAATCGCTGCTCAACAGAAACACATCTGCACTCAGCCGACGTTTGCAAGTAAATCGCTGCAGCTATTTATGCATTTAGCAAATTGCCTCTGACACTGGCTTCCAAAGCTTCTCTGAGGTTTTTGACAGACAGTTAATCTGACTGTTCTTCACTTCACTTTAGTTAAAACGAACATCTTATACCAGACTGACAAAGCTTAAACCTTATCATGTGGAAATGTGTTGTTTTTGGTATAATATGTCCAATATTTGGTGGAATCATATTGAATTATCTTTTTTTTGATTGATTATTCTGATAGTTGATTAATCTATCAAATATTGAAACAATTATTCAATTAGATGTTTGGTTCATTAAATGGTGTAAAATGTGGATCAGTGTTTCCAAAGCTGAAGATCAAACCTAAAATGTCTTTTTTTGTCCAGACCAACAGTCCACAACCCAAGGATCATCAGTTTACTATTATAGAGACTAAAGAAACCAGAAAATAATCAGAGAAGAGAAGCTGGAACCAGAGAATTTGGACATTTTCTTCTTAAAAATGACTCAAATACATTAATTAAATAGTCGGTGCTTAATGTGATAGGTGGCAACTACTCGAATATTCTATTTATCATTGCAACTCCAACCTAAACAAGATATTTTCATTTAATTATTTTTATTATTTGTTGCTCCCGCACAGATTATTCCCTCAGGGCCTGGAAGAACAGTCTATTGGCTTATAAGCAGGCCCTGTGTACGACAAAGACTAGGTATTATTCATCGTTAATAGAAGAACATAAGAATAACCCCAGATTCCTGTTCAGCACTGTAGCCAGGCTGATCAACAGTCACAGCTCAGTAGATCCATCTATTCCAGTTAGTCTCAACTGTGATGTCTTTTTAAAATTCTTTAATAATAAAATCTTAACTATTAGAGATAAAATAGATCAAATCCTTCCAAACATCAGTGCTGAGGAAGCTCAGGCTGTAGCTTTGAAGCCCCTTTAAACCCAGTAATATTACTGGATAAATTCACCCCTGCAAACCCAGCCCAGTTAACTAAAATCATTATGCCATCTATGTGTATTTCAGATCCAATTCCAACTAAACTGCCCCTAATATCTGATATGATTAATGTCCCTAATAACTGGATACGTGCTGCAGCCTTTTAAACATGCAGTTATTAAAAAACACTCTTGAACCAGATATTTTATTAAACTACAGGCCAATTTCAAATCTACCCTTCCTTTCAAAAAATATTAATCAAGCCTGTAGAACAGCTTTCTTTCACCTGCGTAACAAAGTCAAAATTAGAAATATCCTATCTAAAAATGATGCTGAAAAACTAATCCATGCGTTTGTTACATCTAGACTAGATTACTGTAACTCCCTATTAGTAGTGTGTCCTAAAAGTTCCCTAAAAAGTTTTCAGCTGGTTCACAACGCAGCAGTTCATTTACTATCAGGAACTAATAGAAGAGAGCACATCAGCCCCATACTCCAAGCCCTTCATTGGCTTCCTGTTGAGTTCAGAATTAAATTTAAAATCTTACTTCTAACTTATAAAACCATTAATGGTATGGGCCCCTCTTATCTTAAAGATGCTCTGGTCCTGTACCATCCAAACAGAACACTGCGGTCTCAGAATGCAGGTCTACTGGTAGTTCCACAGGTCCATAAAAGTACAGTAGGAGCTAGAGCCTTTAGTTACCAAGCCCCTGTTTTATGGAACCAACTCCCAACTAATATTAAAGAGGCTGGCACAGTCTGTGCATGGTCAGTCTGTGCAGGCCTATGGTCAGGGTAGCTAGAGGTAGACTTCAACCCACAGTTCAGTCTAAGCTGTCCTAGGAGTGAGAATGCTGGGGGAAGTACAGTCACTGAGCTCTATCATCTCTTTCTGGTACCATGTACCAGTGTCAATAAATAATACAATAATAAATAGTATCTAGTTTATACTTTGTGTCTTTCATCACTATTCACCCAGAGTCCTTCTCCACACTCCACTTTGGGGGAGTGGCTACTGTTTCAGTTCAGCCGCACGAGGCCCAATGATGACGACTCCTGATGTGGCTCATCGAGGCCCCTGATGAACCTAACGACTACTCCTTCACCTGCCTGGTTGGACCCACCCTTCTGCCCCCACCCTACGACATTTCTACAGACTGAAACATCTTTACAGACTAATACTTCATCATTATAGACTAATACATCATCATCAGATGGATGTCTGTCAGTCCTGGTTCATCTATAGTCTGTCCGTCCATGGGAGTGGATCTCTCCTTCACTGTGGTTCTCCATGAGGTTTCTTCTTTCCCACTGGGTTTTGGATTTTTTCTTTGTTGAGAAGGAGGGTCTAAGGATGTGAGAGGATATCTGAGTCACTAATCCCTCTGTATCATTGACTGACTGCAATTGGACTGAATTTTGTGAAGCACCATTGAGACAATTGTGTTGTGATATTGGGCTATATAAATAAAATTGAATTGAATTGAATATATCTATCTATCTATCTGTCTCTCTCTATATATACATATATTCTCTCTCTCTCTCTCTCTCTCTCTCTCTCTCTCTCTGTCTGATTAATGTGAAACCTGTTGTATAAAGAAGCATTTTACCTCATATTGGAGCAGAATCATGGATCACTGATGCTGGTTTTACTATTGGCACAACTCAAGAAAAATATACTGTAAAACAAATCTGTTCTAGGTTCATGACTCATACTTTGATAAATGATCCCAGATATTAGCCATGAATCCAGGACAGATTTCAGAATATAAAGCATGGTGAATCCAGCCTGATGCCCCGGTCACACCTTCCTGACTCTTCTGATGGTGAGCAGGAAGCCGATCTCCTCCCGCTCATTGATTTTTGCTTCTAAATAGACAGAATGTGAACTGGTAACCTGGTAATATGCTGATTCAAAGGTTCCCTGAGTTTAGTTCCTCCCCTTGACGGCCTCTGGCAGCAGCTGGACACCAGTCAGACGCTGATGACAATCTGGGCGGAGGTTTTAGCAGCCTTTTGGACCCCATGTCCACAATTAATTAATAGAGCTGTCTAATTAAAGTGGGAGTGGGAGGTGGAAACATTCCTGCAGGTTCAGAGCAGGAGGTGCAGGCTGCAACAGCTGCCAGATGTTTCCCTCTGCTGTCTATCAAGCAGCTGTCAGGCAGCAGTTTGGAAGATTATTATCACAGAGGAACTGTAGGTTAACCCTCTATTGAATAATGAAGTATTACTTAACACAGTCAACAACGTTTTGTAAACATTGTAAAATGTTTACAAAATATATATACCGTATATATATATATATATATATATATATATATATCCTGATAAGGCACAACTATGAAGTGAAAACCATTTCAGGTGACTACCTCTTGAAGCAAAGGGTGGCTATTTTGAAGAAACTAGAATATAAAACATGTTTTCAGTTATTTCACCTTTTTTAGTTAAGTGCATAACACCATAAACATATGTTTACTCATAGCAATGTAAAAAAATGAAAATAAAGAAAACACACCTGTACTGTATATATATATATATATATATATATATATATATATATATATATACAGTACAGTTGTGTTTTCTTTATTTTCATTTTATATATATTTTATATATATATATATATATATATATATATATATATATATATATATATATATATATATATATATATATATATATATATATATATATATACAGTGGGGAAAACAAGTATTTGAACACCCTGCTATTTTGCTATTTCTCCCACTTAGAAATCATGGAGGGGTCTGAAACAATCACTGTAAATAACAATTTTAAATTACTTTTTAAAGGGATGTGTGTATATATACATATATATATATATATATATATAGTCAGTCAATCCAATTTTTTATTGGTGAACTGTGCTTCATGAATTAAATCCAAAAGTAAAGGTCAAGCACATTAAACCAATTAGACCAGGTGCATTATTCAGAAATGTAAAACAAATACAGTAATACAGTTAAATAAATACAATTCTGAAATAAAATAAGGCTGCCTCAAATAGTCACTTAAGCTCAATATAGCAATTGAAAAATGAATAATAGAAGTTGTATATTTTGCTCTGCATTGTGCCAACATAATTTTGCTCGGTGAGAGCAAACACGTGTGGTTTGAACCAATCAGAATTAGAGATGCTGATAACGTGACCACATGTCCAACCAGAAACGCATTTGTTCAGCTCGGCTCGCCTCGCGTTGCATAGCAACCAGAGACGCGCTCAGACTTGTCGCTCTGTGCCAAACGGCACAGACACCGAAACAGCGTAGATTACACTGAAACGAGCAACTGTCGTGAATCTTTTAACGGAATGTAGTTCCGGACGGTTCCGGTTCACTTCCACCCCTGAGCTCGCCACCGTTGATACTCATAATTGCGTTAAATTTTTTAACGCGTTAAATTGCGGCGTAATTAATTAATCGAATTAACGCATTAAAATGACAGCTCTATATATATATATATATATATATATATATATATATATATATATATATATATATAGAGAGAGAGAGAGAGAGAGAGAGAGAGAGAGAGAGAGAGAGAGAGAGAGAGAACAAAGGCTTAGAAATACTACATTACCTTAATTAAGTAGAATTTTAACATGTTTTTGGACTGTGGGAGGAAGCCAGGAACAGAACAAGGTCCCAGACCAAAGACCAAGGAGGTCTTGAACCCCCGACCTTCTTGCTTAGGCAACAGGGCTAACCCATGCTCCACCGTGTCACCCCTATATATATATATATATATATATATATATATATATATATATATATATATATATATATATATATATATATATATATATATATATATATATATATATATATATACAGTATATATATATATTAGTGCTGTAATTTTAATGCGTTAATTGGATTAATTAATTACGCTTAAATTAACACGGACCAGGACTGACATTAACACGTTAAAAAATTTAACGCAATTAATCATGAGTATCAATGGTGGCGAGCCAATGCTTGCGCATTTGAATTTTGGCCCATTGAAGGACCCGTAGTCTTCTCTGCCATGTTACGTCACCTGTGCCGGCAAATTAACAACAATAACAGGCATGGAACAGACTCAGGAGGATGAGGTAAGTGCATCTTCAGTCACTGAATGACAACTTTATTTACAAAAAGAACAGAGACAGGACGATAAATAACAACAGGAGTTCTCTGACCATCGGAGCAACTCCAGCCTGATGAAACATGTTGAGGCAAGTTAGATCCTGTGGGTTTTTGATTTCAGAGGTTGATACTGAAACCACAGATCCTCTTTTGGGGTTGAGGTGTTGTTCCTCTGATCTTTGTTAATCTCTGGTAAACTATGTCATGTTCTCCTGACTTACTGCTGTGTCAGCAGCAGATGTGGCCTCAGTGAAAGGCCTAAAGAAATGATGCCTGTTGCCTATTTGAGACAGCCTTATTTTATTCCAGAGTTGTATTTATTTAACTGAATCGCTGTATTTGTTTTACATTTTTGAAGACAGCTTTATTTTATTTATTTAACTGTATTGCTGTATTTGTTTTACATTTCTGAATAATGCACCTGGCCTAACTGGTTTAATGTGCTTGACCTTTACTTTTGGATTTAATTCATGAAGCACAGTTCACCAATAAAACATTGGATTTCAGATCTTCTCTTCTTACTGTATTCAATTGATTAGTCATGCACTACAATTTATTAATATCCTAGAATTCAAATTCTTTATCAGGAGACCTTTAGCAGATATGACATTAAAATGTAATTAATTACAAAATCCTGTAAGATTATTTTTTTTAATTGACTGACAGCGCTAACATAAAAAGTGATAACATAAAATTATTTTTTGCAACTCATTTTCCACTCCTGCCTGTTTAATGATTTCTTTTAAAAGTAAAACAATATAATAATATAAAAATTAAAAACAAACTATATATATATATATATATCCCTTTAAAAAGTAATTTAAAAATGTATTTATTTACAGTGATTGTTTTATTAAGTGTTGGTTCTGTTTCCCCCCAGTAAAAACTGTAAAACAGGACACTGAGTTGATACTTGGAGATTTCCTGAATTGTTTATGCGAGCAGTAAAGATAAAGCTGCCTGGATTTATTGTGGACTCTGCTCAACCCACAGCTGCTGGAGTCAGAGGACGTCTAACATTAATAAACCAGAGAGGCGTCGACCCATTAAAAAGTGCTTTAAAGCACCATTTAAGAAACTATAGTCCCACAACCTGCACCCTGTAATTTAAAGAGAAATGGACTGTCATTCAACATTTATACAATTTTTCTGATATATTGCAACCCAAGAAAGGAGGGAAATATGTTTCTGCAGACATGTTGAATGACATTTCATACTTATCACATCAACAGAAACAAGCTTCAGTCATATTGACCTGTTGAGTTTAACATTTACTGAGTAATAATGTGTACATACATCTACTGATGCCTAGTCTGGACACATCATCAGTGATGTTCCTGGATTCATGGAGCATTTCATACGCCCTCCTCCAGGTGACCCAGCTGGGGTTGATCAAATCCCGGCTTGTGTCCAGATGGCTAGCTAGCTACCATGACTCCATGGATCTCCTATTGAGCCAAAGCCATCTTGAGGCCTTTTCTGCCACTTCAGTAGTACTTCGGAAGGTTCTACTCTTCCTCTCTTCACCGATGCCTAAACCACTCAAAGCTCTGGCCAAGGAATGGGGTGCAAAACCTCTGCCCCCTACCTCCACAGGGAAACACCTTGCTGGCAGTTGCTGACCAGTCCTGCATACTTGGAGAGCTTCCTCTTAAAGGCTTCTTCCAGGGGACTGTCAGCTCCAGCAGCACTGCTTGTTTGGTAGACTCAGAAATGAGGACAGTGTCTGGTTGCAAGATGGTCTGACTGCGATGCGGCTGGGGAACTTCAGCTGTTGTTCAAGGTCCACCAACAACTGTCAGTCTCTTGCAGACATCAGGATGCCTGCAGATGTTCTTCTAGCAGGATTTGGCTTGTCCCCAGTTCTGACAAAGGCAAAGGTGTACTTGGAGGGCCAGAACTGTTTTGCCTATGCCTGCTCCTGTGCTAGAGCCTTGCATCTGCCTCTTCAACCATGTCCTCCTGCCTCCATTTCTTGCCAGTCCTCAGTGAACCACTTCTCTGCCTCTCTTCACCTTGAATTCCTCTTCGAATGATTTGAAGGGCAGTTGCAGTTGTTGCTATTTCGATAGAGTGTGATGCTGTTCAGGCTCTTTGGTAGTCCAAGCCATCTCCAGAGGTGGTTGCTGACCTTTCTTTCAGAGGTCTCAACTGTGGAGATAGGGACGGAGTTGTTGTGCCTCGCCCTGAGGAATTTCAGGCCTGCAGGCAAGCCTGAAGCCTGATTTGAGTTCCTTTGTCTCAAGAGACAAAGGAAACCCCTTTGCCACGTGTCCCTAAACAAAGGAGCCCCGGGTGGTACTCAACAGCGCCACCCGTGTTTCCGTCGGATCCAGCAACTACGTCACAGGTAATCCCAGCAGGGGTCCCACAGAAAGCGGACTCTGATTGGCTGTAGTGCGTCACTGGGCGTTGACGACACGAAGGTTATAAATGCATGGAGGACCTGCAAACTGCGCTCTTTCCAGTCGCGCTGACGGGCGCGACGAACGGAAGCACACAACTCTCGCTCAACCCGCCTGACCACACCGAGCAGCAGCCGAGCGAATAGTTACCGCGCGCATTTCCAGAAGGCCTGTAAGAAGAAATCCTCGCTGGCCGAGACTTTCTTCTACCCGATTGATCGACGGTCACCCCCCGGATCAAGCTGTTTCCCGCGGATGTAGGCGACGCCCGCCTATGAAAGGACACCTGAGACACAACGTTTCCCTCCTTTCTTTCCTGTCGCGACCCTCTCCCTCCGAGCCACGGACTGTGAGAGGACACTAGCGTGCCGCTAGCCCCGGACTGTCAGCAAAGGACGTGCTGCAGCTCCGGACCAACAAAGCCCGGATCAACAAGCTCCGGACCACCACAACTACAGCCTGCGTCACAGTAAGAGGTTATCTTCTGGGCAGTGAATATTAGTTGTTGTTTTATTAGTGTTTTCACTTGTTGTTTTTGTACGGATCGCTGCGTCCGTTACGCTGTTTATTCTGTTACTGTGATCAGCTGATTGAGCGCCGAGTCCGCTCGCTCGCTCTCTTCTCTCTCTCTCTCTCTCCCGCTCGCTCTCTCACTCTCATCCTCTCTCTCCTTTTCGCTCTCCATCCTCTCGCTTACTACGAACACTCGCACACTTACATTAACACATACACGCACCACACTACGCACGCCCCCGTGCTTTCCTTTGCTCCGGATTACGTGCCGTGGACAAGTCGCCATCTTGTCTCACCCACAAGTATCCGTAAGTGTAGTCCCGCGCTTCCTTTGTCTCGGATTACGTGTCGTGGACAAGTCGCCATCTTGTCTCACACACAAGTATCCGTGGGTGTATTGTCACAGTGTGACCACTAGTGGCGTAACACCAGTTCCTGGCGTAGCCGCCATTTTGAGAGTCCCACTTTGTCCCGGCGTAGCCGCCATTTTGCGACCTCACACGCGCGCGCACTCACTCACACACGCCCACTCACACACGCCCACTCACACACGCCCACTCACACACGCCCACTCACACACACACACACACACACACACACACACACACACACACACACACACACACACACACACACACACACACACACAACCCCCTGCTGTTGGCTTGGTTTTGTCTATTTTCACTGTTTACTTAGTTTGTCTCTGTTATACTTAGCTTATTCTGTCTTTGTAGTTACCATACTCATTTAGTTATAGTTGAGGATATTGACAACAGTATTAATTGTAAGGTGTTTACTGTTTGTAAATAAACTCTTTGTATATTTAAAGAGAAGCCTCCTTGTATTTTGTCCATGTATTGTCACAAAGAGCTGGTTGCTTGGGCTAGTGTACGGATTCACACCTTCAGGAACCTCCGCGTGAATATTACAGGCGTCTGAGGGACGCATACTTTCAGGGTCGTAGCGTCCCAGGTCTGGAGGAAGATCACGCGTTCAAATCGCTGTTCCTGCACAACCTCCATGAGAGCCTGCGCTACGTTGTCACCATGCATTGCAGGTCAGGCGGCCTGACAATGCAGCAGATTAAAAGGTATGCCCAGCTGGCGTGGGAGACACGCGTGCGTCCATCCAGGCCTCGTGAAAGCGATGCCAGGGTTCTGGGAATTCAGGCCTCAGAGGATGGGGACTTAACACTAGAAGGCAGAGAAATGCCTCGTGCTAAGACAGCCCCACTGCGTGCCCGACCTAAGAACCGCTTCGATCCCCCTCTACAAGACCAGCAACGTCATGTAGATGGTGGGAATCGGAATCGCCCCCAGAACCAGAACGCACGTCGGACAGGCCCTGCTCAGCAAAAGGGTCCTGTCCGTTTTGAACAGAAGAACAAACCCAAGTATCGGGAGAAAGGGGACTCGGGTAAAGAAATGGAGGAGATGATTCGGAGATGCATGATGGCAGTGGTGAAAGACCTACGCCTGCCTGAACCCTCACCAAAACCACCCAACTCCCCCAAGGGACGAGGGGGGGGACCTCCGATCGCATGACTAGGCCGCACGCCCATGCCCTCCACCGCCAGAGTTTACTTTGTCGGGTGGGGCGCAGGGTCAGGGGAGACCAGGGCAACCCCTGAGCGGGTCGTGTTTGAAACTCCATGCCCTCCTTTTCTTTCCTTCTTGGGTGACCTAGTCCAGAAAGGCAACGCCCAGCGTATCTACACCCAGGTGACACTAGGGGGGTGTACTAGCGCTCTTGCTCTTCTTGACTCGGGTTCTGAAATTAGCCTGGTGAGCAACCACCTGTTCGAAGGGGTAGCCCGAGAGATGCGCACTCTAGGGAAACCGCTGCAGGTGGAGGGCTGCAACATCAATATCACCAGCTACACGCAGGACACGTCACCCATCAACAGACGTGCCTGGATTGACCTCACTTTTCAGGAGATGACTCTCGTCCATCCCCTGTACATATGCTCACTTGACACCGAGCCACTCCTTATTGGTCAGGACCTGCTGGGTCGACTGGCACCCCTCATTGACTGCCATCGCGGTCATATCTGGGCTCAAGTGGAGACACCAAGACCACTTGGCACAGGGAGGGATCAGCCACAGTCAGGCCAACAGGTAACTGCCCTCCAACAAGGGAGTGAATCCTTGCCGGTTCTAGGACCCCGTCCAGAACCTGTGCGTGACAGTCTTGGATCGCCGGTGAGCACCTCACCGATGTCGGTCCATAATCCAGACATTCTTTGCCACCACGATTCTTTCCTTTGTTTGCTGAAAAACGCAAACCCAGACTTGTACAGTCCCCAGGTGGTGGGTGGTGTCTACCTAAACGGTGTCGACGCCCCTGATGCCCACCTGGCGCTTTGGTCGGAGAAATCTGCCATTAGCCAGGACCTGTACAACGACTTATGCCAGCTTGATAGTCCTCCCCCATTCGTACAACGAAGCCATCGTCTCCTTTCATCGCAGACACCCCAAACCTTGATCAAGGCAACTGGGATGTGTGCTATCTTGATACGCATCGGGAGGAGGGAAGTTGTGCATGTCTTCAGTGTGGTTCCCCAGCTGTCTTGCCCAGTCTCAGTGGGAGCAGATCTCCTCGTCCGACTTGGGGTTCAGCTGGACACCATCAACCAGGTCTTGTGGTCTCAGGCTCACGCCAGAAGCCATCATCCATCCCTCGAGCCAGAGCACATGGCATCGGGACAGACGATACCACAAGCCTGTCAAGTGGTAAGTGAAGTCGACCAAATTATCCCCGCACGAACGGTCGGAGCTCCCGTGCGACTCATTGTTCGTAAAGGACAGCAGATTCCCAGTTCACAGGCATTTTTCCATCCCTTGCCTCACTTCGGGAAACTTGGCTTGACACTCGGCGGCATGCCGCTGCTTGAGCTGAACCACCGCTCAGCCTATCTGCTTGTTCAGAACTTAACATACGCCCCGATACATGTGACTGTACGCCAACCGTTGGGGATGTTAATCGACCACTCCTTCCACGACTTTGAACTAACAATTCCAGTCATCGGGGAATTGCCCTTGTCTTTGAGCAGAGATGACAGTATGGAAGGGGGGTTTCGCACCCTCCCGACCAAAATGATCTCTGTGGTCTGTCATGAGGCATTGCAGGATGGGGCGATCTGCAATGCCACCTTGGATGGCAGAGACGACCTGGTCGTATATGCTATCCGGACTCAGCCAGAAGAGGTAACACCTGCAGGTGATACTGGAGCCCCCTCCCCACCGGAGGAGACGGCCTCTGGTTTTGAGTCGCAAATCGACGAACAGTTAGCCAAAGCTGACACACTGACTACTGACAGCCAGAGAGATGCGCTTCGGAAGTTGTTCCACAACTTCCAGCACATTTTCTCCAAAGACTCTGACGACTGTGGAGTCACCGACCTCCACACAGCCTGCACTCTTAGGGATTCCAACACACCCCCAACGTTTGTACGTCAGTACAAGATCCCGTTGGTTGAGTCCTGTTGAGTACAACGATCCTGCGTGGTAAATGCATCACCCGCAGACAGGCGAGGTAAGAAACTCGCCACCACCAGCACCAACTTACAGATGAGTTCCCTCGAACCAAATAAAACCCATTCTCCCAGTCTCCCTCCCTGAAAGGGTGGAACCAACTCCACCCCCAAGGGAAGAAGACATAACACCGTAACAGTCAAGTAACCGCATGCTCTACCCACTCACAACAGCATGCGTTAAACCCTAACTAATCATACCTGACCTGTAAATCTCCATTCCACCCTCCTACGTTGCATGCTGTAAAGACTCTGTCAGGGATCGTCTGAGGAAATCTTAAGATCTGCTACCGCCACTGTTGTACAACCTTCTCAGATACACCTAGCGTATAGTCTTGGCAGTGCAATACCAATTTCAGTAGACCCGCAGAAATTAGAGATAGGATTCATTCTCAACCTGCCCATCATCGAGAGACCGAACATATACAGGTTGAAGGCAGTGCTGAATGTTGGGTTTTGGAAAGCCAACACACACATTCACCTCAAAACACCACCCTTACTTGCCTATCACAACGATCACCCCTCGCTCTATCTTGTCCCCAACTTAAAAATGTGCACGAAAACTAGGGACATCCATTGGGTCTGCCCCAGCAACCCCTTTATTAGAGATGTCACCAATTACCTCTGCGGCTTGAGGGCCGAATCCCCTGAGCAAAAATGCCAAGCCAGCATGTCTGTAAAAGACGAGGACATGGAGACCAAAGTAGAACGAGCAGGTAATCGATGGCTTGTAAGCACCCCTGCCACTGACATCCTGATCTCATACGACCGCCATGACACAGCCACCAGACTGACCCTACCAAATCAGACGGTGTTCCTAACGGTCCCCAAAGGAGCCACCGCCCATATTGGTGATGTCGTCCTCCATCATCTTGAATCTGACAGACACAATGTTGAGATTGAGATTATGGACGCATTTCTGGGTCATAATATCACGATAACTGACTCCCTACAGCAGCAGCTCCTGACTGAAGGGACGAAATTGGTCAAATTAAGCCTTAGACCAACTGGGATAACCACCCAGTTCGGTAATCTCGTGCACAATCGTTACCAAGAAAGCCATGTCAGTTTATCTGCCCTTGGGCTCCTCCTCGGTGGCTGGGTCATCACGGCAGTCATTGCACACCTCATGTACAGACATATCCAAAGGTTACAAGCAAAGCTTGACTCCATCTGCCTAGTGCAACCACGCTTTACACACGGGTCTGTCACCAACACTCGGGTTGACTCCATTCCACTCCAGGGGTCAACCACCTCATCATAACAGCTCCCTCCTCTTTTCTTTCCTCTTCTTTTTCTTTTCTTTTTCCTTTGTGAGCAAACATTTCAAGCGGCAAAGCTGTTGTTATATTTTGTGTTTGTACATGTGTAGAATTACTAGTTAGATTAGAAATCTGCCCAGAAGTAGCCTCTGTTCACTGCCAGAGATAACCTCTACTGTACCTTTTCATATGAACTATGAACTATAAACTGTTGGATTACTCTTTTTCTCCATAAAGATTCTCAGGACTGCTCGACCCTTCTGTTGATCAAAGGACTGTGACCCACATCCCACTCCTCCGATCAAAGGGGGGATATGTTGTGCCTCGCCCTGAGGAATTTCAATTTCAGGCCTGCAGGCAAGCCTGAAGCCTGATTTGAGTTCCTTTGTCTCAAGAGACAAAGGAAACCCCTTTGCCACGTGTCCCTAAACAAAGGAGCCCCGGGTGGTACTCAACAGCGCCACCCGTGTTTCCGTCGGATCCAGCAACTACGTCACAGGTAATCCCAGCAGGGGTCCCACAGAAAGCGGACTCTGATTGGCTGTAGTGCGTCACTGGGCGTTGACGACACGAAGGTTATAAATGCATGGAGGACCTGCAAACTGCGCTCTTTCCAGTCGCGCTGACGGGCGCGACGAACGGAAGCACACAACTCTCGCTCAACCCGCCTGACCACACCGAGCAGCAGCCGAGCGAATAGTTACCGCGCGCATTTCCAGAAGGCCTGTAAGAAGAAATCCTCGCTGGCCGAGACTTTCTTCTACCCGATTGATCGACGGTCACCCCCCGGATCAAGCTGTTTCCCGCGGATGTAGGCGACGCCCGCCTATGAAAGGACACCTGAGACACAACGTTTCCCTCCTTTCTTTCCTGTCGCGACCCTCTCCCTCCGAGCCACGGACTGTGAGAGGACACTAGCGTGCCGCTAGCCCCGGACTGTCAGCAAAGGACGTGCTGCAGCTCCGGACCAACAAAGCCCAGATCAACAAGCTCCGGACCACCACAACTACAGCCTGCGTCACAGTAAGAGGTTATCTTCTGGGCAGTGAATATTAGTTGTTGTTTTATTAGTGTTTTCACTTGTTGTTTTTGTACGGATCGCTGCGTCCGTTACGCTGTTTATTCTGTTACTGTGATTGATTGAGCGCCGAGTCCGCTCGCTCGCTCTCTTCTCTCTCTCTCTCTCTCCCGCTCGCTCTCTCACTCTCATCCTCTCTCTCCTTTTCGCTCTCCATCCTCTCGCTTACTACGAACACTCGCACACTTACATTAACACATACACGCACCACACTACGCACGCCCCCGTGCTTTCCTTTGCTCCGGATTACGTGCCGTGGACAAGTCGCCATCTTGTCTCACCCACAAGTATCCGTAAGTGTAGTCCCGCGCTTCCTTTGTCTCGGATTACGTGTCGTGGACAAGTCGCCATCTTGTCTCACACACAAGTATCCGTGGGTGTATTGTCACAGTGTGACCACTAGTGGCGTAACACCAGTTCCTGGCGTAGCCGCCATCTTGAGAGTCCCACTTTGTCCCGGCGTAGCCGCCATTTTGCGACCTCACACGCGCGCGCACTCACTCACACACGCCCACTCACACACGCCCACTCACACACGCCCACTCACACACGCCCACTCACACACACACACACACACACACACACACACACACACACACACACACACACACACAACCCCCTGCTGTTGGCTTGGTTTTGTCTATTTTCACTGTTTACTTAGTTTGTCTCTGTTATACTTAGCTTATTCTGTCTTTGTAGTTACCATACTCATTTAGTTATAGTTGAGGATATTGACAACAGTATTAATTGTAAGGTGTTTACTGTTTGTAAATAAACTCTTTGTGTATTTAAAGAGAAGCCTCCTTGTATTTTGTCCATGTATTGTCACAAAGAGCTGGTTGCTTGGGCTAGTGTACGGATTCACACCTTCCCTTTTTATACCTTCTATTAACTTATGTTCTAACATAAAGCTAATTATAAGGTAATAATTTTATGAGACTGGTCATTATAGTTATTAGTCCGGTTCATCCGGTGGTGCCCCGTTTTTAATTTATTAATTTTTAATTAATAAATTTAATTAATATTTTTATAATTAATAATCATCTTTGATAATTATTAATTACTACTAATAACTATTTATAGCCCCTACATGCACAACAGAGTATATGAGGAGCTGCAGGATCCTGGAAAGAATGTGTGCTAGTAAAGGCAGGCTTTAACCTTTCCCGGCAGGCCTGATTTGTCCACGGATTTCAGTCAGCCATCCAGCTCAGTGCAAGTCAACTGGATAGATGATGTGTCTCTCAGAGAACTGTCAAGAACCTTGCCTAAGCTTGTGAATGGCTTCTCTGAGATATGAAGTGTTGATGCAGATCTCCACCCTCCACCCAACTGGATGTTGTAGTAGTATTGGTGGAATATAACTAAGTACATAAACTTGATGACGGGACTCAAAAACATCCATTAAAACATAAAACAATACTCTTCGGGAGAAAAACTGATTTTTCTCCCGAAAGTGTTTTCCACCAAAAGTGTAATTACTATGTTAAAATCCTTAAAATGGCACCTACTTTACTCCTTCTACCCCATTTAATATTATGAGTCTATGAATATGCAGATCATTTATTTCAAAAGTGGTTATATTTTTTTAAGTGACCCTGAGGAGTTTATTTTCTAGTTGTGACATCACTTGTTTGTGTCTTGTTTGATTTTAATTGTTGTTTTAACTAATTTTATTTATTATATATATATATATATATATATATATATATATATATATATATAGTTTGTTTTTAATTTTTATATTATTATATTGTTTTACTTTTAAAAGAAATCATTAAACAGGCAGGAGTGGAAAATGAGTTGCAAAAAATAATTTTATGTTATCACTCCTCTCTTTAGGCCCTAAGGAAAATATTTCCACATTAAAAATACATATATGTTAAATATTTTTGGTTTTATGAGTTGTATCTCTCAGGATATGTTGCCCTATTAAGGTATAAATATAGCCCAAATAATAAACATATTGATGTTCAATTTGATGAATATAAATTACACATTATTACATTCTTTAATGATTTACATTACAAATAACACTTTTAAAATTGTTTTTATTCCTTTTTACAAATTTCATAACAATGCAATCTCATAAAAAAGAGACAGAAACAGAACATTTCATGACGAACATATTGAACTTTTTGTGCACATAAAATTACATAAAAACAGAATAACAGTAATTTCATTTTCTCAATTCATGCTTAGTGAACACTGGAGAAAGAAGTCTACAAACAATGCCCCTTATTTCCTCATTTTTTATGAAATACTTGAAAGCAGTTGCGGGGGGTTTTCCCGGTGACGATGCACAGACGAACACCACATTTTGTGCAGTAGATTGTTGTCTGTCCTTCTGGACAAAGCCTGCACCTTCCCTTGTCTGTGAAAGCTGGGAAGTGATCAACTTGATCATGGCGGACATCACCCACCGGCCTTGGAGTTGTTGGCCTTTGTATGCATCTGGCAGGGCTGTGCACATTCTCCTCACCTGTCTTGGAAGGCCTTCCCTTCTTCTTTCCACTATGGATAAGGGCATTTGCAACCTCCAGCCTGAATTCCTTGAGCTTTTTGTGCTTTTGCACACCAATGATTTTGGCATCGTGGCGATACAGCAGCCATCCATTGTTGATGGCTATATCAACCATTTGCCAAAAGAGGCACAGGTACCACCGGTGGGACTTTGCAGGGGTGCGGTACAAGGCCACCATCATGTCAGCAAGGTCAACTCCTCCCATGTGGACATTGTACTGTGATACAATGTTTGGACAAGGAACAGCAACTCTTCTTCTCCTCTTTCTGCAGAAACGGCTGACTTCCTTGAGAGGGCTGATTGCAGCACAAGAGCTAGCTAACGTGACAACTTTGTTGTCAGACCATTTGACAACAGCCACTTCTGCCTCATTATCCACCCTGTAGTCATAGCTGCCCCTTCCTTGCCTCATAAGTGCACGGTCATCTTCAAGTGTGCATCCTTCAGCCTGTTCTTCCGGATGGTTCCCAGACTTCGCAAACCAAATGACTCCTTCAAATGCACAATGAGTGGAAGGGAGGTGAAAAAATTGTCAAAGTAGACAACACTCTCTGATGGATTCTTGATCATTTTGCAGAGTTGAATGACCACATTGGCTCCAACTCCAAGTTCTTTAGCTGGAACCTGACCTGTGCCAAATGTGCTCTTTCCTGTGTATGTCAGAAAGTCATAAACGATTCCAAAAATGCCAGCTCAAACGAAAATCTTGAAGCCCCAATGGTGAGGTTTGCTAGGGAGATACTGGCGGAGAGATCCAGCCTTTGTTCCTTTGTAAGGGACCATCATCTCATCTATTGAGAACTTGTTCTCACTTTCAATTTCCAGACACTTCTTTCTTATGTGCTCCAGCACTGGTGTCACCTTGCAAAGTCGATCTTGGGTTGGGTCTGATGTTTGATTGTCTTGAAAGTGGATGAATCTTGACAGACATTTAAACCTTTTAACTGACATCACGTTAGCTATTTTGGCATAACGTGTATCTTCTGCCCAATAGTCATCCACTGATGGCATTCTCACTACTCCCATGATTATCTTAATGCCAATGAATGACTTAATCTCATCCACAGTGGTGTTTATGCTGGCTCCAATTAACTGACAGATGTAGAGATTTGTCTGTTCAGCAATGAGTTGGAACAGATCATTAACAAAAAAACAGGCAAAGTATCTACATGGGGTATACAGCTCATCAGGTGCACTGAATTCACTTGCGGGTGCTGCTGATTGATGCTCAAACCGATTCTTGCGCCAGCTGAAAAAAAAAACAACAAATTTATACATTATAACATAAACACAAAACATATAATTACATATGCATACATATAAATGCACATAGATACATTACCATGCATATATTTTTATGGATTGCACATGTAAGAGTCTAAATTAAATCAATGTCACCTGAATCCTTTGGCTCGTTTGGACTTATGATCCATCTCCTCATCTTCCTCATGAGAACTTTCATCCTCCTCACCAGAACTGCTTTCACTCACTGCCTCTATCTCATACTGGCTGAAAATGACTTCCTGTTCATCACTGTCTGACTCAGAGTCAGAAGAACTTTCAAGGATCTCCTCTATCACTCTCATTCCTGTGCTGTCCTTTCGTTTTCCATAAAAGGACCTAGCTCAGATGCCCTGCTTGAAAATAAATCGAATAAAACACTATAAAGTTGTAAAATACAGTTATAATATTGTAATGTGCACAGCTGTGCATGATAATATCTGATACTGCAGTAATTATTATCATGCCTTCTAGTTTAAATCAAAATTCTGTATAATGCACATTGACCAAAATTCTACCCCTAATCTGGCAATGTATCTCAGGGGATACATACATTTCAAAAGCTGCTAAATAATATCACAAACAAAGTTGGAACATTTTTTTCTTCATTATAATGTTTAGACAGATGTTCTGATTAATTTTAGGAATGTTTATTGTTGTTTTATTGAAAAAAATATGACTAATATATGATTACTTACCTCCAAAGAAGCAGGTTCTCTGCTATATATATATATATATATATATATATATATATATATATATATATATATATATATATATATATATATATATATATATATATAGTTTGTTTTTAATTTTTATATTATTATATTGTTTTACTTTTAAAAGAAATCATTTGATCTCAAGCAGCCTGGTTAAAGGTGGGGTGGGTGATTCTTTTTTGCAGCATTTTTTAAAATATTGCCTGAAAACCTTTTCACATTCCCACTGCACACACTAAAATAGAATGTTTGCAAAAAAACTCGAAACATTTTGGTCCGGTCTAGAGGGTGTATTCAGAGGAAAAATCAGGACAATCAATGTACTGATCATCTTTACATTTATTGGCTGTCTAATACGTCCATCAAATACCTATGCACACACCCCCACCCCTCCCTTCCCAACAGCTCCCCGCTCCACCCCCCTCCCCCTCCCACTCGACCCCTCCCCCCATTTTGCACGTTCACTGTGTCGTCGTCACTCGACCCCCCACAGCTCTGGCAATCAGGTGAGCAGACACAGCTTCGAAAGCCAACATTCAAGTTAGCTCGCACAGATATATCGTTGCAACAATGGCAGAGAAGAAGACGTCAACTGGCAGCAAAACCAAGGGGAAAACTGTTCTTGAAAAAGCAACAGCCATGCGGAAGCTAACAGATGAACGAAACAGGACAGGCTTTCCAGCGCTGGCGCCAGCTAAAAAGTGAGAAGGGGCTCCAGACCGATGCCAAAGTTGCCGAATTTTTACAGGATATGTAAGATGTCTTGATTATCGCAAATTTATGGTGACTACAACAGAAAGGTGCCTTTATCCCAGAGATACCCCATACCCCCGTGTGAGTCGTTCCGTTTGTTGCCCGTGAAATAAAGCGCCCGCAAGTAAATAAGTCAGTAACATAAAACATTCAAATTCAGGTATGTGGTAGGCTACTACGGGCAAATGCATACTACTTATAAAATAATCCATGTCTGTGACTGTAACCTATGATGGCTGGCTAGGGACAAGATACAGCAGGCTACGTACATCGTATCATTACTGCAATAACAAAGTAATTGACACACGTATCCAATCAACTAGTGGAAATCTAACATACTCTAGTTTGAATTTTATGTCAATATTCTTGAAATTACAATAATGAAAGACTGTTTACATTCATTACAATGTTCACAAATCTTGTGAAGACGACATTGCTCGAAGTTATCAAAGCGGTCACTGTCTGTCATGCTATTGGCGTGAATGCTCGTGAACTCCTGTGACCCCTCGAGAGTGTGCGCGTTCATGTATCCATGAATCGTGAAGGCGTGGTTTCGAGGGGTGAGCTGAAGAGGAGGAGGCCGAGCCTTTGGGAGGAGGGGAGGGAGTGTATATTTTCAAAATCTCACTTGTGTTGAATAGCTGTAACCTTTTTTTCCAAGATCTCCCACTCCACCTTTAAATAAAGGTAAAAAAAAAAAAATGTGCTTCTACCTGAAATGAAATGTGTTTATAAATAAAGCATTACTTACTTGCATTTTGCCCTTTGTTTTTCCTATGTAGTTTATTTTTGTGTGACACGATGGAGCAGTGGTTAGCACCACAGCAGCAAGAAGGTCCAGGTTCCAGTCCTTGGTCTGGGACCTTCCTGTGTGGAGTTTCATGTTCTCTCTGTGTCTGGTGGGTTTTCTCCAGGTTCTCCAGCTTCCTCCCACAGTCCAAACACATGCTGATGTTAACTGGAGACTCTAAATTAGGTGTGAGTGTGTGAGTGAATGGTGTGTGTGTCCCATGATAGACTGGGTCTGGGACCTGTCTGGGGTGAATCCCCATAGGTATACATAACATAGGCTGCTCTGATGGTCAATGGAGTTGAACGTCTGCTCACTCACCCATAACAATATAATACAATATGTATTTTAATGGTGCATGTTCTTTAAATGACCTGTTCAATTTTCAACTTAATTATCAATGGTTTAGTTTGTTATGAAGTCAGAGATGTAGTTATGACACTGCAAATGTATAGTTATATGTATATGTATATATTTTTTAAGTATATACAGTACAGGCCAAAAGTTAAGACACACATTCTCATTCAATGTGTTTTCTTTATTTTCATGACTATTTCCATTGTAGATTCTTACTGAAGGCATCAAAACTATGAGTGAACACATGTTTATGCTGTTATGTACTTAACAAAAAAAGGTGAAATACCTGAAAACCTGTTTTATATTCTAGTTGCTTCTAAATAGCCACCCTTTGCTCTGATTACTGCTTTGCACACTCTTGGCATTCTCTTGATGAGCTTCAAGAGGTAGTCACCTGAAATGGTTTTAACTTCATAGTTGTGCCTTATCAGGGTTAATTAGTGGAATTTATTGCCTTATCAATCAGATCAAAGGGTGGCTATTTAGAAGAAACTAGAATATAAAATATATTTTCAGTTATTTCACCTTTTTTAGTTAAGTACATAACACCATAAACATGTGTTCATTCATAGTTTTGATGCCTTCAGTGAGAATCTACAATATAAATAGTCATGAAAATAAAGAAAACACCTTGAATGATAAGGTGTCCAAACTTTTGGCCTGTACTGTATATTATATAGTTATATAATTATAGCCACATTGATAACACTGGTAAGAAATCAAACCGTGTGTAAATCCATTCTGGATTATTTGAGTTCATTCAGATCACTCACCTTCCCTTACCTTCAATAGGGTCAGGTCGCCAGGTGAGGACGTTGGAGTCTGTACCGTAAGACGTCCATCCTTTATTATGTATATTTATGTGTATCGCTGGGATTGGCTCCAGCAGACCATGTGACCCTGGTGAGGAATAAACAGGTATAGAAGATGGATGAATGGGTTATATTTATGGATGAATCAATTTGATGGAATAATGAAACAATTTCCTACAGCAGGTAACAAGACAGATGGATACAGAGATGTAATTACTTCGTCAGTAGCCACCTTTCTGTCTTCAAAACACCCAGCACAGGGAGCTGAGTTTTGCAGGGTAGGCTCCTGTGGTCTTTTTGGCAGAAAATATTACTACTTTCTGAAACTCCTTGTAGGACCTTTAATATTTAAACCTTTCAACAAAATAAATCAGCGGCTCACTTCAACACCTTCCGACCTGTGGTCTGTGGCCACAGGTTGTGATATAGACATTAAAATATTACAAAAGATTTTAATAAATAAATTTTAGGATGAGCTATAAATAATTAAGACTCACTTAAGATGGGGAGGGAAACATAGACAGATCGAATCCATAGAAAAATATGTTTTTTTCTACATTCAAAATGTATTTTAAGCTGTGGTTGTTTCCACAATGAAGTATGATCTTTAAAGTGATGACAACAAGTATTTGAGCATCTTTATGAAGCAGCATTAAAGTGTAGAATCAGAACCAGTCAGAATAGTTGTCAGCTGCCTCAAAGGCCCTTTATCATAGTCCTTTCTACAACCAACACAATAGAGCTGGTGATATGCTTATTCAGTGAGTTTGTGTGTGATGTAACAATTCACCTGCCCACATTATGCTGAGAGCAGATATTCACTCAAGGTAAAATCTTTGAGTCTCACAGCGCTGAACAATGAGCATGAAGCAGCAACCAGCTCGGTTTTTACTTCTCTGAGGTGGAGACACGTGGTCCTTCTGTTCAAACTACTTATCAAAAAGAAATAATTGAATGAAAGTGAAAATGTCATGGTTTCCCTGAAGAAAAAACAAGTGTTGCATCAATGGTTCACATCTGAAACATTTTGAGAAGTAAATGAGATGCAGAAGAAAAAAAAGAAGAAGAAGAAAAGAGCCTGAGGGATGATGGGCAAATATAAAACATTAAACATTTAAATTCCGAATGTCACAGCATCTTTAAACATGCAACAAGTGACGGACTCTTTTCCTCCTCTCTCTCTGACTCCATCCCTCTATCTCTGCCAAGGACACATCCCTGCTGTTGTTACCATGGAGACAAGCCCAGAAGGGCTGTGAGCAAGCCATGTGAGGGACTGTGTGTGTGTGTGTGTGTGTGTGTGTGTGTGTGTGTGTGTGTGTGTGTGTGTGTGTGTGCGTGTGTGCGTGTGTGCGTGTGTGCGTGTGTGTGTGTGTGTGTGTGTGTGGGTGTGTTTATGTATCTGAATGTGTCCTTGTTTGTTTTGTTTTTTTCATGATTTTTAAGTTTATCCCTGGTTTGAATGTGTGTGTTTCTGTGTCTATATAAATGTACCTATCTGTGTGACTATGTGTGTATCTGTTTGTGTGTCTATGTGTGTGTGTGTGTATCTGTGTATGTGGGTGGATGTGTGCATCTGTCTTTGAGTGTGTGTGGGGCTATTTGTGTGTGTGTGTGTACTTGTTTGTTATTTCCATGATTTTTAATTGACTCCTGCTATTTTTTGCATCATGTTGACTTGTGAGCAGGGGAGTATTCCAGGAAATGGGTTATGTGAAAACTCAGAGTTAGTTAACACTGAGTTGAGGGAAATTCTTAGATGAGTTATCTGTACCAGAAAGAGAGGTAACTGAAACTCTGACTCAGTCACCATGGTAACAGACTCAGTCACTATGGTAACAGACTCCATGAACATAATCTGCTCACTGGCAGGTTTACTTGAAGAGTCTGTGAGTTTCTACCTGTTCTCTCCAACATGTCAATTAATTCTCAACATGATCCACATCGAAGCTCAAATTGTTAGAAACACTTTACGTTGTGAGAGAATCTTCAGACCGAGACTGGATATCCTGTTAATTATTTCCAGATGAATATCTGTATATCTCTATAAGTGTTACTGTGAGGGGATGAGTTTAAATTACTATTTGAAGTAACCACAATAATATTTACTTCATACCGAATATTTACTTGTTTAAGAGCCTATGTCATTTTAATCAAAGTGAGATGCAATCATAGCTTAGCAAAATATGCCTTACCTTTTTATATTATGTTTCATTTTTAGTTGTTTCCAACTTCTCCTCTCCCCTGTTGGATTGTATTCCTATTCATATTCCTACAATATTCTATAACTTGCTGCTATAGTCCATTCAAATTTAATGCAGTTTTCTCCTTTGCTGCTGCAGCAGTGTTACTGTTACAGTTAAATTCAATTCAATTCAATTTTATTTATATAGCCCAATATTACAACACAGTTGTCTCTAAGTGCTTCACAAAATCCAGTCCAAAGTGACTCAGACATCCCCCGTCCTTAGACCCTCCTTCTCATCAAGGAAAAACTCCAAAACCCAGTGGGAAAGAAGAAACCTCGGGGAGAACCACAGTGAAGGAGAGATCCACTCCCATGGACGGACAGACTATAGATGAACCAGGACTGACAGACATCCATCTGATGATGAAGTAATAGTCAAGCGCAAAGACAGCGCATTATGGCGAGAGGCAGGGATACACCCCAGATGGCCCCCAGCCTATCATGGAGCACACACACCATTCACTCACACACTCACGCCTACGAGCAATTCAGAGTCGCCAAATAACCTTAGCATGTTTTTGGACTGTGGGAGGAAGCTGGAGAACCTGTTGTAAAACCTAAACTACTGAAATTGGCTCCATGCTGATAAACTAGAACATTCATTTCTGTCAATGATGAGCCTGTTCCTGTATATTTCCGCTGTGTGTAAACATCCCATCACCAGTGGTACAAAGTCTTCTTGCATCAGGCTATCAGCCCTGTTTAATGGTGTTTCTCCTTTCCACTCTGTGAGCTTTGAATTACAATATGTGCACTTATTTACTCTCTGCCCTGAAGTGAATAACTTTCTGGAGCCTCCAGGTTCATGTTCGGTGCTGTAAAAGTCAATTGAGGGTGACAGCTGATAATTTTTTATCACATGTGTGAATGTGTGTGTTTATCTGTGTGAATTTTCTTTTTATTTCCTCAGCTACAGCCACTGGCATTGACGGAGCAGTATCATTATCACCTGGGCTGAAGGTAAAGTGGCTCCTTGGCTGGACCAGGTCCAGGGACACCGTGTGATGTCATACTCCGATCGTGTGTGTGTGTGTTTGCAAAATAGATTTAACAATTGCAGTTTCAGTGAGTCCCGCTGACATGCTTTTACTGGTCTTATTCAAACAAATGTTTTGGGCTGGCAGCTTCAGTGGAGGTGATCTCATGGTGAGTCACGGTGGATTTGGCTGCATCAAGCGGTGACAGAGAAACTTTCATTTCAATTGCTCTGTCTGACCAGCTGCAACGTGTTCTCATGTCCACAGTCGCCTTTGACACCAGATCATGATCATTGTTAAGAATAACGCGTTACAAATGTAATAAATTACTGTAATGCATTGATTTTTTGCTGTAACACAGTAATGTAAAGCATTACAGAGAAAACATTGTAATATTTTACTCAGTACAAATGTCAGTAACACACATTACAATGCATTTTAACATGGATTGAAGTGGTAGTTTTTGTTTTTTTCTTCATACAATTTCACTAAAATCACTGCAAGATCAGCAGCAGTGAAACATTCAAAGTCTTTTTTTTTTTCTTTTGGCTCGTCAGACAGAAGATGGAGATGAGTGAACCTGAAGAAAAATTGGATATCACATTCTACTGACTGACTGTAATTGGACTGAATTTTGTGAAGCCCAGTGAGGCAACTGTGTTGTGATATTGGGCTATATAAATACAATTTAATTGAAATGAATAGTTGTAGTAGTAGCAGTAGTAGAGGTAGTAGTAGCAATAGTAGTAGTAGTTGTTGTAGTAGCAGCAGCAGTAGTAGCAGTAGTAGCAATATAAGTAGTAGTAGTAGTAGTTGTAGTATTAGCAGCGGCAACAGTAGTAGCAATAGTAGCAGCAGTAGTAGTAATATTAGTAGTAGTAGCAGCAGCAGTAGCAGTAGTAATAGCAGCAGTAGTAGTAGTAGTAGAAGCAGCAGCAGTAGAAGAAGCAGTAGTATTATTAGTAGTAGTACTAGTAGTAGTAGCAGCAGCAGTAGCAGTAGTAATAGCAGCAGTAGTAGAAGCAGCAGCAGTAGTAGAAGCAGTAGTATTAGTAGTAGTAGTACTAGTAGTAGTAGCAGCAGCAGTAGTAGTAGCAGTAGTAGCAGTAACATCAGCTGCAGTTGTAGCAGCAGCAGTAGTAGCAGTAACAGCATTAACAGCAGCAGAGCTGGGTAACTGCAGCATTGATTAAACATGCCAGTCAACAACATTGCTGAAGTCAGTGTTGTGTCATGATTAGATGTTCTGATGTTTGCTAGCAGGATACCGATGGTTTCACTCACTCAAGCGGTTGGAGGATTCAAATTTCTTATTCAGTTACAATTTTAGAATAGATTAAACCAGGCATATCAAACATACGGTCCACGGGCCAGATCCGGACTGTTGGATGATTTAATCCGGCCTATCATAAATTTCTGAGTATGTCAAAACAAGAAGCGACTCTCTAGCTCATTTCTATCAAAAGTTATGATTTTTTAAAATAAATACCTTCCCTCCGGCCGCTAGAGGGCAGTAAATGTGTAAAAGAGGTCACATCCAGCATGCAGCACTGACACAAGTTAGTCACAGTAAATAAACATTCGCAACGTAAAGTGTCCAAGTAAAAATCAAGTTCTCAAGTATTTGGTGAACTTGAGAACAAATGTGGCTTTTTTCACTCACCATTTTCAGTGAAGCCTTCTGATATGCCAGCTGACATTCAACTCGCTTATTGACTTGCAGTTTCCGCTATGAAGGATAAATTTGGGTCTGTGGGATTGGATACGTTTTATCAATATCTTGTGCCAGGGTACCCCAAATTAAAAGCCATGGCTGCAGAGATTCTATCCATGTTTGGGACTACTTATCTTTGTGAAAAGGTGTTCTCTGTAATGAACAATAATAAAACAAAGCAGCCCTCAAGGTTAACAAATAACCACCTGAATGACATTGTTAAATGTGCTACTACTCAGGATTTGACACCTAATATCGATGCACTTGTGAAGGCAAAAAGATGCCAAGTTTCAGGAGCCAGCAGCAGCAAGTAGACTGCAGGAGTGCAGTGAGAGTGTTAGTATCTGAGACTGGAACTCTAGCCGCCCTGCTGGTCAGCAGGAGAAACACCCACTCCAGTGCTCTTAGTGTGTTGTCTACCCCTCCCTTCCTGTGTCACTCCTGAAGCCTGATTGTCCAGCTGTGTCTTGTTTGCCTGTCTGTCCCTATCCGTACTTAAACCCTGTTAGTTCTTCCCTCTGTGTCTGATCGTCTGCATGTGTTCCCTGGTGTATGAGATCCTGACTCTGTTCCCTGTTCGGTAGAGTGATTGTTAAGTTACCCGATTTCTGTTGATTGCCTTTTGTACCCTTACTGGACACTTTCTGTTGTTACTTTGAACCTTTTTGCTTATCCCCTCAGTGGACACTTTTTGTTGTAATTTTGAAACGTTTTGCTTATCCCCTTAGTGGAAATTTCTGTTGTGACTTTGAATGTTTTTTCCTATTCCCTTGTGGACACTTTTTGTTGTAACTTTGAAACGTTTTTGTTTTTTCCCATTGTGGACGCTTTTTGTTGTTACTTTGGAAAATTTTGTGATTGCAACCTTATGGACTTCTTGGTGTAACCTGGAGGAAGAACTTTGTCTAACAAACCAGCATTTTTGTGACTGTAAATAAACCCTCCTCAAACCGATCTGCATTTGGGTCCCCGTGTCTGTTTAAAACCTAACAGAGAGAGAAAAAGTGTGATGACATGAAATTTGTTTGCACTCATGAATGCAAATCATTAAAAATCTGATTAAGATTAATCTGGTTTCATGTTAAAGACAATTAATATTGTGCAGTATATTCTCAGCTTCAGTAGGCCCAGCCTAGTAGTTTGATCTTATGTAGTCTAATCTTATTGCCCATTAGAGGTAAGATCTTAAGCGCAAGCCCGAGTCCGAGCCCGACCCGACCGGAATTTCGGGCCGGGTCGGGCATAAAATTTCAATCATTACGGTCGGGTCGGGCTTCTCTCTCTCTGACTTTTTGTACTGTACTAAACTCTTGCAATGACAATTCAAAGAACTCCTTCCTGTCTCTGTCTATTATCATTGTTGTTCTTTGTCTCTCTGCCTCTCTCTCTCGCTAGATTCTTAAGGACGTACTGCTGCTTTATGGCCCAATTTTCAATCCGTCAAAATGACGGACTTCTTTAAATTTTTCCGTTAACTCTTTAAAAAATCTGTCAAGGATGGAAAATTGTCGGTTAATGTAACCTCTGCAGACAGAAATATAAAAGATGTAAATGTTTATACATCTTGTTTAGCTTAGATTTCGTTAGAAAAGACAGGCTTTAATTTGTTATCATAAATCACCCCTCCTCCTCCCGAGTCCTCAAAAATAAAATATGAAACTTCGGGTTTGCTTCGGGCTCGGGCTTGCAAATCAAGTTAATTGGTCGGGCTCGGGTCGGGCTGGATTTTTTAGGCCCGATCTTACCTCTATTGCCCATACACTGCTATAACTTTTATTTTGTATTTCTTTTTTTTGGATTTATTTCAAAGCAAGTATGACAATTAAGGTAAAATATGTTTTTCATAGCTCCCACTTGAGTTTGTTTAGTGTGGTGAGTTGGTTCAGGTGTAAAACTGCATTCACTCAACTGTTAAAATAAACCAGTTAACACATTCACCGCCAAACATGAAAATCATTTTTTTCCATTGTATGCATAAATATTTTAACTACACTGTAAAGAATACAAACTTGTCCCATGCCCATTTCTCATTATATTTATCCATATCATTTGTTATATATATATATATTATTATATAACGCAGCTACCTTGCCTCACTCCGTGATCCAGTCTTGAAGTACAGGCCCTCTGCATTGGAGAACTTATTTTTAAACACACATTTGTGCTGCGAAGCTTCTTTCTCTCGGTTACATCAGAGTAGGTAACAGCTAATCCTTTTGTTGCAAAGCAGAATTCACAGCCCACACCCACACAAACACAAGCACAACAAAACAACCACAAGCGGCACTTGTTTCATATTCAGCACAGCAACAGGTGTGACAGCAGCCTGCTGAACTCACCATGCTCCTGTGGAGAGTCTGTAGGTGTTTGTGTTTAATGATTAGTTGAGGATGAATAGATGCCAACACATTAGGACTCATGCAGCCAAAACACACATGCAGTTTGCCAATGTCCCAGAGGGGTTTAAGCAACTTCTCACCTCCACCCACCAACTGTAACGTCAATTGCCTGAACATCTATTTGCCTGTTGCACGATGGTAAATCTGAGAAATCTGATGAACATGCCCGGTAAATCAGAAGAACCAACATCCATCTGTTTGGAAAGTCAATACATTGTCCTGAATGTGAGCAAATTAGTGTCCATGATGAATAAATAACCAGATGATTATCATAGTAATGTGTTTTTGAATTGTACATTCTTTCAGTTGAGAACAAATTATACATACTGAACATACTGAAAATATACACTGATAATCAGAATCATCATTGATCTGAATATGTCTTCCACCGCTGTGAGCGTATTTGCTGCAAATGTGTGCATGTGTGTGTGTGTATGTCTTGTACAGTGTAGCCTGTGATATTGTTTATGTTGGTGCATCATCCTGTTGAGGGAAAACACATGGAAATAAGTTTATAGCTGCAATCTCACATGTCAAATGTTTGTTAATATGCAATGTTCTTATGTTAAATGAATTGAAATTTCAATCTTACCCCTATTTTATTTTCTTGTTAAAACTATTTTTTAGATCTCAGTCGGTTTACTATTAACCTACAGAACTGAAGCCAAGTTTAATAAACCAACTAAATGTCAATGTCAAATTATTTATGAAGTGCATTTAAAAACAACAGCTGACTGGAGTGCTTCTCAATAAAAACATAAGACCATAAACAACACAATAAAACACACAGACAGGTTTAACAGACAAAGACAAAGAAGGATGAGTCTCATCTGGAGTTAAAGGCCATAAAAGAATAAAACTGAGTTTAAAGACGGGATCTAAAACAGGCAGAGTGAGGTCAGCCTGACACACAGAGGAAACTTAATTATTATTTATTAGTTTTTAATTATGTAATTGTAACCCACACAAATCCTCCTGTTAACCTCATTCTTTATTTTCTATTATAGTTTCTGTCATTTATCTGTACTTGAAAATCCCATTCCCGACCACTAGGGGCAGTAGTAATAGTAGTAGTGGGAGTAACTACTGTTCATGTGAACAGAGCGTGATCCAAGACGTGAGAAAAAAAATGATTGCGTGAACAGAAGAGCAGTGAAGCAGCGATTAAAACTAACTACTTTTATTTGGAGAAATACTTCGGTTGAGAGGCAAGGTTTGTGCAAGAAAAGACCCGGACAGCGTTGTTATCGTGTATAATTTCCTTGACTGAGAAACTCTGGTGAGTTTTTTATTTTTTTTCCCCTCGCAAGGCGAGTGACTAGCTAACATGGTCTGTGGAAAAAAATACGAACTGAGCATTTTGAATTCCTCTATTGATGATGATGACTGATGTATTTTATTCATGTAGTTGTATGATTTCGATGTGTAGGCTTATTTTGAGTAACTTTGTTACATTTTGAATGTGAGCTAAAACCCAACTGGAGTTGCACTTAACTAATGGACTGCCATGCTCTTGAATACCGTTTCATTCCATGGTAATGAGCTTTTAAGTTAGCAACTGAGTTTTATTTTGTGCAGTTTATGGACTAAATGGACTATTATAATTGAAATACTGCATTTTGAATTCATAATTTTGAATTCATAATTTGAATTCATTCATTTCATAATTATTTTATCCTCCTCTTTGAAAAGAGCCTTAGACCAAGGGCGCTCAGTTAATATTTTTGATAACTTCTAAAGAGCCATCTTTACCTTACATAATCATACCAACAATATAAAACACAATGTGATTTTTAGGGCTCACTAATCCATTGGTTTGGTCTCAGTTAACTGGGGATTTGTTAGTCAATTAGTTGATTTTTATGCATTTTTCATGCTATATTATGAAGCTGTAAACTCTGGATTTAGTAGTCAAATGTTTTTAAAACCCACTTATGTAGAGCCCTGGTTCAGATGCACATCTTTTAAACCTACTGTAGATCTCTTATGTTTTATTATTTGTATTAATCATGTCTGAATATCGTGCCCCTGATTTCACTCTCACTTAAAATGTTTTATCTGTGTGTATACTAAGCAGTTTTACTGTTGCTTTTGATTGTTTTGTGTTTAAAATCAGCCCAAACTTGAAAAAGGCCTAAGTCGTCCAGGGAAAATCACGGATCAATTCAGATTCTTCCCTTCTTTTTTTATTTTTCTCAGTTGGTCATAATTATAATCAGAAGAATCAGTCAGTCAGGTTGGAAACCTTTAAAATTAAATAAAAAGGATACTATAAAAATACACAAAAACCCTAATATCAATGAAATGAGTATGAACTAACGCTACATGCATCTTAACTACATACATTTTAAAATCTCTAAGCATTACAATAAACATTACAATTATTCCTTTTAGCATCATATATCTCACATCTATCAATAAATTTCTTCCTACATGATATGAAATAAAGCCTTTGAAGCCTCTGGATCTTGATTCGCCTGCTCGTTCTGCTCTTCCACTGGAACTAAGATGACAAGACGCCTCACGTCTCTGTGAAGAACTGTAGCAGGAAACTTCATAGTGGACTTCTTCTCCAATTTGGCTGTCCCGTCGGTACCGCTCCCAAGGGCTGGCTTGCTTCTGACAAACAGATTTGGGCCTGCTAATTCACACCACTTCTTCCAAAACTTGTTCACCTCAGACTGGATGACTCGTAGTCTCTTGTAAGGGTAACCCTCGAATTGGAAGTCTCCTGGGTCTCCTTTTGAGTGAACTCCTCCCAGAAGGCGTGAATTTTGTGTGACATATTCAATGCAATCTTCCTGAACTTGTGCTCTTGCATCTATTAGCCTTTCATTGACCAAGTAGGCAGCCATGTAGACAAAAGTCTGGAATTCTCCCCATGCAAGGCTGCAAGGCTTTCTTCACAGTCCGGACTCCTGCTTCAGCTGCTCTGTTTCTGTTTCTGTGAGTCTACAGGGTTAATCTTCTAGAACCACTTCGTGCCATGCTTAATGGCCTTCTTCTATTCCTGACCTTTCCAGGTGCTCCAGAAATCTATAGAGGTCATCAAGGGCTGGTTTGGCCCCTACAAAATTTGTGCCTGGGTCAGACCATACCTTGCTCGGATGTCCTCTCAGCAATGTAAACCTTTGATAGGCAAGCAGAAATCCTTCTGCTGATAGGTCACTCATAATGTCAGCATGGATGCCTCTGGACGCTATACAGCTGAAGACAACGCCCCAGACTTTTAGTCTCACTCTTTTCTTCACCCTGTCTCTCACTTCGTAAGGCCTGAACAGGTCCATGGCAGTGAATTCAAAAGGCAGCCAGCAACCCCCGCTCTGCGCTTGAGCCAGATGCAGAAAGCAGACCCGACACTGCGACAGTGCTTTTCCAAGGTGGTGAGTAACAGCAAAGCAAGGGGTGAAAAGGTAGCGTATATTATGGATGGAGAGTTGCTGATTCGTAAATGGTCCTCTTTTGTTACTGGTAATTCTGATTGTGATTCTGTTTATCAGATAGTCATACCTGCCGGATGCCGCCAACATGTGATGTCCGTGGCTCATGAAAATAAGTGGGCGGGGCATTTGGGCATATCCAAAACTTATCAAGCCATCCTCCGATACTTCTACTGGCCAGGTTTGAAGTCTGATGTTATTAAACATTGTCGTGCTTGTCATGTGTGCCAGGTGGCTGGAAAACCTAACCAAATTGTTCCCCCTGCACCATTACATCCGATTCCGGTGATAACCGACCCATTCGAGTGAGTGATTATTGATTGTGTTGGCCCTCTACCTTGAACTAAAAGTGGAAATCAGTATTTATTAACAATTATGTGCGCTGCCACTCGCTATCCGGAGGCGATCCCTCTCCGTTCCATTACAACTAAGGCCGTAGTAAAAGCTTTGCTGAAATTCTTCTCTACTTTTGGATTACCCCGCGTGATCCAGACAGACCAGGGCTCTAATTTCATGTCTGGTCTTTTTAGGCAGGTACTCCAAAGTTTAAGTGTGCATCAGGTCATGTCCTCTGCGTACCACCCCCAATCGCAAGGGGCTTTAGAACGCTGGCACCAGACGTTAAAATCCATGCTCAGGAAGTATTGTGTTGAACATGAAAAAGAGTGGGATGAGGGAATCCCCTTTGTATTATTTGCTGCGTGTGATGCAGGAATCTATTGGTTTTAGTTCCGCCCAGCTTGTTTTCGGCCACACGCCCCGTGGGCCGCTTAAATCCCAGCACGACCAGATCTTGTCGTGCGAGTCCACACCTAAAAAGCACACGTTAGACTACGTCATGCAGTTTCGCAAGCGCCTGCAGAGAGTTAATGCCTTTGCTAAAGCCACCCTCCGTAACTCGCAATCGGCCATGAAAAGCCAGTACAATCGCTCCGCTGTGTCTCGCAGTTTTGAGGCAGGTGACCAGGTTTTAGTGTTGCTGCCCAGCACCAAACCCGTCTTTGCAGCTAAATTTTCCAGTCCATTTGTCATTAAAAAGCGTCTTAGCGACACTGATTATGTCCTTTGTACGCCAGACAGAAGGCTTAAGACTAGAGTGTGTCATATAAATCTACTTAAACGCTACCAGACCAGCGAAAACAACGCTGCCTCCGCTGTCCCTCCGTCCTTAGCAACTGAACCCACACCCGATGCCAAAGCTGCCGCTATTATTGTGACAGTCTGTGGACGCTCCCCACGGAGATGACGGAGATGCCCGGAGATGCCCGTCCCTACACAACCCTCAATTCGTCTCTCAAATTCAGGAATGCTTGCAAAGCTGACATGTTATTTGCAACATTTAACTATAACCCAACAACACGATCTGGAAATGTTGATTAGCCAGTACAATTGTTTGTTTAGCGATGTTCCCACCCGCATGTCCGTTCTGAAACACGACATAATTGTAAATGATGCTCGTCCAATAAAACAAAATGCTTATCGTGCCAACCTACATAAACGACAGTTAATGAAACAGGAGGTAGAGTATCTCCAACAAAATGATTTGGCTTCTGAGAGTTCCAGTCCGTGGAGTTCCCCGTGTCTGCTAGAAACTAAAGCCGATGGCTCCCCCAGGTTTATCACAGATTTCCGCAAAGTTAATGCCGTTACTGTTAAAGATTCATACCCGCTTCCTCGCATGGAGGATTGTATTGATAATCTGGGCTCCGCCCACTTCGTCAGTAAATTGGACTTGTTAAAAGGTTATTGGCAGGTACCGTTAACAGACCGTGCCATGGAAATTTCTGCTTTTGTCACCCCCGATCATTTCTGCTAGTACAATGTAATGGCTTTTGGGATGTGTAATGCTCCTGCTACATTTCAGAGGCTGGTTAATACGGTGTTGTTTGGGCTGCCAAATTGCAGTGCCTACCTCAATGATCTAGTAATTTATACAGATACGTGTGAGAAACACATGCGCGTGTTAGAACAGATTTTTGATCGTTTAGCCCGAGCGACTCTGACTGTAAATCTAGCCAAATGCGAATTTGGAAAAGCCACTGTGATTTATCTTGGACAGGGACAGGTGCGACCCATGGAGGCGAAGATTATTGCCATTAGGGATTACCCCATTCCAACTATGCGTAAAGCGCTGCACCGGTTCTTGGGAATGGCCGGTTATTACAGGCGTTACTGCCGCAATTTTTCCAGCCTTGTCACTCCGCTAACGAACCTCCTCAGCCCTAAAATAGATTACTTATGGACTCCCGACTGCCAGGTGGCATTTGACAGCATAAAGAGCTTGTTAACCCCCGTACTCGCGGCCCCCAACTTTTCCACGCCCTTTAAGCTCAAGGTTGATGCCAGTGCAGGGGGAGCTGGGGCATAACCCTCTTGTTTTTCTGTCCCGCATGTTTAATCATAACCAGTGACTCATGCGGTGGGTATTACTAGTCCAGGACTTCAACCTGAATATCCGACACAAAAAAGGGTCCGAAAATGTGCTAGCTGATGCTTTGTCTAGGCTATAAATTATCTGTGTGCGCTTGTGTACAATGTAGTTTTAATGTCAAGCCATAAGGGCTTGTAGCTTAAGGGGGAGAGTGTTACGGCAGCCACTGCAGCCACTTAGATGTTGTGCTTCACAGGCAAATACGGCTGTGCGATCTTCTGTCGGGGATTGGACCCAGGTGTGACAGAAGACCCGCCCCCTGAGAGATGTCCACTGGCGATTGGTGGATGTGGCTGCAGTTCACCCCAATCGGAGGCTACCAGCAATCACAGATCTACCACAAATAGAATGTGTGTAGTATTGTTCAGGCCGGCTTTATGTTTGGTGTTGTGTTAAAGCTCGCCTAGTATTTGTAAGAGGTTGGTGTTGGAAAGCTTAGGAAGGGTTTAGTTTTGAGTTTAGTATTGATTACACTCGCTGAGATAGTTTTTGTTAGATTCATTAGACTTAGGAGTGCTGTTTTTAATGTATTTCTGTTATTGAAACGTAGGTTAAATAGTGAGGTTTTTGTTTCTGGTTTTGTTCACTGTGAGGTAGCATAAATTAACTGTTAGTCTCTTTTTGTTCTATTTATTTGTTCTTTTAAACAGCACTCGTATGCCCTTTTGGTTCCCCTTTCCCTCACCTCCTTTTGTTGGATTAAAGAGAATAAACGAACGAACCCTAAATAGGTGTAAATTTTCCTTTTGTTTCCTATCCTTTTATATGTTGTGGCTCTTTTAACGAGTCGGGTCGTAACATAAGTGGGGGCTCATCCGGGATCAGGAGATAGTGGCGAATTGATATTAAAACAGGTTTGTCGTTTTTTTTCGTACTCGTAGGCTGTCTTCTACGGTGAGTGCTGCGAGCTGGTGAGCACCATGGCAGAGAAATTTAGTTTAGACGAATTTATAGTGCATCCTACGTTAGACCAAGTACATGGCTGTAGGAAAGATGAATTAGTAGCGATAGCCACCCACTCCAATATTCCCACTACTAAAGCCATGTTAAAAAAAGAAATTAAAGAGTGACTTATGAGTGGATTGGTGGAACAGGGAGTGATTGCTGCAGAAGCTGAGGGTTAACCCTGTGCTGAAACTCCCTCAGACTCTGGGCAGGTTTATCAGGCAGGTGAGCGGGGGAAGACGCCGTTCACCCTGCCCAGGTATGATCCGTCCCCACAGAGCCGTACGGGCAATAGTGAGGCCCGGCTTAAGATGATTACACTTGCTGAGATAGTTTTTGTTAGATTCATTAGACTAGAGGAGTGTTGTTTTTAATGTATTTCTGTTATTGAAACGTAGGTTAAATAGTGAGGTTTTTGTTTCTGGTTTTGTTCACTGTGAGGTAGCATAAATTAACTGTTAGTCTCTTTTTGTTCTATTTATTTGTTCTTTTAAACAGCACTCGTATGCCCTTTTGGTTCCCCTTTCCCTCACCTCCTTTTGTTGGATTAAAGAGAATAAACGAACGAACCCTAAATAGGTGTAAATTTTCCTTTTGTTTCCTATCCTTTTATATGTTGTGGCTCTTTTAACGAGTCGGGTCGTAACATAAGTGGGGGCTCATCCGGGATCAGGAGATAGTGGCGAATTGATATTAAAACAGGTTTGTCGTTTTTTTTTCGTACTCGTAGGCTGTCTTCTACGGTGAGTGCTGCGAGCTGGTGAGCACCATGGCAGAGAAATTTAGTTTAGACGAATTTATAGTGCATCCTACGTTAGACCAAGTACATGGCTGTAGGAAAGATGAATTAGTAGCGATAGCCACCCACTCCAATATTCCCACTACTAAAGCCATGTTAAAAAAAGAAATTAAAGAGTGACTTATGAGTGGATTGGTGGAACAGGGAGTGATTGCTGCAGAAGCTGAGGGTTAACCCTGTGCTGAAACTCCCTCAGACTCTGGGCAGGTTTATCAGGCAGGTGAGCGGGGGAAGACGCCGTTCACCCTGCCCAGGTATGATCCGTCCCCACAGAGCCGTACGGGCAATAGTGAGGCCCGGCTTAAGATGATTACACTTGCTGAGATAGTTTTTGTTAGATTCATTAGACTAGAGGAGTGTTGTTTTTAATGTATTTCTGTTATTGAAACGTAGGTAAAATAGTGAGGTTTTTGTTTCTGGTTTTGTTCACTGTGAGGACACAAGAGCTCAAACAGATCAGGGTGAGCTCCGCCTACCATCTTTCTAAGAGAACTGTCCCACAGGACAAGATCGCCCACAACTTTCACACGCTGTGGAGCGAGCCTCCCCTCTCTGTGGCTTATGAGTAACTCGGTCTCTTTAGGAAAGAACACCTTTATCTGTTGTGGCTTAACCACCTGGTGGACCTTTGCAATCTCATTCAGGCCGTAACAGATAAGTTCATGTGCTCTCCGTCCCCTTTGAGGTCTTGACTCGAACTCTCAGAAGGTATCTTCTCGTCACTACTTTTGTAGTCATTCCACCTACACCATGTACGATAAGTGTAATCTTCTCACTCCTGAGGTTCAGCCTGTTAGCCACTTTATGGGTTATATAGTTTGTATCAGATGCAAGGTCAACGAGGGTACCAACTTTTTGCCCTGCGTTGGCCCTGCTACAAAAGCATCATGGCAATGTCAACCCATACTCCTTTAGCAGGCCAACTTGACACTTTGTAGTACAGGTAATTTGTGACGAGTTGTTGGTGAAGGCCTTCCTGCACTTCTCCGCTACCTCTGGTGACAGCTCATTCAAAAGCTTTTCTTGCTCTTATGTGAAGTCCATTTGCTCTTTCTGTCTATCTGTGATTTCTCAGTACTTTGGCTTTTGACTTCTCTTCTAGGGCAGAGGGAGAAATGGTGATCTGATGGGCCTTCCTTTTTGCAGTCCTCATTCCTGCACAGAATCTTTGCAGTTTTCTTTGCTTTTATGACACCCGAGGTACTCCCTGCATGCACCAATCTTCTTCACTGCACATTCTTTTTTCAGCCACCACCAGTCTTTTAAACTTCTTGCAGAAGAAAAGCTTGTTTTTGTGTTTCTCATCTCTCATCTCCATCTCTAATGGACCCCTCATCAGCATCTTCTCTCTTTGTGGATTTAGTTGAGGCATATTTTTGTTGACCCTCATGTCTGCTTTGTCTGGTCCCTTTGACTTATCCATGGCTCTCTCTTTTTCAGGAAACTGAGAAACTTGTCGAAGTGGTTATCTTCGTCTATGAGATTCTTTGGATCCACCAAGTACATTAGCCAGTCCTTCTTTACGAACTCAAGAAGTTTGCTCTCTATGGACTTCACCATGAGCGGATTCCTAATAGCTCTAGTACTTCCCAGGTCAGATAGGTCAGTAAGCGCCTTCTCTATTGCTTGGATTAGGTCCACCACTTTCCTTGGTTGATTTCCCTTGACAGGAGGAATCTTCTCCAGCTCTTCAACTATCTCCAGAGCAATGGTGTATTTATTCCCATACCTATTCTCCAATACTCTGAAGATATCCTCTGCCGTGTTGTAAGATGACAGTTGAAGATCTTTGGATGTTTTCTTATCCACACTATTGAGCAGCTCCATAGGCAAATGGTTACATGGCAGCAGCAAGTTATGATGCACAACCCTTGACCTCCCCTTTCCTTGCACTGGCTGTAACTCATAGCTACGATGTGGATGGTGTCTTCTCAGTGATTCTGTAGCTTGACTGTCCCTCCTCTCGGTGTTCCTAGCACATAGTCACCAGGAGTCAATATTGTGCTTCTCAGTTTTTTGTCATAGTTCTTGTAGCAGCGCTGGTTAAGAGAATGGCCACACTTCATTCAGGTGTTTACTTGACAGTTTATTTTCTCACACATCATAAACATTGTGACAACTTTAGTGAATTAAACCTTGTGCATAGTCTATCTTGCTTTCTGAAGTAATGCACTGCAGAGTTCATGAGTACTCAGTATCCCTTCCACGACTTCCCCATGTCACTCGCAAACAACCAATTCTTGCAGAGATCATTTTAACAGCATTTTTAATGGATTTTTTAAACAGCATGAAATAATTTTTCATAATAACTATAGACATTGATAACCCATAGCCCACTTAATCCCACAAGTGGATTTTGAAAACCAATGAAAACCAGAACATTGCATTATCAATATTTCATTTATCCCTGCTTTCTATGAGTACAACTAATTCGTGAATGGGACGCTCAAAGATTGATGGATTATTAACTCTTGGACCTTTTTTGTTCAAACTCCTATTTCCTATTTGTACTGAGGCCTTCTGTACCACGCTATCTTTGTCTGTGTACACCTCTGTCACTTTTCCTAATCTCCACTAATTGCGGGGAATTCCTTCCTCTTTCTATATCCCCAGTTTTGGCATTTCGTCTTGGAGAATGGCATCGCTGTCTTAGTGCAATATTTGCGAAGTACTCTTCCATCTTCTCCAAAACTGTTCAGTGAGGTACTGGACTCTTCGTCATCTCTTTTTAGCATACAGATCCTCTGCTACAAACTTTCCAGGGAAAGGAAGTGGAACAGTGGCCTTCATTGTAAGTAAATGATTCAGGGTAAGTGGTTCTAGAGGGTTAGGATCATTAATGCTGTCAGTGGTTAGTGGATGGCTATTCACGATTGACATTGCATAGTTCTTCAAGAAAAATCATTCAACCGTCCAACACTCTGAGAAAGAACACTGCTTAAGACACTTCTTATGGTTATAATTTGTTGCTCCCAAACTCCTCCCATGTGGCTGGCATTTGGAACATCCATCATGAACTCGTATTGCTTTTGAGCCAAGTATGTGGCTAGTCTGTCTTTGTCAATTTCCATTAGGGCCTTTGTCAGTTTATTTTTTTTCCCCCACAAAATTTGTTTCTTGATCCAATAGAGTTTTTTTCACTGTACCACGAATACCGATAAAACATTGTAAGGAATTTATGAAGGAATCTGTAGTCAAGTCGTAGTCAACATTTCCATATGAACTGCTTTGGATGACACACAGGTGAAAATTAGACAGTATCTTTTATGCTCTGTACTACCCTGTTTGACATGAAATGGATCGAAACAGTCCATTCCCCAGTAAGTTAAGGAGGAAATAATGAAACAATAACAATTCTATTCTCTTGACCTGGTCTGTATGTGATTGTAAAATTATAGTCAGCCAGTTCAGCCACCCATTTGCAACTGGTTGCATTGAGTTTTAGTATAGCCCAATTTTACAACACAGTTGTCTCAAAGTGCTTCACAAAATCCAGTCCAAAGTGACCCAGACATCCCCCATCCTTAGACCCTCCTTCTCTGCAAGGAAAAACTCAGTGGGAAAAAGGAGAAACCTCGAGGAGGACCACAGTGAAGGAGAGATCCATTCCCATGGACAGACACGCTATAGATGAACCAGGACTGACAGACATCCATCTGATGATGAAGTAATAGTCTATAAAGATGTTTCAGTCTGTAGAGATGCTGTAGGGTGGGGGCAGAAGGGTGGGTCCAACCAGGCAGGTGAAGGAGTAGGTTCATCGGGGGCCTCCATGAGTCGCATCAGGAGTCGTCATCGTTGGGCCTCGTGCGGATGAACTGAAACAGTAGCCACTCCCCCGAAGGGGAGTGGGGAGAGGGACTCTGGGTGAATAGTGATGTAAAGACCAAGTATAAACTAGATACTGTTTATTAATGGCAGTGGTACATGGTGCCAGAAAGAGATGATAGAGCTCAGTGCACTGTACTTGCCCCAGCATTCTCACTCCTAGGGCAGCTTAGACTGAACTGTGGGTTTAAGTCTACCTTTAGCTACCCTGACCATAGTCCTTTTGGAACAGAAATGTTTTCAGTCTAACCTTAAATGCACAGACTGTGTCGGCCTCTTTAATATCAGTTGGGAGTTGGTTCCATAAAACAGGGGCTTGGTAACTAAAGGCTCTAGCTCCTACTGTGCTTTTATGGACCCGTGGAACTACCAGTAGACCTGCATTCTGAGACCACAGTGTTCTATTTGGATGGTACGGGACCAGAGCATCTTTAAGATAAGAGGGGCCCATACCATTAATGGTTTTATAAGTGAGGAGTAGGATTTTAAATTTAATTCTGAACTCAACAGGAAGCCAATGAAGGGCTTGGAGTATGGGGCTGATGTGCTCTCTTCTATTAGTTCCTGATAATAAACGAGCCGCTGCGTTTTGAACCAGCTGAAAATGTTTTAGAGAACTTTTAGGACACGCTACTAATAGGGAGTTACAGTAAACTAATCTAGATGTAACAAATGCAATGCATGGATTAGTTTTTCAGCATCATTTTTAGACAGGATATTTCTAATTTTGGCTGTTATGCAGGTGAAAGAAGGCTGTTCTACAGGCTTGATTAATATGAGCTTTAAATGATAAGTCTGGCTCAAACAAAACTCCTAGGTTTTTAACTGTGGCGCTAGAGGCTATCTTCACATTATCTAGAGTTACTAGTTGCTCAGATAGGGACTCTAACACTTTTAGGGCCTAATATAATAACTTCTGTTTTATCAGGGTTAAGTAATAAATAGTTAACAGACATCCAGGTCTTTATGTCTCTAACACAGGTACTTGGTTTATGTACTAGCATGTGTACTAACACACTGGAACCTATTAGATAAATAGGATTTAAACCAGGAGAGAGGGGATCCTCTAATGCCTATGTCCCGTTCCAATCTCTGCAGTACGATGCTATGGTCGATTGTGTCAAACGCAGCACTTAGATCCAACAGGACCAGAACCGAGCCCAGTCCATCATCAGCAGCTAACAACAAGTTCTCTTGACCACTGCTGTTTCAGTGCTGTGATGGGCCCGAAAACCAGACTGAAAATCTTCAAATAAACTATTGTCCTGTAAGTGCTGACGCAGCTGTTTAACTACCACTCTTTCAAGAACTTTTGAAAGAAAGGGTAGATTTGAAATTGGCCTGTAGTTTACTAAAATATCTGGCTCAAGAGTGTTTTTCTTTAAGAGCGGTTTAATAACTGCATGTCTAAAAGCTTGCGGCACGTATCCAGTTATTAGGGACATGTTAATTACATCTAAGATATTATCAATAATTAAGTGCAGCGTCTCTTTAAGTAGTTTAGTTGGAATTGGGTCTAGAATACACGTAGTTGACTTAGATGACATAATGATTTTAGTTAACTGGGCTGGGTTTGCAGGGGTGAATTTATCCAGTAATATTACTGGGTTTAAAGGGGCTTCAAAGCTACAGCCTGAGCTTCCTCAGCACTGATGTTTGGAAGGATTTGATCTATTTTATCTCTAATAGTTAAGATTTTATTATTAAAGAATTTTAAAAAGACATCACAGTTGAGACTAACTGGAATAGATGGATCTACTGAGCTGTGACTGTTGATCAGCCTGGCTACAGTGCTGAACAGGAATCTGGGGTTATTCTTATGTTCTTCTATTAACGATGAATAATACCTAGTTTTTGCTTTATGCAGGGCCTGCTTATAAGCAAATAGACTGTTCTTCCAGGCCCTGAGGGAATGATCTGTGTGGGAGCGGCGCCATAGCTTCTCTAATTTACGTGTAGCTTTTTTAAGGGAACGTGTTTCAGTATTATACCAGAGAGATAATGTCCTTGGTCTAACAATTTTACATTTTAATGGGGCTACCAGGTCTAAAGTGCTATGGAGGGTGTGCATCAACTAACTCATCACATGTAGCAGGACACAACATGTCTGAGCTGTTGTTCTCATTATTATATGTGGGGGTGAATATAGGCCGAATTATCTCTATATATTTTAAAACTGAATAGTCACATAGTGCTCTTTTTATTTCAGTTTTAACTACTGGTGAGGAATTATCATTCATTATAAACTGAAAGGTAATTAAGAAGTGATCTGAAAGAACTGGGTTATGGGGGAGAACAACAAGGTCACTAATCTCAATCCCATAAATTAAAACCAGATCCAGGGTGTGCTTGTGACTGTGGGTTGGTTTGACATTCTGAGTAAAGCCAATTGCATCTAGTATGCTGCTGAAAGCATTACTTAGAGAATCACTATTGTTATCAACATGTATGTTAAAGTCTCCTACAATTACAATTTTGTCATAGTTTAACACTATACTGGACAGAAAGGTAGAGAATTCTGCTAAAAATACAGAGTAGGGACTAGGAGGGCGATAAACAACTACAAATAGGGCTAGCTTTTTGTTTGTCTGCCTGGAATCAGTCATTGATAAAAGCAAAGTTTCGAATGACTGATAGTTATGATTATTTTTGGGACTAACACCTAAACTAGAGTGAGTGATGACTGCAACTCCTCCACCTCGACCAGTGCTTCTAGCTGTATGAAAGTTAATATGACTAGGTGGATTGGATTCATTGAGACTCACATACTCATCCTGCTGGAGCCAAGTTTCTGTTAGTGCTAAAATATCCAATTTATAATCACCGACCAAATCATTTACCAGCAGAGATTTAGATGCTATAGACCTAATGTTTAGGAGTCCGCATTTTATAAGCTTATTAGATGTTTCTTTGGTTTTGTTTCTGCAGGGAATCATTTTTATTAAATTGTTTGTTCTCTGTCTTATAGGCCTTCTAATGCTAGGTTTATTAAAGCTAGCTGCACGGGGGATGGACACAGTCTCTATCTGCTTTCCTGAACCTGGGATATATGACAGCTCAGGATGAGACGAGTGACTTACAGAGAAGTGGTTTACAGTACGACTCTGTACCTGACCCCCCATCGGGTCATTTGGGTAAACAAAGTCTTGGGGCCATATTTCTGCTTAGGACAGAGGCTTTTTCCTGAGTCGGATGGATGTCATCTCTCCGGATGAGCCCGGGTTTTCCCCAAAATGCGCGCCAATTGCCAATAAAAACTATATTGTTTTCGGGCCACCACCAAGCTAACCAGCAGTTAAAGGATGAAAAGCGGGAGTACATCTCATCACTGACCAGATTGGGCAGGGGTCCAGAGAATGCTACGGTGTCAGCCATCGATTTAGTGAGTTTACACACCGATTCTACATTCAATTTCAGAATCTCTGATTGTCTCCGCCGGGCATCATTACCACCTGCATGGATCACGATGCGGCGGAATCTAGCCCTACTCTGCTTTAAAAGCCTAAGGTTTCCTTCGATGTCACTGACTCTGGCCCCTGGATAACACCTAACAGACGCCGCTGGGTGCTTCACGTCTCTGACTATAGAACTTCCAATTATGAGTGTGTCTGGTTCAGCCGGTGTGGCGCTGACAGGATCAAATCTGTTACTGACGTGAAGCTGTTGGTGCACTACGTGTTTGCGCTTAGCACTACGTTTCCCCCGGACTGTCACAAACCCGTCACTACTCTTTCCCGGCTGCGCGAAACTCACTGGGGGGCTAACCACGCTAACGTTTCTACCGCTGCAGGCACGGCCAGTGGTCCCTGCTGCTATCTGGCTAAAGCTAGGCTTAGCCTCCAAAGTGCGGAGCCGTGCCTCTAACTCTGACACCCTGGCCTCCAGCCCTGACACTAAACTACACTTTCTACAGCTACTCCTATCCTCAGTAAAGGAGGCCGGGAACTCACTGAACATACAGCACACGGAGCAGAACAGACGGGAGGGAGAGAGCAGAGGGCTAGCCATTGCTCGGTAGAGCGAGGCTAGCAGCTAACGCTAATAGAAGAGATGCGATTAAGTAAAAAAAATAAACCTTTTGGTTAAGGTTAAACACTATCCTTTAGCTCCGGAAGCTTGGTGAGCCAACCGGAGTCTAATTCGGATAATCCCTAAGTGCTCCGAATTGTAATTAGTTTGTAGATTAAATTCACAATAAAGGAGCGCTAAACGAGAGAGCATCTGGCAGCAACAACAATAGGCAACAAGCGAACGTAACACACTCACCGGACGTGACGTCAGACTTCACTGTATACACTTACTTATCACTGTATACAACAAATGAAGGGGCATAGTACAGGTAATCACGAAATTCCTCAGTGACTTTGACCACTTTAGAGCGAGAAACTCCAAAATCCCAGAATGGTAGAATACACCGTCTAGCCCCTCCCCCAATGCGTCCAGAAATCTGGGAAGCCAAGTATGGGGGGGCTTGCCAGACGGTCAATCAGCTTCTCCAGGATCTCCCGATGCTTGTCTTCCCAAACAATGGGCTGATTTGAAGGGGCTCCTGTATGCTTTAATTTATTTTGTGTTGAGTGTTTCTGGTCTTTCCAGTCTTGTGGCCCTGCTATCCTGGAGAAGGTCTTTATATATTGCCGGTAATAACTTAAAAGTCCCAGAATGGCACACTACTGCCCAACAGTAGCCGTTCTCTTATCTTTCAGTACTCTTACAGCGGTGATATCAGCTAGGTCTATTCTGCTCCCTTTGGCTGACACAATTCTCCCCAGGTAATGGACCTCTGGTTTAAACACATTACATTTGCTTGGCTTGAGCTTGATACCATAAGATCTTAACTGCTGCAGCACCTTTTGAATAGGTTCCATGTGATGTTCGAAGGATTTATTAATACTAATGTGCTAATATGCTACTAATGTGTCATCTAGTTAAGGGACACAGACTATATCATGTAGGCCCTCTAGACACTCCCCCATACACCTTTGGAACACTTCAGGGGCATTTATTAAGCCAAATGGAATTCTTACCCATTCATATAAGCCCCATGGTTGACAAATGCAGGGTCTACTCGGGTCTACTAGGAATGGGCTGTCGGTCTGGATGGGTCTTTTTGTTTAGCTCTCTATAGTCTACACAAAGACGTAGCCTGCCATCTTTTTTTCTTACGTATACAACAGGTGACAAATATAAAGATGTTGATTTCACAATCCACCTGTGAGTAATGAGGTTGTGCAGGTAGTCTTTTAGTTCCTTATACAGTGGTTTAGGCAATGACATGTAAGACTGTGCAACATTGGCTGTATCCTTCAGGGATATTGTCATTCTTAGACTGTCAATATACCATATGTCATCATCTGAACAGGAAAATGAGGCACATTCTTCTCGTAACATCTTACAAATATTTTACAAACATCTCCCTCTCATTTTCCCCTAGGCGGCTTAAATCTATGGCCAGGTCCCATTTTCCATCTATATCGTCTTCACCCCCGGAGTAAACATGACACACTGATGCTCGTTTTGGTGGCATTGTTGATCTAAAGGAGAAGTGGGATACGTAGACTGCACTTCATGCACAGTGCCAATCATGGTTTTACCTGGCAAGACTATGTCATGAGTTGAGGGCTTCTGTACGTTCACTATGATGTAGAAAGAGGCACCTCCCAGATAGCAAAATTCTTCTGGCCCATAACTGGCCCACACCTGCCATGTTCTTCCAGCCCACATACCGTATGGAATGATGGCACTTGGGCCGTCCACTCCCATTTGCCAGAACTGGGCCACAACCAAACCAACACATTGCCAGATGTCAGCCAAACACAGACCAAATAATCTGGCATTTACCAAACGTGGGCCACTATACATTTTTCTTCTGGCCCATATCTGGTCCACAGTCCACATCCTCCTCTGGCCCACATACCGCATTGAATGATGGCACTTGGGCGGTCCACTCGCGTTTGCCAGAACTGGGCCACAACCAAACCAACACATTGCCAGATGTCAGCCAAAAACATACAGAATAGCCCAGCACTCAACCAAATGTGGGCCCCACATACTGTACACACTTGTCCACCAGAACTCAGCCACTACTAAGCCATAGAAATTCCAGATCTCACCCCAATAAAAGTCAGTTACAGTGTAGTTCTCAGACTTACATTACCTTACATCTTCTCTTGGCCCTTTAAGAAACAAACAAAAATGATGTATTTTAAAAAGTTCCTGTCTGTTTTTCACAATTACTCTGAAGGGTTATAAGATACGTTTGTGTCATGGTGCTGCTGAGAAGAGAGCTGGGACACTGGGTCTACAGCACTGGGTCGTTAAATTAACTGAAAATGTAGATAAAAATCTTGACTACTACTTCATCTTTACATCCATAACTGGAGCTGAAGATGATGGCATATAGTCATGAAGACTCCAATAGAGAGTGCTAATGAAGGTTCAATTAATTATTGAATCTAAGGGTTCAATTTTTGTATTTTTCCCGCCAGCATTGTGGATGATAAAAGTTAATAAATCAGAATCCTGTTCATGTGTCTCTAAGCAGGCTGATTTCAAACCACTTTGAGGCGTGGCTGGCCTGGTGATCCTGTACTGGATTTCCAGGGTAACATTTCATATCATTTCTAATGTTGTCATTTTGTAGTCCTGTCAGGACCGAATGCAGAAACATATTCTGCACATGGAAGGGGTCATACCTCAGACAAGCCTTGGCTTCTTGAGAGGAATCTTCTGTCTTAGATCAAGAATAATTAATAGAATAACAAAATAGAAAGTTCTGCGGCGTCTCTTTGCCATTTTGTGCCTTTGCTGTAAGTTGTGTGTAGAGTTCTGTTGCACCTTTTTCCTGGAAGTGAGATCATAGTATTGTAGTAGTATTGTTTAATCCTTTTTCAATCTGGTGAATGAGACTGGAAAATGTAAGCCTTTTGTCCTGGCTCTTCAATTTGTCCTGCAATCCTGAATTCCCAAAGCCAGGGGCTGAGAACAGATGACTGTGCATAGTCTTGGGTATGGGCATAAGGTGTGTTCTGATTACTGGTTAATGGCCCCTACCACCCTGTTGTTGAGATTGTAATGACATTTGTAAAAATGCCAAAAATTGTCAAAATGAACACATTGGCAACTGATGAAATTAACAAACAATATCATTTCACAACGCTGGAAACCTTGAACAAAGTTGGTCAGAGTTTAAAACGAGTTGCATACCTGATGAGTGGAGAAATTAGGAAAGAAAGAAGGAGTCAGGACAACCGCTTTCATTCTGATGCTATGGTGTTATTGTGTGAAAACATAGTGCTTCCTGGCTAGAAGAGCAACGCATTCCCAGCACATTCTCCAGGCAGGTGGTGCCCTCTAGGGGTTATTTGAATGAACTGAAGTGGCATATAAACCAAGTCAGCATACACTCACCGGCCACTTTATTAGGTACACCATGCTAGTAACGGGTTGGACCCCCTTTTGCCTTCAGAACTGCCTCAATTCTTTGTGGCATAGATTCAACAAGGTTTTGGAAGCATTCCTCAGAGAGTTTGGTCCATATTGACATGATGGCATCACACAGTTGGCGCAGATTTGTCGGCTGCACATCCATGATGCGAATCTCCCGTTCCACCACATCCCAAAGATGCTCTATTGGATTGAGATCTGGTGACTGTGGAGGCCATTTGAGTACAGTGAACTCATTGTCATGTTCAAGAAACCAGTCTGAGATGATTCCAGCTTTATGACATGGCGCATTATCCTGCTGAAAGTAGGCATCAGAACTTGGGTACATTGTGGTCATAAAGGGATGGACATGGTCAGCAACAATACTCAGGTAGGCTGTGGCTTTGCAACGATGCTCAATTGGTACCAAGGGGCCCAAAGAGTGCCAAGAAAATATTCCCCACACCATTACACCACCACCAGCCTGAACCGTTGATACAAGGCAGGATGGATCCATGCTTTCATGTTGTTGACGCCAAATTCTGACCCTACCATCCGAATGTCGCAGCAGAAATCAAGACTCATCAGACCAGGCAAGGTTTTTCCAATCTTCTATTGTCCAATTTCGATGAGCTTGTGCAAATTGTAGCCTCAGTTTCCTGTTCTTAGCTGAAAGGAGTGGCACCCGGCGTGTGTGCGTTCAGAGATGCTCTTCTGCCTACCTTGGTTGTAACGGGTGGTTATTTGAGTCACTGTTGCGTTTCTATCAGCTCGAACCAGTCTGGCCATTCTCCTCTGACCTCTGGCATCAACAAGGCATTTCCGCCCACAGAACTGCCGCTCACTGGATATTCTTTCTTTTTCGGACCATTCTCTGTAAACCCTAGAGATGGTTGTGCGTGAAAATCCCAGTAGATCAGCAATTTCTGAAATACTCAGACCAGCCCTTCTGGCACCAACAACCATGCCACGTTCAAAGTCACTCAAATCACCTTTCTTCCCCATACTGATGCTCGGTTTGAACTGCAGGAGATTGTGTTGACGATGTCTACATGCCTAAATGCACTGAGTTGCCGCCATGTGATTGGCTGAGTAGAAATTAAGTGTTAACGAGCAGTTGGACAGATGTACCTAATAAAGTGGCCGGTGAGTGTACATTATGAGTATGAACAAATGGCAAATTAACCAAATCACTACACTTTCAGTCTCTGAAAGTCTCTGGGACTGCATGGGGCTTTTTTTTTCATTGCCTTGAAACTCGGTGGCCATTGGATAAATGCTGAGATTGTGAACCGCCCTGAAGCTGAGTGTCTCTGGGAGTGAATGGAGTGTGGGCTGGCCTTGATGCTGAGAGTCCACATGGTGATTGGAGGAAAAGCAGAATGTAGTGGTGATGCATGGTGATTGAAGGAAAAGCAGAATGCAGTTTGACTGACAGGTTTCAAAAATATATAACGTCATCTCAGCCGAATGATTTCAGTCCCATCCCAGATTTTGCATGTGAAGTCGAATGACAAGCAGAGACTATTTGTTGGCCTTTCCAGAGCGAATTACTTCATTCTTATACTGTAAATAAATCACACTATTTAAACTATTGTCGTAATGCGCTGGGATTGGCTCCAGCAGATCATTTGACCCTAATGAGGAATAAGCGGGTATAGAAGATGAAATGTATTAACTTTCTTGATATTCTACCACATAGCTTTTAATGATCAAAAACAAACTAATACTACTACTAACTATACTAATACAAAATAATACTAAAGCAAAACCAATAATCTTTCCAGATTCAATTCTGTATCTCATCTCATCTTCTATACCCGCTTATTCCTCATTAGGGTCGCAGGGGTCTGTTGTTTTGCTGTGAGGCAACAGCGCTAACCCCTGCTCCACCGTGTCACCCCAATTCTGTATCTTCAGATTTTAAAAAATATTTGAAAAAATGTTTTCTGAAAACTCCACTGACCTTCACTGAAGTTGACTTACCAAAATATTTAATAGGTCAATACCGTGTGTGTGTGTGTGTGTGTGTGTGTGTGTGTGTGTGTGTGTGTGTGTGTGTGTGTGTGTGTGTGTGTGTGTGTGTGTGTGTGTGTGTGTGTGTGTGTGTGTGTGTGTGTGTGTGTGTGTGTGTGTGTGTGTGTGTGTGTGTGTGTGTGTGTGTGTGTGTGTGTGTGTGTGTGTGTGTGTGTGTGTGTGTGTTCACTAATTTCATTTTTTTTAATTTTCTGTATGATCATTTGTTCAGAATCTCTTTTGTGTCTGTGTCAGAATTCTGTCAATTCTGATACAAACAGGATGCAGAATTCAGCCTCCATTCGATCAGAGAGGAAATGTTTGCACTGAGTGATATTGTGGATCATGTTTTCTCTCCTTGCTGCCATCACCAGCTATTTGTACAGTGACTTAATTTCTTTTTTAAGAACTACAAATACCATGCTACCATATCAGTCACAGGTCATATCTTTCCACTGGTGAGACGTGGGGCCAGGTGAAACATACTGATAGCAGCTCCACACACAGCATGACAGGCACAGGAAATGAAGTGGAACCATAGATCAGAGTAAGGAGGAGGCCTCTGAAGGACGGATTTGTCAAGTGCCCCACAGATTTGTCAAGGGTTGAGAGACGATAGTTTGACTCTAACTTCTGTCTCCTTCCAGACACTGATTACCCTCTGTGCAGTTAACTTGAAGCTCCATCTAATTAGCATCAATTGTAATTAGTGGAGTCGTTAAGAGCCTTATAATCAACTTTTCCCACTCATTTGACTCCCTGGGGCTGCCAGGTCTGTCTGTGTCTCCTCTTTCCTCAGCAGGAAACACATTATACATGCTGGGTACACAGATTATTTTAGTCAAACGGTGACGCTGGGTTTGAAATGAACTCAACAGCTACAAGCAGGGACTGGAGACTGTTTCAGGCCAGGAGTCAGTTATGTAACCAGGGCACAATGGCCTTAACCACACACACACACAGATAGAAAGATAGAAAAATAGTCCATAACTGTTAAATACAGCTAGTTTCTGTTTTGTTTTTTCCATTTACTCTTAATCTATTAGGTTGCAGCTTTGTGGCAGTCTATATAGGCTATGCAATTTGAGAAAATTCAGCAGTTTTCTTTATTTTAATTCTGTACCATGAATGCAACAACAAACAATAATGTGTTATTAGTGTGGGCTTTATCTGCACTTAAGAGTCTCTTATAAAAAAAGGGGAAAAATCAATAAGAGTAATGTCTCCAAAGTGAAAGAAACTAAAAAGGAGATTAATTCAGAAATAAAAATAATAATAAATAAAATAATAATAAACTCAGGTGATAACAGTGAAGCTGAGCTGGCAGTAATATTCTAAGTAGGCGTGGCACAGTATGAAAACTGGGTTAAATCCTGACTGGGTTACATCCAGTGCTGCCAGTTGGGAAATATAGGATTATTGTACCAGAGACTCAAAGTTATTGTTTTTTGAGTGCGATTATCATACATCTCTCATAACCAAACTAGCAAGCCCACTGATGCACTATAGTCAAATATATAGAAGAAGTAACTGCAAAAGTAAAAATAAATAAATAAAAACTTTTTTCATATTTTTCCAGTTGCATATATATATATATATATATATATATATATATATATATCGTTCACCATTCAACCAATCAATGCATGAATTGCTGAAATGCATGAAAAATTTTTCCGGTAAATAGTTTCACAGACAATAATATGAAATGGTCAAATTATCATTATTCATGCTTTTTTAGGATTATTGATCATACAGAGGGCCAAATCATGTACAATAATTATTGTATACCTGGCAACACTGATTAAATCACAAAGTCAATAGCAACATTGCCGTGTCTGGTTATAATTCAGACAGTTAACTGTTGTACTAAATCATTTTTATTTAAGATTTTATTGTATGGACATTAGTGAAACACACAATATTTTGAGAAGCAACACTAAAGCTCCTCCTGATTTTGCTATTGACATCAATAGTATGGATATGGATATGGAAAAATATCTTAGACATCTTATCTAGCCAGGCCAGAGTCCTGGGCCAGACAGTATAGTTGGTATGGTTCTGCAACCTGCACTGAACAGCTAAGCAGCAATTTTCACTTTACCTTATCAATCCCTTCATTTTTTCATGATTATGCAATTTGCATCAATTCCTAAATGCTGTGCTGTGTTCCAAATCACGCACTCATTCTTCTTTCAGTACACTTCTTTGCAATGCACTCCAAATCAGTGCGCTGACTTGTGACTCTGACTTGAACAAAATTCGACTTCAAACACTACTGCTGCGCAATTACCGGAAATGATTCAACACATTAATCTTCTTCTACTCCAACCAACCATTGGAGTCCTGATCGCAGGCACTTGGCACCAATTGAAACAACTATTGTGTTTTACTGAGAAATTTACGTCAGTATTAGCTCTGTAAATGCCTCTCTCACTTCATCTACCTCCACTGTTGCTGCTATGTAACTTTCACTATCTTCTCATATGGAGCTGTATTGTGTGCGTGTGTGTGTGCGTGCATGTGCGTGCGTGTGCGTGCGCGCGTGTGCGTCTACTGCTGTGAGGAGATCAAGAACAGAGCTGTTCTCTGCTGATGAGGCATTGAACAGGAGAGCTGGAAGAGAGAGAGAAGAGGCTAGTGACCTGCTCTAATTTCTCTAATGACATCACCAGTATATATATCACCTCTGTAGGCACAACAAAATATTAAGGTAAGTGCAGTGTTGTACTTGTTTTTATGCCTTAATCCTATTTAGACTTTAGACTCTTAGACTGAGTTAACAAGTAATTTAAAAAAAAAAGGATGGCACAATTCCTCGCAATTTATGAGAAAATACTCCCACAAAATTAGTAAATTTGATTGCAAAAATTAAAAAACAGTGAAATCCTGGTAGGACTGCCTCAGCTGCCTAATTTATGGAAACATGCCACTATAATCCCTTTTGCTAAAACAAAAACCCAGACATTAAATAATATTAGTAGCATTGGTAGCATTGACAATTATGAAAAAAATCATTAAACAAAGACCACAGTCAGTGACAGACACACAGTGTTGTCAACAATGAGGTAAGTGTAGTTTTAACAGATTATCAGCCTGATACTACTGGTGTTCTGACTCAGATGTCATTTTTATACAATCCACACTGTTTGTGAAGTCATAGACCAGATTATTTACGTAGTTTGAAGTCGCTCCGTATAACCCATCTTTGTAAAACACATCCTGACATGTCACTATGATACATAATACGGAAAATTAGGCCACTGACTCAATTCTATTGGCTTTCAAGGTTCCATAGAGCTGTCAATCATCCACCTTGACCAACAGGCCAGATATCATTGTGAATGTTGCTGCTCACGTCCACCGTTACACACACAGCCCAGCTCAAAGCATATGTGCCCTGTTAGCGCTGGTGCCTCATAGCAAGTAGGTCGCAGGTTCAAGACCTCCTGGGTCCTTTCTGTGTGGAGTTTCATGTTCTCTCTGTGTCTGGTGGGTTTTCTCCAGGTTCTTCAGCTTCCTCCCACAGTCCAATCACATGCTAAACTAAAATTACTTTATTTTTACTTTATGCGACTTAATATCAAACTTCATTCATTCATTCATTCATCTTCTATACCCGTTTCCTCCTCATTTAGGGTCACATGGTCTGCTGGAGCCAATCCCAGCACATTACAGGTGAGAGCCAGGATCCACCCCAGATGGTCACCAGCCTATCGTGGTAAATATCTAACTTAAATAACTAAAACTTAATAAATATATAAATAAATGTGTTCCCTCGGAAACATTTCCATTTTGTTTTTTGAGTTTGCAGGTATTGTGGTCTTTGCACCCTTCTCAGCTACCATACTAATCCACCTTTTAATATGCTTCTTCTTGACTGTGAAGTCTCAGTGTGTGAGGGTAAATGTGTCTTTCTCCAACCAGCTCAGTCCTCTACTGGATCTCCCCAAGGCTGCTTTTTCTCTCCTCTACCATACATCTACTATACCAACGACTGCTGTAGCAATCATTCAAGCAGACAGAAAATCAAATTTGCAGATGATTTGGAGGTTGTTAGTTCTTTAGAAGGAGATACAACATGGTCCTGTAGTTGATGATTTTGTCTCTTGGTGTGATGAGTTTTTTTCTACAGCTGAATTTAAATAAAACTAAAGTTAAGCTCATCAGGTTCTTCTAGTCTTGCACTCAGTATTAAAGGTACAGCTTAAATATCTCAGAGTGGTCTTTAACAATAAACTGTTTTAAATCCCATATCGCTGTCACTACAAAAAAGTTCAGCAACACCTTTATTTTCTGATGATAATGAGCTCTTTTAATGTTTACTCAAAGATGATGACTTTATTTTATAGTTTTATTGAATCGCTGTTAACATTTTGTGTTATTGTGTGGGATGGGAACTTAACTGATGCCAATAAAAATAGGCTTGGAGCCTTATTAATGTGGCCAGTAAAATATGTGGGAGGAGACAAGCCCATCTTATAGACCTGTATAGAAGGCAGGTGACAAATAAAGACCAATTCCATTCTGAAGTGTTTAGATCACCCCCTACAGAGTGTGTACTGTTACCATCAGGTCAGAGGTTAAGGCACCTCCTATCAGGACAAAGAGATATACTATAAGCTTTCATTTGTTCGTTTGTTTTTTAATTTGTTTGTTTCATTTGTAGTATGGCCAGCTAGCTTTAAGTTACTGGCCTATACACTGTGTTGCTTTCCCACTTATGCGTTTGAGCTGAACCTTGTCTTAATCCTCTCTTAAAAACACTCTGTTCATTATGTGTTAAGTGTTGTGTCTTAAGTGTTGTTGATTGCTGTGTGTTTTATGTGTAATTAAAAAAAAACTTTTTAAAAAAGTTTATGAAGAAGCTGGAATTTACAATTGGAAGAATTTCTTAAAAATTATGCAAATCAAAATATAGTTGATGAGTGATGTAATAGTTGGCAATTAATCGCCTAATTGTTGCAGCTTGTGGCACAGAGGGAAGGCCACCTGGCCAGTACCCTGAGAGATCAGACACGAGTGGTGTGATGCCCGAGGGCATGATTAATTCAAAGAGAAAGTCAATTGGAAACAGTTCAGGGTGTCGGAGCAGAGTGACGGCTCGGGGCAGGTGTGGGGGTTTTGCTCCAGGTGAGAGGTCAGCTGAGGGGACGGGGTTTAGAGCACCGGCAGCAGAGGGTCGGAGCTTCCTCCATGGATCCGGGAGTCTGGGAGGAAAAGAGGCCAGAGTGAGAGCAATAAGAGAAAACCTGTAATCAGGCTTCTCTTCTGATTCACTGTTCTACTTGCTTTATGCTGGGGCCAGGAATGAGCTGCAGCTGTGACTTCCCGGCTCCTCCCTCTTCTCAGGTGTGGCGAGTTGGCTGTTGAGCCACCTTCTGGTTGGGGAGGGGCCCGAGGGAGACGGTGACAGCCAGGGGCTCTGCCACACAGCGCTATAGTGTTAAAAAAGATCTTGGATCAAATTATCAAAATGATGAAGTGGCTGTGACTCAGAGGCAGAGCATTTGTCCACGGGTTAGATGATCAGTGATTTGATTTCCAGCTTCTCTGAGCTGTAGTGTGTGAATGTGTGTGAATGGGAGAATAAACACTTGAAATGTGTTTTTTTGAGAGTTCGAAAAGACTAGAAAGACTCTATAAGACATGATGGGACAAACATCCGGTAAAATGTCCAGTTGAACGCTGAAATATATAACACCAGATATGAAACAAAGCACTGATCCATCCACCCAAGCAGATAATCAATCATCAGATAAGTTGAAGTAGTTGGTTAGTTAATGTAATATTTGGCAACTAATTGATGAATTCACTAATTCAAAAAAAGGAAATATAGGGGAAAAAAGGTAATTATATTCACAACAGCTCACATGACCTCTTGATTGAAAGGAATTTTCCAACCCACCTACAGAACCAACTTATAAACAGTTACCAACCAGCTTGTGAACATAGTGGAATCAGCAGTTAAAGAGCCAGGAATCAGGAACAGATTGGTGTGTGTGAGGTGCCAGAAACAGGACTCCAACAGAATGCTAATTTGGTGTTTGGTAATGTTCACTATGTCAACTCAAAAGGTGATAATGTGTGTTCACAGCTTTCTGCTGCCTCACAGATGCCAAAAACCCATTATTGCACAGCTAAAACCCAGCCAATCATACAGGTCTTAACATAGACAAGATCCGACAAGGTTATTTGTCCCCAAGACTAACTGCCTGGTCTATATATACAGCATAGGCCGTTGGACACACCTTCTCGTTCAACATTACAATATAGATTTTCACTGAAGGCATCAAAATGAATGAACACATGTGGAGTTATGTACTTAAAAAAGGGTGAAATAACTGAAAACATGTTTTATATTCTAGGGTGGCTATTTTGAAGAAATTAGAATATAGACTTGTATATATTCTACATGTATACATTCTATGTGTGTGCATATATATATATATCTATATATATATCTATATATCTATATATATATATATCTATATATATATCTATATATATATATATCTATATATCTATATATATATATATATCTATATATATATATCTATATATATATATATATAGATATATATATCTATATATATATATCTATATATCTATATATATATATATATATATATATATATATATATATATATATATATATATATATATATATATATATAATTAGAAGACATTAGGAGCCATGTAGAGCTTAGAGGTTCACCTGGTCAGCATCCATGTCTCTGAAGAGCAGCTTGGCTTCATAAATCTGCTCTATTATCTCTACCAGGCTTTGATCCTCTGCTGCTGCTGAGTCTGAATCTCGGGTCCTGGTTCTGGGGAAGCGGCTCCTGCCGTGATTCCCAGCAGATGTCCTGGTTGTGGGGGTCGTGGGAGCATTGTGGGCTTGGTGGCATGCTGGTCATCCAGGCCTTTCATGTCCCAGGGGAAACTGGTGTCTACAGGGACAACGGTTGGATTCAGCAGCTTAAAGTGGTGACTACACAGTGATCATGGTGAGGAGGCATCACAGGGTTTTGTGCCTTTGTGTTTGTAAGTATCTAGGGAAGAGGAAATCTAAAGTCACTGTATTGTATTGTCCATTTCTGTCTTATAAGATGCCTGTGGAGGGGGCGTGGTGCATCAGCTGCCGGAGAGAGGTGTGGGGAGGGCTCAGGGGAGCGGCGCCAGGTGAGAGTGATTGAGCAGTCGAGTACAGGTGCGCTAATTACTCTCACCATCTCTTTTAAAACAGTAGCAGGCTGGACCCGGAGAGGAGGAAAAAGGAAAACGGACACAACGGAGAGCCGAGCAGACGGCAGCGTATCGGCCTGCGATCGGCTGCAGACGGCCTCTGCGTGCGTGTGTGTGTGTGTGTGAGTGCGTATAAAAAATAAAGCACGAAAAAGGACGTTGATCCTCAAACTGGACTTGTGTGGATCTGTTCGGGGCCGGGGAACCCACGGTGGCAGGGAGACTGCCACAATGCCATATGAAATGTAAATGTCCTGTGGAATTAGAGGTCTGTGCTGTTCTTCGGACAAATGGCATGAAACCCACATCAAAGGTTAAAAGCCTGATAGCCTTAAGACAACTGATTATTTGGAGGACGTCCTGGTGGCTTTTTGGTACTAAAACATATATAAGAAGGCTTCTTAAATCTAATTATTTTCTGATTTCTTAAGTCTTCTTTAATTGGAAATTTATGATCTTTCAAATTTCAAGTTCAGTTATCTTTAGCGTCCCTGCTGGGAAATAGATTTGCAGCCAGGACATCCTATACACATAAACATAAATTAATTTTCTGCAAATGCACAAACGATGCGCATGGAGTGCACGACTGCCGAGAGGTGCACGTAGAGTACCAAGTCAGCCTGTAGCAGGAGAGAGAAAACAGAGAAGAATAATCTGATCTATCACAATGATTGACAGCAACCAACGTCAGCAGTCAGACGCACCAACAGGTTGATGATGAGGATGAAGAGATGGCGTCCAAGTGACAATATGAGTCCTTGCTGCATTTGAAGGCGGGTATGTTGTTGAAATAAAAAATAAAATCTTTGTGTATAAACAGCTGCTACTGGCTGCTAATTATGAGACAGAACAGAGGAGAATTCTGTCTGGATGTGGACTGGAGATTCATTTACCAGCAGCCTGATTACCATTGAATCAACTTCTGTTCCTCACACTTTCAGACAACAAATTAAGAATTAAAAGTAGTTAATTGACTAGTTGTATTTGCATTGATCGCATTTTAATCTGGGAGACATGGTAGAGCAGTGGTTAGTGCTGTTACTTCATAGCAAGAAGGTCCACGTTCCAGGCCTTGTATGGGTCCTTTCTGTGTGGACTTTCATGTTCTCTCTGTGTCTGCTGGGAGACTCTAAATTGTCCATAGGTGTGAGTGTGTGAGTGAATGGTGTGTGTGCTCCATGATAGACTGGAGACCATCTGGGGTGGATCCTGCCTCTCACCTGTAATGTGCTGGGATTGGCTCCAGCAGACCATGTGACCCTAAATGAGGCGTAAACGGGTATAGAAGATGACTGGCTGACTGGCATTTTAATCTATATGAGGTTATAATTTACATCCATTTCATTATGTAATTTACCATGTAGACAGAAATAAATCATCAATAAATAATCTGCTTGTATGATGGGTTTCTTGTGGGGGGGCTCACAATAACATTCTGCTTAAAATTCTATCAGGGACAGCCCTGCCATTGATAGATTAATCAGCAACTATTTTATGACTGAAAAATCATTTTAGTAATCTTTTTAAACTGGTTGATTTGTCACTTTTTTTAGAAACATGATGATGAACTTAATATTATATAATATTTCAAAATTATTCATTGTATTACCGTTTTTCACATAATTTTCATTAATCTTCCTTTTAAATACATGTTTAAATGAATGAATTGACACATCTGTTGTTCTTCATCAGATCAGCTTTGTTTTCTGCTCTATGGCCTGTATGATGTTTAAATGTACTCCTATTGATAACTGAGTGGTTGTTGTGTGACTGGTCCTGCAGGAAGGTCACGGTGCAGGTCACGATTCCTAGTGAATGAGCCTCCTTCAGCCATCAAACATCCACTTGTGCTTGTCTGTCTTTTTTCAAATGTTAGTCACACTGCGTGGCTCGAAATAAAAATAAAAAAGAACTGAAATCCTATGGAACCAATTTTACTCACTCCATTGTTTGATCTGTCTCTGCAATTTAAAGGGCAGCGGGAGGTAGACACAAACATCGCCACGGGCAACGCGAGTGCTGAATTGTTCTTTCCATCTATTGTACTCTGGGTTCTTTGGATGTTGGCAAAGTATATCTTTTTTCTACAGCGCTGCTATTCTCCCATTAACGCTGCATGCCTGGGCACTGATGGTGTGTTTGTGCAGCAGCTCTGAGTGATTACCGTGCAGAGCAGCAGTACAGGCTCGCTCTCACCACAGCGAATTAAGCTGAAGTGCCGGAGCCCACGGGGGACACTCTTCAGAGGACCAAGACGAAGATGAAAGAGTGCTACAACTCAGTCACTGATCTGGTCAGAGTTTAACAGGATACAAAACTCAGTGTGACACATGCAATGCATCTAATTATCACGAGATACACGGTGGAAGCAGGAAGCAAATGCAACAGCCTGAGGCTGGAATTACAGAGCTGGTAATAAGAAAGTGGAGTCACAGCAGTGAAGAGGACCCAGGACAGACAGGTGCAAACAGGTGTATGACAGCAGCTCATTCTGCACAGGAAACACACATTGTTTTGTTTCTGCATATATGTTGAGTGTCAGCGTTTCAAATGGATCATATCAACGTTTTAGGATACATGCTTATTTGCACAAATCCTATTTCAATGTTGACAGTGCTGTGGTTAGGTTTTGTCACACGGTGAGGTCAAGCTGGGTTTTCGTTTTGTCTCCATGTCTTGTCATTTCCTGTTTTATTTTGAAAAGTAACTCCTCTCGTTTCAGGTCAATTGCCCTTCCTCATGTGTCACCAGTCTGATTGTCTTGCCCGCCCTGATTGTTTCCACCTGTTCCCTATTACCCTGTGTATATATTGTCTGCGTCTCCTTTTGTCTTGTGCCAGTGTTTCGTTCTTTTCGTTCACCCCAGCCAGTTGTCCACAGTCCTTGCTCTCCTTGCTTCCCTAAGTAACGTGTGGTTGTTGTTCTTGCCTCCACATGAGGGATTTTATGTTGTAAGTTGCGTAGTTTATGGTTATTGTTTTCTGTTCTATTTAATAGCGTTTTTTGCATTTCTCCTCCCTGGCGGAGTGATTTTCTGTTACCTTTTTCTTCTTTGCTTTTTATGCCTTTTTTTTCCCTCTCCGGAGTGTTTTTTTTTTCTTTTTATAGTAATTTATTGAATAGTTCTTTGAACCTAGAATATTTTTCATAGCCTTTTTTCTCTATTGGAGGATTATCTAATAAAGTTCCATCCAGCTGGTGAAATCTTCGCATCTGAGTCCTCCTTTGAGTCCGGGCCTGACAGGTTTAAGCACAAAAGCATTGCAAATATTTGGTTAGTGTTAGAGCTATGGCTATTTTAATAGAATTAATCAATTATTGAAACAATTAATTATTAGTTATTTGGTTCATACAAAATGTCAGTGTTTCCCAAAGCCTATTAGCTATTGTCTTGATTCATTATTTCATCATAGATTGTCTGTGAAAAATTATCAGTTAAAAGTTCCTACAGTCCAAAGTTACATCTTTGCATTATCTCTATAACTATAGGTGAAAACCCAAAATATTCAGTTTATCATGTCCCACAAAGATAAGCAACAAACCAACTTTTCTTTGAGTTCTTCTTCTAAACACTATTAAAGCAATTATGCTATTGTCAAAACAGTTACTAATCCTCTAACCTGCAGCTCTAAATGACTTGTTTCATTCTATGTGAATAATTTTCAAAGGCCTGAGGAGGTAAAACGCAGAAATCCCTAAGAAATAAATCAGAATTGGCTTCTCATATCACGACCACTTTAATTAGTCCGTAACCATCCATGGTGACCTCACCCACAACACAATTAATTGTGTGTGTGTTTGTCCAAACTTCCATTTTTGACAATGCTCAATTTTTTTTTTTAATTGAGTATGGGTGCTGTGTTTGGGAAGGAGGGAAATAAAGAATAATTGTTTTAATTGCTCATTTATCATTAGTTGTTGGTGTCCCTGTGGCTCTGCTGCTCGTCTCTGCTGATGCACAGCAGCTTGTTTGCTAGTGGTGGATGAACAAATTTGTGTCCTCTGAGCATCTGTTCATACAGCTGGAATGTGCTCTATCTGCACAACTCCCCCAGAATACTGAGAAAACTACAACTGTAAAACCAGCATAGAGTCTGTGTGATAATTACAGACACTCATTTTGTACACTAATGAGAATACAAGCCCAGTTTAAATTAATGAGAGGACAGTTTGTAGGTGGAGAATAATTAATTTATCTTGTAATAGGACTAATGTTAATTTTAAGGTCACTGTATATATATACACACACACACACGCAGTACAGGCCAAAAGTTTGGACACATCTTCTAATTCAATGTGTGTTTATTTTGATGACTACTTACATTGCAAATTCTCACTGAAGGCACATTGATGAGATGGTGTGTCCAAACTTTTGGCCTGTACTGTGTGTATATATATATATATATTACAACAAAGTATTAGGGCCACATTGAGAAAATAAATTCACAGACCACACTATTTAAAGGGGGTGACAGGGGTTAGCGCTGTTAGTCTCACATCAGTGGGGGTGTATCCCTGCCTCTTGCCGTAATGTGCTGGGATTGGCTCCAGCAGACCATGTGACCCTAATGAGGAATAAGCAGGTATACACTGTTAAAGTCATTTTAAATGTAAGTCATTATTAATGAGATTAAAGTCACTAACCACTTTGAAGTCATTATTAATGATATTATTAATGTGATTTATGTGAATTATATGAATGAATTATACATATGTCTCCTAAAGGTTTTTAACATTCATTGTTTGAGAAATTGGGGTAATGCATTTTTGCGTAACCTCTGGTAGCAATCTCATTAGAGCTGAAACAATTACTCAAGTATCGCTAGCCAAAATTGAGTACAAAAAATTATCAAGGCAACTTATCCTGATTCGAGGCTTTGTTTAATAATTGCACTATATACGGCATGGAGCGATCTGAGAAAAACTGTGTTCACCATAACTCATGTTCCATGCTATAACAGCAGTGATGCAGCAGTGAAACACAACACATCCAGTCCACTGAGTGGTTCTCACACCATGTAAAACATTGTGTTGTACTGTAAGGATATGTATCAGTGTTGGGTAGATAACACTTCTGAGAACGTACAATGATCAGCTGTTTGTACCAGCTGTTAAACAAACAGTGATTTGGCCTAAAACACAAGAACATATACTCAATGTTGAGCTTTGCAGCTTCACTCAAACTGAACCCTGCAGGTCTCTTTAGCATATTTATTTGAGATGAGCATGACATTATATTTTTCTCCAGTCACACACATACAACTCACACATGTGTATGCGTGTGACACTGACAGCTGTGAACTGAGAAACACACATCAGCACCTGCTGCACGTCTCATAAACCACACATCATCTCAGTGACCTGCTAGTGGTTAATTGACCCTGATTCTTTTCATCTTTGTATTTGCCTTAAAATTTCTTCTTCCTTAATTACTAAACTGGAGAATAGCTGTTTATGATAATACAGAATTCACCTGAAGCTTGGTTTATTCTCTCTGTGTCTGATTATATGTTAACATCTTAAGCTGCTTGTTCGTATTACTAAGTTAACAATAATTAATATGAACAAACAGTACATATTAATGTAGCCATGATAATGTAAGAATCTGTTTGTCTGGGTACATAAATGATGTGATTCTCTATCACTACTCTGCAGCCAGATCACGACTCTCTATGAAAAGAAAGAGCACAGTAGAACAGTAGATTTTGGGATGATTTCATGCTCACAAAGAGGGAGAAAAATATTTAATGATCATCAGCTATTACAGGAAATTCTGCATGTCATTGATGACCTGGTTAATTAACCATGATTCTTTTCATTCTTTATATCTGATTTAAAGTTTCTCACCCTCTTTACAAAAATGAAGAGTCACAGTATGAAAAATAACTGTTTATAAGAAGCAGAACTCAACAGAAGGTTGGTTTATTCTGTCTATGTGAGCATCTTCAGTTACGTAGGTGGTAAAGATCATTATGTGAGTCACGGCAACGTCTGTTTTCTATATCTCACTACTCAGCATCTGCCACTGTGATTCATTTGATAATCAGCAACATGATGTCACAAAGGGACAGAGACAGAGGCGAGTCACCATGTTCCAATATCTGAGCTGAAGGGCATTAAATGTAAGAAACAACTCAACAGCTGATTTAAGAGTTTTTGAGTGTGTCCCTGGATCTGTGCTGTTTTTTCAAGACAAAACAGTTGACACATGTCCCCTGTGAGACGGCCCAAGTGTCTCTCTCTGTCAGTAGGAGATATTGATAAGAGGCCACATATCTCGGCTTTCACTCAACCCGTCAGGATTTAGCTGTGAGTTCATCAACTGAGGAGCCTTTCCTCATTTCATCACACCCTATACACACGCACACGCACACACACACACACATATATATATATATATATATATATATATATATATATATATATATATATATATATATATATATATATATATATATATATAGGCCAAAAGTTTGGACAATGTGTTTTCTTTATTTACATTGTAGATTCTCACTGAAGGCATCAAAACTATATATAAATATATATATATATATATATATATATATATATATATATATATATATATATATATATATCCCATATTTGTCCCATATTTAAAAAACACTCACATGCAACATGTATTCAGAAACTGTGTCTCAAAACAAATAGTCATGACTTACATAAAGTTGTGATGTCACTACTATACAGTCACTGAAAGTGTCTGCTAGAGCATTTACGGCTCAATCATATTATGAGGTCGGAACTGTTTGTTCTTAAACAGGTGGAATATTTCATTGCAATTTATGTTTATTTACAGTGAGAACTTGACGCTGTATCGGAGTCATCCATCGCGCCGAGCAACATCAACTAGGAGACGCATGACGCGCGAAATCCTGGATGCCACTGCTGCAGTGACAGACTTTGGCTGACATGAAGCTAAAAAATAGAGGATGTACACACATGCACAATCAAACTGGTAGGGTAAGAGGAATTAAAGTTACTTGGCATCACAGGATGTGGGACATTTAAGAAAGTCAGTGACTGTCATTTTTTAGTAATTTTAAAGAATGTCAAGTCCTGTGTATACAACAATACAAACAAATGCTGTAATGTAATAGTGTTTAAGGACAGATAAGATCATTGCGCTTATACAGATTGATTCCTGTACCTTGTAACATTACAAGGAAAAAGGGAAAAAATATTTGACACTCAGTAGCAAGTAATCTTCTGGTTTATGCTACCCTTTTCTGGGACCTTTAAGGTGTTAATGTCTCTCGTGAGTGGTAATATGCAGTTTTAAAGTCATCACCCATGTAGTTTTAGTCTAGACATAAAAGGAAAAACTAATTACAATAGTGCAAACAGTTACACTAGAGGAACAAGATGGCATTGCCTGCAAAAGAAATAGAAACCCCCTTAGGAAAAGGTCAGGTCAGGTCCAGTTCCCATGAGTGAAGTTTGACAGAGAAGGGTCAAGAGTTGCATGAACAAGAAGCAGTCAGTCAGTCATTTTCTATACCTGCTTATTCCTCATTAGGGTCACATGGTCTGCTGGAGCCTATCCCAGTGCGTTACGGCGAGAGGCAGGGATACACCCCAGATGGTCGCCAGCCAATCGTGGGGCACACACACCATTCACTCACACACTCACACCTATGGACAATTTAGAGTCTCCAATTAACCTCAGCATGTGTTTGGACTGTGGGAGGAAGCTGGAGAACCTGGAGAAACTCCACACACAAAGGACCCAGACCAAGGACTGGAACCTGTGACCTTCTGATGTGAGACTAACAGCGCTAACCAATTTAGAGTCGCCAATTGATCTGAGCATGTTTTTGGACTGTGGGAGGAAGCCGGAGTACCCGGTGAAAACCCACGCAGACATGGGGAGAACATGCAAACTCCACACAGAAAGGTCCCAGACCCAGGACCAAGGAGGTCCTGAACCTGCGACCTTCTTGCTGTGAGGCAACGGCGCTAACCCCTGTTCCACTGTGTCGCCCCAAACAGGAAGCAAATAAAACCAAAAAGGCTTTCAATAAAGTCAGCCATGCATGCATGCAAACATGCAGCTAAGGAGATTAGAGTGAGACTAAAGCAGGGGTGGGCAATCCTGGTCCTGGAGGGCCGGTGTGGGTGCAGGATTTTGTTCCAACCAAGAAGTTACACATCAGGTGTGTAACTTCTTGGTTGGAACAAAATCCTGCACCCACACCGGCCCTCCAGGACCAGGATCGCCCACCCCTGGACTAAAGACTCTCTGCTCACCCGAAGATCTTCTTTTGATCCAAAGCAACATAATATCCAAACACACTGTTGTACTTGAACACATTCAACGTAAGCATACTACCACTCCTGATATTGCTCAGAAAATGGATGCATGTGCAATTCTGAAAACTGATATTTGTGAACTTGTCAGCAGACGTTTAGAGAGTGTAAATGAGACTCATACAACCAGTTGAGGAGCAAAGAATGTCAGAACTTTCCATGGAAAGGTGTGAAGCTTCAGCTCCCTTTACATTCTGCGGAATGGATTGTTTCTGCCCATTTTTGATAAAAAGCAGCCACAAAGAGCACAAAAGATACAGGCTTATCCTCACCTGTCTGTCAATTTGAGCAGTCCACATCGAGATGCTAGAAGATTTGTCCACAGATACTTTCACCAATGTTCTAAGGTGCTTTATCAGCCTTAGAGGAGCATTTCCCAGTTCCATTGCGATCAGGGAACAAACTTTGTGGGGGGCTACGAACAAACTCAAGGAAGCCCTCAAACATTGCAACACCAAGGTACTGGAAGCTTTCCTAGCAGACAGGGTGTGAGTTCATTTTCAATGCTCCCTCAGCAAACCATGCAGGAGGAGTCTGGGAGCAACAAATTTGAACTATCCGCAATGTGCTTAAAGTCACGATCGCTCAGTGTCCAGGTAGACTAGACGATATCTCACTGAGAACGTTTTATGAACCATGGCCATTGTAAACATCCATCCGTTAAGTGTTGACTCAATCAATGACCCCAAATCACTAGAACCCTTGACACCATTGATTTTGATGAACTCAAAGGTTGCCATGCCTCCTCCTGGAAAGTTCATTAGAGAAGACATGTATGCTGCGAAGAGATGGCGTTGAGTACAATAACTGGTTGAGCAGTTTGAGCAGGTGGAGAAGAGAATATCTTCTAAATACATCCTTATTACAAAAGTGGCATGTACTTCGACTCAACCTGAAGGGGAATGACATAGTCATCATCAAGGAAGACCTACTCCCAAGGAATGAATGGCACCTGGTAAAAGGGATTTGCCCAAAAATCCACAGAACAATTGCAGGAACCCTGCACAACTCCACTGGATCGAAGTCCAGCAGGTACCTGTAATAATAAGTAGACCTGATGAATGATTCTTAATTTTTTGTCACAGCAGTGAGGTTGTCTGGTCTGGGTTTTTGTCTTGTGTGCATTTCTTGTTTTATTTTGAAAGCCTAACTCTCCTCTCGTTTCAGGTCACTTACCCTTTCTCTTGTGTCATTTTTTCTTATTGTATTGATGATGTGGATATTGATGATTTATTGGTTGGGTTTTACTGCCCAGGCCTAAATAATATGGACCCTTCATATGGGCCCTTCTTATGATATGAATGAATACAACCTATGAACTTTTAGCTTTGCCTTTCATTTTGGTTGGTTTTCTGGTATTTTTGTGATAGGTTATAGCGAGACTATTGGTTTATATTAACTGTGTTATTTCAGCAGCAGAGCTGATCACTGCTGCTCTAGTCAGTGTTGCTGTTTCCACCAGACACCGCAGCATTTTTTAGATGTGTCAACTAAATATTTAGTCAGTTAATTTTTGATGGACGCCACACTGAAGTTGCATCAAACTGCACAGAGAAGATCGAACCAGACCAGCATCAGGTATTTTTGAAATTACAATATATGAATAGTTAATTCATCAGTTGGTGGTTATAAAACTTACCTCTGCTCATCATTGGCACAAGAATGCTTAAGTGCCAAGCTATTATAAGTTATATAAGTTATAATATAAGCTATAATTCTGAACTGGCACAGCAGCTGTCACATGATGTAATTGATCACTTTGCATCCTGCAAATGCAGAAAAATGTTGAATTTTTGCAGTTCAACATATTCTTATTTAGGCTCAGCTGATGCGTTTCAGCATCATGTGTTTATCCGAGCATCAATTACAACACTGACACCAGTCTGTTTGGGTAACATACAATTACTGCCATCTGTGCACGGGGTGGAGCGATCAATCAATGCACAATCATCCACACCTGGAGATGGGAGACACTAACACTGCATTTGAAACCGCCTACTGCCCACCTACGTAGCAGCAAAAATCATGAATTCACTATGTAGAACGTCTGAATACCTAGTCCAGGGATTTTCAACCTATGGGTATCGCAGGTGGGCCACGAAATCCTTTTCTAAAACTCTAAATATCATAGTTGTGTGTTGTACAGAGGAAATTGAACACACAAAATCATACCTAAATAACACATATTCCAGACTGAATGTACCAGACTTTTTTTTTCTTTTGCCGTTTTTTTTCTTTCGTTCTCATCCCAGGATGCAGCGGAGCATATCGATATCAAAGAGCAAATGCTTTTATTGCAAGTGTTGAAACGCAGGCAAGAGAAAAAGAAAAAACAGCCAAACCACACATTTCCCCTTATATAACACATATTCCACACTGTATGAACTTTTTTCTTTTTTTGCCTGTTTTTCTTTTGGTTTTGTACTTTTTTTCTTGTACCAGACTTTTTTTCTGGTCCTAATCCTCCTTCAGGCATCCAGGATGTAGTGTGTGTTTGTAGCTCATTGATATCAAGGAGAAAATGATTTTATTGCAAATGTTGACGTGGAAGCAACAGAGAAGCCCTTTGTGTAGGCGACTGTAGACCACCATGACTCAACTGACCAATCACAGCCCTGGAGTAGCCGAACTGACCAACCACAGCCCCGGAGGAGCTGAACTGTCCAATCACAGCCCTGGAAGAGCTGAACTGTCCAATCACAGCCCTGGGGGGACTGAACTGTCCAATCACAGCCCTGGAAGAGCTGAACTGTCCAATCACAGCCCTGCCTTAGTCACTTTCAACTAATATGTGAACTGTACCTCATGTCATATTTTGCAGTATTCAAGCAAACCACCTCAGAAGTCAATAACTGCAATAGAAGAAGTACTTTTCCCTTTTTTTAACAATATAATAATTACAGATTCAAGTAAGAATCTCTACTTTGTGTTCTTACATAACTTGAGCAAGTACTAAATAAATGGACATAAATAAATAATATATATTTATTTATATATGTTGATCATATCAGATATTTCTTTAACAATGCCCTCTTTGTATATTAGGATTTGATTCATTCATCAAAAGGTGTAATATTCTCTATTGTAGTTTAACCAATTATGTTCTGCCAAAATTGACTTGTGACTCTACATCAGAAGAACTTTTCCTGTATGTGTGGTTCTGTAGTTCATCCTTTAAACATCTGGGTTCAAAGGACGGTCAAGATGGCTGCTGTAGAATGTCAGAATTGTTCCTTCTACTGGCTAACTTCCTACATAGAAGTTATGACTGTGGTATTAGAGTAGTAGCTACTGGTTAGTAGCAGTGCATCCTAAGGTTTTTAATTAAGGCAAAGGAATCTTTCATAAATGTCTACTTGATAGAGAATCACAATCTAAACACAAATCCTCAAAATCATGAGGCCATCAGTGTTATATTCTTAGTGCTGCTAATAGATAAATCTCAGAACATTTTGGAATTATTTAGTTTCTGCTTGTATTGTTGGAGTTAATTTTACTCTTGTGTGTATTGTTACTGAGCTCTGTCTCTGTATCTATAATCTGCATCTGTGTTTTGGTTTTTATTTCACACTTCCTTAAGTAGGGCGACACGGTGGAACAGGGGTTAGCGCTGTTGCCTCACAGCAAGAAGGTCGCAGGTTCAAGACCTCCTTGGTCCTGGGTCTGGGACCTTTCTGTGTGGAGTTTGCATGTTCTCCCCGTGTCTGCGTGGGTTTTCACCGGGTATTCCGGCTTCCTCCCACAGTCCAAAAACATGCTCAGGTTAATTGGAGACTCTAAAATTGCCCGTACGTGTGAGTGTGTGAGTGAATGGTGTGTGTGCCCCACGATTGGCTGGCGACCATCTGGGGTGTATCCCTGCCTCTCGCTGTAACGTGCTGGGATAGGCTCCAGCAGACCCCTGTGACCCTAATGAGGAATAAGCAGGTATAGAAAATGACTGACTGACTTCCTTAAGTAATGTAATGGTATGTTTCTCAAGCCAATAAAGTCCATTTGATTTGGATTGAATTGAATATATGTTCTCCTTTGTGTGAAATGCACACATGCACACACACATACACACACACACACAGGCTTGTAAATAAAGCCTTTTTGGTGTGAATAGCTGCAGTGCTAGAGCTGCATTAGCAGCTAAATACTGGATGTAAGTCATTGTTGGTTTGGGGTTTAGAGAGCTGGAGTCATATTACCAACTGTCACCAGCTGCCATGTTGCATTGACATTCATGAACACTGAGTCAGTGGTGAATATGACAACACTGGGATGAGATGCTGATGCAGGCACAGGCACACCGAAAAGCCTCAAATGCACGATGCACAATGCACGATGCGCAGAGACACGTGCGTCAGAGCAAACACCCACTTGGCTCCCAGCGGTGGGGATGTAAATGCATTAAGATCTCAGCGTGTGACGTGAGGCAGCAGGAGCAGAGTGCCAGCTGACACAGGTGGCACCGCACACACACATCACTTATTACAGCCAATACAAAGCCTCCTGCGCGGGGAGGGCTGTGCTCCGCTGGCACAGGACAGGAAGACAGGAGGAGAGGAGTTTGAAGAAAGAGACAGGGACGGAAGGAAAGGGGAGGGAAACAAAAATAGAGAAGAACAGGGAGTGTGTAGGCATAGGTTTCAAGGGAGAGCTGCAATGAATATTCAATTATGCAATTTGTTGCTATTATTCACCCCATTAAACTATTTTGATAATTTCATTTTAAAGAAGAAAACACAGAATTACATTAAAGTCTAAATGACATTACTCAAATAATTAAACTTCTTCAAAATCATCATGTATAAAGCCAGCATTAGATCTACAATTATTAGTCAATTAATCAATTAGTTAAGTGTTTCCTTAAAGCAAACAGGAATTCCAGGACGAATGTGCGTGAGCAACAAGCTGTCAGAGCAGCAACTTTTTTTCAGGATTAATGAGCTTTGAGTGCAACAACATGACATCTATTCCACCAGTCAATCACATCAAGTAATAATCTCAATAGTCTATAGAATAACCAACTATTAGAATAGTCGTTAGACACATCCCCTTGAATATTAACTTGTCTTCCTCATTACTGGAGGTCACAAAGATCCTGGTTGGTTCTCTCTCTCACTGTGGGTGGAATAGCACAAGCTGCAGATCTCCCTAAAATGCAGATCTGCAGCTTGTGCTATTCCACCCACAGTTTTGTGCCTGTTAAAAGTCTTTTGAAGATAAAACTGCACATTTTAGAGTATTTTATTGTGACCACTTCAGGTGCTGATTAATCTGCATCACCTGTCATGTGGATGGATTATTGTGGTAAAGAACAACTGCTCCCTAACATGGATTTAAACTAATTTGTGAACACAGTTTGAGCCTAAATCCTTTTATTTGCACTCATGAAACAAGAGCCAAAGCAAAAGTGGTTTCAAAATCTGTTTTCAGAATATATTTTGAATCATTACCTGGTGCCTGAATGTTGTGTTTCCTTCAGATCAATAAAGACAGTGACACAGAAAAATGTGAGAAGTGAAGAAATAATAATAAAGTGTGTTTTGATACAGAAATGCAGCTCAAAGCTTCAACTGACAGAGGGAGTATTCCAGGAATCGAGGTTATGTAAAAACTCAAAGTTAGTTAACCGTGAGATGAAGGTAACTCTGAGTTATATGTTCCAGAAAGAGAGGTAACTGAAACTCTGACTCAGTCAGTATATTGTTATGTGTGGTACATTGTTGTGTGTGTTATATTGTTGTGTGTGTGTGTGTGTGTGTGTTATATTGTGGTGTGTTTTTGTATTTCTTTATATTTGTTTTATATTGTGTATGTGTGTGTGTGTGTGTGTGTGTGTGTGTGTGTGTGTGTGTGTGTGTGTGTGTGTGTGTGTGTGCACGTGTGTGCGTATGTATGTGTGTGTTATATTGTTGTTCGGGGCTGATAAGAGAAACAGTTTGGCTCGGCTTGATTAGAAATGTCTATGAAGCCAATTTCAAAGGTTGCACAGCATCACTGTTTATCTCACCTGCATCCAAATGATGGCAGACACACATGCACACGCACATGCACACACACATACACACACATATACACACACACACACACACTGAGGGTAAATTCCTCTGCACCAAAGCCAGTGCGATAACTGACTTATTGTCTCACTGCCTCTGTGGCAGCTTTCCATGATTCGGGGGTGGATAAATGAAGCGCCCCTTTTAGCCGGCCTGCAATCTGACCAGTGTGCTGTTTATGAGGGAGCAGACGTGAGGGAGAGACAGATCTGGGAGGGAGAAAAAGAGAATGAGAAAGAGACTAGAGGAGCTGGGAGGTGAGGAGTGAGGAGGAGGAGAAATGCACAGCAGATGATTTGTAACATGACTACCTTCTATTAATCTCCCCTAATGCACTTCTCCTCTGCAGGGAGGGAGGAGGCAGAAAGGGGCAGAAGGAGGTACATTAGAAACCAGCCACACATACGCTGTACATGGACAAATGCTGCATCAAACAGACAAGGGTTAAAGCAATTATTAGCTGAGATACTGAGGAGCTCAGAAGAGACAAAGACTAGTCTCATGAGGACCTTGATGAGTTCATTAAGGTTCATTTTCACATTTCTATATTGTTTCAGTTCACCTCTTCAATCTGTTCAAAGGTATTAGAGGAAGCAGGAAAACTAGAAACATGAAAACAAAGAAATGTGAAAACTAGGAAACATGAAAACTGAAAAACATGAAGGAAAAAATAAAATTAGGAAATGTAAACAGAAAATTAGGAAACAAGTAAACAAGGAAATGTGAAAACAAGGAAACAATTTATGAACATCGTTAGTGAACTGTTCCTTGTTAACATGGGTGATAGAGATATGGGAGCTGCCATCTTCTGTTGCCATGGGAAGGGCAAAAAAAAAAAAATGTGTGACAAGTCGAAATGTCAAACTTGAATATATCAAACCTTTCATTTACCAACCAGCAAAACTGTAAAACAACAAAACAACAAAAGTTAATGTTTGCGCTTGTTGTTTTGGGGGCAGCCATTACTCATGTAAAAAGTCATCATCTCAGGGAAAATAATGAAATTTTCCTCCAAATTCTCTTTCAAACAATCTTATAAAAACTTGCAACTGACATTGCTTTTTGAGAAATTTTTGACAAATTCGGACGCAGTTTTGATCAAAACAACCACAAAAAAAAGATGGAGATCTTAAGAGCTCCTGGAGGAACTGTCCGAACCCACAAGCCTTCTGATCCAGACCGGACTTCATTTAAAAAAATAATTTAATGCACATTTTCTGACCGCACATAACTTCACATAGCCTACGCCATTTATCGTGTTATTGATACAGCTGTGGGGAGCGTCCTTTCCAAGCGTCTGGCCGGGGGAAGCACATGATGTGAGTCAACCAATGAGCTGTGCATGTGCGTCCATCGGCTGCTGCTACTGTGTTGCTATGGAAACCAGCGAGTCAGCGGAGAGAGAAGGCAGACGAGATGATGGATTTCTGCAGTAGGGGCAAGAACAGGTGAAATGGCGTGTTCCATAAAGAGAAAAGTTGATTGAGAAAACAGGGCTTTTAAAGAAGAATGGACTAACGCTGACTTTGTTTGTTTGTTACTAGATGGCAGTAACAATAGCTTTACCAGATGGCAGCACAAAACCTTATTTGTTCTGAGACCGTCACTCTTGTAAAAATGGTAATATCAAGCACCACTATGAAACTATGCATAATGCATTCTTACAAACATACGCCCTTGACTCAGCCATTCGCTTGCAAAAAATCACTCAATTAAGGGCACAGTAATGTTTGATCTTCCAGGATTATGGTGAATGCATTCACCGCTCTGCAACACACTAATGAGTGTGCCCTTAGAATTGCGTGGATACTGGGTCAACATAAGGAGCCATTCAGCGATGGGATGGTTGTGAAAGAATGCATGAATACAGTTGCAGAGACACTGCTTGATGGAAAGCAAAAAGAGGAGTTTTGTCAAAAAGTAAAACAAATCCCTCTGTCAGCAGCAACAACAACAAGTAAAACAGAAACTGTAACACGTGGTGTTCTGGCTCAGCTGGATGAAGCGTTTCAAAAGGCAGACTGTATAAGTTTGGCTGTAGATTAGTTCACTGCCCAACAAAAATGTGTGAAGATCTGTTAGGTGTAACATCACTGGAGAATAACACGAGAGGAGAAGACATCTACAAAGCAGTAAAGAAGATGTTAGCAGACAGAGGAATAGATGTGAAAAAAGTGGTTTCAATCACTACAGACCCAGCCATGTTGGGGAGAGAAAAGGGAGCTGTGGCAAGGATGAAAGTGGACCACCCTGATCTAATCTCTTACCCACTATATAATACACCAGTCAGTACTATGTTCCATTCTCTCTGATCAGTACACTGAGGTGATGAATACAATGATGCGAATGATTCACTTTCTTTGGGAATCTTCTTCCCTGCAACACCGTCAACTCAGAGAGTTCCTCAGACAAGTGGAAGCAAATTCAGATGACCTCCTACTGCACAACATTAGGTGGCTGAGCAAGGGCAGAGTCTTGGAGTCCTTTTGGGCCATTCGAGAGGAAATTAAAACTTTCATGGCACAACTGAAGAGCCAAAAGGCAATGCAATTTCTTCAAAATACACAAAAGATGGATCATGTTGCTTTCTTAGTTGACATAACCTCATACTTGGATCAATTCAATTCCAAGCTACAAGGCAAGGACCATTCTGTCTGTGATCTGATGACAGATGTCCATGCTTTCCAAAGAAAACTGAAGCTGTTCAAAGAAGACCTGCTTGTAGATTGCACACACTTTCTAGCTGTCAAGGAGCAAGTCAAGGGTGACAAGTCCTGGTGTATTAAGTTTGTGGACAAATTGATTGCCAATTTTGGGAAACGTTTTGACAGCTTTGCACTTGCAGACCAGCTCAGTCTGTTTATTCAAAAAACATTTCTCATCAGTGAGATCAGTTTTACAATGAAGTATGTGTCATCTTCATGTGGGTAAATGCTGGGTGTCTTCAGCTGGAACATGCAGATCAGCAGATTAGTCCAATGTGGTACTAAAAGAGGAAGTTAGAGGACTTGATGCTGCAACTTTCTGGATCCAAACAGTCTCAGAGACAACTTTCCCAATGCTGAAGAAGGTAGCCCTGCACATTTAGAGTAGGTTTGGCCCAACCTACTGCTTTGAAGCAGCATTCTCAACACTGAACATAACAAAAGCTAAATATCATTCCAGGCTCACCAATGAGCACCTTGTCACATGCTTGAGAATGGCTTTGTCACCATCTAATCCCAGCTTTAAGATCCTTGCAGGGCAGCCAAAAGCCCACTTCTCTCAAAAGGTCTTAAAAGATGTTATTGTTCGATAAGATCATTTTGGTTTTTGATTTGATTTTGATTCTTTGTTTATCCCCAATGCAACAAGCGCCTTCTAGATTTGAATTTATAAAGAGTTTTTGTGGTTAAGGTTCCAAATATATGTTTTTTTTTTCTTAATTTAAAACAGTTAAGTTACTGATTCAAGTCAAGGAACTTGATTGTTAGCTACAATGAAAGTTAAAAGCCCCAGCCCACCAACTTTGCTGTAAAAACATTAAATAACAGAGTAAAAAACACACATATAATATAATAAATTAATTTAATTCACACCTGCATTTTTTCCTGTTCTTGTAAATGTCATGTTCAAAAGTAACCGATAATAATAAAAAAAATGTTCTTGGACCTCACTGGTTGTGTTTCTTTTCATTCAAACTTTGCCTACTTTTAATTCATGACCCCTGCCCTAAAGTCAGAGTCATTTGAGAAGCAGCAAATAGCTCTAGAACTAGCTCCCGGCTAGCTACTCCTCTGTATCAGACTACAGTATAGTTAACCCTGTGTGTGTCAGCAGCAGAGGTGACAGACAGCGGGTTATAGTAGTTTCAACTTTAACCAGTCATGCAGTCATTGTCTGCTTGTTTCAAACAATATTTAAACTACTTTCTGATATTTGATTGGATCGGGGACATTTCTAATTAAAACAACAACATAATGCAAAAAAAAAATACTATCAAAAAACACAAGACAGTGTTGTCTTACATATCAAGGAGAAATCCTGTCATTGTGGCATCTTTACAGCTCTCTGTTGCTTCAGGTTCATTTGCTGCTTCAGCGATGCTAACTCTGGTTTTGCTTTACTCTTCTTGGCCCTTTTCAGTCAGTAGCAGTCTCAAATACAGTTTTGCTCTTTCAATCAGTTGTTGTCACTTCTGCCATGATGTGGTTTGTGTTTTCACCTTATTTTCTTTTAACAGCCTGTGCTATCTGACATGTTGCTAACTAACATAGCATCTTTGTTTATTTAATTATTCATTTATTTAATTGATTGTAATCTGGTGTGAAAGGGATTTTTTGCACTATGATAACAAAAAAAATCTCCAGGAAAACACCCTCCACCCTACATAAAATCTGTTTTCCAGCAGTGACCTGACTGAACAGGCAACATAAACAACAACAAAGAGTCACTCTATCTAAAGCTTTTTGAGTCTGAAATCTAGGTACAAACATCTATGGGACGTCTATATTGATTCAGTTTTTTATGCATGTAAATAAGCAGCAGGGAGCAGAACGAGCAGAGATCAGCCCAGGTTAATAAACTGGTGGAATCTGCAGCCTCCATTTTGCTCCTGTATCCATGGTTTGATCTGTAGCTGTTGGGTGTGGAGCTGCCTTAATGTGCTCATGAAACTCTGATGAGCTGACTCACTGACAACCTGCCAACACACTGTAGGAGCAAAACACGGCACCCAGATGAAGTTATTAATTCATTATAAATAATCCAGAGACAGAAACCTTACATCATCATGTCCACATCAGCCAGTCCACATCTTCTAATCTGTAGTTAGTGCGTGAAGACGAATCCTGCAGCTGCTTCACTGTATAACCTTTTGCAAAATATTCAATCTTAACAAGTGAAAATATCTTGTATTTTGTACAATTAGTCCACTATTGCATAGAATTATCTTGAATTACTTTATTCCTTTGGCAGATTATTTCTGTTATTTATTTTTTTTCTTGATTTTGGTCAATTTATTCTTGTTTTCTTAAAAATATCATAAAGTCAAAACTGAGATTAAAAAAAGAGTGTCCTGATCTGTCTCTGTCTTGTTTTTCTGATGTTTTGTTTCTTTTTCTGTTTCCCTCTGTGTCTAGTTCCTCTTTTATTTTGATATAGTTTCCCTGTGTTTTTGTCACATTTTATTTCCCTGTTGTATCTCGTCAGTATTTAGTTTTTGTGTTTAAGACCACGATGTGTTGTCTCTGCATGTTTCCTGTGTTGATCTCCTATTTTTAATGAAAATAAAATATAACAATGAAGAATTATTTCAGATAATTAGTAATTCTTTTTGATAGCCAATGTCATATGCAAGATTAGTGCAAGACACTATATTTTATTGGTACCACAAGTGAGGCAGGCACACATTATCCTGCTCCTCCAGACCCTGTCAGATCCTACATTTCTCTGTTCTCTCTCCATTAACAAGTGTTAACTCACTGAAGAACAATCACTGATGTCTGGTCCTGATGTTAAATAAAAACTCTGCAAAAACCTTTGTGGCTGCAACTCTAACTTCTGGATATTCAGCAGCTGATTAATATTCCACAACACACCCAATGGCTTGAAGATTGAGCAAAAGGAGGGTGGAGCCTGGCTATAATTTGACCAAACCTAAACCTGAAATACAACCTGAAATGGACAAAATGATGTGCCAATGGAAAAAAAAATAATTCTAGACAACAAGACTCAGCACTGGACAAAAAATAATAGTCCACAAGTTGTATTCTTTCATAAGGGTTGATATGAAAATGTATTGAGTCCATCTGGTTGCTCACTATTAAGATGAGTAGAGCTGCAATTAATAACTGTTCTGATAGCAGATTCAGCTATCAATTATTGAAGTGATTAAAGTTGTTTCACAAAGCTGACATTTCAACCTATATTCTTTTTGTCCAGACCAACAGTCCACAACCCAAAGATCAACAGTTTACCTGAGAACCTGAGAATTTGGACTATTTTTTTTTCTTTAAAGTGACTTAAATCCATTATTAATATTCAAAATAGTTAGTGATTAATGTAACAGCAACTAGTGGATGAATCGTCACAGCACTTTTCCTTGGAGACACTGTTTCCAGGCCAGATACACATTGCTGATTAAGACACTGGTCCCTGTATTGATGCAGCGATCAAATATAATTCAAGAAATACTTCAACATGTATTGATCCAGGTCTTAACCCAACAAGAGACATTCAGAGAATGTGTTCACCTTCCGTCAGCTACAAATATACACGGGCTGCTTATATTAACAAAAAGAAACACTCCAATACACAAATAACTGGAAAAAGAACATGTACATGTCACCTGACACACACATGCACACAGTGGATGGACAGAAGCTGTAGGGTGTCCAGCAGTAGATCGATGAGAGACGAGGCTGTAAGTGACAGATGTGAGTTGAGGCCTGGAGGCCAGCTGCATTGTGGGGGAACCTCCTGTCACCGACTGGAAGCTTCACCTTCACCAGCATTGACTCATCATGCATGAGGATTTCTGTACAGGTCGACAGGCTGTGGAGAAAGTAAGTACATTTACTCAAGTACCACATTTAATCAAGTACCTCAAAAATGTACCCATGTACAATTTTGAGTACTTGTACTTGTGTCAGGACAGCCCAGGGATTGAACCCGCGTCTCCGGTGTGGCAGGGAGGTTGTTTTACCACAAGACCAATCAGGGAGACTCAAATGCAGAGAGAGACCGACAAGGGAAGTTAGTTCACGTGTTTTTTACTGAGTCAAAAAAAAGAAGATTTTACACAGGCATGGAGGTAGAGCAGCACAGTGCCACAATTAGGACATCCACAGTGTTCAAGCAGCTCAGGTGGCAGAGGAACTAACTGTCCCCGAATCCAACGCTCAGAAGATCCAATCGTAATTAACAATGTCCAAAGTCCATGACCGAAATAACTTCTCCGAACTAAGGTCACAATCAAAAAAGGGAGTTCAAAAATAACAAAAAGGCCAAAAGGTCAAATAACTCCGGAGAACAAAATTACACAGGTGGAAAACAAGCAATGCACACATTAAAGTGGTCTACAGATGACAATGCCAAGACTGAGCACAAAACAAGAAACTGAGCAGGCTTTTAAAGGGAACCAAACGGCACACAGGTGGCAGTAATCAACTTAACAAGATACAATCAAACAGAAAACATGACTCAGGTAAAGGTGATTCAGCACAAAGAAAAAGGCAAAAGTGAGGACATCTAGTGGTGAAAGTTCTGTAAGTCCCAAAACCTCACAACTTGTGATGTTACTTCATACTTCACTCCATACCTTATAGTAGTAGTAGTGGTAGTAGTGGTAGTAGTGGTAATAGTATTAGTAGTAGTGGTAGTAATCGCAGTAGTAGTAGTGGTAGTAGTCGCAGTAGTAGTAGGAAGGAATGTTTATTTATATAGCACTTTTTAACAAGATAATTCAAAGTGCTTTACTTTAAACATTTAAAGCATTAAGATAAAATTTAAATTCTTGAGTAAAAGGGGAAAAATCTAATATTTAGAAATAAAAAATAAGAAGAAATTAAAATGAATTTAAAATTAAATGAGATTACAAATCAAACAAATTTATAATTAAAGACAGAAACAAGCAAGATATAATTTCAAAACAGTTGATTAAAAGGTGAAAAATCTAAACAACACAATAACAAAGTTACAGTGCAGTGAAAAATAATAAATGACATCAGCAAGAAAAGTCTTCAGCTCTGACTTAAAACAGTGAGAGTTGCAGCAGAACTGTAGTTCTCTGGGAGTTTGTTCTAGTTCTCTGGGAGTTTGTTCTAGTTCCCTGGGAATTTGTTCTAGTTCTCTGGGAATTTGTTCTAGTTCTCTGGGAATTTGTTCTAGTTTTCTGGGAATTTGTTCCAGTTCTCTGGGAATTTGTTCTAGTTTTCTGGGAATTTGTTCCAGTTCTCTGGGAGTTTGTTCCAGAAGCCAGTGCAAGGACCTCAGATTTGGAGTGATATGATATGACCTTTTACAGCAGTCATTCATTCATTCATCTTCTATACCCACTTATTTCTCATTAGGGTCACATGGTCTGCTGGAGACTTCCCAACATTACAGGAGGATAGAGGATGAGAGACAGGATCCACCCCAGATGGTCTCCAGTCTATCATGGAGCACACACACCATTTACTCACACCTATGGACCATTTAGAGTCTCCAGTTAACCTCAGCATGTGTTTGGACTGTGGGAGGAAGCTGGAGAACCTGGAGAAAACCCACCAGACACAGAGAGAACATGAAACTCCACATAGAAAGAACCCAGAACAAGGACTGGAACCTGGACCTTCTTGCTGTGAGGCAGCAGCACTAACCACTGCATCACCATGTCACCTACACCTACGTAGTCAAGTCTACTGAAAATTAAAGCATGGACAAGCTTTTCCAAGTCCTACTGAGACATAAGGCCTTTTATTCTTGATATATTCTTCAGGATAATCATAACTATAAATGAAACCTACAATTCAAAGAAGTATAGAATAATATCTAGGATATATGGTCACTAAAAGGAGAATTTCATCAGGAGCTTGGAGACTGGATTGGAAAAACTTATTTAGATTGTTTATCACACTGAAGCTGAGCAACAAATATTCATCTGTCCCACAGCCAAACAGTGTGGACACATCAGTGGAGATCACTCTCGTGTTTTTTGGCTTGATCCTAAAACAACGTTCTGGGAAGATGTCCAGCTAATTATTGTCAGAATTTTAGGTTACGATGAACCTAAGTCATAGATGCTACTGTATTTTAGTGATATGACAGGAAATGTTGTGTTATAAAAGGACAAATATTTATTTATTGTTGTTGGCAATATGTTTTTTGATTCACCAGCACAAGACATCAGGCTGAAAACTGGGAATGAAATTAATGTTATAGAAGAACTGACTCATAGGATAAAAACCGAAGAGGAACAATGTTGAAAAAAATGGGAGAAATCGAAGAAGAAAAAGTTTTTCACCAGGGAACAATCACATTCATACTGATGGTAACGTACAAACTGGGGGAATATGAAAACCCAGTATGTTCCTTTTTTCATGTTTCTTTTTGTTGATCCTTGTGTTGATAAAATAACAATAAAACAAGTATCAAAAAGTATAATTGTGATAACAATTCATATATATCTTATATTTTCACTTGTTAAGAGTGCAATTTTTGTTGTTTGGACATTTTGATGAGTTTTCTGGTCTGTCCAACATGTCTTTATTATAAACTGCAGCATATTGATGAATTCATCTAACGCTCATTATCAGGTAAAACAGGATCCTCGTTCACTTTATTCAGGGAGGGAAATGGCTTCATCATTAATGATCCACACTGCAAGAAGTGAAATCTAAACTGTTTCACCAAAGATCTGGACCAATGCTTTTCACCCTTTATATGCTTCCTTTAGGTAAAATTATTAGGAAACACTATTAATTTCCACAGATTTTTGTTCCAACATCCTGTCTCTAAAAGACGAACAGCTTGTTACTTCCAGGCTGGATTACTGCAATTATTTATTGTCAGGCTGCTCCAAAAAGTCCTGCTGTCCTGGTGAAAACAGAAAGCTGCAACGGGTCCTGTCACCTCGTCTACTACATACACCATGACACCATATATTTCTGTTATTCTATTTATTGTACTACTCAATTTTTCCTGTTCTAAATGTATTGTTTCCATCCCATTTACTTCATCTTTTGCAGCCTGTTTCCTTGTTAAAGTTTTTTTTTAGGGAGTTTTTCCTTGTACGATGTGAGAGTCTAAGGACAGGGGAGGTAGTGTTGCTGTTGTACAAACTGTAAAGCCCCTATCTGTGACTTGTGGCTATACAAATAAAATTGACTTAACAAAGAAAAAAACACTAAGATTAAATTTCCTTTTCTCATCTTTGATCCAACATCTCAGACCTCTGAGGATTTATCTCTGACCCTCAGCACAGTTCAAAACAGCTGCAGCTAATAGACACTTCTGATGCTCTGATTCTTAATTTTAGACTGATGATGGTTGTGGACTAACAAAAAAAATAGGTTAAATCTTCAGCTGAACAGTGATTGACATTTTACACCATTTTGCCAAACAACTAATCAATTATTCGTTCAATTAACAATTGATAGATTAATCACTTATCAAAATAGTCATTAGTTGCTGCCCTGGTCTTATGCAGAAAACCCTGTACAAAAGATACATATTGAACTGCAAAATGTGTGTAAAGCAGAACATGTGTTTAGAGTTTTAGTGATTTGAGAAGAGGTTTTTGCTCTGTGTCAATTTAAATAATCTTGCTCGGCTAAGTAGAAATAGAGAAGTTCTTCAAGCAGTGTAAGAGATGTGTATAAGAGATGCTGGTGATGTTCAGGCTTTAATGGCTGCAGGTCTCTGACTGACTGCTACTATGTTCCGTCTTCCTTTCATCCTGTGATTCTGTAATTAGCTGATTGACCTCTCCTGTCAGAGCCTAATTAGACATGGTAATTAAGGATTAGATGGGTCAGGAGGGAGGTGTGTGTGTGTGTTGGGGTTGAGGGGGTTGGTGTGTGTGTGTGTGTGTGTGTGTGTGTGTGTGTGTGTGTGTGTGTGTGTGTGTGTGTGTGTGAGCAGGCTGATAAGGGATGTGAAGGTCGATACATAGCTTTTAGTTTTAGGGGACAGGGAATTGTCCATCCTCCTCTGGCGAGAAGCCGTATTTACAGGATCAATGTAAGAAGGATGCGAGATGAATGTAAAGAAAGTTAATTAAAAAGTATCACTGTACTGAGCCTCTTCGATAACAGCGAGGCGCTGACTAATGCAATACAGTGAAGAACTGCTCTGTTTCTGCAGCAGAAACACCGACCACTGCTTTGGATGTAATCAGCTGGCACAGCGAGCAAGGAATAGACCATGTTCTTCTCTTGAGAAAATGCTGCTAAATCCTTTATGTGTGTCAGCGCTGCATTTTAAGTCAGAACAGGAGTAGTGTATCCATGCATATGCTGCTCAAAGCAAATCAATTAAACTACAATTTATGCTAAAGAAACAGATCACACATATATTTTGGGGAAATGGCTTCACAGTCACAGCAATTACATCATCATAAGAATCTGCAAAAAAGAACAGCCACGGTGCATAATAGCAGCAGGAATTGAGGAGGTAGAATGAACAGCAGCAGCCAAACCAAACATCTGGCAGGTGAAACAAACCCAGAGACACACGCTGTGTTAAATTATGCATTTAAATTGAACAAGGTGCCACCTTGCCATTTAGTTCTGGGGAATTGGGGCTTGTTGCTAACTCTGGAGGAAATTCTGCAGGACAACAAGCCTAGAACCTGACTGCTGCCTGCCTACTGATGGATCCATATACTTATATACTATCTCCTCCAGCTCTTGGCCTCTTCCTCTCATTGTGAGGTCTGCAGGAGCTTGGGCGTCATGCTCGAAGAAGCTAAAATCAGCGGTGGCTGAGACTGACTCATCCTGATCAGGATGTTTGGTAGTCTGACACCAGACATCCACTGGCTAGTTTTTGGCAGCTGGTCTATTTTTGTGTCATGCATTGCTGCTACACGGTTCCAAAATGTGAAAAACTACATGAAAACGTGTTGAAAACCAGGCCAATATGTTTTGAAATGATATAAACAAGTATGCAGTTGTACCAAAAGTAATGTGTGTAAAGTAATTTGTATTTTAAAACTTTATTACCTCATTTCACAGTGTGTGTACCTTTTGTCAGTTTGTCACTTTTGAGTCAATTTCATTTTCAAAATAAAACAGAATACCTGGAATTTTACAATACTGAAAAAATGGTCAGATTTTGGTTTCTGCAAATTCCTTGTTTTATGTTCTGATTCTTAATGACATCATCATAAGAATCAAATATATATCATATCTTATAGAATTCCAGTCTCTTTCTACACCTTGTGGTTCACATTTATTTTGCTTCTGTGAAAGTATAACAGCTGGTTGATAGGATTTAGTGATATACACTGATTATCCTATCAATAATGCCTGAAATAATGCCTGGAAATAATAATAATAATAATAATAATAATAATAATAATAACAATACAGAAGTATTGAAGTATTGATATTCGCTTTTATTTTGAAAATGAAATATTAACCTGACAGGCTATATTTCTGATATTTTGTTTTAGTATATGTGAACATGTTAGCTTGACTGAAAATGTGATTTAAAGTGCAGCTTCTCCGGCAGCTGCTCAGATTCTGACCAAGAAGTCGAACAGCATTAAAAACATCTGTCAACAATGAATAAAACATGGTAACTTCATGGAGGGAGGACAGCTCAATCTAAGGTTATAAAACACAACACTCCCTATTGTGGTTGAATTAAACACTAATCAAAACATACTTGTGAATATTATAGTTCACTTCTGCCACAAATGTCCCAATAGATGCTGCTGAGTCTGATGCACTGCACCTTTATTTTGCAGCTTTTTATAGAAGCTTCAAATAGGGTGATATCAAGCAAATTGGGACAATACCAAATATGCCTTTTTCATATATATTTATGATTATTCATGAATGTTTCTGATCATTTTGTGTTGGAATTATCTAATAAAATATAATTATTAAGGCCCTATAAATCTGGAAATAGCCGCCACTTTTTTTTTTTTTTTTGCATGAGCAGTGTCAGGTAAAATGGGCCATCTCATCAGTTAAAATGGGAGCAGTCAAATGACATTGCTTAGTACTGCTTAGAATTGCTTTAGAACCACATAACTTTTAAAATGCATTTAAAAAACTCATATCACTGCTATTAAAACAAGAACAGATCAGTTATGTGTTGTACACACACACTAACACACTTACATTACAGTTCAAAAGTTTAGAACACACATTTTTTACATTTTTATTGAAATTGAATCAGTTTAATTCCAATAAATACCTTCTAGATTTATTATAGACCTATATATATTCACTGTATATATATATACAGTGAATATACTCTCTGCTGTCATATATGACAGCAGAGAGTGTATTAATACTGTCCCATGTTTCAAAAACACTCAATCCACAGAGAAACATACACAGCCTGTATTCAGAAACTGCCTTAAAACAAGCAGTCATGACTTCCGTGAAGTTGTGATGTCACTACTATACAGTCACCACCAACACCCCCCACAGCCATTTAAAGAGGAGGAGGAGAGGCTTAGAAAGAAGCTGGAGAAAAGAAGTGGAAAACTATACTGAGATGATCTTTGCTACTAGGTAAATTGTTCCACAAAAGGTAAATATCACTTTGCCAAAAAATGTGTTAATATATCAAACTAACTTTCTGATGGATGCCATCAAGACCAATATCATGCATAGTTTTTATGTGTATATTTGTTTTTTAATAGATTTTTCATCCCTATAATAGTTTAGTTAGATTTGTCATGCCAGGCTACTTACCATGAACATTTCTAGTTTGAAGTATTGTCTCACCCACGATAGAAACCATAAACTAATCTAATCACCTGTTACTTGTCAAACATGCTTATGTCAACATTTTGTCCTTTTTAGTCATTGGCTCTATTTTCCAGAGGGACTGGGACCACCAAACCTTAAATGGCCCATTTTACCTGATATCACCCTATATATTAATGAATGACTATACATATTTAAAAATCTTACACAGCTCTTTTTGTATCAGGGTTCAACTACTGTACACAACAGTTAAGACCACTAAGCAGGATACAGGGAGAACAAAACCTCCAAAGCGTCCGTATGAATTATTTCAAAGCCAGCTCCTGTTAAATGGGGACAACTTCCTGTCTTTCAGATGTTTTAGGCAACTCTCCCCTGGGATCTAAGCTCATACACAGCATGAAACAAAGACTAATGTGGTACATGAAGAACACAGAGATCAAGGTGTTAGTGGAGGAGGGAGAGAGCATGATGCACAATGGACAAATGACAGAAAAAGGGGAGTAATAAAGTATTATAAAGTATTAAGTATTAGCATATAGAGAAGAAGAGGAAACACCGATTATAAGGGCAGAGTGGTTTGTGTTGATAAAAAGATGCTGTATCTCTCTGAGCCATTTTATCCTCTCACATGAACCTCAATGCAGTCAGATTCTGCAGCAAACAGAAGGTTGTGACATAGAAGCGTTGAGTGTGAACCATGAAATACCAGGGAGTAGCTCTGCCTGTGAAACAGAGCAGAGCTGGAGACATGGAGATGGTTGCTGGTCATAAGGCTCCAGTGTTTTGGAGTGAGATGAGAACAGGATGACCCATTTAGAAAAGAGTGGCAGATAAAAACAGTTAGACGAGGAGAATAAAGGACAGAGGAAAACTAAATGCAAGCACAGTGCTGTAGAGTTATTTACATACATTCCATCAGCAAAGCTGATATATTATCAGACACACAAACTAAATCTAACACAAACTATCTGACTACATAAAAATGAGGCAGCATCGACATCTGTGAGTAAGTTAGCTAAATGCTAAGTTAACAGAAAGTTAACATATTGATTAGGGTTGCAACTAATATCTATCAATTATTAAAATCATTGATTAGGTTCATAAAATGGTGTAAAATGTAGATCAGTGTTTCCCAGTGCTTTTTTTGTCCAGACCAACAGTCCACAACCCAAAGATCATCAGTTTACTATTATAGAGACTAAAGAAACCAGGAAATATGGACATTTTCTTCTTAAAAATGACTCAAATTGATTGTTTGATCAAAATGTTTGGCAAGTAATCAATTAATCATTGTAGCTCAATTCACCATCATATGAATGTCTGTATGAAATGAGTTTGTATCACTTCATCAAGTGTCAATAAACTTTATTTTGCCCAAAACTGGGAAACTGATTGATGCCATGTTATTGGACTAAAAGCTCATTAATCCTGAAAAAGAAGCTGCTGCTGCTACTAAAACACACACTGTCCCAGAAGTAGTGTTTACTGTTTGTTTTAAAGAAGCAGTAACTTAAATCCACATCATGCTTTAACTTGTCATTTTAACCCAAACCATGATCTTTCCTTTTATTCCTGAAACCACAGGCCTCAGTCAGGCCATAACACAGCCAGTGATTCAGCAGCATGGACAGAATCAGCAGCCACCAACTCCTCAGTGTGTTTTTAGACTAATGGTTTTTAGTCCGATGGGGCAGTTTATGAACTATGTGTTTTGGAAGAAAGAGCTGTGGAACATTTCCTCCATATGTGCAGCGGTGTCTAGATTACAAAGAACTGCTATCCAGAGACTCAAAGTGTGATGTGGTTATTAGTGTTTGGAGCCGTTTCTAAACAAACAACCAAGCAGCATCTCTTTATCATTGTTGACGTGTTTTTAGTATGACTCTTGTTTTGTGTTTGTCTTCGAGTAGCCATCAGGAGGCTGTAGAACAAAAGCAGAACTAAGATATCCAGGATTAATTAGAAAGTCAGGCTTGACCTAGCTTTACAAGGTTCATGCATTTTGTCAGTTCTCCATAATTGTCAGTCATTGTTAGCCATCCATTATGATAAAATCATAAAAATTATATTTTTTGGTCAATATTAAGATCATGATAATTTAACACAATTAGTTATTTATTCATTATTGTTATTTATTCATCATTGTTGGAGACATTGTGTATTTAATGATTTTTAATAAATTAAAAAAAGAAGAAAAAAAGAAAAATCTCTTCCCATCATCTTAAAATCTATAAAACCTACTCCAGAACCCATACAACTTCCTCTTAGATGTCCAAAGCTGGAAAGTCAAAATTAAATCATTAGATTAATGTGCACTGTCCCAATTCAACAAAATAAATCAATAAATAAATCACCTGATTCAGCAGTAAAACTCACTGTGTATTTTAGAATATAAAATGGAGATTCAACTTTCTTGCAAATTCTTTGCATACTGACTAGATTTTTGGCTGAGAATGCTCTTGTGTTTGGAACTGTTGTAAAACACATTCCCTGGAGACATTGTTTTTTTTTTAATACGTCCATGAAACAAGGAGTAAAACAATTTCCTGGTTATGTGATGTGATAATTTGTCCTTCAAACTTAAACTTCACATCTAAACAGCAAAACATGGATTTTACTGCCTTTTATTAAAATTGAGCCAAAGTTGTTGCAGGTCTGATAAGGCCTAGTTAAATAATCAGGTTAAATAAAGGTTGATGTGTACAATCACAGGGGTGCTGGATTTGGGGTGGAATATATATATATATATATATATATATATATATATATATATATATATATATATATATATATATATATATATATATATATATATATATATATATATATACACACACACAGTATACATGGAGGGTTCCACCCCAAATTAAATACAGTGAGTTTTACTGTTGAATCAGGTGATTTATTTATTGATTGATTTTGTTGAATTGGGACAGTGCACATTAATCTAATGATTTAATTCACCCCTGTGATTGTACACTGATCGGAAAGACTGAAGCCGAAACCCCATGAGCATCAAGGCCACAATCCAAGATGAAACATCTAAGAATACATCAAGAAAATGGCCACTAAAACAACTTGGAGGGATAAACCCCTACATGGAAAGTACCACCGTCAAATTGAAGAAGTGACTGATATGGAAAAGACCTACCAATGGCTGGAAAAGGCTGGACTTACAGACAGCACAGAGGAACTAATCATGGCAGAAAAAGAACAGGCCCTAGGTACAAGAGCCATAGAGGATCTACCACAGTAGAGCAGACCCAAGGTGCAGACTGGTCAAAGATGAGACAATCCAGCTCATAGTGGCAGGGCAGAAGATGGTAGCCAGGTCAGCGACATGGAGAGATACAACCAGGCAGCTGGAATAGTGTACAGGAACATCTGGACCCAGTATGGAATAGAAGTACCCACATCCCAATGGTTCGTACCACAGGTGGCTGAGAACAGCAGTACCAAGGTTCTGTGGGACTTCAGCTTCCAGACTGACAAACAGCTCCTGGTTAACCAACCAGACATAGTGGTGGTGGACAAAGGTCAGAAGAAGGCAGTGGTGATAGATGAGGAGATACCAGCTGACACCAACATCAGAAAGAAGGAACACGAGAAGGTTGAAAAGTACCAAGGGTTGAAAGAACAGCTGGAACAGATGTGGCAGGTGATTGTGTGGCAGATGTGGCAGGTGATTGTGTTTTTGTTTTGATTTCTGTTAGTCATATCCGTTAACTTTATATTTGGTTAGAGTTATTGTTTTTCCTTCATTGATTATGTTTGTAGGTTGAGTTCAGTGTGGGTCTTGATTGTCCTTGTATTATTTGTTGTGTTCGTTCTGTGTTAATTGTATTTGATTTCTGTCGCAGTGCTGAGAGCTGCCAGCTGAGAGCTACAACTGTGACTACAGTCCGAGGATGAGTTGTTGGATGCCAACTTGTTTGTTAGACATGAAGTTCCTCATGAAATTTCCACTCATGCTGTCCCCCAAACCACTCCTCTGCTGCGGTGTTTACAGTCAGCCGACATCCCGACTGTACCAGATCCTGTGGTGGCACCTACAACTGTGCCAATTGTTCATGGTGCTACTCTGCCTCCTGCCGTGCCTACCCATCCTGGTGAGGTTGCGGTGCGCCGGACTACACGGTCAACTGCTGGCCAACATCCCAATGTCCACCATCTCCCAAGGTCTGTGGGAGAACCTGTACGTGGTGGCGCAAGTGTCCCTCTTCCTGGGTCTAACGCAGTCTCTGTTCTCTTTCGGCCTTGGAATTAGCCTGGATGAAACGCCATCATCGGGGCGACGATGCAAAAGGGGGGGTAGACTGTAGCAGGATGGACACCTCCTCTGCTTAAGTGATTGGGGCTGTTTTATTGGCCCTCTCAGCTCCATTCCGGGAGGGGGCGCTATATATAAAGAGGACAGGTGTGTACTACTCTGTCTCTCACTCGTTTGCTTTGGGGCACGCCCACTTCCGGCTGCCCGTGCCGGTGTTGCCTCTCCCCAGCCGCAGGTATGTTGGTCGTAGCGGAATTTCTGACTTTTTGGGTCATGTTTGGTTGCTTCTATATGCTTGTGTTGTAATCTTAGGCTGATGATCTTGGGTTGCTCCTCCCGTTCTGCGCTGCACCACGACTCGTTCGGCGGCGCTTTATTATCGCCTTATTGTGGTATGTATCTCTTGCGTGCTGCCTGCTCAATTCTCTCCTGTAATAGCCACCTGTTTGCCTGCTCTTATGTTGCGTTTTTATTACTATGTGGGATTAACTTCTGCTGCAACCACAAACTCACTCCATCAGCCCGGCCTGGTTGTTGCTCTGCTGCTGTTCTGCCTGTGTTCTGCCGGCTGCATGTCCGCTGCCTGCTGTTTTTAACCTGTCCGCCGCTGGTGCGGCGCTCCGCTCCGCTACGACCTACTGATCGCTCCTGTTGCCGACTCAGCGAGTTGGTCGGCCGGTGCTCGGGGCGGTGCATGGTTGGTTCACCATCAGCGGTGGGATTCACGGCAGCCGTTTTATCATTTATTTCTATTGTTTATTTCGGGAATAATTCGTGGGTTGGGTCTTTAACAATTTTATGTACCGTGACCGATCATGTTACGTGTGATTGTTTTTGTTTTGATTTCAGTTAGTCATATCCGTTAACTTTATATTTGGTTAAAGTTATTGTTTTTCCTTCATTGATTATGTTTGTAGGTTGAGTTCAGTGTGCGTCTTGATTGTCCTTGTATTATTTGTTGTGTTCGTTCTGTGTTAATTGTATTTGATTTCTGTCGCAGTGCTGAGAGCTGCCGGTGGTGGTTCCTGGCGTCCTGGTGGTGGGTTCCATGTGTGTGTCGTGCACCCCTCTTTTTAGTTTTGATTTGGTTGTTTTCTTTTATGATTGGGGTAACTTGCATTGTCCAGAACCCCTCACACCTCCCTTCTTTGGCCTCACACCCCCCTGCCGGTAAGTCTCAGCACCTACAGTTTTCTCATCCTGATTGTTTCACTACGCGTTTCACTAAGTGTTTGTTCTTTTTCGGTCTTTTTAATAATTGAAATAAATAAAGTGTATATATTAATTTGAATTACGTCCCGTCTCTTCTTTTAGCAAACGAACCTTTGTGCCCTTTTTCTGTTTGTTCTATACAAACCTATAATCTTAGGGTGAGATTCCCTAGGTGGCGTTGTTGTGCAACAATTACTAAATTCTCATTGTCCCCTTTTGCGATCGGTGTTCCTCTCGCCACATATAGATACTAGGGTTTAAAATACTTATGGAGAAGTTAAAACTCAAGCTATTACTCAGGTAAAGTATTTAAGTATTTGGTCAGTAACAAAAGTTAATTTCAATACTTGTTTATATAACTTTTGTTGGTAATGACAGAGGTCAAACTTTCCACAAAAGGAAGAAATTAATGGGGACATGTATAGTGAGATTTTGAGTAAAGACTTCCTTCCATCAGCAAGGGCATTGAAGATGAAAAGCAGCTGGGTCTTTCAGCATGACCATGATCCCAAACACACAGCACAGGCAACAAAGGAGTGGCTTCATCAGAAGCATTTCAAGGTCCTGGAGTGGCCTATCAGTCACATCACTGCTCTAGAGGAGATCTGCATGGAGGAATAGGCCGAAATACTAGCAAGTGTGTGAAAAATTTGTGAAGACTTACAGAAACACCTCTGTCATTGCCAATGACAGAGGTTGGTATATAACAAAGTGTTGGGATGATTTTTTTTTTTTTATTGACCAAATGATGAAAACTACAGGCCACTCATCTTTTTTAAGTGGGAGAACTTGCACAAATGATATCTGACTAAATACTTTCTTGCCACACTGTATTAAAATGTTAACGTTGGAACATTTGGGATAAACCTGTTTCAACTACATATATGAACATTGGACTGAATTTTGTGAAGCACTTTGAGACCACTGGGTTGTGATATTGGGCTATATAAATAAAATTGAATTGAAAATTAAGCATTTTAGTACAAATAATTAGTCAGTCTATACATGCTTATTCCTCATTAGGGTCGCAGGGGTCTGCTGGAGCCTATCCCAGTGCATTACGGCGAGAGGCAGGGATACATCCCAGATGGTCGCCAGCCAATTGTGGGGCACACACCCCATTCACAAATATGTCAAATTCCTAGTGCATACAACTTAATGGTGTTCATTAACTTGCATAAAACATCCTGAGACTATGTATACAACTTTTTCTTATATTTCTTAAATATACCTATTTTAAGAAATAAAAACATTCAAAACATTTTATACCATGTGTAAGTAATACAGGTTACAAGTGTGGAGCTGGAATCAAACAGTGAGCCATAGGACACAAAGTCCTCATTAAAACAGCTCATTAAGCAGCTCTGTCCCATATTATAATACAACCAGGCAACTCACTAAACTTATATATAATTTATTACATATAATACATAAAGATTTGGGTGACATGGTGGCGCAGGGGTTAGCGCTGTTGCCTCACAGCAAGAAGGTCGCAGGTTCAAGACCTCCTTGGGTCCTGGGTCTGGGACCTTTCTGTGTGGAGTTTGCATGTTCTCCCCGTGTCTGCGTGGGTTTTCACCGGGTACTCCGGCTTCCTCCCACAGTCCAAAAACATGCTGAGGTTAATTGGCGACTCTAAATTGCCCATAGGTGTGAGTGTGTGTGTGAATGGTGTGTGCCCCCCACGATTGGCTGGCGACCATCTGGGGTGTATCCCTGCCTCTCGCCGTAACGCGCTGGGATTGGCTCCAGCAGACCCCTGCGACCCTAATGAGGAATAAGCAGGTATAGAAAATGACTGACTGACTGACATAAAGATTTATTGGGCTTCCAGAATTTTTTTGGGATTGTTCAAATTTTAAGTTGGAAACTGAAACATTAACCTTTTGACTCCTGAAGTGAAACTATTTGTAATTTTCTTTTGGGCAAGAAAGCAGATAATTTATCTATAAACCAGTGAAAACTAAACTTTCACAGAGGCACATGTCTTTCTATAATTTCCATAAAACCATGACACAAATATGCACAGGCAGCTTCAGCATTGTTAATAAAAATAATTTTGCCCCAATGAAAATAAAATAAACCCTGTTGATTAAAGAGCTATGTGTTTTTTTATGATTCGGCATGTTTGACCTTCCAGGAGCTTTATGTCTGTAATTGCGACTGTGACACACTGGTCAGTCACATCACTGGCAAAAACTGAGACTGCTGAGTATTTATGGCAAGTGTTTTTCAAGTTCAGGTCATTTAGAGGTGATTCATTAGCCTGTTTACTATGCATGATGTGTAGTAGCATGTTTTAGCCGGGCGACACAGTGTGACAGTGGTTACAGCAAGAAGGTCACAGGTTCCAGTCCTTGGTCTGGGTCCTTTCTGTGTGGAGTTTCATGTTCTCTCTGTGTCTGGTGGGTTTTCTCCAGGTTCTCCAGCTTCCTCCCACAGTCCAAACACATGCTGACTCTAAATTGTCCATAGGTGTGAGTGTGTGAGTGAATGGTGTCTGTGCTCCATGATAGACTGGAGACCATCTGGGGTGGATCCTGCCTCTCACCTGTAATGTGCTGGGATTGGCTCCAGCAGACCCCCATGACCGAGATGTTGTGATGAATGAATGAATGAATGAATGTTTTAGCCAAAGCCATGAGCTGAACAATCCCTGTCTCTGTCTGTGCTGGTTTTACACAGATAATTATCTGGAACAATGGTGGAAAGAAGATTCCAGCTCCTGCATCAGATCCTTGTTGTTGTTGGTTTTCACAGGTATTGGGGGAGTGTCAGGCTGGACCAGGCCGGCCATTTTTATGTCTTTGTCCTTCCACAAAAGGTGTGACAACAAGAAAGAAATCTTGCACAAAAATCTTGAACTTTACAACAAATGCAGGTGCTTGTTTTGTGGCTAATTATGTGGCTGGTAATGATAATATTGGTTATAGGTACAGGAGCTCAACTTCATTTCAATTTTATTTGTATAGTCCAAATTCACAAATCACATATTCACCTGAGCTTTACAATTAACAATTAACAATTACAAAGTAGAACACAACATCCGCTGTCCTTAGACCGTCACATCGTACAAGAAAAAAATACTAGTTGAAAGTGAGTTCTACATAGTGGATTCATCATTCTTGCCGACTACGTAGGTGGAAAGTAGGTAATTTCAGATGCAGCCAGTGTGTGAGTGAATGGTGTGTGTGCTCCATGATAGACTGGTACCTGCCTGGGTGGATCCTGCCTCTCACCTGTAATGTGCTGGGATTGGCTCCAGCAGAGCATGTGACCCTAGTGAGGAATAAGCAGATGCATAAAATGACTGAATGAAATTTCATCTCATATTTTTGACTTTTTATCACATTTTTGACTTTTGATCTCTGAATAAAAGACATTTCTACTTGTTGAGATGTCATGTTTTAGTGTTAATAAAGGTGCATATAAATTCACTCCAGCAGTGTGATGGATTTTTTATAGTGAAGGGGTGAATAATAATGAGGCAAATCTTCCTAATGTTCTAAATTTGGCTGCAGGTTTCCTGACTGTCAGGTGAGTGTTGGTGGTTCCTGCTGAACACAGATAAGTGGAGGAGTCTAGTCTGGATATTTCTGGATATTATGTTTCCATTTGGGGCTGGGAATAAGGTTACACTCCATTATTTTTATAGGCCTTTAGGCATCCCACTCAAATCCATTCAGGAATATATTGACTTTCACTTTGCTGCATGATTGAGGCTTGTTTGCATTTGCGCTGCTGCTGCTGCTCAGCCTTTAAAGGATGAGTTAAGGAGAAACTCCACCGTATACAAACACACCTCTGAACAGCAGCTTTACAGTGCTGTGATTATCTCACTGCCCTCAAGGATATTTCCACCATTAGCCTTACTTGCTCTTTGTGTAAATAAATGGAGACTGATACTGCACTTATCATTAGATTAATTTTGCCAGCTTCCAGAAACCAGAGAAGCTCTTCAGAGGCCCAGACACTATGTCTTATTTCATGAATTTCTGTCAATGTGCAGTGAAAAGTGATATGGCTCATGGTGCTTATATCCACAAAGTGTTGTCTTATATATTGATGGGAACTATGATAATGAGCTTCTGCAACAATGTCTGTCTGTTGCAACATAACATCACATCTGTACAGGAGGGATTTAACAGGATTTTACTATTAACAACTAACAACTGCTGTTATAAAGTCATCATATTATTAGTATATATATGTAGACATTATCAATACTATGATCAATTCTCACGGCATGATGAATCTACTCCCGTCACAGCGGTGAGGTTATCTTGTACGGGTTTTTTGTCTTTCCTGTTTTATTTTGAAAGTCTAACTCTCCTCTTGTTTCAGGTTGCTTGTCCTTCCATGTGTCACCAGTCTGATCATCTGCCCTGATTCCTGATTGTATCCACCCAATTTCCCTCCATGTGTATTTATAATCTGTGTCTCCCATTGTCTTGTGCCGAAGTGTCTTTGTTCGTTTCTGTCAGTGCACCAAAGCCAGTCCTTGCATGCCGTTCCGTCCCGTCCCGTGCCGTGCCGTCCTGTGCCGTCCCGTCGAGAGTTTTTATTGTAAGTTTCGTAGTCTTTTCAGTTGTAGCTATGTGAGTGTTTTGTAGCCTTTTTCGTCCTTCGGGATTGTTTTTTGTTTCTAGCTTAGAGTATTTAAACAATTTATTCCCGGATAGCCAGAGTGTTTTCCTCCTCCTCAGCGAGTGAGTTTTGTTTTGGTTAACCATTATTAGTTATTCCTTCCCATCTTCAAACTTTGACCCAGAAATTTGACACAATAATATCACTGCACAGACATATCTGTGATGATTTTTGATCATATGCATGAAGATCCAGTTTCTTACAGGTAAAACCTTGTCCTGCAAGAAGTGTCCAATATAAAGTACAAAAAAGTTTGTTGGATGAGCTGTTGGCCCTTCTCAGAGGTCAAACATGTTTATACTTGTTCCAAAATGACACAGTGAACAGAAGCAGAGTGAAGGGTTGAACATCATAGTGACGGATGAGAAGCAATAATCGTTTAAATATGAGGATAATGGTGGAGAACTTTCTGCTGGAAGAGAATCACAAAAAAGCTGCCAGAAAGAGCTGGAACAAAAGGAGAGGAAGAAGTTGATGCCGAAAATCACTGCTGCACAGTTAGACTTTAATTTGAAACATGTCAGGTTTTCACAAAGAAAAAGTCTTCATCATAGATAAAGAATAACTTTATAACTATGAAATTTCAGAGGGAACTACCATACTTTTAATTCACTACATTTCCATGAAGATTTAGTTACTAGTTACTTTTCACATATAAAGTTTTTATAAGATTATATATTTAGATTCTACTACAGTGCATTATTGTCATCATGTATTATCATCAGGAATGGATTATTCAATAATAAATCTATTTTCTCTTTGTATTTTACATTTAAAGTCATTGATATTCTCCATTTTGTGTTGTATTCTTGTATATATGTGTATTTTATGTTATGTACAATATTGGTGCTGGCATCCTTTAATCATTTGTATTTATTCTTTTATCCATCATTATTTAGGATTATTAAATATGATTTTTATCTGTTATTATTTTTGCCCTGATAATGTCTGGAATATGATGAAAAGATGCCAGTTCAGGTGTTTCTGTTGTTTTAAACTTCTATCTATTCACTCTGTTTCCCTCTATCTCTGATTCCTCCTAAAAAATAAAAACCTGCTAATCTCTGCATGAAGTGTGTGTCAGTGTCAGATAGTCTGACACATGCGTCTTCATCATCACAAGCTATGGCCATGTCCACTTTTTGGAGAAAGACTTGGTTTCATATAACAGAAGAAACAAGAAAAAATGCCCCACAACCTGTTGTGTATCAGGTTGTAAATCAAATAAACAAACCCAGACAAAACTGAAGATAATATTACCTGCTGATTGATATGCGATGTACAGTTGTGTTAGTGCAGTGTGTTTAAAAACATGAGTAAAGCCAAAGTCCTTAAATAATTTTTATTGTGATGCATTGGGAACACTGCATTTTATATCAGAAATCAAATTGTGAAGAAAAATGTCAGTCAGTCATTTTCTATACCTGCTTATTCCTCATTAGGGTCACATGGTCTGCTGGAGCCTATCCCAGCATGTTACGGCGAGAGGCAGGATACACCCCAGATGGTCGCCAGCCAATCATAGGGCACACACACCATTCACTCACACACTCACACCTATGGGCAATTTAGAGTCTCCAATTAACCTCAGCATATTTTTGGACTGTGGGAGGAAGCTGGAGTACCCGGTGAAAACCCACGCAGACACGGGGAGAACATGCAAACTCCACACAGAAAGGTCCCAGACCCAGGACCAAGGAGGTCTTGAACCTGCGACCTTCTTGCTGTGAGGCAACAGCGCTAACCCCTGCTCCCTGCCGAAAATTAGAAGTCTAAAAGTTAAAATAGAAGTCTGCATTTTTCTTTACAAACTCAAATATTTACTGTATAAACTGAACAATCTTGAAGATTTAGCATAGCTGTGACTCATTAAACTGGTATTGAGTTTACTTCACATCTGTCAACCAACTTCTGGTTCCTATGGACAAGTAGTTTAGCCTCACAATTCCTCTGAATTTCTTGGGTTTGCCTCAGAAACAGCATTGTTGATGTCAACCCACAATTTTTCGATGGGATTAAGGTTTGGCCTCTCCAGAATTTTGAGCTGTTTCTTTGAACAGCCTAATATGTTTTTCTTAATTTTCTATAAAATAATTAAAAAATTGACAGATTTTTCTTCATATTTTGATGTGATTTAGGATATAAAATGCAGTGTTCCCAATTCAACAAAATAAAAATTATTATAAGGATTTTGGCTTTGCACACATTTTTAAACACACTGCTATTATATTGAACACATCCATATGTATGATGTCACAAATGTGTTGGGGGAGGAGTCTGAGACAGAACGAGAGCTGCTGAGCAGCTGCTACAGGACTGAAACAACTGTTCAAAAAACATGCTGTTTCCCTCTGTGGATCTGAAGAGAAGGCGAGACTCACAGAAACCAAGTCCTGGACCTGACCTGAGCTCTGAAGTAGCTGATTAGTGTCCTCCTCCTCAGCAGCAGGTCTTGTTTTTAGTTTGCTGTTCCCTCAGGGAGCCTCCTCTCATCCTCTCAGAGCTTTAAACAGGCAGCAGCCTCCAATTAGTTGTGTGAGAGCAGCAGCAACAGCAGCAGCAACAGCAACAGCAACAGCAACAGCAACAGCAGCAACAGCAACAGCAACAGCAACAGCAACAGCTCCTCAGTGGAAAAACAATGTAAATGAATGAAAATGAATGAAAGACCACTTGTTTAATTGCTGCAGCTCCTCAGCTCAGAGTCAGAATGCAGGTGTGTGCTGCTGTGTGTTGCACACACACACACACACATACACACGCACGCCGCAGCAGCTTTTGCACATGTTTATGCTTCAGAGTGTGTGTGTGTGTGTAATTTATTAAAGTAGATGCTTTTAATTAGAGGCTGTTAACGGGTGTGCTGCCCTGCTGCTGTGTGGATTGTTGCTGGACATTCATTTCCTTGTGGGAAGACAAATGCAAATACACGTCTGCCTGTGTACTGACACTCATCATTAGTCACATTTATTCAACGTGGCACTAAAACTTCTGTTACATCAGCCAGCACAGCCTCTGGCCCCAAGTAATGAGTCTTTCTGTTAATGATGAGTGAAACACACGCTGAACTTAATGTGTCTAAAGTGACACCTGGAATATTAAAATCGCTGAAATGAAAAGCAGCAAAACCCCAGCAGGAAGATGTTATGCAGTTATGAAGTTACCAGTGTTGGTTAAGTTTTATTTCTATTTTGCAGAGTTAACCCTCTATTGCATGAAAAAATTACATAGACATGGCAAAAAATGTTGTGAATGTTTTGAATGTGTTTATTACTTAAAATGGTTTTAGATAATAGATATATTAAAAATATAAGAAAGAGTTGTAAACATAGTGACAGGATAGCTTCATGCTGTGTGAGTCAATGGGACTCCATTAGGTTGTATGAACTAGGAATAGTATATATTTGCATATTGTTGCCATATAACAAATGTTTTTAACATATTAGAAATTTAAAAAAAACTTAAAAATAAATTAAACAAATTAACTTCTTCTAACCCACTTAGTGAATTATTTTTTTTATTTTGATAAAATATTCAAAAATTCTGAATAAAAAGCAACCTTCAGTGACAATGATGCTCACATGGAGATTTGACATGCTCCCATGTCAAATCTCCATGAGCAAAGGGGACTGGTGAACAGGATATCCTGGTCATGTGACCTCATAAATTGTACGTCCTTCAAAATAAAAGCCCCCTTTCACATCTAACTGTAAAACATAGATTTTATATCACAGCTTTTTAGAAAAATGAAGATACATTGTTGCCATATGGCAATAGAGAGTTAAATATATACAAAAATAAACTGGAACGAACTCTCAGAGAACTGCAGCTCTGCTGCAACTCTCACTGTTTTTAAGTCAGAACTGAAGACTTTTCTGCTGGTCTGCTGGACTTTTCTACTGTTGGTCTGGACAAAAAAAGGCATTTTAGGTTGAATCTTCAGCTTTGGAAAACTCTGATCAATGTTTTACACCATTTATAAACCAAACAACTAATCGATCACAGTACATTCTCTAATATAGGCTAGGATATAGGTTTCTTTTTATTGGAATGAGGCCACAATTAGAGACAGGCCTCTATTTCTATTTGAGCAAAACATCAGTAGAATGAAGATGAAGATTGAGATTTTGTGCCTATTTGAATCTATAAAATATATGTGCCTATATTCAATATATATATTTTAAAAAATCCTCCAATTATGTTTAATCCTCCTTTTCATCTCTCTCTTTAATCTCCTCATCACTCTACAGCAGGGGTCTCAAACTCACGGCCTGCGGGCCAAATGCGGCCCACCGGACGGTAGTTTGAGGCCCCCGCCTTGATATGAAAGTTTAATGTTAGTGCGGCCCGGGCGACTTTAGTTTTTATGCGAGCGAAGAAGACTATGAATATGAAGAAGAGGAGGTCTTGTAAAGCAGAAGTAATTAGGGGGCAAATAATTGTTTCTCCAGTAGGTGCCGCTATATGACCATTATGGCCGGCAAGGATGATTGATGAAGAAGACTAGAGGTTCCGCGCACGTGCGGGTTGTTCTCCCCGTGACTAAGAGGGATTTATCGTTTTTCTAATCCAGATCAAAAGTGGAAACTCTGCATCTGTGTGTCGTGGTCATTTTATTGGCAAGTTACCACATATTTTTGGAGGAATACGAAGAAGAAACAATTATTTGCCCCCTAATTACTTCTGCTTTACAACACCTCCTCTTCTTCGTATTTGCAGTCGTCTTTGCTCACATAAAAACTACAGGTGCACCGCCAATAATAGCCCCCGGTAATTCAGTTTCATTGTGGAGTTAGTTTCTTTTATGTGCAGCAGTGTTTCTTTTTGTTTGCAGCATTGAGGGTTCCTGGCCAATTAGCACTACCTCCGTGCTAAACAGTTAGGTCTCATTCAAAGGCTGACAGCTTCGGAGCACCCAGACTATACCGGCAACGTGACCGTGCCCACGGTGCCCAGCACCAGTCTGAATACACGTGTAAACCACGGACGTAACCAACCTGCCGCTGTAGCAGCACCGGGGAAGGCAGCAGTGCTGAACACACGTGTAAAGCATGCATGTAAACAACCGCCTGCCTTCGCCAGTGCTGCTGAATGGCCAGACCTGACGTTATACGTGCACAAGAACAGGGAAAATGAAACACTATTATATACACACACAAGTGAAGTTTTATGTGTATGTGTCCATGTTAGCGTCCATGCTAGCCACTAGCACTAGCAACTTTTCAAACTTTATTAATTTTTTTATTTATTTAATTTAATATTAAACGGCGAACCACAAACACTTTGTGTTTCCATGGTTTCTGACTTTCAACCAATCAACTGTGCCATGCTGACATCATATGCAGGCGCAGGATCATGAGCCGATCTGGTACCAGAGGAAATTACATTCTTTGTACATCAGCTAAACACTAAAACTGAAACTTCAACACAACAGTGAGACCTAGTGGAATTATATATATTGCACAGCCCCAACATGTTTTCCTCAAAGCCTGAAGTGAAGATCAAGGTTGGTGATGAGCCCAGACAATTTCAGGAAAAATGTTGAAAACCTGATGTGGCCCAGCCTCACCCAGACCCTAGCTCCAGCGCCCCCAGGTGAATTGAGTTTGAGACCCCTGCTCTACAGCCTCTAAAACAAACAACTGCCTTGGTAGTGATGTTAGTCTACCGGTGATTTGCTGTTTGTGGCGTGTTTGCTCTGTCGGTGACCATACATGTCACATGACCGTCCTCTGTTGGCATGCCTTGAAATTTTAATGCTCTGGTAGCTTTCTGATGAGCTAAACACTCTTATCATTCAATGATAAGAAAACACTCTTACCAGAGATATAGCCTGTCAGAACGGCCTCAGACACGGACTCAGGTGCAGAGGTGTCAATGAGCTTTTTTATTGCAAAACAAAAACCCTCGACAGAGTGAGGCTTTGGCAGGCTATAAAAAACAGGCCTAAACTAAGGAAAACAAAAAAATACTCCAAAGGACGCAAAACTCTAAGCTGCGTTATGAAAATTTATTGAAATCAAAATCACTCACAAGGAGGAAAATCAAAAGGCTGAAAAACATTAACTGATATAAGCACTTGAAAACAAACAGCTATGCTAAGAATTTACAATGAAAAACCACTCACTTGAGGCAAAACAAAGAAACACAAGTAACAAGACTATGACAAGGCTAGAGGCAGACAAGATATACACCGGGTAATGGGGAACAGGTGGAAACAATCAGGGCGGAGCCGACAATCAGACCGGTGACACATGAGGACCTGAAATGAGAGGAGAGTTATCTTTCAAAATAAAACAGGAAATGACAAGACAAAAAACCCAACTTGACTTCATTGCGGTGTGACATAGCTGCTAATGGAATATCAGACAATAGAGAATTTACCGTAATCTTTTCAATAAATGATTGATTAATCCCCTATCAGAAAAGACATTTTTGTCTTAAAAATTATTTGAATCAATCAATTACCAAAATAGTTGGTGATTAATGTGATAGTTGGCAACTAATTGATTAATCAACCAATTGTTGTAGCTCTATTTTATAATATAATTCAGCTTCAGGAATCAGTAAATCATCAATTTCACATCATTTTATGAACCAAACAACTAATTGATTAATCGATTGAATAATACATTAACCAACTATCTGAATAGCCATTAGTTGCAGCTCAAAGGTTAGGTTTTGAAGCCTCAACTTCGGTATTTTGACCTTGGCCATCATGGATTTGAATATCACTATCTCGTCTGTTCTGTTTCTGAATGAAGCAAGTTCACTATAACAATGATGTTATTATTCAGAGCCTCAATCACTGCCTTAATTTAGATTCCTTTGTATCTATTAAATGATAATCCCAATGGTTAAAGCAGGTCAGACTGATGCAGAATGAGCAGATGACTGATGCATTTCCTCCATAGACATGAGTTAAGCCATTATCTCTGTTCATCAGGCCTTGAACATGTAAATATTCTTACATACTAATAATATTAAATCACCTTCAAAAGCCACCTGTGAACGTGAAGAAATAGCAGCAGCTCAACAAGAAATTCCTTCTGAATCATCTCCAGCAGTAGGAATTAGGATACAACTTTAATTAACAGGATCAGGAACAGGATCCAACAGGAGACATTTTTTTAAGTTGTTGCAAAAGAAAATATCAATGACTGATAATCAGATTCCTTTTCCAGAAATTTCCTTTTGGCATTAGTACTGTATCCTGATTTTCTATGTCTAGATTCCACTTTCAGGCTAATACCTGACACTCACTCACATCACTCTATAATCACAGGAAGCTTATGATTATATGATGGAGAAAATATGGAAAGAAATGTGATCTCATTCAAACATTTCTTTAGGAATCCTGCTTCTTGTGATGTTTGTGATCTTAAATAATAAAATAAATCGGCCTCCATCTTCCAACTGCTGTTACTGAACAAATAATCCTATAACCATAAGGAATCTCTGCTGGCCTGAGGGATCTGATGGTGGTGTTCAGAGTTCAGTGAGGTAAGTGGGGGCCAGTCCATCCAGAGATTTTGAATTTGATGGGTAACCAGTGGAGAGAGACTAGAATGGGGCTGATGTGATCTCTTTTCCTGATTCCTGCCAGAAGTCTGGCTGCAGTGTTCTGTACTATTTGTAGACGAGTGAGGGATGATTAATTGATATATAATATATTCATTGTATAATGAATTGCAGTAGTTCAGATGGGTGGAGATGACAGTTTCTCGATCCTTGAAGGAGAGGAATGGCTTTAGTTTTTAATGGTGCGGAGAAACTGGTCTTTACTATGGAATTTATCTGTTTATCAAATTTGAGTTTGGATCAAAAATGAAGCTGAGGTTTTTACATGTGGTTTGATGAAGGTGTTTATCAAACCAACTGTTTGTCAAAACAGTTTGATATCAAAGTGATGTTGTCAGGGGAGCCAAAAAGAATGATCTCTGTTTTATTGTTATTGACTTGAAGTAAATTTGCTGCCATCAAGAATTTTATTCTTGATGGCAGCATATCCTTTATGTAGTTGGTGATGTTGATTTGGGGTTCTTCGGGATTTTGTCATTAGGTTTGAGGGCAAGATAGAGCTGGGTGTCATCGGCATAGCAGTGGAAACAAATGTGTTATGTGTGAATAATTTGACCAAGGGGGGGTCATATATAGGGATGTGGATATGGGCATGTATAACAGGATGGGACCTTGGATCAAGTCTTAAGGGACGCCACAGGACAGGGTAGCAGAGATGTAGGAGTGTGGACCAATGTTTATGGAAAATCTTCTATTGTTGAGGTAGAATGTAAACCAGTTTAGGGCAGTGCTGGTGCCTTTTTCTCCATTTTCTTTCTGGTTTTCTGCACAATGAGAGTCCAGGTGTTGTCTTTGAGCCATGGTTGAGTTTTATTTTAGGGTTTTCAGAGTTTGAGTGGGGCAGTGGGGTCCAGGATATCAGCACACATTGAGTTAAAACGGTGGATCAGTTCATTAGTGTTAATGGGTGGTGACAGCGGGGTCTCATTATTCCAGGATGGTGAAGATAATAGAAAAGCATCAATAAACTGTACCTGTGGAAGAGAATATGGAGCAAGAGTATGAAACTGATGACTGAGGATTAGAATTCAGCTGAAATATGGTCGAGAAGTGATTGCAGCGGTAGTCTGAGGTCCCCAACTCTTCAACAGTCAGAGATGGAGTGGTAAGGCCATGTGTAAAGAACTAGATCCAGAGTGTGACCATGGTAATGGGTTGGGGCTGATACTAGTTGTGTGAAGTTAAAGGGTCCATGATGCGGAGAAACCCAGTGGCTTTGGTATCTGATAAAATGTCCACATGAAAATTAAAATCATCAGTGATTAAAATTTGATCATGTGATATAACAATTGAAAATAAAAACTCAGGTAATTTAGTGAGGAAAATGGCATCTGGCCTGGGGGGGGTTGAAAACACCAGCACATAGCACTAGAAAAAGTTTTCAGGGTTATGAGGATGCAGTTCCGAGTGGCTGAAGAATACGGCCAGGCCACCCCCCAGCCATTGGGCCGATGGGAGCTATCAAAACTGTAGAGAGGGGGGTATGTTTCCAAAAATTGGGTGAGTTCACCAGGTTTAAGTCAAGTTTCCACTAAGAATCGGAAATCCAGGTTGGAGGATAAAATATATTCATTCAAAATGAAGTTTTTTTTAAAGAGGGATCTCACATTTAAAAGAGCCATGTTACAGGTGAGAAATGGTGAAGGAACAGGGGTACCGTATTTAAAGTATTTATAAGCTCTGGAATACAAGTCCCACCAGCCATAAAATGCATAATAAAGAAGGAAAAAACATATATAAGTCGCACTGGAGTATAAGTTGCATTTTTGGGGGAAATTTATTTCATCTCATCTTCTATACCCCCTTATTCCTCATTAGGGTCGCAGGGGTCTGCTGGAGCCAATCCCAGCGCATTACGGCGAGAGGCAGGGATACACCCCAGATGGTCGGCAGCCAATCATGGGGCACACACCATTCACTCACACACTCACACCTATGGACAATTTAGAGTCTCCAATTAACCTCAGCATGTGTTTGGACTGTGGGAGAAAGCTGGAGAACCTGGAGAAAACCCACCAGACACAGAGAGAACATGAAACTCCACACAGAAAGGACCCAGACCAAGGAGGTCTTGAAGCTGTGACCTTCTTGCTGTGAGGCAACAGCGCTAACCCCTGCACCGCCGTGTCGCCCGGGAAATTTATTTTTATAAAAAAAAAGAACAGACATGTCATTTAAAATGTAAATGACAAACAATTTAAAATAAAGATAGAATAGAAGCAACAGGCTGAACGGTGCTGACGTTACATAACACAACTGAGAACATGCCTGGTCTGTTAACTTAACATATTAAGAGTTATTCCCATAACTATAGCATCAGTAACATGCTAAGAAGTTTACCAAAACCATCTGTGTCACTCCAAATACCCGCTAACTAAAATCCAATGAAATCTTCATCCTCTGTTTCACTTTTCATCAACTCCTCTAACTCCGGAGGTAGAAGACGCGGTGCTTCCTCTTCTACGTCGCTGACGTCAGACGTCATATTTTACTAATTGCAGCTTGTGATCTGCAGAATATGATTTTCTTTTCGGTGCCGTTTTTGTTCAGCCCTTCTCAGTTGTTTTTAAATTACTGCCAATGTTGAAATTATCAACACAAGCCTAGATCGCCCTCTGGTGGTTTAGTGTGAAAATAACATGTGAAATGATATTCCGGTAATAATGTGTTAATAATTTTTTAAGTCACTCCAGAGTATAAGACGCACCCCCGGCCATACTATGAAAAAAAACGTGACTTATAGTCCGGAAAATACAGTACTTTGCTTTAACTAGGAAAGGTTATTTTTGTTTGCAACTTTGAAAATGGGCCGAGGATGGAGGGGTCTGAGTCAGTTTTAATGGGAAGACCAGCAATGGAGGGATGTAACAACAGCAGGGTTCTGTAGGGGAAGTTGACACACACAGTGTTATTTTGCGGTGTATTAGAGGGCAGTGTGTGTGTATCTAGTCAGTCTTATGTGTACTACACAGTGTGTTGCAGATTACTTTTTAGGATGTGGGTGATTTTCTGATTGGCTAATTGGTGGTAATGTGGTAACTGATGTGGATGCAGGATTCTGTGGCATCAATAATGAAAAACATGACCTGCTGAACAACTTCCTGTGTCACCAAGCTGCTGCTGATTTCCAGTAAATTCAGAAAGTTGCTGGTGGATTTAAAGGACTGACACAAGGACATAGAGATATTTGGGTCTTTAACATAATTTCACATGAATGGTTCTGACAACTGTCCCAGGAGATGTTTGCCTGATACCACTGAGTGTTCTACATCACATATTAAACAACCAACCTACTCTGCTCCCATGATAAAATGTGTCTGACAAAGCAAATAAACACTAGTAACTAATCTTTTTCAGCAGCAGGAAGGTTTGAAGGTTTAATGAACATCTGTATCGTGTAACTTATTCATCATGAACTGACCTGAGTGCTGCTGCAACACATCTGAAGGTCAGGGAGATCACATCATTAATTGACTGATTTCTACATAATAAAAAAAGAAACAATCTTCACATTATGAGAGTTTCACCTTGAGAGTGGAGGGTGAGCTGAGGTGAGTTTGGCTGCAGCCTCCGTCCTGACTGCAGCAGATCGCCTCCTGAGAATAAGCAGCAAACGGAGCATGAAGGGAAGGACGTGAGGAGCAGAGGAAGGCAGCATGACTGTCTGACAGGATCTGCTTAGTTACACACTCTCTGTTCTGTTCCTACCAGGACCAGACCATGCCAGGCCACAGGGGGACAGGGGGGCTTAACTAGAGGTGAAAAATGTTGTAGATAAATGAATGAAAACATGTGCATGATATTTATAAAAACTACATCTTTCACGACTACAGTATTTTAGTATCAACGATTCATCTGTGGAATATTGCCTCAGATATGTCAACATTATCAATAACATGATCAATTCTCACAGCTTAATGAATCTGCTTCAGCTCCTTATGAAGTTGGTGAAAGTGTCTAATATAGGATCAAGAAGGAGAAGGAGTGATTTTTAGACTGAAACAATCTTTAAATCATCAACAGATAAACTGCATGAATGCAGATTATTGTCCTTTCATAATGAATCTGATCCTTATGGTCCTGATGTAGTTGCTGAAAGTTTCTGATGGTGATTTTCGACCCCGTCATAACTACCTTTTATGTCAGGGATGTTCACTGCAAGTCTGGCCATGAGTCAAAAGTATGCTGCAATTTAAGAAAAGGAAATATATCATACATTTCTGCCACAATCCCTACATGTAGGCCTACTATTACTATTAATAACAACAATAAACTTGAACAATCATTATTATCATCATCATCATTATAATCATCGTGGATAGTTCTGTTGATACTATAACAGTGTACATTTAAGTAAGGGGTACCATTGTCTGATAACATCCCAGGCCTAATAACTCCCAAAGTTAGAAGCCCAACACCTGCAGAGGCTGAATCATGTGTGTTGCTAATCATGTCTCCCAAGTCAACTACTGAAACACAGCAACCACCATAAGAAACCCAACTATCAGGACATGTAAATCATATAAGCCTAAACCTAACCCTAACCTGCATAAACTGTAATTTACATCAACCTAGAGTTACAATGGCTAAAACTCGTTAAGCTCCACAGGAGTGTGAAAATCCCAATGATCAAACCCACCATTATCATAACAATATGTTTAGCATTTATCGACATTCATTACCGGTTTCAATGTTTTCCATTACATTTGTCACCTTCAACTAGGTCCAGAGATCCTTGAATTGCCAACAAGCCTAGCGTTACATTTTAGCATGAAGTTCAGGAGCTGATTAAATATGTCAGTAATATCTTATTGTATTGTAAGACGAACTCATCTATTGAAATTAACAGTGGAAATTCTTCTGTGGCTATTGGTTGTCAAGCCAGTATCCAATAACGAGCCAACTTCACCACAGTACTGATAACTTCAACTTGCGCTTTCAGAGTCTTAAGCTCTAGAATCTTCAGTTCAGAATGCTCATGTTATGTATCATAATCAATAGATTATCATATATTTGAGTTTTCAGTCAGTCATTTTCTATACCTGCTTACTCCACACTAAGGTCACATGGTCTGCTGGAGCCAATCCAAGTGTACTTCAGGTGAGAGGCAGGATCCACCCCAGATGGTCTCCAGTCTATCATGGAGCACACACACCATTCACTCACACCTATGGACCATTTAGATCAGGGGTCTCAAACTCACGGCCCGCGGGCCAAATGCGGCCCGCCGGACGCTAGTTTGAGGCCCCCGCCTTGATATGAAAGTTTAATGTTAGTGCGGCCCGCGCGAGTTTAGTACGGTGCCCGGGAACCCTCAATGCTGCAAATAAAAGAAACGCTGCAAACAAAAAGAAACGGCGCTGCAAATAAAAGGAAACATCACACCGGAAGTGAATTACCGGGGACTATTATTGGCGGTGCACCTGTAGTTTTTTATGTGAGCGAAGAAGAAGAATACAAAGAGGAGGTGTTGTAAAGCAAAAGTAATTAGGGGTCAAATAATTGTTCCTCCAGTAGGTGCCGCTATATGACCATTATGGAAGGTTATGCAAGGATGATTGCTGAAGAAGACTGGAGGTTCCGCGCATGTGCGGGTTGTTCTCCCCGTGACTGAGAGGGATTTATCGTTTTTTCTAATCCGGATAAAAAGTGGACACTCAGCATCTGTGTTGTGGTCATTTTCACTGGCAAGTTACCACATATTTTTTGGAGGAATACGAAGAAGAAACAATTATTTGCTCCCTAATTACTTCTGCTTTTTACAACACCTCTTCTTCTTCGCTCACATAAAAAAAACTACAGGTGCACCACCAATAATAGTCCCCGGCAATTCACTTCCGTTTTGTAGTTTTCTTTTGTTTGCAGCATGGAGGGTTCCCAGCCACCGTAGTTAGCACTACCTCCGTGCTAAATAGGTCTGTGTCATTCGAAGGCCGACAGCTTCGGAGCACCCTGACTATACTGGCAACGTGACCGTGCCCATGGTGCCCAGCACCAGCCTGAATACACGTGTAAACCACGGACGTAACCAACCCGCCGCTGCTGCCTTCACCAGTGCTGCTGAATACACATTTAAAGAGATAAACCACACGCCGGTGTGGCTGTCACCGGAGCCGGCTGCTCCGAAGCACCAGACCTGATGTTACACGCGCAAGGATGGGGAAAATGAGTGCTAAGAGGCTAACACGGAGCTAACACTATTACATACGCACACAAGCGAAGTTTTATGTGCGTGTATCCGTGTTAGCGTTAGTTCCATGCTAGCCACAAGCCTAACTTTTCAAACTTTATTACTTTTTTAATTTAATTAACTTAATATTAACCACTATATAACCACTATTCTGACCTTCAACCAATCACTAACTGTGCCGTGCTGACGTCATATGTAGGACCCCATATCAGGACCCTACCTACCAGCGGAAATGACGTTCTTTGTACGTCAGCTGAACACTAAAACAAACTGGATTTCAACACAACAGTGAGACACAGTGGAATTATATATATATATATATATATATATATATATATATATATATATATATATATATATATATATATATATATATATATATATATATATATATATATATATATATATATATATATATATATATATATATATATATATATAACCTGATGCGGCCCAGCCTCAACCAGATCCTAGCTCCAGTGGCCCCCAGGTAAATTGAGTTTGTTGATGTTTGAGAAAAATGTTTGAGAACCACTACCCCAGTAAAAGTATTTTAAAGTTATTTTTTTGGCAGACAGGAAGCCAGTGCAAGGACCTCAGATTTGGAGTGATATGATATGACCTTTTACAGCAGTCATTCATTCATTCATCTTCTATACCCACTTATTTCTCATTAGGGTCACATGGTCTGCTGGAGCCAATCCCATGTTCCCAACATTACAGGAGGATAGAGGATGAGAGACAGGATCCACCCCAGATGGGCACCAGTCTATCATGGAGCACACACACCATTCACTCACACACTCACACCTATGGACAATTTAGAGTCTCCAGTTAACCTCAGCATGTGTTTGGACTGTGGGAGGAAGCTGGAGAACCTGGAGAAAACCCACCAGACACAGAGAGAACATGAAACTCCACACAGAAAGAACCCAGAACAAGGACTGGAACCTGGGACCTTCTGATGTGAGACAACAGTGCTACCCATTGCACCACCTCACCTCAATTTGTACTAAATTATAATTTGAGTTTCAGTTTAAAATGTTCAGACCTTTGTGTCAGTATGATATTTATGTACTGCTGTGACTCTTCAAACAATATCACTGTGTGTGATTGATGAAGACGCCTAAAATAGTTGATATTCCTCGTGATTAATCATGTAATAAGATCCATCCGTCCATTTTTTTAACCACTTATCCAGATCAGATTCATTGTAGGAAAAGGCACAGAGTTCCTGCCAGAAGATTCTTATCTGATCCCGGAACAGCCAAAGAGTCATGGCATGTCTGTCTTTTGTAATTTAACTGAAAAGGCTAGTCCAATTTCTTACACGTTTCCTGTGTTCTATATGAAGTTGTCTTGCCACTAATAAAATATATTTTTGTTTTTAACAACCAAAAATCAAACCCAGATCAGCAGGAGAAGATGAATAAATGTAAGATAAGGGTAAGTAAAGTGCATTTTTTGGTTTCTGCTATTTGTTTTTTATTAGATAGCCACATATATTGTTTTATGTGTGTGCAAATGTTTGAGGATTACAATGATTTTAACATTTTAAAATCAACCAATAATATTCATAAACTTATTTATGACATGGTGGAGCAGTGGGTAGCACTGTTGCTTCACAGCAAGACGGTCACAGGTTATACAGTTATATGTTCTCCCCCAACTTGGTCTTATGACTTGCTGTCATCATGCTCTATGTCTGTTTTTCATGAAAAAACTAAAGACCCCAAAACTACCCCTCCACCAACCTCTGCAACCAGGTACCTGTAAATGAAATAGAGCAAGGAATACAAATAGAATTGACATACAATATACACACATTTCACATTTAACAAATAACTAATAACTAATTTCCAGTGGTAACAAATTTTGCCTGTAATGTGTCTGATATTGAGGCTGTGAGCCCGAAGGAACAAAGTCCACAGTATGAGATGCTGATTCTGACATCGTAGCAAACTCAGAAATGTCACATAATGCTATGCTTAGATGTGGTTAGGTATATTTTTGTATCTGCTGTGGCTGCTGAGAGAAGACGAACTTTTCACTGAAGGTAATGTGGTTTGAAAAACATAGACAGTGAATATTTCCCTCTGAGTCTGGTCTGTTTTGGGAGGATCAGATGGTGGGTTTTGGTTTGAGCCTGCAGGTTTGAGGCCTGAACAGATAAATCCCAGCCTCTTTCTGCCTGGAGAGTCTGGGACGCATCCAAGACGCCGCCAGCAGTGACAGCATCATCACAAACTGTGGCCATTACAGGCAAACACACACACATCCACGGACACACGCAGATTGCTGCTGAGCTACTTGAGAAAAACCCTGTAAATGTGTTCATTAAGCTGCTCTGTGACTCTCTCCTCCAGTCAAAAGTTTCCTCTAGAGCAGCAGCTCCAAGTCATTGTTTCTTTGGAGGAAACTTTTCCTCCTCCATCATATCTACTGGACATTAAGCCAATTACAGCCAAATGAAAATAAGTGGGTCAGGTTAATAGCATGGGGCTGCTCCTGAAGGTCAAACAGCAGCGAGCCACCGGCTCCTGTCTGTAAATCCCTCCGGTCAGACGCCTGCTTATTGTCATTCTACATCAGCGCAGCTGTTTATCTGATGAAGCCATTTCCCTATAAAGGAAGACTTTAAGCGCCTTGGCCAGTTGCCCAGTTTACCTTTATGGGCCATCACTCGCTCTCATCTTCCTCTCTCCCTCATCTCCTTCATTTCCCAAGTGGGTGATTCAGTAGCTCGGAGCATCAGACCTTTTACACTCCTCCTGCTCCCTGGAAATAACAAGCCGGCATGAATAAAGACTCAATAAGATGACCGAAGATGTGAAGAGCAGATGTCGACAAGACGGAACAATGATGAAAGATCCAGTGAAGCAACACAAAACTTTCTGAAAAGTCTGAACTTCTAGTAATATTTCCTAATGACTATATCTGCTATATCTTTTTTATTAAAGGTCCCATGTTGTAGAAAGTGACATATTAATTGTTTTTTTTTTATTATAAGAAGGTCTGTAGATTTCTGCCAAGACTGGTTCACTAGATGTTAGAACATCGTCAGTTCAGATTTCAGAACATCTTGTTCAGTAATTTTATCAGCTACATGTGATCCGTGTTCCTCCATATGAACAGCAGGGGGAGCTGTGGCCTCACTGAAACACTGAAAACATTAAATATATGCAGAGCGATACTTAACGTGTGAATGAAGGTTGCGAATCACAATATCTGGTAAGACAAAAGAGACCCAGGAGAACTGATGTTTTGGAATTATTGAAATAAGTCTAGCGATGGATTCAAAAGCAGTAATGATGTAATGATCCATCACAAATTGCAAGAAGCTGCAGAGAAGATTCCAGCAGATACACACTGAGTTTTTGATCTTTAGGTTCTAGTTCATTGAAGAAAATCCTTAAAATAGGGTTCAACATCCAAAACCACCGTAGACTGAAAACTGAGTGGATACTCTAAGCTGTTTGTATCTTGACTTCCTGTCTGCTGTGATCTGTTCTGTTCAGCTTGATGAATTCTCTCTAAAATAATGTGTAGTTCTGTCTCAGTGCTCAGTAATGCAACTATAATGAGGTGATTTTTGGTTCTTAAAACCACAAATATAGTTTGTTAGTGACATCACAACTTCACATAAAACACAGGAAAAGTGTAAAACCTTCTAAAACGAATACAAAGTAATTAGCAGAAGATAATAAACACATGCAGTCAATTTAATGGTGTCAAATTCGCCTCAGGAGATTTTACTCATGTAAACACAACATTCTGTTCGAGTAAAAAGGAAACAAGATTCCCAGGGTAAATGACCTGGTTTTGGTGAATGAATGAATATATGAATGAGTGAGAGGAACCTGGAGGACGATGGAAGACAGCAATAGCAATAATAACAGGAAGCAGCTGAAGCGCTTGAAAAAGAGAGAAACTAGTAAACGGGAGCTGAGAGAAACATATGCTATGATGAGGACTTCCCAGGAAGGATTTTAATATTTCATGTGTCCTAGATTCCCCCTCCCCACTTAAAGAGGAGCCAGGGATGGAGAGATAGATAAAAGAGAGTAACGATTAAAAAAAGGGAAAAGAACAAACAGTTGGTGAATTAAACGCAAAGGTTTTGAGTGAAAATGCAGCAGGTCATTGATTCTGCAACGTGTCTGTGGACGTATGAGCCACTGAAACAGTATGCATTATAAATAAAGATGTTAGAAGCAATACTAAAAATCAGCAACATAAAGAGGAATATTAAAATCTAAACTAAAAAGCCAGGAACACCACCTGCTCTTAACTTAAGAGCCATGTGCAGTAAGGGTGGCTGTGAGTTATTAGGGAATACACCACAACTATCTTCAAAACAAAGCCTTCATCATTCATTCAACACATTTTTAAATATGGCAAGCAGAGCTGCAACAATTAATTGATTAGTTGTCAAGTATTATTGAGTCATTTTTAAAAAGAAAATGTTAAATCTGATTATTTTCTAAAAGTAAACTGATGATCTTGATGATGTTGTGGACTGTTGGTCTGGACAAAAAAGACATTTTAGGTTAAATCTTCAGCTTTTAGAACCACTGATCAACATTTCATACTATTTTATGAATCAAACAACTAATTGATTGATCGTTTCAATAATTAATAGAATAATCCACACAGATTAGTCATGGGTTGCAGCAAATTCCCTCTTCTGTGAATCAGATATATTTTAGTTTTATTTGTACTGCAGCTTGTGGCAGTGACTTTAACACTCAGCCAGGCTAATCTAAAAAGTGTTAAAAAAATAATAAAATAAATAATATATATTTTTAAAAAGGTGGGAGAACAGAACTGAATAGAGATCAATTCTACTGACCTTGGCTTTGTTGTTGAAGGACTTAAACTCCTGTAAGAACAGAAGCGTCAGCGGTTCTGCAGCAAACAGAGATGAGTTAAAGCCGCATATTTGTGTCTCAGCTCCTGCATGTTGTTATTTACCTGAAACTAGCAGCTCTGTCTCTGTTGCTTCATCACACAGGTAATTAATATGAGGAGTTATGCAGCTGTTCCTCTGTGTTTATATGTCCTGTCTGCTCACACACACATCATATGTGTTATGAGCTGACAGCCTGCACCCTCTGACCCTGCTTATCAGCTCAACCCACAGCAACTCTCCAACCGCCGCCTTAATTAATCATATTATTGTGCCGGGATGTAGCCGAGCAGCACGATGTCCTGCTCTACAATAACATGGAAATATGGAGATAGTGATAATGTCCTTATTGCCTATTGTATTTGTATTAGATGTCAGATGCTGTGTTGCCTCTGTGTCTGTACATGTTGGTGATGAGACTTATTTTTTACTTCCAGAATGAGAAACGACCATGAAACAATGATTTAAAGTTTGAAGATTGGAGAAGAAGATTGGAACAAACCTTGCTCTTAGCTTCATTTTCATTTTTACAGCAGACAGGAAGTCAAGATACAAACAGCTCAGAGCTCCTCTCTGGCATAAGAATTGTGCCAAGGGTACTTTGGAGTGGTGATGGAATTTAGAATGCTGGTAGTCCATACAGGAGTCTGCCCAGTCACAAACATCTTTCTTCAGTTGCTGCCACACAAATTTGGCAGTCACTAACCAATGGAACATTTCCTGCCTGGGTGGGAAAGGCCATGGACAAGAGACCTGACACCTTCACCGTGTGGGAACAAGATGCTACACCTGTCCTGTGGAGACATCACAGAGGGGTTGATGCCACAATCACCAGAAGTGACCTCAGATAACTGCAGTCCAGTAGACACAGTTTGTAACGCAATTCCAAAAGCAGGTTACCTTTCTGTGGACCAGTTTAAAGTCTGTTTAGGTGCCCTTCCCCCTATTTGTACTTTGTGCAAGGGCTGTATGAGTGCAGCAGTTCAGGATATGAACCACTGGTAACATTCACCATACCCAGGAACTCCTGGAGGGCCCTCACTGTGGACATTTAAAACTGACTCCACCTTAGTTTGGAGTGGCACAGCCCCATCTTTGTCGACTCAATGTCCCAAAAAGTCAATTGTGTTTACTGGCACTATGGCGTTGTTAAGGCCAAATGGCATCTTAAGGAACTCAAACAAGCCAAAAGGTGTCATCACAACAGTTTTGGGGACATCCAGGGGGTGGATGGGCATTTAGTGGTATCCACGAACAAGGTCCCTGCTGGGTAGGCGTCATTCAGCCATCTGGAATCACCACAGGGATGCCAGCCCCCACCGGGCTTTAGGAAAATGTGGAAGAGTGAAGCCCACGGGTTGTTGGAGCGGCAGATGATGCAGAGGCATTCCATTGTGTTAACCTTAGCCCTGGCAATAGCAAGCTTGGCTGGGTCCAAACATCTTGCCCTTGGATAGACAGGTGGGCTAGTGGTACCAATTTGATGCTCCATCCTGTGTTTGGTGGCAATAGAGGAGAATGTGGACTGTGTGAGCGCAGGAAATTGTGCCCGTATTCGAACAAAGTCATCCATTGGGGAAAGCACACTACAATGTCTGGCCGAGTCTAAACCACTGAGAGCACACAAATATAAACAAAGCCGGTGGCATTGATCAAGCAACAGTTCTTAACATCCACTAGTAGTCTGTGAATGCATAAAAAAGGGTAACTGCAACTTTGTGATAAAGTGTAATATAAGGAGACTAACAACACAAGAGGCTGTTGAACTACTGAGGGCTGAAACTACATAATAGTATTTGGTAGTGAACTGTTCCTCAGTCTGCGCAAACCAGACTGAAGCTGACGACTCCCAAAATTCCATAGGTTTCAAAGAAACCACTTATCATCATCGTCATCAATTTGTTCTGTCACCAGATTACATCCCAAAAACAAACATCGGGGTCACCAGTGTAGAAATTGCAGTGCAAGTAGCAAAGAGACAATTTCTCCAAAAAAACAAATATGGTGCTAAATGTTACATAAACAACCTCCCGACTCTTCTTAAAGGAAGAGCATCCTAATAACAATAACACTATCAGTTTCATCATAGAACAAACACACAACCAGTGCAGAGGAGTCTGGAGTTTTATTGTGATTATTGCTTATTGATTTTTCAGGTTTGGCAAATCTGGAAACAGTTTTTTTTTGTTTGTTTGTTTTCTATTTTAATTAGATTAAAATCAGACTATTCCTGCCCATGTGAACATGCCTGACCTGACTGTAACCACAATACTCATTTTTTCTGACAGGACTGTGGATTTTGCTTTTCACAGCCGTTTTTCACAGCAGTTTTTTAGATTAAATTAGGTGCAACAATTATTATTCTTCTCATGAAACTCTGTCTGCTAAATCTGCATGTTTTAAACTGCACTGTCATCCTTTTATGGGACAGCATAATGATGAAGATACTGTTTAGATATTCCCTTATTATCTCCTGGACTCAGCTCGCAGACAAGTTAAGGCTGCCTGTACTAATCAGAGACTGGAAATATCGCTTGCTGCCTTTCTCTCTGTCACTGGACAATTACAATATTTATGAGAAGGACCCTGTAGTGGAAAACAGTTTGATTCTCTGCTTGGTTCTTTTTTTTTTTTTAATGAAACACAGCCAAGAAAATCACTCAAGCATTTGTCAGTGTAATTGTACAACACAATGCCACGAATGGATATGCGGCTGCCACTTCAAACTGCTGACAGGCATAGAACAAAACAGCACTGAGCAGGGATTAGGCCACAGAGAAAGACAGCAAAGAAAGATGATGAGTGTGTGTGTGTGTGTGTGTGTGTGTGTGTGTGTGTGTGTGTGTGTGTGTGTGTGTGTGTGTGTGTGTTTTCATGTATATAATTTCTTTCAACCCTTTAGAAATAATTTCATTTTAATAAAGTGTCAATTAAGCAGCAATTAAACTGACCTTTACACATGCCGCGAAAACAGAAGAAGAGCAACAGGAACATTTTTAATTTACAGATCAGTGACAAGTAATGTTTGGCAAGATACGAAAGTCAAAATCTTTTTAAATACACTTTTAAAAGTAAAAGTAAAACACAGTAAAATGTAAAACACAGCCAATACCAACACCAACACAGAAAAAAGAAAATAAATAAGGAAAAAGAAAAAAATAAAAGGAACTGCCTATACACACCTTGTTATTGCTACATGTTTTTTGTAAAAGTGCACATGGTATGAAGTAGGTGAGTAGATTATTGCACATGGAATTACTGGAACAAAAAATAGAAATAAATAAATTACATACAGTTACCTATTCTGTATACATTATATACATTATTATGAATTATATAAATATACAAATATATTAAGAGTATAATACAGGTATAATGAATATAAGATAGTATTTGTATCATTTTCTATTTACAAAAGTTATGATTTTGTGCGGCGACATGGTTGTGCAGGGGTTAGTGCTGTTGCCTCACAGCAAGAAGGTCACAGGTTCAAGACCTCCTTGGTCCTGGGTCTGGGTCCTTTCTGTGTGGAGTTTGCATGTTCTCCCTGTGTCTGTGTGGGTTTTCACCAGGTACTCTGGCTTCCTCCCACAGTCCAAAAACACGCTGAGGTTAATTGATGACTTTAAATTGCCCGTAGGTGTGAGTGAATGTGTGTGTGCCCCACGATTGGCTCGTGACCATCTGGGGTGTATCCCCTGTGACCCTAATGAGGAATAAGCAGGTATAGAAGATGAGATGATTTTGTGTGATTTTTTTGACAGGAAATGTCATATGGTGGAAAAGGAATGATACATTTAAAATATTTAATCCACCTAGACTATAAAACCTGATGGTAGCATGTGTTTTTAGTTTTTTAAAACCTTTTTAAGAGAGTTAAACTATCTGGTACCAAGTTTTTAGAGTTACACTACATGGCAGTTTTGTCACTGACCCATATTTAGGGCTAATTGCTGCGTGTGTCTGGTTTAGTCCTAGTAATTGGGTCACCATGCAAATGCTGCTGTTCTGATGTTGGTCCAGGAGGGAGAGAGCACTGCTGCAGCCTCTACAGTTCCAGTGAATGTGTGTGTGTGTCAGCCTTTGGTCATGTAAGACACTCATGCAACTTCCCATCCTCATTTTTTTTTTGTTTTTGCTTTTTTTGTTCTCCATCTACAGTCCCATAACACTTCTACATGCACACATCAAACTATATTGACAAGCATGACTCTCAAACAGAGGACGCGACTGCTTGAGTATGGGATGATGCAGATGACTATATTTTCCAACACCGGGCAATGCAGGGAAAGTAAAAGCGCTTCTAAAAATGAGGGAGCAAACTAAAGGTGCCCCCAAAACAGAGGGAAGAACAAAAGGTGCCTCTCGAGGAGGGAATATCTAAATAGGGCTCAACTAAACTACGACTAAGAAAAGGCAAATAAAAAAACACTCTTGCGAGGAACAGAAAGAAAACAACAAAAAAATAGACTAAGGCTCAAACTAAACTATGACTATGAAAAGGCAAGACCAACAAAAAATCACTCATGCATGGAACTACAGAAAGAAATTAAACATGGATGTTGCTGGCATTAATTAAAATTTCAAATTAAAACTACTAAATGAGTCAATGTTTCATTCTATTAACCTAACACCATTAACTATTGGGATTACTACACCTTGTTGTGTAAAATCAATAAAGCTGTATTTAATAAAGCTGATTAAACTGCCTGAAGGCTGTCCCAATGGGCTTCCTGTACTTTCTTACACATGCTCTGTAAAGCAGAAGAAAAATAAAACGTCCATTTTGTTTGATTCATCGTGGTCTGGTCTAGTCTGGTGAATGTGAAATTGTCTTCTAGAATCTACATTTTGAACCACCAAATGAAAAAATGCATTGTTGATATTTGTATGTAATTTTGTACATGTCGCTATGAAAGGACTAGCCCAAGCCTTTTAGTTGGACATGCGCTGCTGTGAAAATCATGATATGCAAGATTAATAAATTGTTTGTCTGATGAATTAAGATTAAAAGTGTGCTGTACAAAAGAGGGTAGGAGTAACGGATCACCGTCTCAGCATCTTGAAAACGATGTGCTACACACATGCAGTTTCTAAACTAAACAACGCTAGTCACATGACCGAGATCCACGTGGGATGTGCGAACCCTTCGAATCATGAAGTCGCAAGTTACAGTGGTGGTCCAATAAGGACGCAGCTAAAGCTATCGTGTCAGCGTTTCCTCGTTTTCAGCTGTTTAGACAGAGAAAGATACCCTCCCAAATGAAAATGTAGGAGCTGGCGTCGAAAGGTTCATCCGCATCAAAAAGAGCCGGTTCTAGTATAAATGCCACCTCATTAGTGTTCCTGTAGTTTTCCACACTCTGACCTTGCACTCTAGGAGCAGTGTTTGCCATTGTATGTGGTATGTGTTAAAAATTGGGATCTGCTTTGGATTTCAGATTCCCATGTCATCTCAGAGAGTGGCTCTTGTAATGGATGCAAAGACAGTGGCTCTACAGTAGTGGTGAGTATTATTTTGAGTGAATTATTAACTGGAAAAAATAAGTATTTGTTTCCATGCTTTTGAAAGTGTGTTTCTGCGATTATCTGAAATGTAAAGAAAAAGGAAGATTTTATGAATCAGTTTAAACCAAACTGTTTTGGAAGAGGGGAGTGTTCTAGAGGAGGTGGAACAGTAATGGCTGTATGACAATAACTCATGTTGTAAGAACTAAGGATAGAAATATAATTATACTAACGTGTTAGTGTTATAGACATTCTGTTGTGTAATTCACACAGTAACACACAGATGGGATTGAATGCAATTTGTATTATTTTCTACTGCAGTGTTTTTCCTGTTTATTTCTTAAATCATTATTTTAAAGACAATCATGCATAGTATTATTTATATCTAAATATAAATCCTGAAAGCTTAATAAAAACCTACCTGGTAAGTTGCAATTAAAAGTATGAATCTTTCCTTAATAGTCTCTGATGTTAACATGACACAAATCGAAATTGATGCTATGTTTTCACCTCATTCCCAGGATGCCAATCCTGATGCAAGCTGTGGAATGGAGGCCATCGCCATGGGGATCTATGTCATACAACATGAGGGAGCAGAACCCGATGAAGATCCAGAACATGTAGGACTCATACAGTATTTGAGGGAGTCTAAGTTTTGCAAGGTCTCAGGAATGCGACAAATGGATGCACGCTCCTGCTCGGCCTCATTTACAGCTTGAATTTGAGCTACCCAAAGGAGCTGAAGCACACATTTGAATTCCTTCAAAAAGTGGTTATGTAGTTGGGTGGTAACCAACTCTCCCAAAAGGTGCAGGTTCTCAAAAACAGACTCCTTGAGTAATCTTTTCAACTTGTTTCAACACACACACACACACACACACACACACACACACACACACACACACACACACACACACACTAGCTTTGTCTCTGTCTTTCACATACACAACACAATGATTTGAATGAGGACTATTTTACTTCTTCTTTCCATGATTTCATGAAAATCTTCCTTTATGTGCTACTGATTTGTCATTGTTAGTCATTGTTTATAGATTTGTTCGATTGGGTAGTTATTACTCATATGGAGGTTGGCTTATCTGTATTGCTCATCTCTGCCATACCAAGTCTGTTTGTAATTTCCTTGTTGCTGGCATTTAACATGGTAACATTTTGATTTGACTTTTGTATATGTTGAACGGTCAGGTTTGTGATTTTTATCTACAGAGCTGCAGTGAATAGGCAGCTATGAAAATTCTGAACACAACAAAAACACAACACTTATATTATATATATATAAGTGTATACTTATATATAACACTATTATATTAGGCCCTAAAAGTGTTAGAGTCCCTATCTGAGCAACTAGTAACTCTAGATAATGTGAAAATAGCCTCTAGCACCACAGTTAAAAACCTAGGAGTTTTATTTGAGCCAGACTTATCATTTAAAGCTCATATTAATCAAGCCTGTAGAACAGCCTTCTTTCACCTGCGTAACATAGCCAAAATTAGAAATATCCTATCTAAAAATGATGCTGAAAAACTAATCCATGCGTTTGTTACATCTAGACTAGATTACTGTAACTCCCTATTAGTAGCGTGTCCTAAAAGTTCCCTAAAAAGTTTTCAGCTGGTTCAAAACGCAGCGGCTCGTTTACTAACAGGAACTAATAGAAGAGAACACATCAGCCCCATACTCCAAGCCCTTCATTGGCTTCCTGTTGAGTTCAGAATTAAATTTAAAATCCTACTCCTCACTTATAAAACCATTAATGGGATGGGCCCTTCTTATCTTAAAGATGCTCTGGTCCCGTACCATCCAAATAGAACACTGCGGTCTCAGAATGCAGGTCTACTGGTAGTTCCACGGGTCCATAAAAGCACAGTAGGAGCTAGAGCCTTTAGCTACCAAGCCCCTATCTTATGGAACCAACTCCCAATTAATATTAAAGAGGCCGACACAGTCTGTGCATTTAAGGCTAGACTAAAAACATTTCTGTTTCAAAAGGCCTATGGTCAGGGTAGTTAAAGGTAGACTTAAAACCACAGTTCAGTCTAAGCTGCCCTAGGAGTGAGAATACTGGGGGAAGTACAGTCACTGAGCTCTATCATCTCTTTCTGGTACCATGTACCACTGTCATTAATAAACAGGATCTACTTTATACTTGGTCTTTACATCACTATTCACCCAGAGTCCTTCTCCCCACTCCCCTTCGGGGGAGTGGCTACTGTTTCAGTTCATCCGCACGAGGCCCAACGATGACGACTCCTGATGCGACTCATCGAGGCCCCTGATGAACCTTCACCTGCCTGGTTGGACCCACCCTTCTGCCCCCACCCTACGGCATCTCTACAGACTGAAACATCTTTAAAGACTATTATTTCATCATCAGATAGATGTCTGTCAGTCCTGATTCATCTATAGCCTGTCCGTCCATGGGAGTGGATCTCTCCTTCACTGTGGTCCTCCTCGAGGTTTCTCCTTTTTCCCACTGGGTTTTTGAGTTTTTCCTTGCCGAGAAGGAGGGTCTAAGGACGGGGGATGTCTGAGTCACTTTGGACTGGATTTTGTAAAGCACTTTGAGACAACTGTGTTGTAAAATTGGGCTATAAAAATAAAGTGAATTGAATTGAACACTCAATCTTCACACTATGACTAACTAAGGTCCCACTACTCTCACTCTATCAATTATCAAAAACTAAGCTAGAACAACAAGAGCTTCATCAAAGTGGGAATTAATATCTAATAAAATTGAACAAACCAAATTTTCACTCAGAAAAGAGGAAACATTCTGATCTTCCTATGAATAAACCGGCCTAACTTCACTATCTTACTGAGAAACAAAAGATGATCCCGAAGAATGAAAAACTACCAGAAGCAATTAATATGAATAGAAAATGATCCCGCAGGACGAAAAAGCTATAAAATACTCAAATAAATCGACAAACTATGAAGCTTACAAAACAAAAACGTCACAAAGAGAAGGCTCAGGCGAGGGTTGTGGTTTCAAGGCTGACTGGTGGACGAATAAGAGGAAGTGTAAGTGACCTGAAACAACAGGAGAGTTAGGCTTTCAAAATAAAACAGGAAATGCACTCAAGACAAAAACCCAGACCAGACAACCTCACTGCTGTGACAACTCCATCCAGGGATCATCCAATCAGCAGACACCTTGTGCAGTCATATCAGTATATATATACATTGAATATATACATATATTGAATGCGAGATTGTGGTACATACAGAGATTCTGATTTTCAATAGATTTCTCTATAGAAATACTATGGTGATGTTTTTTTCATTTCTTTTTTTTCAATTATTCTGTACTAATTTATTTAATTATTCTGTAAATTATTGATTTGTTAAAAAGATTTGTTCACATTTTATTCATTGACCCAATAGTGGAGATTTGATTGCGCTCAGTTTTTAAAAATGCATGAAGACCATTGAAATATAACTTTAATGTACTGTTCACAGGGACAAAAATACAATAAGATTAAATTATAACATAAGATTATAAAATCATATATATCAAATCAAACATAAGGATGGGTAATTAGTAGTGATGCACCGATCAGCATTTTTTGGCCCGATCACCAAAAAACTTGATCTACCGATAGCCGATCACTGCCGATCACAGAAGGAATTTTAAATTTCCATACCTTTCTTCTAGCAGAGGGTGCACTGTTTATAGAAATAAAACTATCAATTATTTAACTATATTTTCAAAAGTACAGAAACAGAAACTGACATCTGGGCCAATAAGAAGCCAGGGCTGTCGGGACATGTGCTGGCAATAAATACAATGCAGCCAATGGCCAGGCAGAAAACACTTCTTCTAGTACACGCCACCTCACTCGCTACTGCACAGAGATGTGCACGCTGAAACTGAAGCAGAGGATTATTAGGATTGGTCAAAAATGACAGTTTTTTTTAGAAGAATCATGTCGTGATTGGTTCGTTGCTTTATGGCCCGCCTCCACACAACGAAAACAGGAGAATGGACATGGTTACACGCGCTAGAGAGAAAGAGAGAGAGAGAGAGAGAGAGAGAGAGAGAGAGAGAGAGGCTGACTAAAACGGGTCCAGTCCGTCCCTGGATGCACCTATGGATGCACCTTTTTATCAACCTTTTTCCGATCGCCGATCAGGCTATTTTTAGGCAATATCGGCAGCCGATCGATTGGTGCAACATTAGTAATTAGTAACCAACTTTAGGGATATTAAAGTGATAACAACTTGGACTAATAATATGATATGATATGATATGATATGGACTAGAATGAGAATACATCACATTCAGCAGGAGCCACTGTACTGAGTAACAATAATGAGGCCAGCACAGGAATAACAGTTGAGCAGCCACTTAAATTTGATTTACTTTAAATGTAAAATGTAATAAGTAATAACCCAAACTGTCAGAAAAAAAGTTTTGTAATACAACAAAAAATGTACAATGAGGCCCTTAAGTAAAGATAGTTAGTTGCAGGTTCACCTGATTGGTACGTGGTATGTGGATATCTCCTTGGTGCTGAACTTTCTTCAGTCTAGTTGGCTCACCTTCCACAACCAGAGGTTTGTTCCAATACTCACACAGTTTTGTCCTCCAAAAAAAAAAAAAAAAAAAAATACACCCTGACCTAAAGACTGGGTCACACCATTCTCAGGTGCATCATTAGGGAAATCAAACATCAAAAAACGCACAACATTGCATCCAATTCTGACATAAATCTTCATTGATTCAACAGTCGTATTCATATTGTTTTTGGAGATGATGTCAGAGAAAAAGGACTGCCTTGCATTTATAAATTTCAGATTATAAATGCAAAAACGGGTGACACAGTTGCGCATTTCTCCATGGAGATCTCTTCTTACCAGAGATCACCTTCACTTACACCAGCACAATGACGTCAATAAGATTTGTAACTTTAGTGTTGAAGTTGTCCACAAGTTCATTTACTCAATACAAGGGAGGGCAGTTGTGAGAGAGAAGACCTGGATGAACACTTGTCTAGTGTTATTAGTGATGTACTGTTTTGAGATTACCTCTGTTTGTTCACCTCAACCTTAGACATGTTTAAACCTTTATAGTGATTAGATCCAAAGTGTGACCTTTGATATGTGTTGGTTCTATCACATGTTGAATTAATCCATCATTTAGATGGACACAACACAGTTCTTTAGCGCTAGGGCATTGTCCAGTAATAACATAGTCAAAATCAATGCAGATTATAGCCAGCAGTTCAGAAAAGTCATAAAAATGCACAATTGGCCTGTAGATATTCAGAAAAACTGCCTGGAAGAAGGAATTTAACTGACGAGCAACATATTCAAATGAAATTAAATTGTCCATATAACATCTGTTTGCATTTGAGGGAAACATTAAACATTATGGCATCTCCACCTCCTCTCTTTCCCACAACGTTCATTCATAAAACTGAGGTTTGATGCAATGAGGACAGATGCACCGTTATCCTGGTCAAACCATGTTTCAGTTAAAAACATGAAATCAAGGTGGTGTTGAATCATAAAATTGTTAATTAAGAAAGGCCATGTTCAATGTTTCTGTGGTTTTAAAACCAAAAATCAACTCAGTGTAGTTCTGTCTAGTTCTCTCCACAGCTCTAAAGAACAGGTCCTTTTGTTCCTGTCTCATTAATATTAATAAGACTCCTCTGAATGGTTATTTTGAAAGGCTGGGGACTGACTGTATAGTTGTGACATCACAACCAGGCTGCTTTTTTTAATGGATATTATTATCTATGGATTGTTGTGAGAAACACTGAGTATTTTATGTTGGATCCTTCTATTTTATTTATTTAACCAATGATTATTGGTTAAATAAAACCTTTTCTTGTGAATATAACATTCTTAAACAATTTTATATTTAAGAAAGGCTTCTATAAAATAAATATATACATGAATATGAGCCAGTATTGTGTGTGATTTTATCTCTTTTAAATCTTTTAAATCTAATTATTATATTATATTATTATATTATATTATTATATTATTATATTATATAGTTAGTTAGTTAGTTAGTTAGTTAGTTAGTTAGTTAGTTAGTTAGTTAGTTAGTTAGTTAGTTAGTTAGTTAGTTAGTTAGTTAGTTAGTTAGTTAGTTAGTTATCAAGGTATTTTAAGTAGAGATTGTAAGCATGGGACCTAATTGATTTAAATTGGCTTTTATCTAGCATATTTATAAATATATAAATCAGTATTCTCTCTATTCAGTATTCTCTCTATTTTATTTCTCTTTTTTTCCCTTGGGATGTTTCCCTTGGATACTTTGGATACTGAAGTCAATATAATGATAATTAGATTAGATTAAATTAGATTAGATTAATCTAATCTAATCTAATCTAGATTGGAAGATTTGGAAGATTCCTCAGGAAAAGTTCCAACACATCACATACAGACTGTTATAAAAATATAGACACATAAACACAAGAGAAATATGTAAATAAAAACACCATGAATACCAACACCAACAGAGAAAATAAATACATAACAAAAATCAAAGTAAATGCCTTGTTATTGTTACATGGTTATTGTAAAAGTCACATGGTCTGAGGTAGGTGAGGAGATAATTGCACATGGAATTATAGGAAAAAATATAAATAAATTACACATGGTTAACTAGGTTATAGTAGAAATATAATATATATAAATACAAGTCAAGATATTAAAAACAAAGGATATAATATATATAATATATTCAATAATAAAAAGATATTAATATAATATTGAAAAGATTTAATATTCTACATGGCATTATATATAGTAGACGCACTATATTCTACTATATTATACATAGTAGAAGTATATACATAGTAGATTGTAATAGTTATGATTGTTGTATGACTGTCATTTTCTATACCTGCTTATTCCTCATTAGGGTCACAGGGGATACACCCCAGATGGTCACCAGCCTATCGTGGGGCACACACACCTACGGGCAATTTAGTCTCCAAATAACCTCAGCATGTTTTTGGACTGTGGAAGGAAGGTGGTGGAGCAAGGAGGTCTTGAACCTGCGACCTTCTTGCTGTGAGGCAACAGTGCTAAACCCTGCGCCACCATGTCGCTCTTTATGTTAGTAGGTTCCTGTTTATTTTTCTGTTCAACCCTCTCCCTCCAGTGAGGGGTTGAGTAGTTTGATGGAACGGGGGACACAAGTTTGTCCTTGTTTGTCCTTGCTTGTCCTTATTTTTGTCAGCAGCAATCTGTTGCTGATCTACTTCTCTGGCTGTTGACAACAGTGGTCAGAGGGTGGCTGGTGTTGTCTATGATGCCCAGCAGTTTGTTGAGAGTTCTTCTCTCTGCTGATGATGCCAGAGGCTCCAGCTTCATGCTGACCACTGAGCTGGCCTGATCAGCTTCTCCAGCCTGGAGAGGTCAGCCTTCGATGTGCTCCCACCCCAGCACACCACAGCATAAGAAAGGACGCTGGCAACCACAGTAAATTAGCTGCAGTTCTGTGTTATCGCTGGAAAAAAAAGATTCTCATCATGTTTCACTCACAAACGGAGACAGAGGACCCATCTTCACCTGTCCATCAGCTTATTGCTCCTGATTCATATTTACATTGAAAAATGTGAGGGATCACATCACATTAGCAGCAATGTGATGCAGCTTTTCTCTTTCTGAATATAAATGTGCCCTTTTCACAAAACCATGTTCACAGCCTGACTGAATTTAATCAAGTGAGACTTCTTCCTGCTCCATAACTCTGGGATAGAATAGACTGGAACTTGTTCTACATGCTACACATGACATGTCCGTGTTATAGCGTGTCTCAGCTCACTGAGTTCTTCATTTCCTTTGGTAAGCTGTAAAATGTACATATGTGTGAGTAATAACCGTTTGCTTTGTGTAAAATGAATGTGTCGCATTGAATTAAACACCTCCTTTAATTTCATCCTCTTCCTATCAGGGTTCCCAAAGCACACTGCAATTTTCAAATTAAACCATAGCAAATGCCTTGGATTTAGTACAATTATAGTACAATAGTCTTAGTAGAGTTACGTTGATTTCAGATTCAGATTCCAGAATTTCAGACAATTTTGTTTATTTGGGTATTTTAAAAAATCAGTCATTCATTCATCTTCTATACCTGCTTATTCCTCACTAGGGTCACATGGTCTGCTGGAGCCAGTCCCAGCACATTACAGGTGAGAGGCAGGATCCACCCCAGATGGTCTCCAGTCTATCATGGAGCACACACACCATTCACTCACACACTCACACCTATGGACCATTTAGAGTCTCCAGTTAACCTCAGCATGTGTTTGGACTGTGGGAGGAAGCTGGAGAACCTGGAGAAAACCCACCAGACACAGAGAGAACATGAAACTCCACACAGAAAGGACCCAGACCCAGGACCAAAGAGGTCTTGAAGCTGTGACCTTCTTGCTGTGAGACAACAGCGCAAACCCCTGTTCCACCGTGTCACCCATTTTGAAAAATATTAGTTAAAAATATAATAATTAAAAATGTTTAAATGTAAATACATGAAATTCAAATATATGAGATTAGAAAATCTAAATTAAAATATAATATGAAAAACAAACAATTTATTCTTCTTAAAACAAAAAATAAGCAAAATAATCAGCAAATGTAAAATTTACTACATTATATTTATTATAATTTAGGGAATTCTGCTTAATATCTACTTAGTTGTACTAAAATCAAGATGGTTTTACCTGTAAAGATTTATTTTTTTCAATGTACAAGTGTTTGTGTGTGCACGCATGCCTGTGTGTGTGTGTGTGTGTGTGTGTGTGTGTTTGTGTGTGTGTGTTTGTGTGTGTGTGTGTTCATGCATTCTTATTCATATTCATTTGTGCACAAATAGGACTTTCCTGTCAGGGTTCAGTTATGACTCTTTCCAGCAGTCAATCTCCATCATTATCCCATAAAAAACAAGGGCACAACACACACTATTCACATTCACTGATCCGTGGCTGAGTGAATGATGGATTGCAGCAGTGTTTAAATTCACCACTGTAAAATGAACAGGAATCCGTTCTCTCTGACCTCTCCTGCCTCTTGTTGTACAGCAGCAGCTGCTCTTGCCTCACTCTGCCACCCAGAAAATCTAATAGTGCGTCTGTCAGCAGTGACTGAAGCAGGTAGATTCATCACTGGGAACAGGGGCTGAAATTAACAGCCGATGAGGGACAAACGCAGTGAGATTTTTTGTTCGCTGAGTAAATCTCAGACAGCTGCAACACTGGCAGATTAATGTTTGGACCAAAATAATCATGTAATAAAAAATCTGGCGTGAATGCTCAGAAGAATTTACTCATGTTGTCTTTTTATAGTGTAGATACACAAACCAGCTGCAGAGGGAAATGTCAATTTAGTTAGGCACAAAACACTTGGTTAGAAAAGATGGGGTTAAAATATACAAATATATGCAGCATGTTCTTATATTATAGTACTTTGAAGCTGAAGCTGTGTATTTACAATATAATACAGAAACAATGGTCTTAAATGACTCTAACTCAGTCTCAGAGGGAAACAATGACAGTTTATGTTTCTGCAGATATGTTAACACAAACATTTTAACATTTATTGATATGTATCTTTTTTGTTGTTGTTTAGTTTAGTTTATTAGGATCCACATTAACTGCAGCCATTTTTACTAGAGTCTGACATATATGCATACATTTACAAAAAACGGAACAAAAAAGCACATTGGTTTTTATTGTTTTATGCATTTTTAATGCATGAAGTGAGAGATGTTATAGAGGTGAGAGATGATATATAAAGTTTGATTTGATTTAACATGATATAACATGACAGAAAAGACCAGGATAAACCAACATTACATTACATTATTAACAACATTACATTATTAAACAATACATTACACGGGAGCAATTTGTGCTTTTGTTGAATTATTATCTCATCTCATCTTCTATACCTGCTTATTCCTCATTAGGGTCACATGGTCTGCTGGAGCCAATCCCAGCGCATTATGGTGAGAAGTAGGGATACACCCAAGATGTTCACCAGCCAATCATGGGGCACACACGCACCATTCACTCACACATTTACAACTATGGGCAATTTAGAGTCACCAATTAACCTCAGCATGTTTTTGGACTGTGGGAGGAAGCTGGAGAAAACCCACCAGACACGGGGAGAACATGCAAACTCCACACAGAAAAGACCCAAAACCAGGACCAAGGAGGTCTTGAACCTGCGACCTTCTTGCTGTGAGGCAACAGCGCTAAGCCCTGCTCCACCGTGTCACCTTATTATTATTATTGTTATTATTATATTATTATTATTGTTTTGTCAACACATCACAAAAACAAATATTTGGTTTATTTCTACACCATTGGATATTTCATGTCGTCAGACAGCAATACAAAAATAAAAATCAATGAAAAAGAGTTTTCCACATCAAAGACCTAACATTATTCTAAATGTGTGGAACATCACAGAAATATTAAAACCATACAAACAACCCCAAAACACTGTATTAAACAGAATCAAACCACTAAAATCACTTTTTTATAGTAGTAATGTTTTATAGTGTGATGATGCTGTGGTTACGGTTTGGTTTGGTTTGTGCAAAGTGACAAATGTCTGTTAAAATGTGTGGGTGATCACTAGTGAAATAAAAAAGTAAAGTAAAAAGTAAATCCAATGTCCCAAGACAGACATCAGTTAACCGCTTCTCCAACTCCAGACATGAAACAAAGTACTGATCCATCCACCCAACCCTCCTGCTGCTGATGAGAGAAGAGGAACTGAAGAGGAACTAAAGAGGAACGTCCACTGAACTACATCATGTCTGAAACCATGATTGTACGTATCTGTGGTTACAGAAACATGAATAATACACAGAACACTGCCACAAAAAAAGAAAATGTAATGTATATGAGACATTTAGCTTCAGATAATCTGCAATGTTTGGCCGTGGCCAGACCTGGAACAGAAGAAAATAATACACTGAATACAATACTAAATAGAGTAAAAGACTAAATGGGCAAAGTGAAGTTAACCATGTGTGAAAAGGAGTTGTGAGCATTTATAGTAATTTATTATTTATTAATGATGCAATGAAAATGTCAAACGAAATAAACAGCATTATGCTCTACTACAGGAATAATCTACAGTCCTATATGTTAACAAACACATTACAACAAGAAAATGCCAAATAAAAATAAATTACTGGCAGAGTCAGTCTGTTAAGACTGGTACACAGCAATAAAACTATAGAAATATATAGATATATATATATATATATAAATATATACAAATATATCATTGTCTTGGTTTACATTGGTAATGTGTTTTTGAGTCTAGTTTGAGTTTAAAATCCCTTCACCGTCCCTGCTGAAGTTTCACCTCTTGTCCTTGCAGGTATGTTTTCTCCTGTGATGTGCCTGGGAAATAAAATCTTAATATGCCGCCTGTAACATCCATATTGCAAGACTAAAGCAGAAAGAATCATCATTTTTTTAACCTTGAAATCTATCATCCACCCATAAAGAAGTCATCTTGAGCCACACTTTTTATAACATATGTTTTATGGTCCTCGCAAAGTCAGACCACCTGCTTCAATCATTGATGGCTGGAAAAATGGGACGGGACAAACTCTGCTCACTATATGTGTATCAACAAAGTGTTTTACAGCAGTGGTGGATGATGGAGACAGCAACAGCAGCTGTGATATAACTGCAAGGTCATAGCTGCTGGTGTGGAGCAGGGGTTACCGCTGCCTCACAGCAAGAAGGTCACGGGTTCAAGACCTCCTTGGTCCTGGGTCTGGGACCTTTCTGTGGAGTTTCATGTTCTCTCTGTGTCTGGTGGGTTTTCTCCAGGTTCTCCAGCTTCCTCCCACAGTCCAAAAACATGCTGAGGTTAACTGGAGACTCTAAATTGTCTATATATATATATATATATATATATATATATATATATATATATATATATATACACTTTCACATCTCACCAAGTGGACTCAATTCGCTTCTAAAAGTTGCAGCATTGTATCATTTATCACTTGGTTCGGTTCTGCTTTCTCACTGAGCTTTCTGAACCGAACTAAACTTTCTGTAAGTCAACAGTCAACGTCACAACAGTCAACATCACAACAGTAATGGTGGCTGGTAATGCTGACTGGTAGAGGTCCGGTAGATATACCCACATCCCGTTATACAACTGTTGTCCCTGTTTTGTTTTGTTTCTGACTTTTTTTTCTTTTTTTGGTGTGTCGTTATTGCTGCATCAGGCTACACACAGCAGTCGAGTCCAGTCACTGGTGTCATGCTCACATTTCAGCAGATTTGTGGAGATGTGGATGAAGCAGAGACTCCACGCTGTTACTGATCATGTTGCAGGAAAACAATGTTTGTAAACATGAACACAGCATATGAAGTAGCTGTTGGGATGATGTTTATTTTGTTATTCATCAGTTGTACACTGCTCAGTGAGTGGTGCAGTATGACCACCATGTAAAGCAGCGAGGTAGACATTACACTGTTACTGTGCTGAGAAACAATGAATGATGAGAGATGTTGAGTTGTTGGTCCACTTTAAATGGACCAACTCTGGTCCGTTTAAAGTGGACCAAATGGGGACAGTGTGAAAACGCCCTAAGTAACAGCCTGTATTCAGAAACTGTGCCTTAAAACAAGCAGTCATGACTTACATGACGCTGTGATGTCACTACTATACAGTCACCAGCCACACCCTCAGCCATTCAAATCAGCCAATCAAGAGGCTGATTTGAATGGCTGAGAGGCTCAGAGAGAAGCTTTAAAAAGGAAGTGCAAAACTATATTCAGATGATCTTTGGTACTCAGTTTTGTTAATGATGTCAACATTTCAAATGTGTATAATATGGGGCATTTAAATGATACAAAATAAGTAAAATAAATAAAAAATAAATAAAGTAAACCTACTTGACCCAAAAATGAGATATCAAATTACAGGAATCAAATAATAGTTAACAACTCAGACTTACAGCTTTTCTGCAGTAACGGATATAAACAAAGCCTTGAAAGTTGATTTAAACATTTCCTACAAGTGCCATATTTGTGCTGTCTGTATACAAGCATGGATGGAAACAGATATCTGGGTTTTTTATAAATAAAGGTCTCAACATCCAATTATGTTGATAATCAATTAATTGATTAGAGGCGTTTAAAAGAAAATGTCCAAGTTCTCTGGTTCCAGCTTCTCTTCTCTGATTATTTTCATCTGCTATAATAGTAAACTGATGATCTTTGGGTTGTGGACTGTTGGTCTGGACAAAAAAAGACATTTTAGGTTAAATTCAGCTTCGAGAAACAGTGATTGACATTTTACATTTTATGAACCAAACCAATCAATTCATTGCTTAAATAACCAACAGGTTAATTGAGTATTAAAATAGTTCTTAATAGCAGCCCTAATATATTCACAGGTTTCCTAAAGACTTAAAAAACCTGAAAAAAATCATGAAATTTGGATATGGTAAATTCATTCATCAAATCCATCTCCGGGTCTGGAGACATTTTGGAAAATCCTTGGAAAAAATGCTTTGCAATAACCTGTATGAAAGAGAATATGATTTGATTCAGACAGACTGAGAAAAATCCATATTTCAACATTTTCAGTCATTTTATAGACCAAAAGTGTAAGTTATACATGAAAAATACAAAAATACAAATAAACTTTATCTGTCTTGCAGCTGATACAGAAATGCAGCTCAGTGCTTCCCAACAGAAAAACAGTCATAAAACTTTCCTTCAAAGTCTTGGAATTTTATTAGTAAAAATAGATATGATCCCTCTTTTTAAGTTTAAGTTTCTCTGGTTTTATAATGACTACAGAACTCCAGTGGTTTCATTACACTGCAAAATGTTTTGTTTTAAATAAACCAAAATCAAAAAAAGCAAAAATATCTGCCAATATAATCAGATAATGCAGGATGGTTCTACTCAGTATTAAATGTAACTGTACCAATACCAAGATGATAATTTTTTGCAGTGTTGAGGTCTTCTAAAGAATAAATACTGACCTTTTAGAATATCATTACATATATACATTTCTCACAGAACTGAAAGCACTAAACGAGAAGCTTGTCGTCATGACACTGGATGTCACGCATTTGCAAAAGGGGGATTGGAGCTGTGGAAATTAAAATGCCACCATGAATTAATCTGTGTGTTTCAAGGGCTCAGGCATCTACTGCACATTCAACATTTAACACAGCTTCCTTTAATCAAAGCCTTTATCTCCAGCTTGGCAAAAGTAGGAATCATGTTAATTATATTTGATGAAGATGCTATCCCTTTGGAGTGTTCTTCGTGTTAATCCTTCTCAGCTAAGTCTCTGGCTGTTGACAATAATGGGATGGCGTCTTGGATACGGCGGCTTGACAGTGACTGGGCTTTCATGGGATTTTTTCATGGGATGCTCGTAAACCACTTAACATCCCACTACTCAGAGCAGGAGGCAATTGCCAATGGCTCTCATTTAAATTTCTAGCAGCTGATTGCTGAGCTCCTGTGATCTGAGATGTGGCGTCTCAGATTTAAAATTGCTGTAACATAAACGTGAAATGCACACATACCCAAACACAAACCAGCTGGCAAAGCTCCACTTCCACACTGTAATTGCAGGGTTAAATGGTAGATGGATGGCATTTGTATAAGGACTCTCTAGTCTTATGATCACTCAAATTATTTTACATTACATGTTGTTTTGCCCTTTCACACAGTTATACACTGATGGAGGCTGCTGCCAACCTGCACATCGGACACACATCATGTGTACACATATTCACTCAGTAATCAGGAGTAATTTGGAAATGGAAACACAGTGCTCTAAATTATCCATAGGTGTGAGTGTGAGTGAATGGTGTGTGTGCCCCATGATAGACTGGAGACCATCTGGGGTGTGAAGATGAGTGAATGAATGAATGAACTTTCAAAATGTACCTGGCAAGTGATTGGATGATTGAATGAACCTATCACAGATGGAGAAAGTCATGAATTTGTTGTAGATGTGCAACTTTCACTACCGGAAAACTACACACTGTACCTTTAAGTATCTGGTCCAAGGACACTTTGACCTGCTGACCTTATGTGAATTCTGCATCACATAAACAAAGAGGACCCTAACCCTAACCACACATAAACAAAGAGGAGCCCTAACCCCTAACCATAACCCTAACCTGGATAAAAGATGGCTGCCAACCCTGCTCATGTGCCCTTCTTCGCGCTCTCACTCTAACAGTTGTGTTTAATTACTTTTTCCTTTTTTCTCAACCACAAACTGCTGGTATTCCTGATGTCATTATAGTTTACTGTTTTGCTACATTTTCACTTAATAAATAAATTTGGTGAACTGATGTTTGTGTGATCTTCCTCCAGCTTGGAACAAGGACATCATCGATTCGCATTCAGTTCCATTGTACGGATCAGTCTAGACTTCCAGCTTCTCACAGCAATTTCCAGAAATTACAAAGTAAACAGCAAATCAGGGACAAAGCTGCAGATTGACTATGTAATCAGGAACTGGGCAATATTTGATGACGTGTATAATCCACGGAATCCATTACTTAAGCAATAACGGTAGCTCTCAAATCAACAACAGTTAAAGTAAACAGCACAGTTTTTGCAGAAATAGACTCAATAACAATATTTAAGGCACTAGCAGAGTTTTTGTGAGGAAAAGATGTTTTCACCGTACTTCCAACTGGATTTAAAAAGCTGTTTTATCTATGTGGTCTGAGTCCTGATTGGCTGAAGGAATTGGAAGTCCAGACTGACACCTGGAGGCAAATAGAATGTAAACTCACGTGTGTAGCAGTGTATTAAAGGAACTTGATAATGGCTCGAATTCTATTTATTTAGAACAGTGCCACCATTCATGTTATTTGTAACACCTGTGCTTTCTCTAAATGAAAATGTCATGAACCAGCCATGGTTAATGGAGATAATGAAACAGGTTTAGAGGAGGAAACATAACAGCAGATGAGTGAGTGTCAGTGTGTGTGTATGAATGTCATGTGCAGGCTGGGTTGATCCGTTGCCGTAAGCCACAGGACAGCAAGATGCCCTCTGAGCTGTGTGGCCATTAATCAGCCACTCATTATTATTGAGCTGTGCTGGGAGATTTACACAGCCAAAACGCAGACAAAAGTACTCACACACACATACACATACAAGCGAATCATGCTTACAAGGAACTGTCAGGGTAGACTGCTAACAGTGGACTTCTGCTTCTGGTCATTTTGAAAAATGACCAGAAATAAATATATATATATATATATATATATATATATATATATATATATATATATATATATATATATATATATATATATATATATATCATTTACTTTTAAGTTGTTTTACTAAGAATGACTGAAAATGTGCCTTTTAATGTTTGTTAACAAATTGCCAACAGGGTACAGGGGGCTTCAAGAGATGTCTTCCTAATAGAGTGGACCTTGACATAATGCAGTTGAGCTGTGTAGTGTTTGTCCACTCCAGCAACTTTCCTTAAGTTAAATGATACTTTAACTTAAATTTCATCATTATTTTATCATGATCATTAACAAGTCGCTGTAATAAATATTACAAAAAAATATGGGCACTTTTGGAAATAAATGTTCTGCATAAAATTCAGAAGTAACATGGCTGGGCTGCATGCATTAACATCAAGGACTGCATCTGTAGCAAAACAATTGCATGGCCAGTTTATATTCATTATTCTGTCTTTATTCATTATATTAATGATGTCATTAATGTTGTCAGACTCTCATATGATCTATCTTTATTCATCATGGAAAATGTGTAGTGTGGCATTGACTTGATGCAAACTCAGTTCCATTGTTATAATGGTGCATAATTATACATTTGTCAGCCTATAGTACGTCTTATTTGTTCACTGATCATTTTGTGTGGCTGCCAAAAGCACATTAAAGACCAAACTGTTTTTATTGACTAAGAAAACAATAATATAATTTTGGTTTAATGAATATAACAAAAAAAGACAAAAGTGACTGTGAAAATGTGCCTGAGCTATTGGCTTCTACTATTTCTGTAGATTTTTCAAAACATCTGTCTATAGCTCTCCTTCTCTTCCACCCCTGCAGTGGAATATTTCCGATCCTGAAACTAGGAGGATTAAAATGAGTTTTTATCGACAGGCTTTCAGGCTCCTAAATCAAAACTTTCCATGATTTTCCTTTTTATACCTTTTGATTGTTTACAAGTTTGTATGGATTTTTATATATTGAAATGCCTACGTTGTACAATGAGTGATATTTTCTCCTTGTGTTTTATCTATTATCTTTATTTTTTAATTTTGGAATTTATATTTTCTTATTTTTTAACTTATGTTTCTACTCGAGGGACAGCACAGTCCACAGAGGTGTATTCAGACCATAACAGGTAGTACATGGCCACATGGATTTTGGATTCAACCCACTCACCCAATCCACAAATCTATTGTAAAGTCTATTGTAAAGGATCTCTGAAACACATGATTGCTGGTGACTTCAATTAGTATGTTTAACATGACATTATGGGCTATCTGCTACAAGTGACAACTTTTGTTTTTTTTCTGAACAAATGTAATCATGTAATGTAATCTTGTCTTATTTATTACGAAATGAGACATCGCTACGAAAACTTTGAACTGGAATCTGAGATTTGATTGTTGATTGATTCATTCATTTCTTTTCTTTCTTTTTTTGTAAAGTGTTGCATATAATATAAAAATGATATACTTAGTTCTTCATCATCACATCTGAATAAATGCAACTGTTGATCAATAAAAAATACATCAATTACAATATATATTACGTGTGCCTTAAGTTTTCTGGTCATGAAGGAAGCAAGAGGCCCTCCTGATCCCTGTATCTCAACAATTTATTCTAGCTCAGGGCCTACATACAGTGCACTTTGATATCAAGTGGGCTGAACTAGGTAAAATAAAAGCATAATAACCTGTAGAGGTACATAATTAAGATGTTTACACCAAATGAACTATCTTTTTACAAACATAAGAACAAATTGGAAACTTCTTGAGAAAAAGTGGTTCAATTTCAACAGGTGTGTTGTATATCATTTTAAAACTTGATTTTTTTCACACCTGATCTAACCTATCACCAGTGTTGGGGTAGTTACTAAAAAAAGTAACTAGTTACAAGTTACTAGTTACTTGTGGAATTTGTAATTATGTTACTTTACTAGTTACTGCATTTGAAAAGTAACTTCACTACTAGTTACTTTATTTTCCAGTTTTTTTAAGTGTAGTGGGTCTGGGATAGCCACACATAGTTGTAATGTTAACAGGCACCCCCCTCTTTTTCATTTTAATGTCTGAACTTTTATTTCAACCTTTATGGACAGTTTTATAAAAAAAAACATTACTTTGCACCAGTAGATGGTGCTCTACCACCAGTGTGTCCAAGCAAATAGTTTCTGCTCTGCTTTGCTCTGCGCATGTGCAGAGAATCAACCTGCTGAGCAGCAGTAACATGAGCTAACAGCTCTCGTGTTGTGTTTGGATCCACAGGTATGTAAAATGTATTTTTTTTTTAGACGTTTGTGTTCAGTTAAATTATGTAATAAAATACAGTGAAGCCACGACAAGAAGCTAAGCGTGGTAGGACAGTGAATATTTTGTCGTATGTTGTGTATTTTGTTGTCGGGGTTGTTAGTTGGGCTTTCCCGCCCAGGTGGGTCGGTTGAACCTGAGTGAGTGTGTGTGCGTGTGTGTGAACAGGGCTGACCACGGACATTACCTGTTGAGTCGTTGTTCGTTAATACTTTTCTGAAGACACTAATATGGTGTTTACATGAGCTAACAGCTCTCGTGTTGTGTGTTTGGATCCACAGGTAGGTAGAGTGTAACGGTTAGCTACACCGTCGCTCAGCCGCTCAGTGCCGACCACCTGAGTGGCTCATGCTGCCGGACCAGAGACCCCTAGCTCTGGCGCCGGTAACATAAGTAAATGTTAAAAGTTACCGCATGGATACATGGACAAATATCACAGCCTTTTCATTGCTTTATTTTCAAGTATCAGTAAAAGCTTACTTTCCTGTTAGTGGGTGTGAGCCGTTCAGTGAACTACTTTCCTGTTAGTGGGTGTGAGCGGTCGGATAAAAAAAACTATTGTTATAATTATTACCCTTACCCCCCCACTGCGCGCTGGGGGTAGCAGAGAGCGGAATGCACAGAGATGAACGAAATGAACGGGTCTTTTTACTGAACAATTTGAACTGAACTAGTTCTTCAAAGTGAACAACAATTCCCATCACTATTTCCTACACACCAGCAACTACGTCACTCAACGCACTCAAATCCGGTTGCTGTGGCAACGGTGCCCAAACAAGCACACAGGCAGGTCCAACGACGGACAGAATGCATGCACCACTAAAACATATTAGAACTTTTTAGACTGACAAGAGTGGGTTAGGGTTAGGGTTAACGCAGGAAAGCACGTTCCTAAAGTTTAATAAAGTAGTGTAGTTACTGATATTTTGAGTGTAACGCGTTACTTTACTTCATTACCTGTGATGGTAATAATGTTACTGTAATCTGTTACTTTGTAACTTGTTACCCCCAACACTGCCTATCACACCACACACACATCTAGATATTGATTTTTACACTTACATTAAACAATGGGCATAGTAAATTTCAATTCAATTCAATTTTATTTATATAGCCCAATATGACAACACAAGTTGTCTCTAAGTACTTCACAAAATTCAGTCCAAAGTGACTCAGACGTCCCCCGTCCTTAGACCCTCCTTCTCATCATGGAAAAACTCCAAAACCCAGTGGGAAAGAAGAAACCTCAGGGAGAACCACAGTGAAGGAGAGATCCACTCCCATGGACGGACAGACTATAGATGAACCAGGACTGACAGACATCCATCTGATGATGATGTATCATATGATGTATCCTTTCCATGTGGAGTTTCATGTTCTCTCTGTGTCTGGTGGGTTTTCTCCAGGTTCTCCAGCTTCCTCCCACAGTCCAAACACATGCTGAGGTTAACTGGAGACTCTAAATTGAATGAATGAATTGTGAGTGAATGGTGTGTGTGCCCCACGATAGGCTGGTGACCATATTGGGTGGATCCTGCCTCTCACCTGTAATGTGCCGGGATTGGCTCCAGCAGACCATGTGACCCTAATTAGGAATAAGCAGGTATAGAAGATGAATAAATAGTAAACAATGTATATAAGAAAATCTATCTCATACTTAGCTAAAAAGGATTGTTAAAGTGATCTTCATATTAAAAATATTTCCACATTAATGGACAGACATTTTTTTTCTGGCATTTATTTTGCCAGTACATTTATTTTTGTAAGTAGATGATTTCTAGTAGATGATTGCTGATGAAAGTAGATGATTCAGATCCATAAACCTCAGAACCCGTGATTTAAAATCTCTGTTCTTGTGTTCGAGGGTTATTCCAGGCAGGGCCGGATTAACACATTCTGAGGCCCGGGGCTTATTCCCAGGATGAGGCCCTTCATATCGTTTCCTGAAGCATGACCTTACACAAACCCACTGACACATCAGCGCACACAGTAACCTACCATACTATGACACACTACCCTTTCAAGCGAACTGGCAATATGATTTCAATTCAATTAATTTCAATTCAATTATAGCTTTATTAACATGGCTCATTGCAGTATATAGTGTTGACAAAGGTGACAGAATAATGATGGAAAACAAGATATAGGATATCTGAATATGGCCTACCTATAGGCCTAGCCTACTTGAAAATGGAGGGGAAAAAGTGAGAAATTGGTCATATGGTGACTTTGGCAAATCATCCCAGAAAAGGTAATACATGCATTTATTTATTTATGCTATTAAGTACAGCATGCTAAGCCCAAACAACATTGAAATGAACTGATTTTTGAAACTTACTTAACCTCTTCTACTCTAGGCCTATTTATCAGTCTACCTCTCAAAAATTACAGACTTAATGCAGTATATCTCCACAACTACACAGGTTTTCTGAATGATCTTGGGTTTAAAATAAAGCTAACACCTGTGGGATAGTTGTAGAAGTCCCAGAGTCAATTTAATTTTTCAGAAACAGCGTGGATTGCATAAAAATAACTTCAAAATGATGAAGAAGGTTTAGAAAGAGCTCAAACACAAGTTTTTATTGACAAATAGCAGAGATAAGAGATAAATTATCGTTGTATCAGTAAAAAGAAAAAGGTTTTTTTGCGGTTCATGGAAAGACTGAGGAGTGAGCCTTCATCTTATAGAGACAAGCTTGGTACCTCTGTGTAGCTCGGAGTGTGAGCTTTCTAATGGCACCATGTTTACTGCCGGAGAATACGGTGTTGGAGAAATATGATCACGAAAATACAGAAAGTTAACGATTCATGTTTTCGCTATGTGCTCATATTATTGCTTAGTGTTGCAATTATGTTTTGTTAAGCTAATAATGGTTGATATGAACTTGTAGCTGAGTTTCTTGTCGACATTTTGGTGTTACATGAACATATTGGTGATTGTTAGTCGGCGTAACAAGAAGGATTAACACTTTAAAACTCCAGGGTCCCCCCCTGGGGGTACCCTGCCCGTCTCAGAATCAACCGTCTCCTTCACTACATTACCCGCGGGTTCTTCTCCAGCACTTGTTTCCTCAGATATTGTATTGCTAGCAGAGTGGCTAGCTGTGCTTGCTTGGTCAGTGGCCCGTTCATCGCTGACAGTTGCTTCTTTGCTGGTGGTAGCCGTAGCAGGCTGACCACTCCATATATTGGTTAGTTTTGGTGTTTTCTGAATTAATTGTGTCACTCTCCTTTTTTAATGCTTTAATTGCTTAATGCAATTTTCTCTTTTTTGCCCCGTTCTCGTGTTTCGTTTGACTCAACATTTTCACTCGAATTTTTTTTTCTACTTCTATTAACTTTAGTCATTTGACATCAACAAACGGTGCCCCCCCCCTGGTGGTGAGGCCTGGGGCTGCAGCCCTTTCAGCCCATTCTTTTAATCCGGCCATGATTCCAGGAAGTGGCTTATGTGAAAAATCAGAGTAAATTAATCCTGATATGAGGGAAACTCTGTTCCAGAAAGAGAGGTAACTGAAACTCTGACTCAGTAACCATGGTAACAGACTGCATGAACATAAACTGCTCGCTGACCATGAGTTTCCATGAGTTTCTACCTGTCTCCTCCCACATGAAGAAGCTCTCCAACATGTCCATTAATTCTCAATCTGATCCATATCGAAGCTCAAATTATTAGAAACACGCGAGAGAATCTTCAGAGACTGGATATCCTGTTAATTATTTCCAGATGAATATCTGTTTAAACACACACTTTTCATAAACTGATATAATCTGATATAATCTAATTCCTTTCTGGAATACCTATGTTCAACCATGTTTATTATCATTTCTTTAGCTTGTAGACACAAATGTGCAGCTCATCTGAAATAAAAAATCTGGAGCAAAGTGAAGCAAACTTTTAAAGAGGTTTTCATGGTTAGACTTTTGTTTTGAACTTTATGATCTGAAATAGAAAAGTTGGTCCATACTCCATTGCACTGAATGACTTAAGTGAAGTGACTGAAAACAAGTTGTTATTCCCAGACAAAACTACTGATGGCAGACAATAGTAGATCTTATAGATTTTTTTTCTCAGAGAGTGGACATTTACTTCTGCAGTTACACAGGACATAACTCATCAAACACTTGACCACTGTTTTGTTGTGCTACTGTGATATAATGATGATGATACAATATAATGTTTGATTTTATTTCGCCTCACACGGAGCAACAACATCAAAGAGGCAGCATGTATTACTCAAAAGCATTTATTCACAAAAATACAAAAGTAAAAGAAAACACAAAAACAATCGAAATGGGTCTATATACATGTAAATGTGCGTGGATGGATGCTGTGTGTGTGTGCGTGCGCATGTGTCTGTGGGGGGACTACAAAGATGGCTGGCTGTGGCGGCTGTTCTATGTAGTTCGGGACATGTGGGCTTCCCTCTCTGTTGAAACAAAGGCAAAATGGCTGACCATGCTTGTGTGTGTATGTGTGTGTGTATGTGTGTGTGTGTGTGTAGGCTTACCTCACTTTATGTGTTTCAAGGTGTCATGTTACAGACAGGTTAGTATCATGCAGGGTGGGACACTAACATCAAACCTTACAAGTCTAAAACACAGTGAACTGTAGCCTAGAAACGGCTATCTACAAAGAGTCTTGCTTTAACCATGTTTGGTAATGTTCTGTTTTGTCAAAGCTGCTCTCTGGTTCTGCTTCCTTGTGTGGTGTCTGAAGATGTTGTTGCAGCTGTGGTGTTTGTTGTGGAGTAGATCTGTTGTGTAGTCCACATTGCTCTTTGTTAATCCTTGTTTCTGTTTGAAGAACCAGGCCTGAGTTTCTTCAGTGGTGCTCGCCAGACATTGTTGAGTCCTTGGTCACCTGCAGGTCCGTGAGACACTGAAAGCAGCTGGATAATCCCTTGATAGCAGAGAAGCTGCTGAAGATTTCTGTCCTGCAGCTTCTCCTGCTACAGAGTTTTGCTCTGCTGATGAGCAGGAGCCCGGGAGAGTGAGGAAGAGAGTCTATCTAGTGACAAGGTTTCCCAGTGGGTAGGGTCACAAGTTCTGAAGATGTTTGTCACCTTTGTGGGCACAACACTTTAGATAAAAGTAGGTTATTGCTTGATCTCCTACTGTAGATGCTACAGACTTCTTCTTCAGGGTCATAGGTGTGTAGCCCAGTCTGATTTGGGTATAAGAGCTTTGTTCAAGTTTTTCCAGGTTGGGCTTCAGCGTGGCTAATGACCCTCATCATCTACAAGAAAGCAAAAAAACGTCCTCTGCTGACACTGCTGACACTCAAGGACTCAAGGGGAATTTGTCAGGTATGACACAGAAAAGTATGGTATATACTGTATATGTTGTGCCCACAGAAGTGATATATGCAAACGGTCTACATACATGCAACATATTCTATCCGTGACCACTGACACTGCATCCGTTATTGTTTAAAACACATGTTAACAGATTAGACCATTCATACCACTCGCGTGTTCTGTGCAGGCATGGGGCCGTGCAACTAGAGAATACAAATGTTAACATTTTTTTTGTGTGAATGGTAAGAAGGATGAGTGTGAAGCGATGCACCACCCCACACACAACATTTAACACTGCTACCTCCCCACATCACACACACTGCTACTGCCCTGACTGATGTATCTCTATCTGATATAGTTATAAAGGCTACACTCACAACACTGACACTTTGTTTAATAATGGACAATAGGTTAGATTAGATTGAAATTATAATTATTTTCTTTTGGTGTCCATTTTGCTTCTTTGTTCTTTATTAATCGAAGCTGAAGTATGGACCAAGTGTGACGTGGCAGTCCACTGTTAGATAGGTACACGACTGCACACATACACACACGACATTCAAACCATGTATGTAGTCCTATTTCAGCTTCTTTGACCTCATCAAGCTCCTGCTTATATTCTACATAAACCATTAGTCAGCAACTAGGATGGTGGAGGGAGAGGGAGGTACGTTTAAAAAAGAATGTGCTAACCTTTCAATTTTCCTTAAATACATATGAACTCCAAAGTTGTTCAGCATGAACTTACTAACCTAACTTAATATAATATATAAACCCTCATATACATTCCTTACATAGTAAATGTAACCTTCCTCTTATCTTCAGGTCTCCACTGACCTGCTTTAGATTTTAAATGCATAAAAGGACCATTTAACTTGAAGATTTTTTGACTTTGTCAGGTATCCCTAGTTCAACAAAAAAGTTTGTGGTCTTAGGGTCTGTTTTGACCTGGTTCTAAAAATAAGACTATACAACAACAATTGGAGTCAAAACGTAAGTCATCAGTGAACTGACAGCCAACACAATGACAGCCAGCTCTTCTCCTAATCATTTGAGGTTCAGAGGATTTTCATTTTATTCTTGTTATCCAGTTTACCTGCACAGAAATAAACCAAAGCAGCCATGTCCAGATATGTGAGATCAGTTCAGCAGAGAGTTGGTGAATTCACATCTCCAAATTGCAGGAAGTAATAAAATACCTTCAATTATGCTCAAATAAATCATAAATAAAGGAGGAGTGGACAACCTGGACAAGTTGACCTTCACCTACACCTGCCAGCGAATGACCAGGAGATGAACAATAGTTGTAATGTTTTACAACATCCTTGATGTGTCTGCATATCATCCATTTGTGTGTTGAGTCACATTCACCAAGGGTGGAATGTTTCTTGAGGAGTTGGGAACGTCCCATGTCAACACACACAGAGCAAGAGAGCATCTGTCCACACTGCTAGTGTGGACAGATGCTCTCCCAGCATCTGTCCACACCAGCAGCACAAAGATCATCTGAAGCATCAACACCAACCACAGCAGCTACAGCCACAACCACCTGATTCTAAATGAGAAAGCTGTCAGGTCTGCCCAGCAGTAAGGACAGATTGACACACGGATTGTGCTTTAAATGCAAGAAATATCTCTACAAAGAACACACTAAAACTGGCACTTTTTGCCACAAATGGATCTAAACATACAACCACATAGACATGCAAGGTCTTGCACACGGTTCTTTACTCTGATTTTGTTAGTTTTGGAACTAGTTGTGTTTTTCTATCGGTTTGATCTGCTTGATCGGTTGTTGTTTGACATTGTAAATCTATATTTTTATGGTTTGACTTGTTCTGATCTTCATTTAGTTGTGTCAAATTTCTATTGCTAAAAAAATGCTTTTTACCTTTTTTATTGAAGTAAATAAGTATTGGTCAGAATTGATCAGTAACACCAAATGATGTTATTCAAAATAAAATAAATAAATAAATTTGTGCTATCATTTTAATGTGTTAATTCGATTAATTAATTACGCCGCCATTTAACACGTTTAAAAATTTAACGCAATTAATCATGAGTATCAATGGTGGCGAGCCAATGCTTACGCGTTTGAATTTTGGCCCATTGAAGGACCCGTAGTCTTCTCTGCCATGTTACGTCACCTGTGCCGGCAAATTAACAACAATAACAGACATGGAACAGACTCAGGAGGATGAGGCAAGTGTGTCTTCAGTCACTGAACGACAACTTTATTTACAAAAACAGAGACAGGACGATAAATAACAACAGAAAGGAGTTCTCTGACCACCGGAGCAACTCCAGCCTGATGAAACATGTTGAGGCAAGTTAGATCCTGTGGGTTTTTGATTTCAGAGGTTGATACTGAAACCACAGATCCTCTTTTGGGGTTGAGGTGTTGTTCCTCTGATCTTTGTTAACCTCTGGTAAACTATGTCATGTTCTCCTGACTTACTGCTGTGTCAGCAGCAGATGTGGCCTCAGTCAAAGGCCTAAAGAAATGATGCCTGTTGGCGTCTTGTTCTTCATTTGCCTCATTTAGAGGCGTGTTATACTTCTATTATTCATTTTTTAATTGCTATATTGAACTTAAGTGCCTATTTGAGACAGCCTTATTTTATTCCAGAATTGTATTTATTTAACTGAATCGCTGTATTTGTTTTACATTTTTGAATAATGCACCTGGTCTAACTGGTTTAATGTGCTGGACCTTTACTTTTGGATTTAATTCATGAAGCACAGTTCACCGATAAAAGATTGGATTTCAGATCTTCTCTTCTTACTGTATTCAATTGATTAGTCATGCACTACAATTATTAATATCCTAGAATTCAAATTCTTTATCAGGAGACCTTTAGCAGATATGACATTAAAATGCGATTATAATTTGATTAATTAATTACAAAATCTTGTAATTAATTCGATTAATTTCTTTAATCGACTGACAGCACTAGAATAACTACTAATTTATTCAAGAGATGTGTTCTAATACCCCTCAGAAATGGTCAAATCAGAAAACAACCTTTTATTTCTATTTATGATTCTCTTGACGTTCATTTCACAATGATTTAAAATCAAAATCAAGGGGTATACTGACAAAAGAAGGCCCAGAGACCCACACCAAAAATATTAAAACCAATATTTTCATGGTTAAGGAAGCCTAATAATGTAACCAAGAGATGAGAAACAAATTGGTTGATAAATAATTGTTTTTTACAGCTGATTTAAGACACAGGTCAAAACTGACCCTTTAAGATAAGAGATGGTAGCAGGAAGCTAAGACAAGAGGAGGGATAAGTGTTCATATCTGTGTTCATAGAATGTTCATTACTGTGTTCATATGTAGTTTGCATATAGTTAATATGTTGTTCATATATAGTTCATAACTGTATTCATATGTATAAGTAGTTCATATGTCTGTTACTCTGTTATGGTCTATTTACAATTGACCAGAACTGCAAACTGAAGTGAGTCTCATTCTGTAGTTCATACATAGTTCATATGTAATTCATATCCCTGTTCATATGTATTTACAATTGACCAGAGCTGTAAAATGATGTGATTCTCCTTCTACAGTCCATATGTAATTCATATGTATTTAAGTGATCAGACCTGCAAAATGAATTGAGTCTAGCCCTATAGTTCTATGTATTAACATATGAACTTATCATGCTGCCAATTCTTTGTTTGCAGAGCTATTTGAACAATAGAAAAATAAAATAAAATAAAAAATAACATGACCAAACTTTAGCAAGTCAACAGAAGCAAGCTAACTTTTGCTATGAAAATTATTATTATTATTCACTTATTACTATGTGAATGGTCGGAGGCAGATGTAGACACAGGAGAGTAAGTATATTTAGGTGAATTATTACCTTTCCCTCCAAACGTTTCTATTCTTATTCTTCTTTATTCTAGTAATTTGTGCTTGCAACTGAATTGCGTCAGGCAGCTCCAGCAGCTCACACTGTAGAGGACAGAGCAAAGTCAAATATTGATGTTGATGTTTCTACAGACCGCAGATACATAGAGTCATGGTTTCAGACGTGGTGATATAGTTCAGTGGATGTTCCTCTTCAGTTCCTCTTCTCTCAGTAGCAGCAGGAGGGTTGGGTGGATGGATCAGTGTTTTGTTTCATGTCTGTTGGAGAAGCTGCAGCAGACGACTGTTCAACACCACTGTTACTGATGTTAGTCCTGTCATTAATTATTTTAACTAAAACATGATCGTTTTCAAAAACATACAAGTGTCTTTGTGATTAAGCCTTACACACCGTAAAACAGGATTGAAAATCTGCATGTACAAAATATTGGGGGGCGACACGGTGGAGCAGGGGTTAGCGCTGTTGCCTCACAGCAAGAAGGTCGCAGGTTCAGGACCTCCTTGGTCCGGGGTCTGGGACCTTTCTGTGTGGAGTTTCATGTTCTCTCTGTGTCTAGTGGGTTTTCTCCAGGTTCTCCAGCTTCCTCCCACAGTCCAAAAACATGCTGAGGTTAACTGGAGACTCTAAATTGCCCGTAGGTGTGAGTGTGTGAGTGAATGGTGTGTGTGCCCCACGATTGGCTGGCGACCATCTGGGGTGTATCCCTGCCTCTCGCCGTAACGTGCTGGGATAGGCTCCAGCAGACCATGTGACCCTAATGAGGAATAAGCAGGTATAGAAAATGACTGACTGATAAAATATTGGCATTTAACGTATCTGGGGAAACACAAACACCTGTCTGTCCTGGTAGAGGAATTTTAGGGAGTTTTTCCTTGTATGATGTGAGAGTCTAAAGATAGGGGATGTTGTGTTGTGTAGATTGTAAATCCCAATAGGGCAAATCTGTAATTTGTGATTTGGGGCTATACAAATAAAATTGAATTCACTTGACCTAAACTATCAACCTTTTCCTCTGGAGAGGCTGATATTTGCAGTGTATACCCTTCAGTGACCACCAAAAGGCAGGTGTAGTTATTTTCTACAGACCACCTTCGCCTCTTTGACTGCTTAACACTGTCTCATGAATCTATGCATGAGACTACAACAGCAGCCTCGACCAGCAACACTGAAGAAACATTCACTGCTTATGCTTTGGTTAATTAGCATGTCACATATTTAGCATATCCAAATTACCATTTATTATTTATCATCTTCGTGTCAGCTGTCAGGGCTGCAGGTGTTTTTGATTACATGCCCCCAATTTGTGTGCACTGTTTGGCTGAGGAGGGTGGATCCAGCATGAACTGGAAAATGTCTCAGCAGTCAATCATTGTGTAATAAGTGCTTGAAGAATCAATCAGTGTTTTGAAGGTGCAGCTTCCATTCAGCCCATTAGACGAGGACACACTGTCATACGTGCAGCTCGTTCCCTTCTCCTCCTCAAGGACAGAACCATATTTATCCTTTAAGGATAGTTTCAGGAAGCAGAGTGTTTCATGCCCACTCTGTCTTGCCTCGATGCATTCCCAACCCTATTTCCAATTCTCCAAGCCAAATATTGCCATCAATCAACCGCACACATCTGTCTCCACTGTGTTGAAAAGGTGTCAAACAGGCCCTCTTGTTGGTGTGGGATGAAATCTCTTTGTTCCATACAAGACGGAGATTTACAACAATTCCCAGTCCGCCACCACCTACTCCTCCTCCCTGTCCACATGCTTTATATGCCACCACCATCTGTGTCAGTTTGGAATGAAGCGACTCGACTAGCCGTTGATCCACTAAGTCCAATCTCAATCTGTGTGTTGCGTGTTGGCCCTGGCAAGTGCACATATGTGCGTGCACATGTCTTCAATGTGTGTCAGTGCTGCGGCAGTGCCAGTCATCATCTCAGTGCTGTCACGGAGGAAACGGAGGGCTATATCTCTGCTGCCTCACAGAGGACAGAGCCAAAAACTGCAGGAGGATCCAGGTCCTCCATCACATCCAACACATGTTCCATGAATCTTACACAAGCAGTTTCTCCAGTGTCCTTCCCCCGTCCCTCAGGAGGGCTGATAACAGTGGTTGGGCTCCAGCTGCATCTTCACTTATGCACACTACGCATGAACACACAGAGTCACGCATGTGTGCACACACACACACACACTCACACTCACACTCCCTGCTGCACACCCCCCACTCAGGCTGAAAGAATGAGTGGATCACACTGATATTTTCTCTCAAGGGAGCCTGAACCATGTAGAGGCAGTATTGTTTCCGCTGTGTGTGTGTGTGTGTGTGTGCAGTTGTGGCTGCATTTCCAACCCTCGTCAGAATGTCTCTTGAATCCTTTTCCCAATCATGAACAGATGCAGAGGTAAAAAAATATGGTTTATTAATAAAATGTCAAACAGCCAAGTCCTTGTACATGAAATCTTTAAGAGAGAAGAACAATAGCACATGCCAAGGAGTGCTGCGGTATGAAACATCCAATCAGAGTGTGTAGTGTGTGCAGATAATACTTCAAGTATTATCAAGTTAAATTGATTAGGGGTTTTGAATCAATTTTGAATCAATTCAGTGTAAAGCTGTGGTGTTTTGTTCAGTGAAAATGATGAAATGTTGTAAACACACTGCAGCTCTGAACCTGCAGTGGCCTGCTGTTCATACAGTTGGATTTATTTAAACACATTCAAAACAACCAAACTAATGAAAAACCTGTTCTTCTGAAACACCAGTTTATCTTTTTTTCACAGCAAATAAAAGAACAGATGTTGATATGTCATAAAAAACACACATTTTATTAAAACATTATTAATGGCTGCAAAGATTAAAACAGTAAAAGACGTTGTTGACTGAAGCACACAACTTTTGTTGATAAGAAACTTGCAACAATGAAGGTTGTTGGTGAAGGGGTTTTTGAAAATCTTTTGAGTATAAGAGCATAGAACACACACTAAAACAGTCTCATACTCCACTGTTTGACCTGAACTGCCTCTATTACATATTGTTGCCATATGGCAACAATTACTTAATGTTTATTGTTCTAAAAAGCAGTGATATAAAATATATGTTTTTTACAGTTAGGTGTGAAAAGGAGGCTTTTATTTTGAAGGATGTGCAATTCATGAGGTCACATGACCAGGATATCCTGTTTGCTCATGGACATTTGAGACATGAAGTAGATCTGCATGGTGGACCAGTTCAAATGTATGAGCACCTGATATAAAATTTACAGTTTTTACAGTTAGGCATGAACACAATTTATCAGGTCTCATGGGCAGGATACCCTATCCGATATATGTTTGCTCATGGACATTTGACACGTGAGCATCGCTGTCTCAAAACCAAATGTCTTTTATTCAGAATTTGTGAAAACCAAATGAAATTCAAACTTGAATTTAAGTCAATTTTGATGCTATAAGCTGTTTTCTTTCTAATTTGCTAAAATAGATTTGTTGACATGTGGCAACAATATGTAAATATGAAAATGAAGTCCCATTGACTTACATACCGTGAAACTATCCTGAGACTATGTTTACAACTTTTTCTAATATTTCTTAAATATATCTATTATTTAGGCCATTTTAAGTCATAAAAACATTCAAAATATTTTTTCCCATGTTTAAGTAATATTTCATGAAATAGAGGGTTAGACTGTGAGTAAAGGGTTGTGAATTGCAATGTCTGTTAAGAAAACAGAGCCACATTTTTGGAATTTCTTTAAATCATTCCAGTAACAGCTTAAAAAAATGTGTAAATGTGAAGTAAAGTTCCAGCAAGCTGCAGAGAAAATCCAGCAGATAAACATTAGTCTTTGGTTTCTAGTTCATAAAATCCTTGAAATAAGGTTTAGCATCCAAAAACCTTCACTTACACTTTAAGAACCTGTGTTTACCTACTATCTTATGTCAATATGGCTGCTGTGAAACAGGTTTTATCAGTTTCCTGAAACTAAAGCAGTTAATTGGAATCCATTCATTCATTATTCACACCTGTTTTTTTTTACTGTGGCTTGGTCCTTCACCGTTACAGTATTTTAGCATCAGCATCTGCTGTTATAAAGTAGCTGACTGTGGAATATTGGTTCAGACATGTCAACACTATCAATGACATGATCAATGAATTTGTCTCAGGTCTTGATGAAGTTGGTCAGTGTCTGATGGTGAGTTGATGGATAAATATACAAGATATAACTGAGACAGAACAACCAACACACATTATTTTAGAGAGAATTCATCAAACTGAACAGAACAGATCACAGCAGACAGGAAGTTAAGATACAAACAGCTCAGAGCATCCGCTCAGTTTTCAAAATAAAACACATTTCAAAATAAAAAAGAGCATTTATGCATAGGCCTGGACAACAAAATAATATCAATATATATCGTCAATATCCACATCATTAATACAATAATAAAATAGTTCAAAATAATATTGATAGTTTCACTCAAAGTTTAAGTAAAAAAAACATACTAATGCTCCTCCTTGGCTCTTCAACATCACATTTCTATTGATAATGGATCAATCATTGAATCAAACAGATTCAGTCATTTCAAATCAACTTTAATATAAAGTGGTCACATTCTGCCTCCTGCTCCTTTTCCTCCTGGTCTTTATTAAAATCAGATAATTTGAAATGATCATCAATCATTGTTATTCACTGAAATGTTTTCTAGCTATATCGTCCACCTTTACGTTTATGTATTAAGAGTAGGTGATTAAGCAGAAAATGTCCCCAAATATTAAAATCACCATTAATTATCAATATTGATCAGTATAAACACATTTTTATCCATATCATTTATATATATACTGCTCCATGGGTCTCTCTCTGTGTTCTTCCTCCATGTTTCTTGGTCTCTGAACATCGGCACATGTCAGCTAAGAACTAAGCAGCAAACTAGTGTTGCAGTGAGGCCACAGCGCCCCCTGCTGTATATCTGAAGGAACACGGCTCACATGTAGCTGATCAAATTACTGAACAAAAACTGAACGATTAGTTGCTAACTATCACATTAATTGTTAACTACTTTGATAATCGATTAATTGGTTTGAGTCATTTTCCAAAAGAAAATGTCTAAATTCTCTGGTTCCAGCTCTTCTCTGATTATTTCCTGGTTTCTTTAGTCTCTATAATAGTAAACTGATGATCTTTGGGTTGTGGACTGTTGGTCTGGACAAAAAAAGATATTTATGTTGAATCTTCAGCTTTGGGAAACAGTGATTGACATTTTACACCATTTTATGAACCATAAATATATTTATTCCGTAATTGATATATTATATATTCCAATTTGTCATAAATTTTATTTTTTTAATTTTAGTTTCAGTGTAAACATGTTCACAGAACTTCATGTCATTTTGATATTTATTTATTATTAATGGTAGAATTTACGACTGTTGGCAACATGATAGTCATCGACTAATATTCCAAGTGTCCGACATGTTGAAGTGTTTCTGTGGCCTAAAGGGGTGTTCACACCGGACTCGATGGACGTGATTTTATCACGCGATGGACGCGATTTTGTCGCATCCAAATTGTTTTGCGAAAATTCGCCAGATTGCGTCATCACATCCCCGCTTGTTTTGCGTTTTCTCTCATCATCCATGTGTGAGATCACCACTGTCACTGCATTGTCCTGCTCTGAAAGTCTGAAGCTCCGCTGTCATTTCTGGGTACATGATACCCTCTGGAGGTGCACAGAGCTCGGCTGGTTTCAACGCTTCCTACCGGAGCTCCACCTGGATGACGCCGTTTCCAGGCCCATTGAAAAGTAAAAGATTGGCGATAAGTGAATTTCTCGTTGTCATGGGGACATGGAGCAAATCTCAATGCTGATTGGTTGTCGCGGTACGTCATCCTGCGAATTTGCCTGAAAAGTTCAATACTTTCAACTCAACATGACAGGCGAATTTCGCATCGTGCATTGTGCCGCGCTGCGAAAATTTGTGTCTTCCCATTGACTTAACATGTAATCGCGTTGCGCTGTCACGTGAATTTTTGTCCAGTGTGAACACCCTTAGCAGCCTTTAACCTAAGAGCATCGGTGCATTCACATGTAGTTTAGCTCCTGTCCAGTGTCAGTGACAGCTCCATCATGGCCTCTGGTTCTCTCCCTGTTCCTGCTGCAGCCCTGTAGACTCCTCTTGTAAATCAACAAAGAGCTGTTTACACTCAGCATCATTGTGTGTGTAACAAACAGTGTTTGTTCTTGTTCTCTTGTCTGCCTGTTTCTCATCTGAATGTGTTTACCTTCTCTTATTGATTGGCTGCTGCTGTGAACTAGACTTGTAGCTCTTCAGACCGGTCTTGGTTCTCGAGATTGGTCTTGAGAACCTAGACCGGTTCAAGACCACTGTTTTGTGGTCTTGGTCTTGTCTCGGCCTCGAACAGTCTTTGGTCTTGGGTCTCTCGGTCTTGCAATGTTTCAGACTGGCAGGGTGGTTTTGGAGGGATTTGGCAAGCACACTTTTTTCCTTGAATATCATAATTGGTGGTGGTATTGTGGTGGTTCATTTAGTTACTGATGTCTATGGTGTTGAATGGAGAGATAAGTTTGGTTCATCTTATCTACTGGTCTGCTGCAATCAAGGTCTCTTGGATGTGTAACAAAGATTTTACTCAAAACAACATCATTTAGTATATTTTTATACATTTACATAAAGCTGACTGAAGGACACTCACATGTTCACACACTACAGGAGCTGCACAACAAGAACTCAGATACAAGGACAATTTTTTTTTCTTTCAGATTAGTGCAGCAGGCCCCTCTAGCGTTTATTTATTTCATTTTTATTTATTAATTTTTTTTTGCTGCTTGCTGCTTTTAATGAGCATACACATAATTCATTAAAAAAATCAAAATGTTTTCTGAAACCTCACTCCATTATTGTTCTGTATTTCACTGGCTACCTCATAATTTGAGGTCAATTAACTGCCCTCTCATGCTGAAATCATAAATAATACACACATATGTATGACTGAGGCATTTTTTTAATTATTTAAATAATAATTTAAAAATGTATTCTGTTATATGTTATTCTTGGGCGACACGGTGGCGCAGGGGTTAGCGCTGTTGCCTCACAGCAAGAAGGTCGCAGGTTCAAGACCTCCTTGGGTCCTGGGTCTGGGACCTTTCTGTGTGGAGTTTGCATGTTCTCCCCGTGTCTGCGTGGGTTTTCACCGGGTACTCCGGCTTCCTCCCACAGTCCAAAAACATGCTGAGGTTAATTGGCAACTCTAAATTGCCCGTAGGTGTGAGTGTGTGAGTGAATGGTGTGTGTGCCCCACGATTGGCTGGCGACCATCTGGGGTGTATCCCTGCCTCTCGCTGTAACGCGCTGGGATAGGCTCCAGCAGACCCCTGCGACCCTAATGAGGAATAAGCAGGTATAGAAAATGACTGACTGACGTTATTCTTGTTATACATGTCCCTGAGTATCTATGTGGATAAGTCACTTGACTGCACCACTTTAAAATAATCCCATGCTGAATTCACAGGTGATATACACACTATTACCGATGAAAATCAAAAAATCAAAAATTAAAATCAAATTGCTTTCTGATCACGTTAAAAGGAAAATATCACATAAGACTGTTTAGGCTATAAACTTTTACACAGTAATATTCTTGACTTTTACATTTTATTTAACAGCTTGAAAAACAACTTCCTGCTTGAATACTTTGACCATGGGCTATTAGCCTGGGTATACCCATCTTTCAGTGAATTCACTATGCTGAAATATTCAGTCTGGACACCAAGGACCTAGTTCTCCCCTCATCTAGGGAACCAATCACAGAACGGGGGAGGGTGCAGCAAGACGATGACGAAACACAGAAGCTACTTTGTTGATAACTGTGGATCCAACATGGCAGCAGATGGTAATTTATCTTTTAATGCAGCCTTAGGAAGTGTTCTAGATAATTTAGACTACAAATTTATTTTAAAAAATAAGCAACTTTTAGTGTGAAACTATTTAATTGTCATCAGGTATCAGCTGTGTCATCAGGTATGCTTGATATGATTATCAGCTATGTACAGACACATTTACAAATTTAGAAGAATTGCCTGGTGTTCGGCTGGCCGTCTGTTGCTCTGCTCTGTGTTTGCTGTGTGTTTTGTGTTCTACCTGCTCTGTCATGAGGTGTCGTCTCTCCCCACCTATGACCTACATTGTAGGTTTCTCCAGTCTGCGCAAAGATCCATTGGGGAACTTTTTTCCATACCTCGAGGGAATCCCAGTGTTTCTGAGGCATTCGCCCCTCCATCTTGCCTGGCGGAGACGCTGGAAAAGACGGGGTAAATGCAGTGGCCAACGGGTCAGGCTGGAGGCTCACCTGAAGTCTGTTTGTGTGTTGGATTGTGGCATTTATCTGAGGCAGCTAGCTGAGCCATCTAGAAAAGGCTATCCATGCTTTTATCTCGTCTCACCTAGATTATTGTAACTCGCTGTATTTTGGCATCAGTCAAACTTAAATTAACCACCTACAGCTTGTACAAAATGCTGCTGCTTGTCTCCTGACCGCAGCCAAGAAACTGGAGCACATATCTCCGGTGCTCTCCTCACTTCACTGGCTCCCAGTCAAGTTCAGGTTCGACTTTAAGATTCTTGCATTTGTTTTTAAGTCTAGTCTAGTTTAGTCTTGATGTGGTCTGCTTGGTCTTGATCTTGGTCTTGACACTCTCTGGTCTTGTTAGTGTCTTGGTCTGGGTTTAGGACTTGACTACAAGTCTACTGTAAACTCACCTGCTCGCTGCCAGAGCCCAAACAGCCACAATATAACACTGACGACTGCAGATCAGGCTGGGCCTGCGCTGGACGAGTGATTGCACCATTTCAACTGCTCCTGTGCACATGGTTTGAACATGAGCTGACAGATGAAACGTGTGTAATTCATCATACTGAATATCCCATCTGCATTATTTATTGTAAACCTGATGAAAATTATAGTTTCATGACAATTTCATGAGTCCACTTTAAACTCACTTTCAAACCATATAGAATGAATGAAAGTGGTACACTGCAAAAAATAAAATATAATCAGGAGGAATATCTTTTATTCCAATATTGAGAAGAATAATCATTGTCTTGTTTCAAAGCTTGTTTCAAAGTTTTATTATTGATTTTGGTTAATTTAATCTTTAAGGAAATAAGAGAATATAAGATATAAGTCCAAAATTTGACGTTAAAAAGACAAAATATTAAAGTAAAGAGTGTGAGATAAAATATAAATATGAAAAAGAAATGAATATGAGATAAAAATCATCATCATCATGATAGAAAATTAGAAAATATGAATGAGATAAAAGAACATAAATGAGATAAAAAGACAAATATGACAACAAAACAATATTATTATCAAAAGCAAAGATATGAGTCAAAATAAAAATAAAAACATGAGCTAAAAAGTCAAAAACATGATAATTATAAAATATATGAGATAAGAAGAAAAACATTTACGATAACATTTAAATTAAATGTATTTAATTGAATTTAAAGTATGAGATAATATTATGGAAAAAAATATTTAAAATAAGTTTATAATATAAAAGTCAAGACTGCAAGATAATCAGTTAAAGCAAAAAAAAAATGAGATAAGAATACCAAAACATGACCAAAAAGTGATGAGATAAGTAAAAAAAAATGTGAGATAAAACAGATGAAAACATGTGAAGTCTGTGTCCATATGAAGCAGCAGCAGAGAATCTGGTGATAGTAATATTACATAAACCAACGCATGGACAAAATCACACATTTGATCTTCACATAAACAAAGCACATAAAAGTGGTTTCTGGGGAGCAATAGTGCTGACAGATCCTTTCAGGAAAAGAAATTGCTCATATAGAGTTTTCTTTCCATTAATATGTGCAGGCATATTCTCAATAGATTTACAGCAAAACAAACAAACAGTGTTGACAGAATATCAATCTCCCTCCTCCTCCAGCGACTGTCCTCTGGGTTTTCCAGCCGAGTTTGCTGTTTTCTTTTGTTTGTTCACTTTTGGTTTTTAGGCATTTCATCATCCATCACACTAAAGGCAGGATATAAAATCATTCCATCCGCCTCTTGACAAAGAGCTTCATTCTTTCTCCTCTGAATGATGCAACTTTATCAATATTTGCCAAACAGTGGGACACTGGCTGCTTATCCACTGATGATATATGATATTGCCCCTCCCCCCTCTGTTCTCTGGTGCTACTCATCAGGTTAAAGGGATAGTTGTGTATTTTTGACATGAATCTCTATAGCATCTCTATCATCAGTGTCCTACACTCACACTGACTTACCCCCGACAGTGTCCTGTGAGCAGAATTCTGGTCTGTTTCTGGTCAAAACCAAAGTAGTCCAGCAGGTTTCTTCTCATACAGCATGTGTTCAAAAGAGTGATATATGCATCATATATATCACTTATATGCATCACAAAACCAATGTCCATGAAAAAGTCCCAGCTTGTAATGACTTGGTCCTACTTTCTCTCCCTTCGTATCTCTGCACGCTGCCGCAAGACAACCAGAGCTACGTCCGTCACAAGAAAGCAATAAAATCCATGAGGAGATTCATGTTCATCTGTTGCTACAGCCTGGGTAGTCACACGTGGCCCCATTTTTACACATATTATGTGTAAAAATCATATTATGTTTATAGCTTGTATCATCCCAAGTCTCCCGGAATTTCCGGAATTCAATTAAATTCGAGAGAAAGAGAGAGAGAGCGCACCCCTGTCCCCAGAGGCGATAAACATCTCCCTGAAATGACTTTTTGGAACTTGGGATGTCTGTAAATGTGTCTGTCTACTTCTCTCAAACTAGCTCATTAACAATGCTAATATCAACACGTGAACAACTGGATAAAGTTGTGTTGACTAGTGCAGCTATAAATAACCAGATAGACTCCCAGGACTTCCAGGGAGATTTGGGATGACAGCCATAAAATGCATAATAAAGAAGAAAAAAACATATATAAGTCGCACTGGAGTATAAGTCGCATTTTGGGGGAAATTTCTGTTGTGAAGCAGAGGTAATTAGGGGCAATTTATTGTTTATCCAGTGGGTGTCGCTGTGTGATCATTGTGGCAAGAAGGTTTACTGAAGAAGAGTGAAGTTTCCACGCATGCGCGAGTTGTCGTTCTCCCAGGGACTGGAAGGAATGGATTGTTGTTGTCTATCGATAAAAAGTGAAACTCAACATCTGCGTTTGTGTCCTTTGTTTTGACAGGTTACCACAATTTATTTGATAAAATCCAACACCAAGAACAGACATTTAAAATTTAAATGACGAACAATTTAAAATAAAAATAGAATAGAGGCAACAACAGGCTGAACGGTATGTTTACGTTACATAACACAACTGAGAACGTGCCTGGTATGTTAACACAACATATTAAGAGTTATTCCCATAACTATAGCATCAATAACATGATAAGAAGTTTACCAAAACCATCCGTGTCACTCCAAATACCCGCTAACTAAAATCCAATGAAATCTTCATCCTCTGTTTCACTTTTCATCAACTCCTCTAACTCCGGAGGTAGAAGACGCGGTGCTTCCTCTTCTACGTCGCTGACGTCAGACGTCATATTTTACTACTTGCAGCTTGTGATCTGCAGAATATGATTTTCTTTTCGGTGCCGTTTTTGTTCAGCCCTTCTCAGTTGTTACCGCCAATGTTGAAATTACCAACAAAAGCCTAGAGCGCCCTCTGGAGGTTTAGTGTGAAAATAACATGTGAAATGATATACTGGTAATAATGTGTTAATAATTTCACACATAAGTCGCTCCAGAGTATAAGTCGCACCCCCGGACTAACTATGTAGGACACTGATGATAGGGATGATATACAGATTCATGTCAAAAATACACAACTATCCCTTTAAGTGATGGAGATAATTCAGGTAGAACTCGCAGGCTGAATAAACCCTGACTGCAGTCTTTCACTTTTACCATCTGGTCTCTTGTGTCTAGTAATTACTGAAGTGATCCTATTAGATCTCCACCTTCTGCACCAGTCAATAACTTTTCTGCTAATTCACTCCCCAAACAATCAACTCATTTAGTCTCCTCTCTCTGGGTAATTAATGGAACTTGGTGCTGATATGGATTCTCTTGGTTTGACCTACTATTACGACTTCATCAACGTAGCAGCATTGCAGCGTTACTCCAAAGATGTGAAATCAACTGTTATGTAACATATGATAATAAATAATAATAATGAAGTATACTAATGTCAATATTTATACAGAGATAAAAACATCTCATTCCTCCTCTTTATTCAGCAACTTAACCTCGTCCTCGCAATGGTGTCAAACTATGTTAGTTCAAGCATTCAGTGCAGCCCATTAATTACATTTAATGTCAAGTGGGTCAGACCAGTAAAAATAATAATTAACATAATAAATAATACCTAAAGATTTCTGCTCCTCTTTATGTAAATAAATACCTTGTACATATTCACATTATTAATTAACTAAACTTAATTAATTACAGTTTCAAGGAGAGATAATATCAGAAAAAAGGGAATTTCAACAATATATCTCAGTTATTCTATAATTAGTCTATTGTTGCATTTAGTCACTGAACAATATTTATTATTTTCAGCAGCAGGTGTAGTTATCTCCTGCCTTACAAACTATTTACAAATCAAACTGTAAATATTTTATCCATTGAGCTCTGAAAAATTCTCACTGACTTCAAACAGGAACTGGCCCATTTACTGTCTCACTTTGTACAGTCATGCATTGAGCGGGCCTGTTCTGCGCCAGGCCGTATGTTTGACCCTCTGTCCAACAGACCCTGTCAGATCCTACATCTCTTCTGTTCTCTCTCCATTAACAAGTGTTAACTCATTGAAGGTTGAACTGTTTTAATCTATTGGATCTTAGAGTCTCTCTGGATCCTAACAGTCACTGATGTCTGGTCCTGATGTCAAATAAAAACTCAGCAAAGATTGTTGTTGCTGCAGCTTTAACTTCTGGATATTCAGCAGCTGATTAATATTCCACAACACACCCAACAGCTTCACTGCATCTTTCTATACCACCATTACTGAACCACAACCACAGACCCGCTACAACTCAAACTAGCAACCACCTCAACATCAGTGTTCTCTGATTAGACAGGTGAAGGTTTGTCCAGAGAAAACCTGCGAATATACTGAGGGAATGTTTCTCTGTTCATCTTGTCTGCTGAACTCACTGAGCTGAGTATTGATGAATCTATGAGGTAGCGGACAGATCTGTATTTGCTCCCTTCTGTCAGTTTCTCCTTGGATCAACATTATTCTCTAAACAAATGACAATGACTAAATAAATCTATACTTTTTGGTATCTTCCTTCTGTTTTTTTTATTTATTTTGTTATTTATTTGTATTTGTCTTGACTTTTGTTTGTTTTTTTCATGTTTTTTTTTTATTTTTGTTTGCTTATTTCTTTTTGTTTCATATACTGTGGATATTAGTTTAATTTCTTTGATTCTTCTTTGTGATGTGAGGGGAAGCCCCTTGGGATTCCTTCCCCTTCTGGCTCTCATATTTTATGAGCTGAATAAATAAACAAAGTACCAACGTGTTGCCCCCGACGAGTAGTGGAAGATAGAGACACTGCAGCCTGTACTATTCCTACAGTATTCCTATAAGATTCCTATAATCAAGCATCATAACACAAGCATCAGTGCTGCTGGAAATCCTCCGTCCAGACCAAAACATCTTTATAGCAAGTTGTTTTAGAGAAGATGTGACTAGCCACAGATGTTTGGTTTAAGCTGGGAGAGTCATCATTCCCATCAGATGCTGTTTCTCCAGCTCAGTGTTATTCCGGTCAGGAAGAGTCTGGAAAAAGCAAAGCACTTACACATGCACATGCATATGACAACGATACATCAAGAGACTGCTAAGAAGCGCATAGATAATTCAAGACGTATGAATTAAAAATTGAAGATGCATGAATTATATAGAGATCATGCTGAACATATGTAGCCACATGTGTCAAGTTTGAATTCACTTACTGAAGCTTCCAGTTATGTCTCAGTCTTTCCCAAATGGGAATAAAAAACATTTCCACCTTTCAGCCTGGAGGTAAATGTTGTACTTCTTGTACCTGCTGGACTGGTACTGAGCTCCGTCCACCTTGTTAATCAAGATGCCAGGACTGCACTCCACAGGGTTGTATCAGTAAATTTATGTATTCAGAGTCTCATGTGTAGATCTGGAGGCTCTCTTCTATATATGCTGTGGGATTGATGGTGTTCCCTGTGGAATCCGCAGCTCGCTGCCAGGAATCCTGCAGGGAGCAAAACATGTCCTGCCAAATGCAACTGTAAAGATATTCCAGCTATAAATGGCTCTGACTGCATTACAAGTGTGTCCCTAACTCAACATATGTCTGGGAATAGTGTTTTCATCCTGGAAGTAGGCAAGTGTGTGTGTGTGTGTGTGTGTGTGTGTGTGTGTGTGTGTGTGTGTGTGTGTGTGTGTGTGTGTGTGTGTGTGTGTGTGTGTGTGTGTGTGTGTGTGTATAGGGTTCCATTCATATCAAATCAATCAGAGACACACATTTTAGAGTGTGTGCATGCATGATTAACTTAATAAATTTTGTCATGCATGCATGTGTTGTTACACAGAAGAGAGTTGACTGAGAAAGATGGTTTATAATTTATAAATGTATACCAATTTATAAATAGGATACAAACAGGATATCCTGTCTATGAGACCTGATAAATTGTATTCATACCTAACTGTAAAAACATAGATTTTATATTACTTGTTCTTACATGTGGGCTGGTGCACCATGCAAATCCACTTCCTGTCTAGCATCAGAATGTGTCAGGGTTTTCAGAGAAGGAACCCAGTAGCAGCACAAGATCAAATGGGAACAGTTTATTATCTTTTGATGAGGCAGAGTTCAAAAGAAAATCCACAACAGTTCAAAATCAAACACAAAAATTTGCAACAGTCCAAAATCCAACAGAAATCAAAAAAACAACACTGGAGGAAAATCACAGAGAAAGGCCAAGCAGCAAAAACGTATTAACTAGTAAGTTTCAGGCAGCAATAGCAGCATATTCAGGAACAGACATACAGCAACAACAGACAAACTCAACAGAAACAGGGTTTAAATACAAGGTGAGGACAACGGTGATTGTTGGAAACAGAATGAGGGTAAGGGGAATCAGGTGTCACAATCAAGGTAGGTAAGAAAACATGGAACAAAACAAATAAAGGGTAATGCCCTTAGTGGCCAACAGGGTGGCCAGGGAGTCAAATCACAACAGAATCTGTGAAAATGTATATGTGAATGCTGAACATTTGCCAAACAGTGGCAGACAGACGAGTACAGCTGCTTGTTACGCGTGATGTAGCATGTGATAAGAATGCTCAAATTTCCTCATGTTTCCTCATTTCCTCATGCATTTGCAAAAAGAAAAAAGAAACACATGAATGTCATGTGTAGACCCAGACCGTTGTGTGATTACTGCAGCGTCATCACACATGAATGCATGTATGAACGGGACCATTATAAGTCAATGGGGAAACTATGTTACATGTACATGGTGTGTGTGTGTGTGTGTGTGTGTGTGTGTGTGTGTGTGTGGTGTGTGTGTGTGTGTGTGTGTACACAATGCAGACTCAGCAGATTCCAGGCTTCACAGGCTATTGGTTTGTACAACAGCATTACTCTCCTCTTTAATATCTCCAGTTAATGCGAGTCTCTGGCTAATTGAAAATGAACTAGTCTATGTCTCCCCACTGTGCCTTTACAGAGCCGTTAAAGAGACACACACCTTCCTCTGCAACAGCACTGGCCTCCTGCTGGATGCACAGAATAGCTTTTCCCTGCTAAATAAATCAATAATTCCTTTAGTGCAGCGGCACTCCACCAGGTGAAACCGCAGCACTGCTGCTCCTCACCAAAAAAAAGGAAGAGCTGATAAATCAGAAGTATGTGCAGATAAAACCACACATAAAGCCGAGCAGAGCACACGTCTGGGCTGATTTACGGCCAGCTGAGCTAAACTGCTTACCGTCAGGAGCTGTAATGGATGCCAGCGTCTGCTCTTAATTTCTGTGGCGGGGGATAGATATTGCTGCTGTTATTTTGTCCTCAGGCAGTTTCGACTGATGCCTCCCCAGGTACCCTGCTGTGCTGGATCTGAACCATATGGACGCAGAATGGTACAATTAAAAAGACGCTGAAAGCCTCTAAAATTGATCACTAAAGACAAGCAATTCTGGTTTCAATAAGCACTGTAATATACAAAACGTGAAGCGCGTCTCCTGCTGCGGGTCTCCTGATGATCCCCCAGAGCTGAGAGAGGAGGACATGAACATCAGAGAGAGATGAGCTGGAAAATTTAGATACATGTGGTGTCCATGATGGAAACTGTAATTATATGCTGGAATTAAAGAGGGGCTCTCACACATATCTGCACATGCTGATAAATACATAAGTAGAGAGGTTTTGCTATAAGATATATATTCCTAAACATTTTTTCATTGAGGTAAATAGAAAAGTAGTGAATGTATATGTAATTATTATTTTTATTATTATTATTACGTTCTTTTTTATTGAAACTTTCTAAACATATTAGCGGCCAATTACAATACAGTCTGGGACAGAAGACAAATGTGCAAAAGATTATTATAATGCTGTTGATATAATAAAAGGTATATATTTTATCATATTGGACATATTTATATAAGTTATAGAATATTCTAGTCTATATTAAAGCTGCAATGATTAGACTTAGAATTCATTAGTTGTCAACTATTACATTAATCACCAACTATTTTGATAATCAATGAATGGGTTTGGGTCATTTTTAAGAAGAAAATGTCAAAATTCTCTGGTTCCAGCTTCTCTTCCTTGATTATTTTCTGGTTTCTTCTATAATAGTGAACACAAAATACTTCAGATGAAACAAGCGTTAGTTTTAATTATTTCCGCAGTGATACAGTGAGGATGCATATTCACCAACTGGGTTATTTACTACTTGAAGTGCTCTTGCTTTGGCAGCTCATCAGAGGAAAAAAAGGCTTACATAAGCTGCACTTTACTTGAAAGATGTGCTGCAACAGGTTCTCTGCAGACATGTTCCCTGCTGCCACCTGCTGGTCATGGACAACACTACACTTTATTAAACACCTCTTTCTGCTGCAGTTCTTCTTCTCTCCTCATTGTCTACAAGTCTTTGCTTGTCATGAAAGATCCAACATTCATCCATCTGAAACAGAGGATAATACATGTAAATTGAAAAAAGAAAAAAAAAGGTCAGGTTGGGCCATTAATCAGGCAAAGGGAAGAAGGAGCAAGACAGGAAGCAGAAAGTCTCCTCCCCAACATTTGTGAATGTCTTTCAAATTCCAAGTATGAGCGTAGGACCAAGCTGCAGCAGCAGGTAATTTTGTGAAAGATTCCTTCCATCTGACTGCTTTAAGGATGATGCAACTCGCCGTGTTATTATATGCAGGTGTGTTAAACAGCCAGTAGATGGCATCAGCAGTTTAAGATTTACACTTGTGGGCAAAAAGCTTATCAACACAGTCTAATAAAAGCTGTTAGATGAGATATGGTTGAAGGAAAACTGCTCCTGATTAAACCAAATATCTCAACAGACTGAACTGTGAGCAATGCTTATTTTTCATCATTATGATTCCATACACACTCTTAATGAAAAAGAGAAATCAATTTATTTACTGTATCACATTTCAACACAGATAAACACTCAATAATTCCAACACTCAATAAACAGCTGGTGAGGACAAACACAAACCTGCTGCATCACAACTGCAGCGAAGACATGAAATGATACAGAACTTAAAATAATATTAAACCCATCTTTAAAAATAGCATGAACACAGAAGATGAACAAAAATGAGTATGTTTTGTTGTCTTTGACACATGTTGTTTTGATGTTTATAGAATGCATTTTTTTCTTTTGTTTTGCTTTGATTCATGAAGTTTTTAACTGATGAAGAATTACTGTAGAAACCTTTTTTTACTTCATCCTACACCTTTTCCAGTGATATGTTATTTTTGTTTTGTTATTTTTACAGGGGAAGACTATTTCCTTGTGTATATCAGGTCATCCTAATTCAAGCTGCAACAACTAATCAATTAGTTGTTATTGTTACATTACTTGCCAGCTATTGTGAGAAATGATTAATCGATTTAAGTCATTTTAAGAAGAAAATGTCCAAATTCTCTGGTTCCAGCTTCTCTTCTCTGATTATTTTCTGTTTTTTAAACTTATATAATAGTAAACTGATGATCTTTGGGTTGTGGACTGTTGTTTGGACAGCTGTTTGTTCCCAAAGCTGAATTTTCATCTTTGGGAACAAACAGCTGTGTGAGTTCCTATAAACAATAGTTTATATGATGATTTTCAGTCAGGATTTGCTGCTGTATGGGCCGCAGCACCTGCCGGGAAAGAAACACAATTAAAACTCAACACTCATGGCCATCCTAGTACCCAACATCACCCACACTAAAGACACTTAACTACAAGTTATACAAATGTAAAGAAAAGAAGACAAATCATCCAACCCAAGATAACCCAGACAAAAAGAACACACACAAAATAAAGTTAAGTCATTAAAGTTCTGCCACTGGGCCACTGTGAATAACACAGAGATCCCTCTGTGTTATCTGTTAGGTGCCCTCTACTGGCACTTGTTGGCTGATGGAGACCAAGCAACATGGGCCACAATTAGGAGAGATGAAGGGTGGCACTGGGACCCGGTGACACTGACCCCTGACCCATCGATTACTTTGCTGATTCTGGAAAAGAAGCCAAGACAGCAGGAACTCTGGTGGCGAGTGACAGCCGCACACGAATAGCAGGAGATATCACCTGGTGACAAGAGGAGACCAGCAACCAGGAACCAATCAACGATGGCTGGGAGAAAAAAGTACTGATTCACCTCAGCCATCGGCAGCTTGATATTATCACAAAAAAGAAAGACAGACAACCAGACATCCTAACCCACTACAGTGGGTAGCACAAACACCAGCCCAAGGGAGACAGCCCGCAAGAGATCAATGTAGTGGAGCTCAGTTAACTGACTCCACAGGAAATCAAGGTTATATTGAGAGCCTCCAATTCCAAAAAGTGGCATTAGCCAACCTGCTAGACATGACAGTGTAGGCTGCACTGGTCAGGTCCAGAACATCTTGGAGATGGATGCTCCTACTAGCTTCTTCTTCAGCCTGGATAAAAAGAACAGACAGATGAAAGTAATCCACACACTGCTCTCTGACACAGGGCAGTAACTCATGAAGCAAAGCCAGATACAAAGACAACCTGTGAGTTTGTATTCTGCACTATATAAGAGTGAATACAGAGAGGCACACAGCAGGGGCGCAGATAGGATTTTGGAACTGAGGGGGACCAAATACGCACACACGTATATGTGTACTTATGCTCCAATATACATTCCAATTATGAGTTTTCCAACTAAATGAGCAATGGCAGTCAACATTATTATATAACAGTATATATAAAAAATAAAACATTATAGATATTCACCTACAGCCTAGAATGCTGCTATTTTACATCAAGCCTACCAGAAGCCCAAATGCCTCTATATTGTTTTCAGACTAGCTACTTAAAACAAGTATTAACACATCTAGGAAAGGCAACAGGTATTGGATATTTATATCTTTTGGTTCTTGAAAGAAAAAAAAAACCCTTTTTTTGTTTCCTTCTCTGGCTCAATAGATAAATCATCACTTACTCTTTGAATGACTCATTCAGCCATTTGAATCAGTTTTGAATCAGTCACAGGCAAAAGAACCAGCTCCTGTAGGACCACACATGGGTTGAGATGATGCATTATTGGACGTCGGAACTCGGAGTTCTGAACAACATAACATTAGAACTGAGCACTTCCCAGCTTAAAAACTAGGACATCATGGAATACAGAATAAAAGAGAAAGGATATTAATGGACTGAAAGGAAATCCCCAACGTTTGTACTTGTGTAGATGCTGGATTTCAGTGCTTCTCTGTTGTCGACTTACGTAGGGACAGTGTGGGAGAGGGTGACAGATCGGTGTCACTGTAAATATACGCGGCCCCCGTGCTATCTGCGCCCATGGGACACAGACTCCTTGAGGGGTTCTGCGAAGGGCTACCCATGAGGGCAACTCATGGCTTGATGCCCCCTACAAATGGAGGAGCTGCAGAATGCCCTGCAGGGCATGCAGGTGCAGCAAGCTCCAAGTATAGACGGCCTTACCACTAAATTCTACAAAGCATACTGGAACATTATCTTCCAGTGTCTGGCCTCTGTCTCCATGCCAGTGTCCTGCAGAAGTCCTTATCCTGGTGCCAAAAAAAAGGAATCTGCATGTTATGGTTTGGTTCTTGGTTTTGTGTTGTGTTCTCTGTTTTCTCCTTTTTCCACTATTTTGTCCTGCAGAGCGATGGGTTACGGCGGGGCGTGGTCTGGGCCGACAGCGGCGTAGGAGGAGACACAGCTGGCGGATATCACTAATCACCAGGGCCCTTTATATATCCGGAAACAACACTCCACCAGCGTCGGATTATACTTGCCCGTGTCTTCTGTAATCGACGACCGTAGGTGGCGTACCTGTTCGTCTCCTATGACCCTTGGATGTACCGTACCTTGTGTCTCGCGCTCACCGTGTTCTCCTCTTTTGCCGCAGTTTCCAGGACTTCTCCGTCCTCCTCACGCCGCATCCCGCTTGAGAGCTCCTGCCTTCCCCGTCCCTGGCTGGGTAATCCGGACCGTCACTGCCTCCTCTGCCAGCCAGCGCCTTTAGTTCCGTTTTCACCCTTTTGTTTGGAATAAACTTGTTTGAACCAAACACCACAGAATAATCAGCTCCGACAAGCACTGTCGCATCAGGGCTCTCGCATGGGCCAACATGAGCGGGCGTTGGCCGAACTTATGCGGGAGATGAAAGACTTTTCCGCGGCTTTCACACAGCTGGGGAGTCGAGTGGAGTCTATCGCTGCTGGGCTGTCCGCTGTTTCTCCTCCAGGCGGAACCGACCCCAGTAGCTGGCCCGCGGCACCTCGCACCAATTGCCACCTCACTCAGCCCTGAGCATCAGACTCTGCGGGAGCCGTTTATCCCCACGCCCTCCCGCTACTCCGGGGAATTGGGAAGCTGTGGACAGTTCCTCCACCAGTGTTCGCTGGTGTTTGGTCAGCAGCCCCGAACATATTATTCCGACCGCTCGAAGATCGCTTTTATCGTCAGCTTGCTCACGGAGCGAGCGGCCGCCTGGGCCGAGGCAACCCAGGACTCACCCGTTCGCCAGGACTATTCCACCTTTCTGACGGAGATGCGGCGGGTCTTCGACCACCCGGTTCGGGGCAGGGAAGCCGGCACCCGGCTACTGTCATTTCGCCAGGGCTCCGCGCCGGTGTCAATCTACGCGATCGACTTCCGCATCCTGGCCGTGCAGAGCGGGTGGGACGAGACGGCTCTCCAGATGGCGTTCCAGCGGGGCCTCAATGAGGATCTGCACGTCGCTGGAGCAGCTCATCGAGTTAGCCATATGGCTGGACAACCGCATGAGAGAGAGACGCCGGGAGAGGGAGACTCCAAGGCCTGTCCGGCCACGCCTTCCTGCGCCTCGCTCTTCCCCGCCATCGTCCAGTGAGCCATCGGTGGCTGCTGCGCCGGCACCAGGATCACCGCCGCCGGGTACTGCCGGTGAACCTATGCAGCTCGGACGCACCAAGCTCTCCTCCTCTGAGCGCCAGCGCCGGGTCCGGTCAGGGCTCTGCATTTACTGTGGCCAGGAGGGGCACTATCTCGCCCACTGCCCGGAGCTAAAAGACCAGGCTCATCAGCGACTGGGGGGACGCTGGTGAGCCACACCACCACCTCACCCAGACCCCCCTCTGGACTGTCAGTCACAGGTATGGTTACTTGGTCACAGCATTCCCTGCCGCTGCAAGCATTCAACCACCGCGAGATGATCACTCATTTTGTTATTCCGTCACCCGCTTCACCACTGGTTTTAGGTCTACCTTGGCTCACATTACACAACCCACAGATCGATTGGTCCCATTTCACCATTAGCAACTGGAGTGTTTTTTGTCATTCCCACTGCCTGCAATCTGCTAGTCCCATCAGCGCATCCACACCCCACGAGTCACCAGAACCCCCTGATTTATCTAAGGTTCCCCCTGTATATCACAACCTCCAGCTAGTCTTTAGCAAGGACCACACAATCTCACTTCCTTCGCACCGCCCTTACGACTGCGCTATTGACCTAGTCCCGGGGGCTCAGCTACCTACCAGCCGCCTCTACCAGCTCTCCAAGCCCGAAAGGGAAAGCCTGACCAAGTATGTTTCGGAATCCATTGCGGCTGGCCTCATCCGTCCCTCGTCCTCTCCGGTCGCAGCAGGGTTTTTCTTCATAACTAAGAAAGACAAGACTCTTCGCCCTTGTGTGGGTTACCACGGACTTAACGAGATTACAGTTAAGAACAGGTATCTGCTGCCCTTGATAGACTCAGCATTTGGTTTCCACCACCAGTCCGCGGTATTCACGAAACTAGACTTGCGTATCGCATACTACTTGGTTCGCATTAGGGAGGGGGACAAGTGGAAGACTGCGTTTAACACTCCTGTGGGTCAGTACGAGTACAGAGTGATGCCGTTCGGGCTCACCAACGCGCCAGCCGTGTTTCAGGCATTAATTAACAATGTTCTTAGAGACATGATCAACCGTTTTGTGTTTGTATATCTGGACGACATTTTAATTTTTTCACAGGACATTAAAGAGCACATTCAGCACGTTCGACTTGTACTCTAACACCGATTAGAGAACCGCCTATATGTCAAGGCGGAAAAGTGCGAGTTTCATGTTTCCTCCGTGGAATTCCTGGGGTTCGTGATTGAGCAGGGAAAGCTCAGGGCGGACCCCCGGAAGGTCCAAGCAGTGCTGGACTGGCCCATCCCCGCCACCCGTAAACAATTGCAACGGTTTTTAGGTTTTGCAAACTTTTACCGACGTTTCATCCGGAACTACAGCACTGTCGCACAGCCTCTCACCCAACTCACCTCCTCCAAAGTCCCCTTTCACTGGCCCCCCGAGGCTGGCGTGACATTTGAACGCCTCAAAAAACTATTTTCCTCGGCTCCTGTTCTGTGTCACCCGGATCCCGCGCTGCAGTTCGTGGTCGAGGTTGACGCTTCTGACATCGGAGTGGGCGCGGTGCTGTCTCAACGGGTGTCCTCTGACCACAAGCTGCACCCCTGCGCCTTCTTCTCGCGCCGTCTGTCCCCGGCGGAGAGGAACTACGATGTCGGAAACCGTGAGTTGCTGGCTGTGGTGCTGGCATTGCAGGAGTGGAGGCATTGGCTGGAGGGTTCCACTCTGCCTTTTGTTGTGTGGACTGACCATAAAAATCTGTCATATCTCCGCTCTGCCCACAAGTTAAATCCCCGCCAGGCTCGTTGGGTGCTGTTCCTGGGGAGGTTCCCGCAACACCAAGCCTGACGCGCTCTCGCGTCAGTTTGCCCCGGCGTCGGATGAGGGGGTGGTGGAGACCATCCTCCCTCAGTCATGTGTGGTCGGCCAGATGGCAGGTGGAACAAGAGGTGCAGGAGGCCCTCGCTGACCGGGTGCCACCAGAGGGGTGTCCCCAGGGGAGGCTATTCGTGGGCGAGGCGGTGCGTTCGGCGGTGCTTCGGTGGGGGCACTCCTCCAAGATCGCGTGCCACCCAGGTTTCCACCGCACCCTGGCGGTTTTGGAGCAGCGCTTCTGGTGGCCCACCATGGCGGCCGACACCCGGAGATTCATTGCCGCCTGCTCCATATGCGCCCGCGGCAAGGGGCTGTTATGGCCTCTGCGGGGCTCTGCGGGCCTCTGCGGGGCTGTTATGGCCCATTCCCCCGCGTCCCTGGTCGCACATCGCCATAGACTTTGTTTCGGGACTGCCCCCATCGGACAGGAACACGGTCATTCTCACTGTCATCGATCGGTTCGACTCCACGGAATCCCACAGGACATTGTGTCAGACCGGGGACCTCAGTTCACATCCCAGGTGTGGAAGGCATTCTGCCGGGCATTGGGGGCATCGGTGAGTCTCTCCTCCGGTTTCCAGGACCTGGAATCGGCACTCCGCTGCGTCGCGGCCGATCACCCTGCCTCCTGGTCATCACACCTCCCGTGGGTCGAATATGCCCGCAACTCTCTGGTCAGCTCTGCCACAGGTATGTCCCCCTTTATGTCTTCTATGGGGTTCCAGCCCCCTCTTTTCCCTATGCAGGAGGCTGGTGTTGCGGTTCCCTCGGTACGCGAACACCTCAGGCGCGCCCATCGAGTCTGGAAGGAAACCAGGGCGGCCCTGTCCCGCTCCACAGCTCAGAACCAGCAGCTCGCGGACCGGCATCGGATCCCTGCCCCAAACTATCAGCCAGGGCAGAAGGTGTGGCTCTCGTCCCACGATCTCCCTCTGCAGGTCGAGTCGAAGAAGCTAGCGCCCAGGTACATTGGTCCTTTTGAGATCATCAAAATAATCAACCCAAGCGTGGTCAAGCTGAAGCTTCCCCTCAGTCTTAACATCCACCCAGCATTTCACGTCTCCCTACTGAAGCCTGTGGTCTCCAGTCCACTCAACCCTCCCACTGACCCCCCTCATCGCCTCATCGACGATCACCCGGCATACACTGTTCGGCAGCTGCTGGACGTCCACCAGCGAAGAAGCGGTTTCCAGTATCTGGTGGACTGGGAGGGGTACGGCCCCGAGGAGCGCTCTTGGGTCTCCCGCTCCTTGATCTTGGACAATAGCCTCATCTGAGATTTTTACGAACAATTTCCAGACAAGCCGGGTAGGACGCCATGTGGCGCCCGTTGAGGAGGGGTACTGTTATGGTTTGGTTTTGTGTTGTGTTCTCTGTTTTCTCCTTTTTCCACTATTTTGTCCTGCAGAGCGATGGGTTACGGCGGGGCGTGGTCTGGGCCGTCAACGGCGTAGGAGGAGACACAGCTGGCGGATATCACTAATCACCAGGGCCCTTTATATATCCGGAAACAACACTCCACCAGCGTCGGATTATACTTGCCCGTGTCCGGCCAAGAACCAAACACCACACTGCAGGACATCCGGAACTGGCATTCCATGCTCTGTGTGGATTACAAGATTCTGTCCAAAGTATTGGCCTCTAGGCTGGGAAAGGCTATGGAGCAAGTATACTAAGTGTACTGTGTACCCGGCAGGTCCATGGTGGACAATGTCCTCCGTAATTCAAGATGTTTTGGAAATCTCTAGTTCTTTGGGTGTAGATACTGGTCTGATTTCTATAGACCAGGAAAAGGCATTTGATCACATTGAACACAACTTCCTCTGGACAGGAATGAAGAGTTTTGGGTTCAGTGCTGATTTTATAGCTAAGATCAAGGTGCTGTACAATGAAGTAGCTGAACAGCAGCAGGGCTGTACTCTCTCTATGCACTCTCCCTGGAACCCCTCCTCAATAAGATATGCTCCATATTACAGGGTTTGGTTTTACTGGGTTTTAATAGGAACATGATTTTATCAGCATATGCCGATGATCTTATTGTTTTTATTAAAGACCTGAGAAACACATACTTGTTAATGTTTAATGTTAAAAACAAACTAGGAGACCATCACTGAGAAGATAGTAGCAAAGATGGCTGAGTGGAAATGGTTGCTCCCTCACATGTATTTTAGAGGTAGAGTGTTGGTTTTAAATAACCTTGTGGCATCCCAACTGTGGGACAAATTAAACTGTGTAGACCCCCCCACTCCTGCCTACTAGCTGAAGTCCAGAAGAAAATGGTAGATTTCCTTTGGGGGGGACTGGAATGGGTGTCACAAGGTGTACTGTATTTCAACTGGAGGGGGGGCAGGGCCTCATCCCCCAGGCCAGCCGGACCACCACATATAGAATCCAATCCATTCAAAAGGGGTTGCTTCGGTTTTATTTTTTTTAAATTATTTATTTTTTTCAGAGGCTCTTTTTAACCAACACAGACGTCCTGCAGCTGACTGTCTGCACTGGTTGTTGAGAGAATCATTGATCTGTGGAGCCAGACTGGACGTCAGCAGTGAATCAACACCCAGCAGTGCTTGTCCAGTCTGGAACTCTGACACTAAGACAGCTAGTGGATGCAGTGGGACCATGATTAACGCCAGGGCCATGGGCTCCCTGCTGAGGCTACAATCAGTCTGGGTGGCCCAGAAGATCCTCGAGCTCTGGGCCCGAAGACTATGGGGAGGGGAGAGGAGCCTCCTCGGAGAGTACTACAGTAACAAGACCGCACCGGACTCAACTTCCCGATATCGTCCTGAGCCCAGGTCCAGGAAAACTGACCGACTCCCTGCTATACACTGTGTGAAAAGCATCCACAAGGTCGGACTGAGCAACAGACCCTCCACTGTCTGGTCCCAGAGACTAGAAGGAGACGGCCAGTGGAGGGTCCTAGACAAACCTCCCCTCAACAAGAAGCCGGCTGATCTCCAGTGGAGGATTTTGCACAGCACTGTTGCCAGTAATGCTTTTATCTCTGTTCTTAACCCTTCCTTTCTTTGCTTGTCTCTGTTTTGTGATTTTAAAGATCCTATTTATCATGTTTTTATAGAGTGTAAGAGATTAGTTTCTTCAATCTTTTAACCATGGATTTTAGTCTTTTCCAGGTGGATTTGGATGAAAAGGTTCCATCATGGGAGCTGGCTACAGGTGGAGAGAAAGAAACTCCTGATCTTTTTATCCGGAAAAGCAAAATTGGGAATTGATGTAAGCAAGAAGAATATGATTGACAACAGAGATGGGCAGGAGGTGAAGAACATGTGGCCGGCGAATATTAGAAATGTGGGTGATTTGGAATCATTCAAGAATTGCTGGTGTCAAGAAGATATTTATGTTCCATAATTTGCTCTTTGCACAATTTTAAGGAAGATGAGTTTTTATTTTTTATATCATGTAGCACATTTGCATTTGATTTATTTATTTATTTACCAGAAATGATTCAGTCTAAATTGTAAATTATGAATATGCAAATAAAGTTTTTTTGTTAAAAAACTCTCTCTCTCACACACACACACACACACACACACACACACACACACACACACACACTTAAACTTTGAGCATTACATTTAATATCTTGTATTCTGGTGAATTTTTATAGACCATTTTTTATCCAATTTCCACCAAATTATTTTTCATTAATAACTGCATAAGACATATATGAGGCAGTCAATAAATGTTAATATTTATATCTGCTCAGCATTTTACTACCTACGTTTCACCTTGACTAACAGCAGCAGCAGAATGTCTTAACAAACAGCAGCAGCTGTTTAATTCCAGGGAACAGAGGACTACAGGTGTTCCAGGTAAAGTGTGCCTGTGGTAATGGTATGTGGTTCTTGGTATGTCTATTTTATTTTTTCATTTCTTTATTTTCACGTTACTGTAATAAATTGGTTGCCTTGATTTTTCATTGTAAAATAGCAGGCTAGATCATCTTCATAGCTTCAGCCTTGTTTGGCTGAAACAAACAGCTATTATATTTTCATATTTGTTTGTTTGTATTGTTTGATTTTTTGTTTTGTTTTTTTTTTGTTTTGTTTTTTAAATGATGTGGAGAATCTGTATGATATTAATAATGGGCTATGAATAATAATATTCATAGCTGTTTGACGACTGATTTATTTCCACATTATTATGTTACCCATAATTGCTCAGGGGTCTCCCATCATGCCCCGGAGCAATGAGAGTGTGCAAATCGCAAAAAAACATGGATGTATTATAGACCTGGATATGGCTCCTCCTATCAGCAACAGCAGATTTTTCCAGTGGTCACTCGTGGTACTACAACAAAATATCCCATGCAACCAAAAAAGCATTTTTCTCATAGACCGCTATAGTAAAAGAGAAGCCTGTAAAACTGTTGACACCCTCAGCTATAACCCTGTTAATTACTAATGTTTGGATTCTACATTTTTAATTCATGGACTTTTTATCCATCAAAAACCTTTCTAACGGCCAGAAAAGTTCTGGAAAAGTCTCTATTCTTAATGTGACGGCTGTTTGACGCAGCGCCGTTGTGTCAGCAAAGTGAATTAAACAATTTGACTCACAATTTGCATGTTCTCAATGCCCCAAGGTACGATGGGAGGTGACTCTACTTTCATTAAACTAAACAGTGGCCATTTTCCCGGCTGGTATCCAGGTCTTAAAATACATCCATGGAAAAAATCTTAGCTTTAAGTTGTTTAACCCATTTTGCTAACCACATTAAGCACTGCTCTCTGCCCCCATTAACTTAACTGGCAGGAATCCTCACTCCGGAGACCACACTCTGAGAGTGCAGCATGCAGCTGTGACGTCACATTGGAAAAAGAGATTTTTCCAGAACTTTTCTGACCATCAGAAAGGTTTTTGACAATGACTGGAAGATATGGGATACAAAGAATAGTAATTAACAGTGTTATAGCTTGGGGTGTCCAGTCAACAGTTTTACAGGCTTCTCTTTTACTATTGAAACCAGAAAAAAATTGCTTTTGGGTCACAGAGGATTTTTTGTTGCAGTACCACGAATGTCCACTGGGAGAAAATCTAAAGTTCTGTTGAGGGGCAGAGCCATATCCAGGTCTACAATACATCCATGGTCCAAACACACAGACTGGAAGTCACCAGATAATAGGGTCACTCCAGACTCATATCCTGTTAATGTCCCGTTTTCAGCATTTCAAATATTTTAACAAGTAAACCATGTTCAACATGTTTTTTTTGTCTGTTGCAGTAAGTTTTCTGTTAATCCTCAATAAAATCATGTGATTATGTGACGCCTTTAACCAATCAGAGTCACTGAATCAGGAAATAGATACTGTGGCTCTCTGGTGCCCTCTAATGGCGCTGGCGCTCTGCAGTCACGGCATAATAAATACTGTTTTTTTAAAGGTGAAATATATAAAATGAGCAGAATATCAACAGCTAGTGTCTCAAGTTCGTAGTTGCAACAAAAAAACAATCAATCTAGCAATCAGGTTTCCAGCTTTGTTGCCAACTGTATTAAGCGATGAGCTTGCATTATGCCAAATGATGAATCATACTGGGAAACTACAAATTTCATCTAATCAACACATTTTAAAACAGTATTTAACATTAGCTCTTCTATCCTTTATCAATTAGAGGTAGAGATGGGCCGATCCGATACGCGGATCGGATATCGGCTCAGACAAATCAGCTGGATCGGATATCGAATGAAAGATGCCGATCCAGTGTTCTGATCCAGACACGCATCTAGTTACTTTGATTCTATGTTTGCTGCTGGTTACGTCATCACGCAGAGCAGCACAGCATTCAAGCAAACAGTAACATGGAGCCACCACCAGACCAAGTCATTTGGAAATATTTTAAACTTAATAAGATAACAAATCTGACCGTTGTATGTGACATCTACAACGTGAAAATGGTGAGGGGAGGTAATAACGTTGTTAAATAAACACCACAAACAACAAACAACTCAGACGTGCGTCCCAGACTCTGAACGACCCGCTCACAAGCCACTCATGAAGATGTTTATCACAGTGAGAAGTTCTGAATAGAGGGAATGTGTTGGTCTGATGAATCAATGCTTCATCTTCAGAGTAGCAACACACCAGGTAAAAAAACAAAGTCCGGTACAAAAATGAAAAAAACAGGCAAAAAAACACCTAAATAAGACATATTCAGGACTGGATGTAACAGACTTTTTTTTCTTTTGCCTGTTTTTTCTTTTGTTCTTGTATCAGGATGCATCGTGTGTGTTTGAAGCTTATCGATATCACGGAGCAAATGCTTTTATTGCATATGTTAAAGCACGAAATAAAACATATTCCGGACTGTATGTAGGGACTTTTTTTCCTGTTCCTGATCCTCCTTCATACAACCTGATGTAGCGCGTATGTTTGGAGCCCATTGATATCAAAGAGAAAATGCTTTTGTGGCAAATGTTGAAACGGAAGCGATAGAGAAGCTGTTTGTGGAGGAGACTGTAAACCACCACGGCTGAACTGACCAATCACAGTCCTTGTTGTTCACGACCCGCACCAGCTTCTGCAGTGATTTGATCTTCATTCATTCAACAGTAGTATTGGATCGGTATCGGATATCAGCCGATATGTTCAGCCCACGGATCGGTATCAAATTAGATCGGACAAACCTGGATCGGTACATCACTAATTAGAGGTATACCTACAGTATGACAGCCAGCTATCGTTAGCCTATTATCATTCATTCATTTTTTTCTCTTTTCTTCCCTACTTAGGATTCTCTCTGATTTGTGTGTCCTCCACTGAAAGTCTAATTAGAGTCTTCTTAGAATCAATTAGCTAGCTATTATTATATTAAGTAAAGTTGTTGAAGAAGATTTTGACCAACAGGTAACTTTAACTAAATTAGAACTTGGAAGGATTCGACCTCCAAAAGGGAAAAGTAATCTAATGGCCCTTGAACTCGGAATTCAGGTACTTGGGCAGGTTCAAAGCAGCCCGGGTCGGAGGGAATGACATCAAAGCAAGATGGCATCGCAGAAGACTTCTTATTTTACACAGTAGATGTTTAAGCAACAGGGAAGCCTGGGGAATTATGAAAAAGGAATGCAATGCAGGTAGAGCTGACACCTGCATAGACCGCAGGATTCCTCTGGCTGCTGTGTTAAAGAGCAACAGTTGTGATTTACAGCATATGGCTTTCTCCTTCTCTTTCTCTCTCTCCTTTAAGTAGTTAATAAACATCCCCAGCAGTTCTCTCTGATGCACGAAAGATATCCAAACAAACATCACTGTGGTCAGCCATGTCCTCCAAGTTCCTCCCATTTCCCCATCATCCCATTATCCCAACATCCCATTATCCCAGCATCCCACCATCTGTTTATGCAAACATCCCATTAACCCACATGCCATCATCATGTCAGTATCCCGACATCCTAACATTCCAACATCCCTTCATCCCATTATCCCTTAATCCCATTTTCCCAACATCCCATCATCAACATCCCTTTCCAATATTCCTAGATTCCAACATCCTACTATCCCAACATCCAATTATCCTAACATCCAAACCTCCCAACATCCCATCATTCTAACATCTCAAGATCACATTTTTGCATCATCCCAACATCCCATCACCCCTTTATCCCAACATTTCATCATCTCAAATCCTCGCATTCCAGTAACTAAACATCCCAAAATCTTGACACCCATCATCTCAACATCCAATCGTTGCATTATCCCAACATTCCAAAATCCTATCATTCCAATATCCTAACATCCTAACATTCCAACATTCCAACATTCTGATATCCCATTATCTCATTTCCCAACATCCCATTATCCCAAGATTCCATCATCCCATTATCTAATTTTTTCTCAACAGACCATCATCCCAACATTGCATTATCCCAACATTCCAACATCCCGTCATTCCAGTATCCCATTATCCCAAGATTCCATCATCCCAGCATCACATCATCCCAACATTCCAACATCCTGTCATTCCAGTATCCCATCATCCCAACATTCCAACTTCCCTACATTCCAACATACCATCATCCCATTATTCCAAGATCGCAAAATACCATTACTTCATTTTCCCAACAACCCATCATGTCAACATCACATTATCCTATCATACCAATACTGCACTATCCCTAAATTCCAACATCCCATCATCCTGACATTCCATCATCCTAACATCCAGTTCTCCTCCAATCATTCTAACATCCCATTATTCCATCATCCCAAAGTCCCATTTTCCCATCACCCCAACATCCCATCATCACAATATCCCAACATCCCATCAATCCAACATCCAACACCCCCCACACACATCATTATCGCACCATCCAACATATCCTTACCCCACAGTCCCAACATCCAAAACTCCAAATATCTCATCATCCTAACATCCCGGCATCCCATCATTCCAACATCACCCCCACATCCTCATCCACATCCACATCCTATTATCAACATCCCCACATCCCATTATCCCAATATACTAGCATTCCACTATCCCAACAGCCTATCATTTCAGTATCCCAACATCCAATAGTTCTAAATCCCAACATCCCATTTTCCCAAAATCCCTTCCATCTCCCCTCCTGTTGGCTGCTGGTTCACTGCCCAGCTTCTATTTTTATCCCAGTGGTGCTGTTTCTGTTTCTCAGCCAGCAGAGGAGCAGAGGTGCGGGTCTCATCACACCCACCTCTCCCTCTCCCCCTTCTCTCTCTTTCTCTCCTTCCAAAAATAGCTATGAGTCGTGATCAGCTCGTCCTTGAAGGGGGGTGGGGGTGGAGAGAGGTAGATGTGTGTATGTTAGATGGAATCAGAGGAGGTTATGGATTGATAGGAATAGTCTCCCCCCGCCTAACCGACCCCAGCGCAGCTGAATTAATGTGATGCTATTTTTAGGAGCGCCGTGTTTCCAGGGGAGACCTAATGACGCAATGACGTCAATGCGGGTCAATCGCAGACTGGAGGAATTGAGTGGCTTCCATTTGGGGCTTTTGCAGTATTTCCTACAGAAAGAATGGAAACGGCTACAAAATGGAAGTATATTTATCCTCCAGAAACGGAAACGAGACTGAAGTAAAGGAGTGAGACGGATCCCGGCGGCGTCACGTTGCTCCGGTGGCCGCGGTAGTAAAGGGAGAGAAGGTGTGTATGGATGATCGGCTCTTTGCTGCCTCCACATCCACAGCCTGGATCCTGAAGCTGGAAGCAGCTCCGACATCATCTCTGTTTGGTTTCATGTGCACAGATCCAGCTGTTCGCTCTTCGTGTGATGTGTGTGTGTGTGTGTGTGTGTGTGTGTGTGTGTGTGTGTGTGTGTGTGTGTGTGTCCGTGTGTGTGTCGCCGCTGTTTTGTATGCGTTTCTACGTGTGATTATAAATCAGGTTTATTTGCGTTTCTTTTTTCTCGCAGTTTTTAATGTCATCAACCTCCGAGCGCGTCCAGACGCACTGAGGTAACGAGCTTCTCCTCATCTCACATCCGTCACATTCCACCTGTCCCTGCGTCCACGCGTCGTTCTCTTGTTCCAGATGTTGTCTGTTAAATTGCTGATGGTGTTTTTTCTGTATCTAGTAGTAAGATAATTATCAGTTGTAGCTCTTTGCGCGCGTCACGGTCTGCGTCCTGCTCCGCTACCCGCAGCAGCAGCAGTAGTGTTAGCAGCAGCAGTAACAGCAGCAGTAGTGTTAGCAGCAGCGTTTGGCTGCTGTTACTGCTGCTAACACATTTCTGTTCTTTTCCTAAAACTTTCAATCCGCCTGCGGATCATCGCTTTACGCGGAAAGTTCAAAGTGTGTGTGTGTGTGTGTGTGTGTGTGTGTGTGTGTGTGTGTGTGTGTGTGTGTGTCAGCTGGACAGGTGATGTGTGTTTAAATGAAGTGACAGAACCAATAACCTGCAGGAAAAAGACAGAAGCATGCAGCAGCAGGTTCAACATGGTATATGTACGCACTGTCACACACACACACACACACACACACACACACACACCCTCTCACGACGACACTGTGTGTGTGTGTGTGTGTGTGTGTGTGTGTGTGTGTGTGTGTGTGTGTGTGTGTGTGTGTGTGTGTGTGTGTTGGGGGTTAGGGCGTTTACCGGCTGGTTTTCAGACCCTGGGCAGCAGCTGCTCCTCACAGGAACATCAGTATCTTCTCTGTTTCTGTCAGCACTGACACTGACTGCAGCAGCAAATACTGACAACCTGTCTGTCTGTCTGCCTGTCTATCTTGTCTGTATGACTGTCTGTCTGTCGTGTCTTGTTTGTCTGTTGTCTGTCTGACTGTCTGTCTTGTCTGACTGTCTGTCTTGTCTGATTGTCTGTCTGACTGTCTTGTCTGTCTGTCTTGTCTGACTCTCTGACTTGTTTGACTGTCTGTCTTATCTGATTGTCTGTCTGTCTGACTGTCTGTCTTGTCTGACTTTCTGTCTGTCTTGTCTGACTCTCTGTCTGACTGTCTGTCTTGTCTGACTGTTATGTCAGACTGTCTTATCTGTCTGTCTTGTCTGACTGTCTTGTCTGACTGTTCTGTCCGTCTGTCTTGTCTGACTGACTGTCTGTCTTGTCTGACTGACCGTCTGTCTTGTCTGTCTGTCTTATCTGTCTGACTGACTGTCTGTCTTATCTGTCTGTCTTGTCTGACTGTCTTGTCTGTCTGTCTTACTGCCTGTCTTGTCTGCCTGTCTTAACTGTCTGTCTTGTCTGACTGACTGTCTGTCTGTCTTATCTGTCTGTCTTGTCTGACTGTCTTGTCTGTCTGTCTTACTGCCTGTCTTGTCTGCCTGTCTTAACTGTCTGTCTTGTCTGACTGTCCGTCTGTCTTGTCTGTCTGACTGTCTGTCTGAATGTCTGACTGTCTTGTCTGTCTGTCTTGTCTGTCTTTCTTGTCTGACTGTCTGTCTGACTGTCTGTCTTTCTTGTCTGACTGTCTTGTCTGTCTTGTCTGCCTTGTCTGTTTGTCTTGTCTGCCTTGTCTGTCTGACTGCCTGTCTGTCTGTCTTGTCTGCCTTGTCTGTCTGACTGTCTGTTTGTCTGTCTGTCTGTCTTGTCTGCCTTGTCTGTCTGTCTGTCTGTCTTGTCTGCCTTGTCTGTCTTGTCTGTCTGTCTGTCTGTCTGTCTTGTCTGTCTTGCCTGCCTTGTCTGCCTTGTCTGTCTGACTGCCTGTCTGCCTTGTCTGTCTGTCTTGTCTGTCTTGTCTGCCTGTCTGTCTGTCTTGTCTGCCTTGTCTGTCTGACTATCTGTCTGTCTTGTCTGTCTTGTCTGTCTGTCTGTCTTGTCTGTCTTGTCTGTCTGTCTTGTCTGCCTTGTCTGTCTTGTCTGTCTGTCTGTCTGTCTGTCTTGTCTGTCTTGTCAGCCTTGTCTGTCTGTCTGTCTGTCTGTCTGTCTGTCTTGTCTGTCTTGTGTCTGTCTGTCTGTCTGTCTGTCTGTCTGTCTGTCTTGTCTGCCTTGTCTGTCTTGTCTGTCTGTCTTGTCTGCCTTATCTGTCTGTCTGTCTGTCTTGCCTGCCTTGTCTGCCTTACCTGTCTGTTCTCTGTCTGTCTTGTCTGCCTGTCTTATCTGTCTGTCTGTCTGCCTGTCTTGTCTGTCTGTCTGTCTTGTCTGCCTGTCTTGTCTGCCTGTCTTGTCTGTTTTGTCTGCCTGCCTTGTCTGTCTTGTCTGTCTTGTCTGCCTGTCTTGTCTGTCTTGTCTGTCTTGTCTGCCTGTCTTGTCTGTCTTGTCTGCCTGCCTTGTCTGTCTGTCTGTCTTGTCTGCCTGTCTTGTCTGCCTGTCTTGTCTGTCTGTCTGTCTTGTCTGCCTGTCTTGTCTGCCTGTCTTGTCTGTTTTGTCTGCCTGCCTTGTCTGTCTTGTCTGTCTTGTCTGCCTGTCTTGTCTGTCTTGTCTGCCTGTCTTGTCTGTTTTGTCTGCCTGTCTTGTCTGTTTTGTCTGCCTGTCTTGTCTGTCTTGTCTGCCTGCCTTGTCTGTCTTGTCTGTCTTGTCTGCCTGTCTTGTCTGTCTTGTCTGTCTTGTCTGTCTTGTCTGCCTGCCTTGTCTGTCTTGTCTGTCTTGTCTGTCTTGTCTGTCTTGTCTGACTGTCTATCATTTAAAGATGATATTTCTCTCATTGGGATAAACATTAATTTTCTCCTCCTTCTACCAGTTGTGTTCAATGACATCATCTCATCATGGTTTGGTTACTTCAGGTTTCCTGATGAATCATGTGATCACACTGCTTTAAGGCCAGTCATTCATTCATTCGTCCTAATTGCAGCAAGCGTGTGTCCGAGCTCCTGAAATCCAGAGTTTCATTTTTTGACTGAAACATGATGCCAACTTTCTTATAAAATCTAAACATTTTGTCTTCACTTTTCCTCATAATGTTATAATTTCTACATCATTCTTGTCGTCTGTGAATGGCTCGTGCTGCCTGTTTGGGACCCTGCTGATTTCATTCATTCATTCATTCAGAGGAGCAAAATATATCAATCACAATCAATCCTGTTTAACATGATCTTGTCCCATTTGACATTTCTGCCAATGATCTATGGATCCTGACGTTTAGGATGTGAGAAAAGAAAAATGATGAAAGCAGATCCAGTCTGAGACCAGTAATCACAGACTGATGGTTAACTTCAGTTTATGGTGTGTGTGATGGTGTGTGATCAGTTTACATCCTTTTCTCAAACTCATAGTCAGCATGCAACTCAAAACAAAGTTGAAATGTTACAAGTCCAAATAAGGGATCTTTCTCCTCTGAATGAAACATATTAACTTCACATTTACATCGATTCTTTAACCCTGGGCGCAGATAGCAGGAGGACATTTCCAGTGACACTGATCTATCCCCCTCTCCCACACTGTCCCTACGTAAGTCAACAACAGGTTAAATAAAGGAGAAAGTGATCGGTGTTTCTGCAAAGAGGTGCGTTCACTTGTACTCGTAAATCAGAGGTTTGAAGTCAGAGAAGCACTGAAATCCAGCATCTATACAAGTACAAACGTTGGGGTTTTCCTTTCAGTCCATTAAGATCCTTTCTCTTTTATTCTGTATTCAATGATATCCCAGTTTTTAAGCTGGGAGGTGCTCAGTTCTGATGTTATGTTGTTCAGAACTCCAAGTTCTGACTTCCAATAACGCATCATCTCGACCCATGTGTGGTCCTAGAGGAGCAGCTTCTTTTTCCTGTTCCTGCTGCAGGAACCTGATGTAAATGGCTGAATGATTAATTCAAAGAGGAAGTGGTGATTTATCTATTGAGCCAGAGAAGGCAACAAAAAAATCACCAAAAGATATAAATATCCAATACCTGTTGCCTTTCCTAGATGTGGTAATACTTGTTTTAAATAGCTGAAAGGCATTTGGGCTTCAGGTAGGTTTAATGTAAAATAGCAGCATTCTAGGCTGTAGTTGAACATCTATAATGTTTTATTTTTATGTATAATATTATATAATAATGTTGACTGTCACTGCTCATTAAGTTAGAAAACTCATAATTGGAATGTATATTGGAGCTTCAGTACATATACACGTGTGTGCGTATTTGGTCCCCCTCAGTTCCAAAATCCTATCTAAGCCCCTGTGTTTAGGGTCTTCATTGTTTTGTTACACAGGGTCCTGCTGGGTCTGCTGGACCCATTGTGTTTTGGGGACTTTAATGCAAAACCTTGAAACTTTTTTTTTCTTTTAAATAATCAGCAGATGTTTACTTAATTCCATTTCTGAATAATATAAACAACATTTTTTATACTTTACCTTTGTTAAATCACATTTATTAATAGAAAAAAAAATAACAAAATAAGGAAATGCATCATAAAACAGCCATAACTGGATAATTATCAACACATGTAAAAATGAACTTTTTCAAATGAAGTTTTTCCAAAACTATAGTGTTATTATTTATTTTAATTTCATCAGAAATGTAACTTTTCAGGTCAGTTTACACAAGATCTGCCTGAAAAACACATTAATCCTATTGAATACAGGCCTTTTCATGAAAATGAAAGTGCATGGGTCCAATAATTTTTATTAGCTCTAGGTCCTGTGTGTGTGTGTTTTATATTCCTCACTGAAAATGAGACCAATGAAACTCAGATTGAAAAAAAAACAATTATTTGTATCATTTTTCTTAAGCAAAATACTGAAAATGGGTCCCACAGACCCCAAGACCTTATAAGGGGTAAGAAAAGTCTTTAAAAACAGAAACAACCTGGTGCTGATCTTAAAACAAGATTTAAAGCTGCTGTGTTCATCCATCAGATTATTCATAAAAAACATCCTTCACATTCATTGTCTTGTTCATGTCTTTTTCAGTTTCAATATCCTGCTGCTGAACATTATCAATGTTTTAACTTTTAACTGTGAAAGTTGCTTTGAAACACAGTGGCAGTAATTACAACAGCTTTATATTTGTCCTCAGTATTTAAACAAACCTAAACTGACTGAGGTTAGTTTATCATCATCAATGAGATATTTCTGTAACAGATGAACCAACAGAAAAATTGTGTTCATGTTTTTATCTCTTAATTTTCCTCAGTCTCATGTATGTGTGACTGTGTGTTTCAGGTTGTGGACTCTCCTGTGTGTGATTTCAGTCTTTGTTCCTTTCAGGTCTTTTTGCGGTCTGGGCTTGCTGTCAAACATCCATCCAGGAAGCCCTTACCCCAAAAAGCATCTGCAGGGGAACCTGACGTCTACAGCACATTCACTGACTCTACACTTCACTTTATCTCATATGGATTTTTACTGTCTCAACATGAATTCAGTGAAATATCCAACACAAAACTGCTTTAATGGCCCTGTTAATATATTCTATAAATTATATATATTGGCCACATCATGGTGCTGATTTTCATACTAATTTAAACCTGTATTAGAGGTAGAGATCTGATCACTGCATCATTTGTCCAGAAGGAGGCAGCATTGTTCAGCTTTTAGTTTGTTTTTTGTTGTTTTTTTTGGGACAATGAAGATATTTGACTTAAGAGACAATGTCAAAACTGTCATGTGATGTAACCCTAAAAACGTGTTACCATAGTTTAACTCTCTTAGAAAAGTTTTTAAAAATTCATGCAATTTTATATTCTAGGTGGATTATATATATAAAATGTATCATTATTTTTAGTTACACCATTTCATGTCAAAAATTGCACAAAATGTTGATTTTGTAAAAAAAGAAAATGATACAAATGGACTTTTAAATAACAAGAAACCAACATGAACACAAAATGTACATTCACAGAGACCTGATGAATGCTTTTTAAAACTGTATTTTAAAAAGTTTTGGACTTTCTCATTTTACCAAACATTATTTGTTACTGACCCCTGACACACCCAAACATTAAATGTCTAATCTCTGCAGATTATAATCAAAATGCTTTAATTCAGGGGGTTAAACTCTTTTTAGTTCATGGACACATTCATTTATTCCAGAAACAGAGGATGAGTTTACACACAAGCTCTGAGTATTTGTTTCAGAATACCATAATTTACCTTATTTTGTTTTGTTTCTAAAATTAAAATGATGGGATTATTGGGATTCTTTTTTCAGTAAAAATAAATATTAGTTAGTTAATATTAGTAAGTATATGTGAGACCAGAACAGGTGGGATGTTCCCAGCATGTTTCTGATTTTACACCAACCTTTACTTTGCACACACTACAAAAAAATAAAATCTAATCAGGTGAAAAATCTTAAATTTGTAAAAATATCAGATAAACAACTCAAAATATATTAAAAAGACAACAATATAAAATACACCATTATGAAAAAGTTTGAAAACGTCTGAGATGAGTCTGAGAAACTTAAATTAAAAAAAAGAAGATAAGAATATAAAATCATGAGATAAGAAGTCAGAATTATGAGATAAAATTAAATATATATATTGTATAAAGATAACTTTATGATAAAAACTCAATTTCTTCACTTTCTTAAAAACAAGATTAAATTGTTCTAAACCAAGAATATATACACTGTATACACATACAGTATATACAGTTCAAAAGTTGTACAACACACATTTTTACAGCAGAGAGTGTATTAATACTGTCCCATGTTTAAAAAACACTCAATCCACAGAGAAACATACACAGCCTGTATTCAGAAACTGCCTTAAAACAAGCAGTCATGACTTCCGTGAAGTTGTGATGTCACTACAATACAGTCACCACCAACACCCCCCACAGCCATTTAAAGAGGAGGAGGAGAGGCTTAGAAAGAAGCTGGAGAAAAGAAGTGGAAAACTAGACTGAGATGATCTTTGCTGCTTCAAATCTGGTTAAGGATCAAAATTCACAATAAAATACAGGAAAGTGTAGAATATGGGACATTTAAATGGTACAAAAATAATCAGTTAACTACCCAACGACCCAAAAAAGACAGATATCAATGTTCAGGAATCCAGTTATAGTTAACAACTTAGACATCCAGCTTTTCTGCACTAATGGACTTAAATAAAGTGTAAAGTTGATCCAACCAAGTTTCTGTGGTTAATTAACCCCCGTCTGTATATCAGCATGGATGAAGCCTGATGTCTGGGTCTTTTCTAGGACTAGAGTTCTAGAGCTAAGCAGAACCCCATGATCTAGACCTAGTTAGTCAGGAGTTCATCCTACAGCAACATAATCCACATCAGACCTCTGGGCTGTCACATCATCATCTGTTACATGACACATTAAACTAGGACAATTTAGAGAAAAACTCAACAAATCAACATGTTCTAGCACTGGTGTATGTGTGTGTGTGTGTGTGTGTGTGTGTGTGTGTGTGTGTGTGTGTGTGTGTGTGTGTGTGTGTGTGTGTGTGTGTGTGTGTGTGTGTGTGTGTGTGTGTGTGTGTGTGTGTGTGTGTGTGTGTGTGTGTGTGTGTGCTGAGTAAATGGATGATCTTTGGGTTGTGGGCTGTTGGTCTGGACAAAAAAGACATTTTAGGTTGAATCTTCTGTTTCTGTAAACAACTCAATTTCTGTAAACATTTTACACCATTTTATAAACCAAACGAATTGATTAATCATCTAAATAATCAATTAACCCTCTATTGCATGGAATATTACTTAAACATGGTAAAAATGTTTTGAATGTTAAGTCAATGGGCCTCCCATTAGGTTGTATACACTAGGAATTTTACATATTTGCATGTTGTTGACATATGGCAATAAATCTACTTTAGCATATTATTATTTTAGAGAAATAAAGATAAAGTAATTTTTTCCATATAGCAACACTATGTAATAGAGGGTTAATATCAGACTAGACTATCAGAATAGCTGTTAGTTGTAGTACAAAAGTTCACTGACCAGACACAAAAAGAACACGTTCAATTTCAGCCATCACACCTCCCTGGTATGGTTCTTTATTTCCTTTCATAAGCCTTCAGTCTGTAACCCCCAGACTGACATATGGGGGCAGCTGTTAAGTTGTAGCTGATAATAGAGTCTATGTAGAGTTAAGTTGTAGATGATAATAGAGTCTATGTAGAGTTAAGTTGTAGATGATAATAGAGTCTATGTAGAGTTAAGTTGTAGATGATAATAGAGTCTATGTAGAGTTAAGTTGTAGATGATAATAGAGTCTATAGAGTTAAGTTGTAGATGATAATAGTCTATGTAGAGTTAAGTTGTAGATGATAATAGAGTCTATAGAATTAAGTTGTAGATGATAATAGAGTCTATGTAGAGTTAAGTTGTAGATGATAATAGAGTCTATAGAGTTAAATTGTAGATGATAATAGAGTCTATGTAGAGTTAAGTTGTAGATGATAATAGAGTCTATGTAGAGTTAAGTTGTAGATGATAATAGAGTCTATAGAATTAAGTTGTAGATGATAATAGAGTCTATAGAGTTAAGTTGTAGATGATAATAGAGTCTATGTAGAGTTAAGTTGTAGATGATAATAGAGTCTATGGAGAGTTAAGTTGTAGATGATAATAGAGTCTATGTAGAGTTAAGTTGTAGATGATAATAGAGTCTATAGAGTTAAGTTGTAGATGATAATAGAGTCTATGTAGTGTTAAGTTGTAGATGATAATAGAGTCTATGGAGAGTTAAGTTGTAGATGATAATAGAGTCTATAGAGTTAAGTTGTAGATGATAATAGAGTCTATGTAGAGTTAATTTGTAGATGATAATAGTCTATGTAGAGTTAAGTTGTAGATGATAATAGAGTCTATAGAATTAAGTTGTAGATGATAATAGAGTCTATAGAGTTAAGTTGTAGATGATAATAGAGTCTATGTAGAGTTAAGTTGTAGATGATAATAGAGTCTATGTAGAGTTAAGTTGTAGATGATAATAGAGTCTATGGAGAGTTAAGTTGTAGATGATAATAGAGTCTATGTAGAGTTAAGTTGTAGATGATAATAGAGTCTATGTAGAGTTAAGTTGTAGATGATAATAGAGTCTATAGAGTTAAGTTGTAGATGATAATAGAGTCTATGTAGAGTTAAGTTGTAGATGATAATAGAGTCTATGGAGAGTTAAGTTGTAGATGATAATAGAGTCTATAGAGTTAAGTTGTAGATGATAATAGAGTCTATGTAGAGTTAAGTTGTAGATGATAATAGAGTCTATGGAGAGTTAAGTTGTAGATGATAATAGAGTCTATGTAGAGTTAAGTTGTAGATAATAATAGAGTCTATGGAGAGTTAAGTTGTAGATGATAATAGAGTCTATGTAGAGTTAAGTTGTAGATGATAATAGTCTATGTAGAGTTAAGTTGTAGATGATAATAGAGTCTATAGAATTAAGTTGTAGATGATAATAGAGTCTATAGAGTTAAGTTGTAGATGATAATAGAGTCTATGTAGAGTTAAGTTGTAGATGATAAGAGAGTCTATGTAGAGTTAAGTTGTAGATGATAATAGAGTCTATAGAGTTAAGTTGTAGATGATAATAGAGTCTATGTAGAGTTAAGTTGTAGATGATAATAGAGTCTATGTAGAGTTAAGTTGTAGATGATAATAGAGTCTATGTAGAGTTAAGTTGTAGATGATAATAGAGTCTATGGAGAGTTAAGTTGTAGATGATAATAGAGTCTATGTAGAGTTAAGTTGTAGATGATAATAGAGTCTATGGAGAGTTAAGTTGTAGATGATAATAGAGTCTATAGAATTAAGTTGTAGATGATAATAGAGTCTATAGAGTTAGTTGTAGATGATAATAGAGTCTATGTAGAGTTAAGTTGTAGATGATAATAGAGTCTATAGAGTTAAGTTGTAGATGATAATAGAGTCTATGTAGAGTTAAGTTGTAGATGATAATAGAGTCTATGTAGAGTTAAGTTGTAGATGATAATAGAGTCTATGTAGAGTTAAGTTGTAGATGATAATAGAGTCTATGGAGACTTAAGTTGTAGATGATAATAGAGTCTATAGAGTTAAGTTGTAGATGATAATAGAGTCTATGTAGAGTTAAGTTGTAGATAATAATAGAGTCTATGGAGAGTTAAGTTGTAGATGATAATAGAGTCTATGTAGAGTTAAGTTGTAGATGATAATAGAGTCTATAGAATTAAGTTGTAGATGATAATAGAGTCTATAGAGTTAAGTTGTAGATGATAATAGAGTCTATGTAGAGTTAAGTTGTAGATGATAATAGAGTCTATGTAGAGTTAAGTTGTAGATGATAATAGTCTATAGAGTTAAGTTGTAGATGATAATAGAGTCTATGGAGAGTTAAGTTGTAGATGATAATAGAGTCTATGTAGAGTTAAGTTGTAGATGATAATAGTCTATGTAGAGTTAAGTTGTAGATGATAATAGAGTCTATAGAATTAAGTTGTAGATGATAATAGAGTCTATAGAGTTAAGTTGTAGATGATAATAGAGTCTATAGAGTTAAGTTGTAAATGATAATAGAGTCTATAGAGTTAAGTTGTAGATGATAATAGAGTCTATGTAGAGTTAAGTTGTAGATGATAATAGAGTCTATGTAGAGTTAAGTTGTAGATGATAATAGAGTCTATGTAGAGTTAAGTTGTAGATGATAATAGAGTCTATAGAGTTAAGTTGTAGATGATAATAGAGTCTATAGAGTTAAGTTGTAAATGATAATAGAGTCTATAGAGTTAAGTTGTAGATGATAATAGAGTCTATGTAGAGTTAAGTTGTAGATGATAATAGAGTCTATGTAGAGTTAAGTTGTAGATGATAATAGAGTCTATGGAGAGTTAAGTTGTAGATGATAATAGAGTCTATAGAGTTAAGTTGTAGATGATAATAGAGTCTATGTAGAGTTAAGTTGTAGATGATAATAGAGTCTATAGAGTTAAGTTGTAAATGATAATAGAGTCTATAGAGTTAAGTTGTAGATGATAATAGAGTCTATGTAGAGTTAAGTTGTAGATGATAATAGAGTCTATGGAGAGTTAAGTTGTAGATGATAATAGAGTCTATGTAGAGTTAAGTTGTAGATGATAATAGAGTCTATGTAGAGTTAAGATGTAGATGATAATAGAGTCTATAGAGTTAAGTTGTAGATGATAATAGAGTCTATGTAGAGTTAAGTTGTAGATGATAATAGAGTCTATGGAGAGTTAAGTTGTAGATGATAATAGAGTCTATAGAGAGTTAAGTTGTAGATGATAATAGAATCTATGTAGAGTTAAGTTGTAGATGATAATAGAGTCTATGTAGAGTTAAGTTGTAGATGATAATAGAGTCTATGTAGAGTTAAGTTGTAGATGATAATAGAGTCTATGTAGAGTTAAGTTGTAGATGATAATAGAGTCTATGTAGAGTTAAGTTGTAGATGATAATAGAGTCTATGTAGAGTTAAGTTGTAGATGATAATAGAGTCTATGTAGAGTTAAGTTGTAGATGATAATAGAGTCTATGTAGAGTTAAGTTGTAGATGATAATAGAGTCTATGGAGAGTTAAGTTGTAGATAATAATAGAGTCTATAGAGTTAAGTTGTAGATGATAATAGAGTCTATGTAGAGTTAAGTTGTAGATGATAATAGAGTCTATAGAGTTAAGTTGTAGATGATAATAGAGTCTATGTAGAGTTAAGTTGTAGATGATAATAGAGTCTATGTAGAGTTAAGTTGTAGATGATAATAGAGTCTATGTAGAGTTAAGTTGTAGATGATAATAGAGTCTATGTAGAGTTAAGTTGTAGATGATAATAGAGTCTATGGAGAGTTAAGTTGTAGATGATAATAGAGTCTATGGAGAGTTAAGTTGTAGATGATAATAGAGTCTATGGAGAGTTAAGTTGTAGATGATAATAGAGTCTATAGAATTAAGTTGTAGATGATAATAGAGTCTATGTAGAGTTAAGTTGTAGATGATAATAGAGTCTATAGAGTTAAGTTGTAAATGATAATAGAGTCTATAGAGTTAAGTTGTAGATGATAATAGAGTCTATGTAGAGTTAAGTTGTAGATGATAATAGAGTCTATGTAGAGTTAAGTTGTAGATGATAATAGAGTCTATGTAGAGTTAAGTTGTAGATGATAATAGAGTCTATAGAGTTAAGTTGTAGATGATAATAGAGTCTATAGAGTTAAGTTGTAAATGATAATAGAGTCTATAGAGTTAAGTTGTAGATGATAATAGAGTCTATGGAGAGTTAAGTTGTAGATGATAATAGAGTCTATGTAGAGTTAAGTTGTAGATGATAATAGAGTCTATGTAGAGTTAAGTTGTAGATGATAATAGAGTCTATGTAGAGTTAAGTTGTAGATGATAATAGAGTCTATGGAGAGTTAAGTTGTAGATGATAATAGAGTCTATAGAGTTAAGTTGTAGATGATAATAGAGTCTATGTAGAGTTAAGTTGTAGATGATAATAGAGTCTATAGAGTTAAGTTGTAAATGATAATAGAGTCTATAGAGTTAAGTTGTAGATGATAATAGAGTCTATGTAGAGTTAAGTTGTAGATGATAATAGAGTCTATGGAGAGTTAAGTTGTAGATGATAATAGAGTCTATGTAGAGTTAAGTTGTAGATGATAATAGAGTCTATGTAGAGTTAAGTTGTAGATGATAATAGAGTCTATAGAGTTAAGTTGTAGATGATAATAGAGTCTATGTAGAGTTAAGTTGTAGATGATAATAGAGTCTATGGAGAGTTAAGTTGTAGATGATAATAGAGTCTATGTAGAGTTAAGTTGTAGATGATAATAGAGTCTATGTAGAGTTAAGTTGTAGATGATAATAGAGTCTATGGAGAGTTAAGTTGTAGATGATAATAGAGTCTATAGAGTTAAGTTGTAGATGATAATAGAGTCTATGGAGAGTTAAGTTGTAGATGATAATAGAGTCTATGTAGAGTTAAGTTGTAGATGATAATAGAGTCTATGGAGAGTTAAGATGTAGATGATAATAGAGTCTATAGAATTAAGTTGTAGATGATAATAGAGTCTATAGAGTTAAGTTGTAGATGATAATAGAGTCTATGTAGAGTTAAGTTGTAGATGATAATAGAGTCTATGTAGAGTTAAGTTGTAGATGATAATAGAGTCTATGTAGAGTTAAGTTGTAGATGATAATAGAGTCTATGTAGAGTTAAGTTGTAGATGATAATAGAGTCTATAGAGTTAAGTTGTAGATGATAATAGAGTCTATGTAGAGTTAAGTTGTAGATGATAATAGAGTCTATGTAGAGTTAAGTTGTAGATAATAATAGAGTCTATGGAGAGTTAAGTTGTAGATGATAATAGAGTCTATGTAGAGTTAAGTTGTAGATGATAATAGAGTCTATAGAATTAAGTTGTAGATGATAATAGAGTCTATAGAGTTAAGTTGTAGATGATAATAGAGTCTATGTAGAGTTAAGTTGTAGATGATAATAGAGTCTATGTAGAGTTAAGTTGTAGATGATAATAGAGTCTATAGAGTTAAGTTGTAGATGATAATAGAGTCTATGGAGAGTTAAGTTGTAGATGATAATAGAGTCTATGTAGAGTTAAGTTGTAGATGATAATAGTCTATGTAGAGTTAAGTTGTAGATGATAATAGAGTCTATAGAATTAAGTTGTAGATGATAATAGAGTCTATAGAGTTAAGTTGTAGATGATAATAGAGTCTATGTAGAGTTAAGTTGTAGATGATAATAGAGTCTATGTAGAGTTAAGTTGTAGATGATAATAGAGTCTATGTAGAGTTAAGTTGTAGATGATAATAGAGTCTATAGAGTTAAGTTGTAGATGATAATAGAGTCTATGTAGAGTTAAGTTGTAGATGATAATAGAGTCTATGTAGAGTTAAGTTGTAGATGATAATAGAGTCTATGGAGAGTTCAGTTGTAGATGATAATAGAGTCTATAGAATTAAGTTGTAGATGATAATAGAGTCTATAGAGTTAAGTTGTAGATGATAATAGAGTCTATAGAGTTAAGTTGTAGATGATAATAGAGTCTATGTAGAGTTAAGTTGTAGATGATAATAGAGTCTATGGAGAGTTAAGTTGTAGATGATAATAGAGTCTATGTAGAGTTAAGTTGTAGATGATAATAGAGTCTATGTAGAGTTAAGTTGTAGATGATAATAGAGTCTATGTAGAGTTACGTTGTAGATGATAATAGAGTCTATGTAGAGTTAAGTTGTAGATGATAATAGAGTCTATGTAGAGTTAAGTTGTAGATGATAATAGAGTCTATGGAGAGTTAAGTTGTAGATGATAATAGAGTCTATGGAGAGTTAAGTTGTAGCTCACTGGTGCTCGTTTCTGTCTTGTTTACATGTCATCTTATAAACTGCAGAGGAGCTGCTGAAGAAGAAGGTGAAGCTATTTCCTGCTTTTCAAACCTTTTACAAATCACACTTCCTGTATTTGTCAGCTGATGCATCTGAAAGTTCATGTGAACACAACAAACACACCAGCTTTACTTTTCTGTGAAAAAAATGGAAACTTCTTGATTTTTTCCTGAATAAACCGAAACTGAATCCTTTGTTGATCTGGTTCCGCCCCCCATGTTTGACACCCTGCTTTAATGTACCAGAGAATGTCTGGTATTTATTTTTGTAACAGAATGGTTTGTTTGTATTTATGTCTGTTAAAATTGTTGACAACTGCCTCATAAAACTGTTCAAACAAAATGTCACACAAAATGTCAGTGGCCTGCAGTTGTTGCTTTTTTGGAATTCCTCCAACATAAATATATTTTATTTTTATCAAATTTAACTCTTTCTGTGACTTTTCTACATGTGTGTTCCTGTGTAGGTGTGTATACAGTAACTCATGTAAAGGAAACTCTGCCAGCATCAGTTGCATCAGTGCAGGAATTAGGCTTCTGTGACAGAATAACCCACTTGTGTAGAAATCTTGTATTACTCATTCCTGAAACAATCTGCTTCTCATGGGCCAACAAATTCTTTGGTACTAACCCAAAAGCTGGTTCAAGTGATGAGTTTTTCTTCCAGTAAAACAAACAAACAGGTTTGGTCATCCTGGATGAAGAAGCTGATCTTCCTCTTCCTCGAATTCTCACACTTTTTCTTTTTCCCCGTCAAAGTCCTTTTTATGGAGTTTTTCTGCAGTCCAGAGGTCAGCGGAGGTCATGATGTTACTGTACAGACTGCAGCTATTAACTGAGTGTTAAAAGTGTGGATTTGTCCTCAGACTCAGCAGAGTTGGATCCAGGAGTCGTTTCAGATCATTGATGGTGGAAACAGATCAGTTCTTCAGAGTTTTTCTTTTATAGAATCAAATGATTGTCAGCATCTGTTTCAGTGAAGATATGTTTCCTTGTTAGTTTTTCATCTATTAAAAATCTGTTTGACTTGAAGCTGTATAAAAACCCCACTGTGACGTATTTATTCCTCCATAGAAACTAATTCCCAGAAGTTTGCTTATGTCAGTGGACTTCCAACTTAGTGCTGAGTAATTTATCCCAGTAACAACAAGGCTGTTGGTTCGACATCTGAAGATTTCCTGATGACTTTGGAGTGAAGAGGTAACAGGGAGATAAGCAGGTTTACATTTCCATGCTTTATTTAGTCTTAGTTTTATGTGTAAAACTGGTGTCACCCACTGGGCCAAATGAAATTTAATGTGATGAATGAAAATTAACATTAATGATCCCTTTCTTAATGGAGATTTCAGCACACAGAACTTGCATTTATAAATTCTTATCGAATCAAGATTTGACTCATATTGTATTAATAAACTGTCTGTAGTAGCAGTGGAATAAGTACTCACATCCTTTACTTCAGTAACAGTACCAATACAGTAATGTACAAGTTCTCTATGAAGAGTAAAAGAGTCTTGCATGAAAAAAACTTTTATGAGTTAATAGATAATTGTCATAAATAAAGAAAACCTGTACTACCAGAAATCAGCAGAGCAACAGCATCAGAGAACAAAGAGGTGAAGACTGAACTCAGGACAAGGTTTAAATATACAAGGAAATGAAACCAAAAACAAGACGGATGAAACGTGTCAGACAGGAAGTAAAATGAGATTAGAAACACAAGGATAAACTATTACAAAATATAAGAGGAAGTAGACACAGAAGGAAACTGAAAAACAAAACACCAGAAAACAGATCAGGATATTAATGTAGTATTTAAGTAAAGTACCTAAGTATTATGTACAATAATATCATCAGAGACTCAAAGGTTACTCTCTAAGAGAATGTACTGTAATTACAGAGTAATATTTTATTTATACTGGATTCTCTGCTCTTATAAATTAAAATGAACAGAATGTTTCATCATCTTGCACATGGCACAACTTCATATACTAATAATTTCCTGCATAATTAACGTCCATCTTATTAAAATCAGAACACACCGTTTAAATTCTTCATTAAGCCATAAAACAGCTGCTGTGGAATAATATGAGCCTGTAACATAAGATGAGTCACTCACATACATGTTAAATTCAATTTTTTCATCTTTATTTATAATTTATTTTTTCATATATTCTAAAAAAAAAAAGTAACCTCTTTGAAGAGCTAACAATCAGTAGTACTATTGATTGCAGCTCTCTGTACTGACAACTTTAAAAAGCTTGTTGAATCTAGTGTTCTACTGGAAGTCTGTTGCTGTAAGTTGCTATAACAATATGTCTCTTCTGTCTGGTAGTCATGAGAAGTTGTAGTGAATAAAGTGAAAATGTAAATGGAAGTTATAGACATATCTTTAAGGCTGATGTCTGCAGCTGGCTTCAGGTGATAGATTCAGTACTGATTCAATCATTCAGTGAGTTCAGTTTTACCAGGTAATGTAACAGGTGTGTTGTGCAGACTGCTGCTAGATGAACAGCACTCATGCAGGATTTTCTCCATAGCTCAGGTTATTTCTGGTGAACAACACAATGCACACAGACGTTCTGCAGCTGCATACATCCACAGAGTCTTAGTAGCAGTAGAGCTGTTTTTACATTCAATATGAACAGGTAACATCATTCAGTCATTATTTACAATAAAACCCTTGTACCTCATGGGCATTTTTTGTACACTAGGTTTTATTTTTTATTTTTTTATTCAATTATTTTTTTATTTAAAATGCACTAGAAATAGTATAATGTTAATATTTTTTTTCCCTTTTTACATAAATCCTTCAATTGACTTCAGTATTTGAGTATTTTCATATTTTTAACCCTTCAAATGCCAGTATTTGTGGTCCCAACATGCTGCTGTAGTGAATATTACTTTATTCTTTTTTGGTTAAATCTTCTAAGGCTGATTTGTCTACAAAATCTCTTCATCTATCTGTTCTAGTGTATTTATAGACAGTAAATGGAAAAGGTAAAAAGCCACTCTCAGACTGGAACCCTAGTGACTGGAACCGCCTCCCCCGGTTTAAAACATGTGAAATTCATATTTATTTTTAATCTTGTTTTATATATGAAAATTAAAAAAATACCCATTAAACATTTAAAAAATGAAAATTTTCTTGATTTGCTTTCATTCATTTCATTTCATTCATTTGCAATAAAGTAAAGAAGAAGTCGGCAGCAAAATAAAAAAAGAAGTCAGTGGGGCTGAGGTTCACCCCTGAGGCAAGTCCAGCTCCACCCCCTGGTCTAGCTCCACCCCCTGTTCTAGCTCCACACTCCACCACTTAACCAATGCAAAACTCTTAAGGGACAGAAGTCTAATTCAATATGAAGTAAAATACTCCCACACATTTCAGTCTTTAAGACTGAACTGTGATTTTCAACTATTTTCAACTTCTACTTTAAAATGAGAAGTTGTGTGTAACAGTGAGTCCGATGATTGAACTCATGCTTAAAAATGGGTGAATAATGATAATAAACATAATATAATACAACATCTAACCAGAGTAGAACAGCGACAGCAACACTGCTGTTTATTGAAGGAAGAAAATGCCGGCACAGTGGTGTTGTTCAGGTAAGTCCTTCCCTAGTAAATAGAAACTAAAGGAAACTAAATACATGACATTATTGCTGTTATTCATAAAAAGTCTGTTTGAACTCTAGATATTTAAATATAAATGTAACCGTGTGCTGGACTATAAATGTACAGTATGTAGTGCAGACACATTAAAATGATAATTAACTTTTTGTTTGTTGTGACACTCAAAGATAGTTTATTATATCATTAATTCATGACATTAATATGATGAACATGTGCATGTGAAGGACAATAGACGTATTTTCATGCACTTTGAATTGCATTCGAAATGTTTGACAGAAACAGAAAAATCTAAAACATATTTATAAATTCATTGATAGTGGAAGTGTTTCCACTTGCTTGAGGTGTTTCTCTTTATTATTACTTTTAGTACTTTTAGCACTAAATGTGTAATGGAACAAGTCCAATAAGAGACAAATCATGAGAATGGTGGTGGTGTTGTGCTGTAATGATAAAAGCTGCCTCCACTAACCACACAGTGAACACAGACACCATATATAACACCATATATAAGACCTCACACACACGCCATATATATCATACATATATACACGTATATATCTATGCATATATACTAGTCTATATCAATTATAACAGTTTTACATTTTGATTTTGCTGCTAATTCATTAACTTGCTAAGTTAATGACCCAGACACTGATACATGCTAATCACTTCAATAAAATAACAGAAATACACTCACCAAAAACAATGGAGCACGGAGTCCTTCTTAGCTCAGTTGGTACAATCAGCAGCAACAAGTTTGTCTGGTGTGTTCATCGAATGATCCAAAAGGTTCAATAGTGGAGGTGAAGTTCACTGTTAGCATGGAGCCCAGCAGAGAGCTGCCAGCTAGCTAGCTGGCACTCAAACAGGACTCAAACACTCTTAATTATGCTGATTGACGCTGAATTTGAATCCTCAATGAAATGTAAACAGGCGAGGTAGGAAAAAAAATCAAGCACCCCACCACTTTAATGAATAGTGAAATTATCCACAGAGACCAACTTGTTCTTTGATGTAAAGATGTTCTTTTCTGCTCTAAACTTTCATATTCTAACATGGGGCTGTATGGTGATTGACTCACTTTAAATAACAGCCTCAAGTGGCCATTCAAGGAACTGCAGGTTTTGACCTGCAATGAACCAGACTGCGTCAGACTTGCTGCTCCAAGAGGGATGGCAGACAACGACCATCAAGACCAGAGGATCCTTGTAGACCGGGGGTTTCATCAGGTCCCTGTCCCAACAAGCAGGAGCTGTTGGAGAAGTAAGTCAGCTGGCTTGGTATGTTTGATAGAACTTACAGTTTACTGTTATTATTGTCAGATATGGCAAAATTGAGGTTTTCTTTGTACAGCACAGACCCACCACCCACTCACCAGGCTCTCCAGCATGTGCCTGACCTCCTGATGAAATGGATCAGCTGCAAGGAAATAGTTTCCCCGAATATTATATAGTTGTACTCATGAGTTCTTGTAATTGTTACATGTATCATTTATATTTGTTTCTCTGTTGTTGTGATGATGATGTTGATGTTTGTACATCTGTGTTGATGCATTTTGTTTGTTTATTGATCGTGATTGAAAAGGGATGATATGACAAACTGTTCATGCAGAAGATCACAATGTTATTTGAAAAGAACAGATTTATTGTCTATGTTAAGATGTGCTCATTTAGAATTAGGTGAATTCTCACAAAATCTCTAATTATTATTGTAGTGTCATTTGTCTGAAAATATTTTAAATGTAGTACCACATTCACTTGTTTGACAATGGGCCTGTGCGACTGCTTTTCATGTTTGTACTTTTTGGACTTTTGCACTTTCCGTACCTCTAGCTAGATCTTCCTATGCTGGAGGTAAGCTGTGTTTAGTAGCACTCTGTGTATAACTTTATATTTTATTAAATGGATGTATTGTATTTACGAACTATTGTTTGAATATGAACGTTTATAAGTTGTACTAAATGATGCACTGAAAAGGTAATGTTTGAATAAAATGAAAAAAAGGTTATGAATGAGATGCAGTAGCCTATATTTCCAGTGACAACCATGCCATGATATGCTGGGTATGAAAGCATGATTAACGATATTTTAGTTGTATGCAGTCGCTGTGATATGGAAGCCCTGGTCTCCTGAATGTTTTTGTTTTTATAAATAAAAACAATAAAACAAGCAACGGAACTCCTGGTGTCTGTTGTAATTGATGGTTGTTACACCTGTGACCAGCAATTGACATAACAAAAGCCAAATCAAATAGGGTTCATAACGTAATAAAAAAATAAACAGAGTGTTAAAGTTAAATGTTTGATTGATTACTGGTTTTATTAGACTCTACTTGGGACAAACCCTTTATATTGGCCACGTGGATATGGATAACAATGGTGGTTTTCCAGACAGCAACTGGGTATGATAACATGCTCTCTCCACTCTGTCCAAGTGACCATATTAGTACACAACAAACATCTGGATGCTGTGTAGTGGAATTGTTTGTTGCCTTCTCCTGAGTCACAAACATCATTCCAAATTCTCCTGACAAGGGGAAGAACCCCCTCTTGCTAGATTTATAATTCCATGTGTGGCAGCATGGGGATGCAGGAGTCCTGAAGTTGTCCACAGCATTTCTCTCTATGTGCAGTTACTACAGACACAGCAGGTGGTTGAGCTGCAGCTGGAGGTCTGATGGAGGGGCAGCGGATGGAGCACATTGAACATCAGACTATAACAGCTAAAAGTCAAAAATGCATACTTGTGAATCAGTTACATGTTGCAAACTTGAATAAATAAGATAACATCAGCTCTAATGTGAAGTTCTGAACAATAACTGTCCAATCAATGTAAAGATGTTTGGTTACAAACATCATAATGTAACATTAGCAGCTTGGCAGGAGCTTAACTAGAGCTCAGTCATTTCTCAGTCAGTCATACACACACCATTTACTCACACACTCACCACACCTATTTAGAGTCTCCAGTTAACATCAGCATGTGTTTGGACTGTGGGAGGAAGCTGGAGAAAACCCACCAGACACAGAGAGAACATGAAACTCCACAAAGAAAGGTCCCAGAACAAGGTGAATTGGAGCTGTTCAGCTAAAAAACATAATGGTGATATACACTGTTCAATGTGTTCAAAGCAACAAGCAAACATCAATCCTACAGCAATTAGCTGTTCTTTCTAGCTAGATTAGTTACAACACCTATAAAAAATAAAAAATCAAACTTCTAATATAATAACATACTAATCAATATAACTTGAAACAATCATTATATCTGTCATTCAGGTTCACTATGATGTTGTTGTGTGTGTTGTGAGATATTTTCTTACCTGTAAATGAACTGTGAGAAGCACTGAGCTGATTAGCTGATTGTTCTGACCCCCTTAAAATATATCCACACGTCAACAACTTTTATGTTTCTCATTAAGGTTTTTCAAATGTATCACATATTTCCATGAGAACTGTTTTATGTTGTAATGCTGTGGTTCACATGTCATTAGATTTTGGCACAAAGATACAAGAAAAGAGAAATTTCAGAAGAACAGCAAGCTGAGCAACGTCACATCAGAAACATCTTGATTCGTCATATCCGTGGTTTGTAAAAATGTTTCCCTCTGAGCCTGAGCTGTGGAAACACACCTGTTTAAAGTCACACACACACACACACACACACACACACACACACACACACACACACACACACACACACACACACACACATACACACACTGACCTTGATAGGGAGGATGAGGCAAACAAAGTGACTCATACTGAAAATCAATACCTGAAACAAAACCATCACATACACACAAATGAAAAACATACAGACAAACAGAACAAGTGACTCATGGTAAAAGTGAATATCTGAAATCAGAAAGAATTCATTAATGTAATTGTAGTTACTAGGTGTAACTCAGTACAACAAGTCATTTACTATTTGTATTTTATACTCTATAGTCCACCACATTGTACAAGGAAGTATTGTAATTTTACTATATTGTAACAAACTATACACAGAGCTGGGCAGTATTTCAAATACATGTATTTAACATACGTATTTAAAATAGTTTTGTGTATTTTGTAATTTGTATTTTACAAGCTTGATAAAAAGTAGTTTGTATTTAAATACTTTGAAGTGCTGTATTTGAGTATTTAAAATACTAAAATACTAAGAACTTTTTTTTTCATTCAGATAAAGATAAGTGAATCATCCTCATAGATCTTTGGGTCAAGATGTAGATCACGTGACATGCCCAGTCGAGGCATGAATGATAAGATAAGGTAATCCTTTATTTGTCCCCAGTGGGGAAATTGCATGTGACCATTTTTTTCCGTGGCCACCAGTCACCACTACAGCAGTGAAGGGGAAGACACTGCACCTCCATGGCTCTGTTGCTGGCTTTTAGAGGCATGGAAACAACACTAAGGTGAAATGTTTTGTAAAAGTAGGAGATTCAGTCTTCTATTCAGGCAGTGTGTGTGTGTTTATTTGTTTAGAAAAAAAACTTTGACATAGGCTACACATAAATCAGTGTGTTTTTTGTTTTGATGTGATTTAAGTGTGTATCTGTTGAATACCAACTGACTAACAACTTTTTTTTTACAATGTAGTCTGAAATGGAGGATGTCCCACTGAACTAAGATGAGTGATGATCACAACAATGAAGAGGCGTCAGATGAGCCTCAAGCCACGACAGCTTCATAAAGTACCACTGGGTTAAAGTGTGCCATATTGGATTGAAAATTCTTCTAAATAGTATCTTAAAACCCAAGTGGAAAGATAGAAGCTGAGTGCACTCATTAGCCACAGTTGAACAACCAGAATTCATCAACCTTGTGCAAGTAGGTGCCAATGTAATATCCGGACGGACACTCGGCCGATGGATTGATGAAGAATTTGCAACAAAAAAGCAGTCCTAAAAGAGATGCTCAAAAATGTTCACCATGTTTGTAAAACAGTGGATATTTGGTCAACAAAGAACACCAGTTATTTGGGAACAACAGTACACTGGATAAATGGAGTCATGTTGGAAAGGCATTCAGCTGCTCTTGCTGTTAGGCATTTTCCCAGCCCCCATACTTATAACCAAATAGATTAACTTTTGGATGAGATTCACACAGAGTATGGGCTGTCTTTAGACACTATTGTGTCTATAGTGACTGATAATGTATCCAACTTTGCAAAGGCCTTTGTGGAGTTCAGTGTCACTAGAAAAACAAATGACCCAACACTAGGCGAAATAATTGAGACACCCTGCATTACGAGGTGGAACTCTGCATGACTCTCAGAGTCAGCTGTCATTCTTGCGTGACAAGCTCCCTAATGCCATGACTGTCCTGCAACTTCCACCATTCAGGGAAGTGGAACTTGACTACATTGAGGAATTTTGCAGAGTGTTGAGACTTATTGCCGTCTCAACTGATCGGCTTCAAGGTCAAACATCATGCTACTATGTTTGATTTGCAAACTTCAAACCTGCAGTACTGCTCACATGTTCTGCAAGCTACCATAGCAGGCTTCCAAAAGTAATTCCAGAACTTCTTGCTGCTGGAGCATGATGTAAACGAGGCCATCCTCACATCCGCAACGCATCCATATTTCAAAATGAGATGGTTCCCACCGAGGTTGGCTTCAGAGAAGAAAAGAATCTAACACACTCAGCTGATGAGCTGGGTCTACACTCAGAAAGTGACATGACAACATCAAGCACCAGCGAGGAGAATGACGAATTCTTTGTGTTTGCAGATCAAAGTGACAAGAACTTCTTTCCACTTTAAAATACTAATTTATGTCATTTACAATAATGTGTTTTTACTTTTTAAGGACAATTTCAATATTTATACTTGAACTTATCTGGTCCTCAGAAGGGTGTTGGGCCAGGTATTGCAATGACCCTGTCTGATTGTTGTCTGTTTGTCCATACTGTCTGGTGGGGGCCAGGTTGCCATCTCCGATTGCTCTTGTTTTTGTCTGTTGTCTTCAATATTTACAGGAACAGACATCCAAATGGAGGGCGAGGCCTTACCGAGCCACAGCAAGGCGGAATTGGAGACCCTGCACTTTTTGGAAGATCCCAGAAAAGACCTGGTTTCACTGGATTCATATCCTTTAATAAAATGGCTCTTTGTTAGATTCAACACCACTAGAGATGTACTGATCGGATACCAGGATTGGATATCGGCTCCAATACTGACCAATCAGCTGGATCGGATATCGGATGAAAGAGGCTGATCCAGTGTTCCGATCCAGTCACGCATCTAGTTACTTTGATTCTATGTTTACGTCATCATGCAGAGCAGCACAGCAACAAGCAGTAAACAGTAACATGGAGCCACCACCAGACCAAGTCATTAGGGAACATTTTGAACTTAATAAGATAACAAATACGACCACTGTGTGAGAGAGGTAATAACGTTGCTTAATGAACACCACAAACAACAACTCCGACGTGTGTCTCAGACTCTGAACGACCCGCTGACAAGCCGCTAACGAAGGATGTTTATCACAGTGAGAAGTTCTGAGTAGAGGGAACACGTTGGTCTGATGAATCAATGCTTCATCTTCACAGTAGCAACCGTTCACCAGGTAAAAACACTAAAGAAAATCCAGCACAAAAAAGAAAAAAGGCAAAAAAAACCATAAATAAGACATATTCAGGACTGGATGTAACGGACTTTCTTTTTCTTTTACCTGTTTTTTTTTTCGTTCTTGTATCAGGATGTAGCGCGTGTGTTTGGAGCTTATTGATATCATGAAACAAATGGTTTATTGCATATGATAAAGCGCGAAATAAAACATATTCCGGACTGTATGTAGCAGAGGTTTTTTTCCTTGTACCGGACTTTTTTTCCTGGTCCTGATTCTCCTTCATACAACCTGATGTAGCGTGTATGTTTGGAGCCCATTGATATCAAAGAGAAAATGCTTTTACATTTTATTAAATAATGATGTTTTAATTTTTTTCTTCTACTATATAAAACATATTTTGTCATATGGCAATAATATGCAAATGTGTAAAATTCCTAGTGTATACAACCTAATGGAGTCCCATTGACTTACATAGCATGAAACTAACCTGAGACTATGTTTACAACTTTTTCTTAGGGTTAATGAGGCAAAAAAAAACAAGCTGCAAAGAGAAGCATCAGAGAGGAGATGTGAAACCTGATGATGACTTTTAGTTCTTAAAACCACAAATATATATAGTTAGTGACATCACAACTTCACATTGATGATAAGAGAAGTGTAAAATATGGAACCTAGAATAACATGCAGGTAGAAGTTTATATTAGTTCCTACTCAAAATTACATACGGGATTTATTTTTTGTACGGTAAAATATCCCTTGTTTCAAGTTTAAATATGAGTCAGGGCTGCTTTAATGTTTATTAAATGAGATTTTATCTTTCTTTAAAACGTGTGTGTCAGCTATAGATGTTGTTTTTATTATTAGAGTTCATGAGTCAGGACTCAGAAACTTGTTATCGAGCCCAACTTGACAAACAGCTGCTTGATGATGAATTATTGATAATATCTTAGATATAATTAACATGTCCCTAATAACTGGATACGTGCCGCAGGCTTTTAAACACGCAGTCATTAAACCACTCTTAAAGAAAAACACTCTTGAGGCAGATATTTTAGTAAACTACAGGCCAATTTCAAATCTACCCTTTCTTTCAAAAGTTCTTGAAAGAGTGGTAGTTCAACAGCTGTGTCAGCACTTACAGGACAATAGTTTATTTGAAGATTTTCAGTCTGGTTTTCGGGCCCATCACAGCACTGAAACAGCACTAGTCAAGGTCACTAATGACTTGTTGCTGGCTGCTGATGGTGGGCTGGGCTCGGTTCTGGTCCTGCTGGATCTAAGTGCTGCGTTTGACACAATCGACCATAGCATCTTATTGCAGAGATTGGAACGGGACATAGGCCTTAGAGGATCTGCTCTCTCCTGGTTTAAATCCTATTTATCTAATAGGTTCCAGTTTGTTAGCGTTAACCAGCAATCATCATCATACTCAAGAGTCACCTATGGTGTCCCACAAGGGTCAGTCCTAGGGCCCATTTTGTTTACTCTATATATGCTGCCCTTGGGTAATATTATTAGAAAACACGGCATAAATTTCCACTGCTACGCAGATGACACACAGCTATACTTATCAATTAAACCCGATCAGATCAGGCTAGTACATAAACTTAGCGCCTGTGTTAGAGACATAAAGACCTGGATGTCTGTTAACTATCTGTTACTTAACCCTGATAAAACAGAAGTTATTATATTAGGCCCTAAAAGTGTTAGAGAGTCCCTATCTGAGCAACTAGTAACTCTAGATAATGTGAAGATAGCCTCTAGCACCACAGTTAAAAACCTAGGAGTTTTATTTGAGGCAGACTTATCATTTAAAGCTCATATTAATCAAGCCTGTAGAACAGCCTTCTTTCACCTGCGTAACATAGCCAAAATTAGAAATATCCTGTCTAAAAATGATGCTGAAAAACTAATCCATGCGTTTGTTACATCTAGACTAGATTACTGTAACTCCCTATTAGTAGCGTGTCCTAAAAGTTCCCTAAAAAGTTTTCAGCTGGTACAAAATGCAGCGGCTCGTTTACTAACAGGAACTAATAGAAGAGAACACATCACCCCTGTTGTGCCTCGCCCTGAGGAATTTCAGGCCTGCAGGCAAGCCTGAAGCCTGATTTGAGTTCCTTTGTCTCAAGAGACAAAGGAAACCCCTTTGCCATGTGTCCCTAAACAAAGGAGCCCCGGGTGGTACTCAACAGCGCCACCCGTGTTTCCGTCGGATCCAGCAACTACGTCACAGGTAATCCCAGCAGGGGTCCCACAGAAAGCGGACTCTGATTGGCTGTAGTGCGTCACTGGGCGGTGACGACACGAAGGCTATAAATGCATGGAGGCCGAGACCCTCTTCTACCCGATTGATCGACGGTCACCCCCCGGATCAAGCTGTTTCCCGCGGATGTAGGCGACGCCCGCCTATGAAAGGACACCTGAGACACAACGTTTCCCTCCTTTCTTTCCTGTCGCGACCCTCTCCCTCCGAGCCACGGACTGTGAGAGGACACTAGCGTGCCGCTAGCCCCGGACTGTCAGCACTTGTTGTTTTTGTACGGATCGCCGCATCCGTTACGCTGTTTATTCTGTTACTGTGATCAGCTGATTGAGCGCCGAGTCCGCTCGCTCGCTCTCTTCTCTCTCTCTCTCCCGCTCGCTCTCTCACTCTCATCCTCTTTCTCTCCTCTTCGCTCTCCATCCTCTCGCTTACTACGAACACTCGCACACTTACATTAACACATACACGCACCACACTACGCACGCCCCCGTGCTTTTCTTTGCTCCAGATTACGTGCCGTGGACAAGTCGCCATCTTGTCTCACCCACAAGTATCCGTAAGTGTAGACCCGCGCTTTCTTTGTCTCGGATTACGTGTCGTGGACAAGTCGCCATCTTGTCTCACACACAAGTATCCGTGGGTGTATTGTCACAGTGTGACCACTAGTGGCGTAACACCCGTTCCTGGCGTAGCCGCCATCTTGAGAGTCCCACTTTGTCCCGGCGTAGCCGCCATTTTGCGACCTCACACGCGCGCGCACTCACTCACGCACGCCCACTCACACACGCCCACTCACTCACTCATACACACACACACACACACACCCACACATACAACCCCCTGCTGTTGGCTTGGTTTTGTCTATTTACACTGTTTACTTAGTTTGTCTCTCTGTTATACTTAGCTTATTCTGTCTTTGTAGTTACCATACTCATTTAGTTATAGTTGAGGATATTGACAACAGTATTAATTGTAAGGTGTTTACTGTTTGTAAATAAACTCTTTGTGTATTTAAAGAGAAGCCTCCTTGTATTTTGTCCATGTATTGTCACAAAGAGCTGGTTGATTGGGCTAGTGTACGGATTCACACCTTCCCTTTTTATACCTTCTATTAACTTATGTTCTAACATAAAGCTAATTATAAGGTAATAATTTTATGAGACTGGTCATTATAGTTATTAGTCCGGTTCATCCGGTGGTGCCCCGTTTTTAATTTAGTAATTTTTAATTAATAAATTTAATTAATATTTTTATAATTAATAATATCTTTGATAATTATTAATTACTACTAATAACTATTTATAGCCCCTACATGCACAACATTTCTGGTGCCCCATGTGAGGCCCATATATACCAGCTTTTGTACAATATTTGGACAAAATCCATAAATCATAAAAATTAATTTTTGAGAAAAAAAAACTTTTTTTTGAAAAAAATATTTTTGAAATTTTTTTAAATTAATTCGGAATCATTGGCTTCTTCCTGTGCATCGCCAAGCAGCTACAGTTTTGAGTTGTATTCGTGTTGTTCTGCAGTGGTAGTAGCAGGTGTTAGGATCTATAGACTTTTCATCAGCTACAGATCATTAACCATTAACGTTTCAAAGAGGTGAAGAACCCAACCTAACGTTACTAACAGTAACAGATATCCAGCATTTCATCAGACACATCGGACCCCTCCCACCTGTGCACTAGTAACAAGTATACTAACACTAACAGGATGAACCCATCCATACTGAGTGATGTGGTCGCTGACCTCATCCGACTGAGGTCAGATGACCTGGACCGACTCAGTACATACAACCTGCAGGACTGCCAAGATGCATTGCAAACGCTAATTGGACAGGCAACCAACCCTTCCAGTCAGGGAGAATGCTTGGTGCAGGATGTAATAGGGCAGATGTTCTTGGTGTATCATCGCCAATCTTGCATGCAGATCAGAGAATTGCAACGAGAAATGGCTGATCTGAGGGATGAGAACGCGTCCCTGCAACAGGATCTCGATGACAACCAAAGCCGTCACGAGATCCTGCGTGCAGAATGCGCATCCCTCAGGGAGAAGGTGAGTCACCAGGGAGAGAATGTCCCCGACCCGGGGGTCTTGACTCCAAACAGTCAAGAACCAACCCGGTCGGAAAACCCACAAGAGTGGGACCCCCCTGCATCAGGGGAAAGTGAACCAGCCCTGGTTCACCAAACGAGGAGGTTAAACATGGCAGGCTCAACCATCAAGGCCAGGTGTGTTGAGAACCTGACAGAGCCAACCTCCTATTTAGTCAACGACTATCGACTGCCCCAGGCTCAAGCCTCGTGGCAGCATGCAGGCCCGTACCGCGGAGCCGTTTTTCCTTCAATGGGGAATCTTAACCCTCCCGACCGGAGGAGGGGAGATTATTCTCGCACCCCAGCGGAGACCCCCAGGTCCTTGTTCCGTGGGATCCCTCCCCCACGGAGCCTACACATGCGAGATTCCTTTGTCTCCCCTCCCCGTGAGAGGAGACACCTGCACTGGGAACAAGATTCCGGTGCATCAGATCTAGAGTGGCAGCAACCCCATCACGGCATGCGAACTAGACAGCTTGAGTCCTTGGCCAAAGATATCGAACGCTTTGACCCAAGTAGACCAGACGCAAACATCGACGACTACCTCCGGGAAGTCGACCCCTGCCTGATAGACTTGCCTGCCTCCACCAACCGTGAACAGCTCAAGTTGTTGTGAAAAACCACAACACGGAGTGTTCACGTGTTCATGGAGACTCTTCAGGCGGAGACCCGCGATAGTTACCGGAACTTGAAACGGGCCCTTCGAGAAGAGTACTCCCCATACACTGACGAAGCCTCCGCAGCCCTCAGTGCCTTCGCAATCACACAGAAGAAGCAGGAACCTCCGCGTGAATATTACAGGCGTCTGAGGGACGCATACGATCAAGAGAAGATCACGCGTTCAAATCGCTGTTCCTGCACAACCTCCATGAGAGCCTGCGCTATGATGTCACCATGCATTGCAGGTCAGGCGGCCTGACAATGCAGCAGATTAAAAGGTATGCCCAGCTGGCGTGGGAGACACGCATGCGTCCATCCAGGCCTCGTGAAAGCGATGCCAGGGTTCTGGGGATTCAGGCCTCAGAGGATGGGGACTTAACACTAGAAGGCAGAGAAATGCCTCGTGCTAAGACAGCCCCACTGCGTGCCCGACCTAAGAACCGCTTCGATCCCCCTCTACAGGACCAGCAACGTCATGTAGATGGTGGGAATCGGAATCGCCCCCAGAACCAGAGCGCACATCGGACAGGCCCTGCTCAGCAAAAGGGTCCTGTCCGTTTTGAACAGAACAAACCCAAGTATCGGGAGAAAGGGGACTCGGGTAAAGAAATGGAGGAGATGATTCGGAGATGCATGATGGCAGTGGTGAAAGACCTACGCCTGCCTGAACCCTCACCAAAACCACCCAACTCCCCCAAGGGACGAGGGGGGGGATCTCCGGTCGCATGACTAGGCCGCACGCCCACGCCCTCCACCGCCAGAGTTTACTTTGTCGGGTGGGGCACGGGGTCAGGGGAAACCAGGGGAAACCAGGGCAACCCTTTCTTTCCTTCTTGGGTGACCTAGTCCAGAAAGGCAACGCCCAGCATATCTACACCCAGGTGACACTAGGGGGGTGTACTAGCGCTCTTGCTCTTCTTGACTCGGGTTCTGAAATTAGCCTGGTGAGCAACCACCTGTTCGAAGGGGTAGCCCGAGAGATGCGCACTCTAGGGAAACCGCTGCAGGTGGAGGACTGCAACATCAATATCACCAGCTACACGCAGGACACGTCACCCATCAACAGACGTGCCTGGATTGACCTCACTTTTCAGGAGATGACTCTCGCCCCTCCCCTGTACATATGCTCACTTGACACCGAGCCACTCCTTATTGGTCAGGACCTGCTGGGTCGACTGGCTCCCCTCATTGACTGCCATCGCGGTCATATCTGGGCTCAAGTGGAAACACCAAGACCACTTGGCACAGGGAGGGATCAGCCACGGTCGGGCCAACAGGTAACTGCCCTCCAACAAGGGAGTGAATCCTTGCGGGTTCTAGGACCCCGTCCAGAACCTGTGCGTGACAGTCTTGGATCGCCGGTGAGCACCTCACCGATGTCGGTCCATAATCTAGACATTCTTTGCCACCACGATTCTTTCCTTTGTTTGCTGAAAAATGCAAACCCAGACTTGTACAGTCCCCAGGTGGTGGGTGGTGTCTACCTAAACGGTGTAGACGCCCCTGATGCCCACCTGGCGCTTTGGTCGGAGAAATCTGCCATTAGCCAGGACCTGTACAACGACTTGTGCCAACTTGATACTCCTCCCCCATTCGTACAACGAAGCCATCGTCTCCTTTCATTGCAGACACCCCAAACCTTGAGCAAGGCAACGGGGATGTGTGCTATCTTGATACGCATCGGGAGGAGGGAAGTTGTGCATGTCTTCAGTGTGGTTCCCCAGCTGTCTTGCCCAGTCTCAGTGGGAGCAGATCTCCTCGTCCGACTTGGGGTTCAGCTGGACACCATCAACCAGGTCTTGTGGTCTCAGGCTCACGCCAGAAGCCATCATCCATCCCTCGAGCCAGAGCACATGGCATCGGGACAGACGATACCACAAGCCTGTCAAGTGGTAAGTGAAGTCGACCAAATTATCCCCGCACGAACGGTCGGAGCTCCCGTGCAACTCATTGTTCGTAAAGGACAGCAGATTCCCAGTTCACAGGCATTTTTCCATCCCTTGCCTCACTTCGGGAAACTTGGCTTGACACTCGGCGGCATGCCGCTGCTTGAGCTGAACCACCGCTCAGCCTATCTGCTTGTCCAGAACCTAATGTATGCCCCAATACATGTGATTGCACGCCAACCGTTGGGGATGTTAATCGACCACTCCTTCCACGACTTTGAACTGACAATTCCAGTCATCAGGGAATTGCCCTTGTCCTTGAGCAGAGATGACAGTATGGAAGGGGGGTTTCGCACCTTCCCGACCAAAATGATCTCTGTGGTCTGTCATGAGGCATTGCAGGATGGAGCGATCTGCAATGCCACCTTTGATGGCAGAGACGACCTGGTCGTATATGCTATCCGGACTCAGCCAGAAGAGGTAACACCTGCAGGTGATACTGGAGCCCCCTTCCCACCGGAGGAGACGGCCTCTGGTTTTGAGTCGGAAATCGACGAACAGTTAGCCAAAGCTGACGCACTGACTACTGACAGCCAGAGAGATGCGCTTCGGAAGTTGTTCCACAACTTCCAGCACATTTTCTCCAAAGACTCTGACGACTGTGGAGTCACCGACCTCCACACAGCCTGCACTCTTAGGGATTCCAACACACCCCCAACATTTGTACGTCAGTACAAGATCCCGTTGGTTGAGTCCTGTTGAGTACAACGATCCTGCGTGGTAAATGCATCACCCGCAGACAGGTGAGGTAAGAAACTCGCCACCACCAGCACCAACTTACAGATGAGTTCCCTCGAACCAAATAAAACCCATTCTCCCAGTCTCCCTCCCTGAAAGGGTGGAACCAACTCCACCCCCAAGGGAAGAAGACATAACACCCTAACAGTCAAGTAACCGCATGCTCTACCCACTCACAACAGCATGCGTTAAACCCTAACTAATCATACCTGACCTGTAAATCTCCATTCCACCCTCCTCAATAACACGTTGCATGCTGTAAAACTAGGGACATCCATTGGGTCTGCCCCAGCAACCCCTTTATTAGAGATGTCACCAATTACCTCTGCGGCTTGAGGGCCGAATCCCCTGAGCAAAAATGCCAAGCCAGCATGTCTGTAAAAGACGAGGACATGGAGACCAAAGTAGAACTAGCAGGTAATCGAGGGCTTGTAAGCACCCCTGCCACTGACATCCTGATCTCATATGACCGCCATGACACAGTCACCAGACTGACCCTACCAAATCAGACGGTGTTCCTAACGGTCCCCAAAGGAGCCACCGCCCATATTGGTGACGTCGTCCTCCATCATCTTGAATCTGACAGACACAATGTTGAGATTGAGATTATGGACGCATTCCTGGGTCATAATATTACGATAACTGACTCCCTACAGCAGCAGCTCCTGACTGAAGGGACGAAATTGGTTAAATTAAGCCTTAAACCAACTGGGATAACCACCCAGTTCGGTAATCTCGTGCACCGTTACCAAGAAAGCCATGTCAGTTTATCTGCCCTTGGGCTCCGCCTCGGTGGCTGGGTCATCACGGCAGTCATCGCACACCTCATGTACAGACATATCCAAAGGTTACAAGCAAAGCTTGACTCCATCTGCCTAGTGCAACCACGTTTTACACACGGGTCTGTCACCAACACTCGGGTTGACTCCATTCCACTCCAGGGGTCAACCACCTCATCATAACAGCTCCCTCCTCTTTTCTTTCCTCCTCTTTTTCTTTTTCCTTTCTGAGCAAACATTTCAAGCGGCAAAGCTGTTGTTATATTGTGTGTTTGTACATGTGTAGAATTGCTAGTTTAGATTAGAAATCTGCCCAGAAGTAGCCTCTGTTCACTGCCAGAGATAACCTCTACTGTACCTTTTCATATGAACTATGAACTATAAACTGTTGGATTACTCTTTTTCTCCATAAAGATTCTCAGGACTGCTCGACCCTTCTGTTGATCAAAGGACTGTGACCCACATCCCACTCCTCCGATCAAAGGGGGGATATGTTGTGCCTCGCCCTGAGGAATTTCAGGCCTGCAGGCAAGCCTGAAGCCTGATTTGAGTTCCTTTGTCTCAAGAGACAAAGGAAACCCCTTTGCCACATGTCCCTAAACAAAGGAGCCCCGGGTGGTACTCAACAGCGCCACCCGTGTTTCCGTCGGATCCAGCAACTACGTCACAGGTAATCCCAGCAGGTGTCCCACAGAAAGCGGACTCTGATTGGCTGTAGTGCGTCACTGGGCGGTGACGACACAAAGGCTATAAATGCATGGAGGACCTGCAAACTGCGCTCTTTCCAGTCGCGCTGACGGGCGCGACGAACGGAAGCACACAACTCTCGCTCAACCCGCCTGCCCCCACCGAGCAGCAGCCGAGTGAACAGTTACCGCGCGCATTTCCAGAAGGCCTGTAAGAAGTAATCCTCGCTGGCCGAGACCCTCTTCTACCCGATTGATCGACGGTCACCCCCCGGATCAAGCTGTTTCCCGCGGATGTAGGTGACGCCCGCCTATGAAAGGACACCTGAGACACAACGTTTCCCTCCTTTCTTTCCTGTCGCGACCCTCTCCCTCCGAGCCACGGACTGTGAGAGGACACTAGCGTGCCGCTAGCCCCGGACTGTCAGCAGAGGACGTGCTGCAGCTCCGGACCAACAAAGCCCGGATCAACAAGCTCCGGACCACCACAACTACAGCCTGCGTCACAGTAAGAGGTTATCTTCTGGGCAGTGAATATTAGTTGTTGTTTTATTAGTGTTTTCACTTGTTGTTTTTGTACGGATCGCTGCGTCCGTTACGCTGTTTATTCTGTTACTGTGATCAGCTGATTGAGCGCCGAGTCCGCTCGCTCGCTCTCTTCTCTCTCTCTCCCGCTCGCTCTCTCACTCTCATCCTCTTTCTCTCCTCTTCGCTCTCCATCCTCTCGCTTACTACGAACACTCGCACACTTACATTAACACATACACGCACCACATTACGCACGCCCCCGTGCTTTTCTTTGCTCCGGATTACGTGCCGTGGACAAGTCGCCATCTTGTCTCACCCACAAGTATCCGTGGGTGTATTGTCACAGTGTGACCACTAGTGGTGTAACACCCGTTCCTGGCGTAGCCGCCATCTTGAGAGTCCCACTTTGTCCCGGCGTAGCCGCCATTTTGCGACCTCACACGCGCGCGCACTCACTCACGCACGCCCACTCACACACGCCCACTCACTCACTCATACACACACACACACACACACACACACCCACACATACAACCCCCTGCTGTTGGCTTGGTTTTGTCTATTTACACTGTTTACTTAGTTTGTCTCTCTGTTATACTTAGCTTATTCTGTCTTTGTAGTTACCATACTCATTTAGTTATAGTTGAGGATATTGACAACAGTATTAATTGTAAGGTGTTTACTGTTTGTAAATAAACTCCCCCCCGTTTTTAATTTAGTAATTTTTAATTAATAAATTTAATTAATATTTTTATAATTAATAATCATCTTTGATAATTATTAATTACTACTAATAACTATTTATAGCCCCTACATGCACAACACCCCCATACTCCAAGCCCTTCATTGGCTTCCTGTTGAGTTCAGAATTAAATTTAAAATCCTACTCCTCACTTATAAAACCATTAATGGTATGGGCCCCTCTTATCTTAAAGATGCTCTGGTCCCGTACCATCCAAATAGAACACTGCGGTCTCAGAATGCAGGTCTGCTGGTAGTTCCACGGGTCCATAAAAGCACAGTAGGAGCTAGAGCCTTTAGTTACCAAGCCCCTGTCTTATGGAACCAACTCCCAACTACTATTAAAGAGGCCGACAGTCTGTGCATTTAAGGTTAGACTGAAAACATTTCTGTTTCAAAAGGCCTATGGTCAGGGCAGTTAAAGGTAAACTTAAACCCACAGTTCAGTCTAAGCTGCCCTAGGAGTGAGAATACTGGGGGAAGTACAGTCACTGAGCCCTATCATCTCTTTCTGGTACCATGTACCACTGTCATTAATAAACAGTATCTAGTTTATACTTGGTCTTTACATCACTATTCACCAGAGTCCCTCTCCCCACTCCCCTTCGGGGGAGTGGCTACTGTTTCAGTTCATCCGCACGAGGCCCAACGATGACGACTCCTGATGCGACTCATTGAGGCCCCTGATGAACCTTCACCTGCCTGGTTGGACCCACCCTACGGCATCTCTACAGACTGAAACATCTTTATAGACTATTATTTCATCATCAGATGGATGTCTGTCAGTCCTGGTTCATCTATAGCCTGTCCGTCCATGGGAGTGGATCTCTCCTTCACTGTGGTCCTCCTCGAGGTTTCTCCTTTTTCCCCACTGGGTTTTTGAGTTTTTCCTTGCCGAGAAGGAGGGTCTAAGGACGGGGGATGCCTGAGTCACTTTGGACTGGATTTTGTAAAGCACTTTGAGACAACTGTGTTGTAAAATTGGGCTATATAAATAAAGTGAATTGAAATTGAATTGATGATGAATTCATGAATAGTATCAAGAGTTTGAGGGGAGGTGATTCCTGAAACCTGCTGCAGCTCCAGGACCACACCTACTCACCTTTAATATAAATTGTTTCATTTATTATAAACAGAAACAACCAGTATTTATTTTAACATTTAAAGACACACAGTGTCACAGACACACAGAGATAATCTATGTGACAAGTCTGCTCAGCTGCCTGGCTGAGCCTGGAACTTGTGACCCTCCCCCAAAAAACCCTTTTTTTCACACCTTCAACGGTGATGTCACCAGAGATATAAAGGCCTTTGTTCTCTTTTTCCTCTCTTTCAAAAAGACACTCTCTGGCTAATCAACAGAGCACAGTCTTCTTCTGCTCCTCACAGCAGGAGAAGCTGTAGGCCAGAAGCCTTCTCTCTGCTCTTAGAACACTCAGCATTCCTTCAGCATCTGTAACAGAGTGTCTCTAAGGAAGCACCTCAAGCCTGGTTCTTCCAACCAGCATCGAGAACAAGACACAACAAGGAGCAACATGGCCTGCACGAACGATATACACCACCACAACGCAGCTGAAACAACCTCCTCAATGAAGCAGAACCATATTACCAGTCCTTCCTTTCCATGGACTGGTAATATGATGCAGCACAATCATGCTGTGTCTTTTTTTTATTTATTCATTAATTCTTTTATTTATTTATTTTTCTTTAAATATTTTTAATGTGGTTAGAAATGGAATTAAATGACTCAAATGTGAGTTTGTACGCAATTTACACATTCTTATCGCATCAGTCTTTATGGGTTGCATAACGCAGAAATAAACCTGGAAGTCAGGAACTTTTTTATGAATATCATATGCTAAGGCTAATTCAGGCTAATTTGGTAGTTTATGTGAATGTATGTTGGTTTTACTTTTATACTAACTCACCTTTGTTTATTTCTTTGGTTTATTATTTACAGATACCAGTACCTGTACCTATACCAGGCAGCCTGTAGAGGCTCATCACTGGGGTGTGGAGAACCTAAACACCATCTCAGGCCTTTAGAACACCCCACTCCTGGGTTGAGAGGGAACCAGCACTGGGCAAACAACTTGAACATTCACTTCAATCAGTTTGACCAGTCATACCTACACCCCGCCTCGCAGCTGCAAGTCTACTCCTTGTCTCTTGGTCTACCCCCAACAGCCCCAGCCCCTCACACCTCTTTCCACACAATGATGAACCATCACAGCCCCCTATCCCACCCCTGTCCTTCACACACCTTTCCAGGTGAGGAATGAGCTGAGGAGGATCAAACCAAGGAAGGCAGATGGACCCAATTGGATCAGCTCCAGGCTCCTGAAGTCCTGTGCAGATGAACTGTGTGGGATTGTGGAGCATGTCTTCAACATGAGCCTCAAACTGAGGGTGGTACCACAGCTTTGGAAGACCTCCTGTGTGGTACCAGTGCCCAAGACACCGCACGCTAAAGACCTCAGTACTGGTGGCCCTAACATCACACCTGATGAAGACACTGGAGAGACTGGTCCTGGGCCGCCTCCACTCTGAGGTGGGCTCAGCTATGGACCCGCTGCCGTTCACCTACCAACCCAGGATCAGGACACAGGACGCCTGGCAGTGCTGTGAGGATTCTCTTCTTCAACTTCTCCAGTGCTTTCAACACCATCCAGCTGGTACTTCTGAGGGACAAGCTGGGGCAGGCTGGAGTGGACCTACAGGTGGCAGAATGGATCCTGGACTATCTCACAAATAAACTCCAGTTTGTGAGAGCCTGGGACTGCTTTTCTGACCCCCGATCTGCAATGTGGGAGTCCTCCAGGGTATGGTGCTGGGACCCTTCCACTTCACCCTTTACACTGCAGACTTCAGACACAAGTGGCTGTTGGCTGTGGCTGTGGATGGCTAGTTTTCTGATGGCTCTGCTATTGTCAGCCTCATCAATGACAACGATGATGCAGAGTCCAGGAAACTGATGCAGGACTGCTCATCAATGCAGGGAAGACCAAGAAGATGGTGGTGGATTTCTGCAGACACCGGCCTGCCCCCTCACTGGTAAACATCCAGGGAATCAACATTGAAAGAGTGGACTCCTATAAGTACCTGGGTGTTCACCTGAACCACAATATATACAAGACACCGGATACATAGCACAGATGCACTGTACAGGAAAGGCCAGAGCAGACTCTATCTCCTTAGGAGACTGAGGTCTTTTGGAGTGCAGGAGGTTGCTCCTAAAGACTTTCTATGACTCTGTGGTGGCATCAGCAATTCTGCTGGAGCAGCAGCATCACTGAGAGGAAGGGGCTGGACAAGGTGATCAGGAAGTCCAGTTCAGTCTTTGGCTGTTCTCTGGACTCAGTACAGAAGGTGGGTAACAGACGGGTCCTGGCAAAACTGACATCTATGCTGGACCATGAGTCTCAGCCCCTGCAGGACGTACTGTCTGGTCTGGAGAGCAGCTTCAGTGACAGACTGATCCACCCTTGCTGTGTGAAGGAGAGATTCCACAGGTCTTTACTTCCTGCTGCTGTGAGACTCTACCACGAACACCGCTAAAAATGTTACTGCATCTATATAATAATTTTTCATGTGCAATAACCTAACCTACTCTGCAATTCATGTGAAATAATCTACTTTACTCACTGTAGCGTATCTATCTTGTATCTACCTTGTGCAATCTTTTCTTTTTCTTGCATGTCGTTTGTACTGTCTATTTTCAATTTTTCAGTTGTATTTATTTATATAGCCCAATATTACAACACAGTTGTCTCAAAGTGCTTCACAAAATTCATATGTGTTAGTCTGTAAAGATGTTTCAGTCTGTAGAGATGCTGTACGGTGGGGGCAGAAGGGTGGGTCCAACCAGGCAGGTGAAGGAGTAGGTTCATCAGGGGCCTTGATGGGTTGCTAATGCAATGTCCCCACTGTGGAACAAATAAAGGTTTATGTTATCTTCTCTTATCTTATCTTACCTACATATACAGCCCTCTGTTATTAGGCAGCTGTAACATCTGTTCATCACTGTGCCTAATACTGAACTTCAGTTAAGTTGAATGAAACCTCTACATGTTATTCTCCCTAACTGGAGACCCATTGTAAATGAGGAGCTGGCATACACCATAAAAGGAGTATTCCACCCTTTTGATTTAACATTGTTGTGTTACCTGTTCCAAAAAGGGAAAAAATAACATTATACTATTTCTCAAGCATTTTAAATAAAAAAATAATTTAATAAAAAAATAAAACCTAGTGTACAAAAATGCACACATCAGGTACAAGGTTTTTATTGTGAATAATGACTGAATGATGTTATCTGTTCATAGTGAATGTAAAAACAGCTCTACTGCTACTAAGACTCTCCTTGCTTGGGATGTGGATGTGTGCAGCTGCAGAACTTCAGTGTGCATTGTGTTGTGCACCAGAAATAACCTGAGTTATGGAAGTGGAACCTTGAACAATGATTAAATGTTGATAATGATCTGGAAGAATCCTGCTTTCTAGATGTAAATGGACATCAAACATTGTTTGAGGCCACCTGGTGATATATTCTACTTCTTTCTTTGTTCATTACAACAACAAAGCACTGAGCAGCTGATTTTACTGAAAGTACATATCAGTGTTCCTTTGACCTGATTGAAACTTTAACATTGCAGGGATGTGATGTGACTGGCTGCAAGACAGATGACCATAAAATGTGTTTTAATGTATTATTCAGCATCAACAGAAATATAACGTCCCTGGACAATATGCGGGTGGGAAGGAGCATCAGCAACCAAGAAATGAAACAGTTTAGAGGTTGCATAACATGTTTCAAAAGTTACAGTCAGCAGAAATCCACTCAGGCATTTAAAGTTAAGCCCTTTGATTCCTCTGTAGTGTAGTCATAATCTTTAAACTATAAAAGAATGTGTGTCATCATTGTTGCTTCACTGTTGGTGTATTTTCAGATACTGTGACTCTGAATCTGAACTGAATCTTTGCAAAGCTGACTCAGCTCTTTTCAAAACAGGGTTTTAATGGCATTAACGTCACTCAGGTATCAGGGGGTGAAAACGACACGTCTTCCAGAATGCAGCGAGATCACTAAATTCAAATTCCCGTCATTCCTGTGACTCACACGGCAGGTCCTGCTGAGTGGAATTCCTGGTTTCCAAGCTGCATCTGGAGCAGTAACATGATCCTGTTAAAGGAACAATCACACACAGCTGCAGCTGCAACCGTGTTCCCTGTCTTTGACATGAAGGGTTAATGCAGTTTTAACATTTGTCTAAGTGTGAATGATTTGATAACTGAGCAGCACACACACTTCTGAAGAAGAAGACGTGATTCATATGCTCCCATAAGTCATGTGACACAAAGGCCTCATGAAATATTAATGAGGCTTTTCAGCGTCCTTGTGTCGCTCTGAGGTGACGTCTCGTCCTGGAGGGACCTGATCAATCCTCTGACTGCCGGGAAACAGGACGCCGTAAAACTCTGGAAGTCATTTGTGAAAGTGCAGAAGTGGCTGTTTCTTGCATGTCTGTGTGTGTGTGTCTGTGTAAAATTAGAAATGTGTATCTTTACTGTTTGGGACTAATTAAAGATTTAAACAGCTGCAAAACCAATTAGTGATTCCCAACATCTCAGTTTTGTTTTGTTTTGTCTTCCTGTCAGGTTTCAGTTGTGGAGGCAGGATAAGGAGGAAGAGGCTTTAATAGTGAAATAAAGGAAATAAAGTGCACAAAAAGATGGAATCAGCAAAACTGGTTAGTAAGCAGCAATGCTAATTAGTAGTAGCTAATGGTTGGTAGACAGTGATACTAGCTAGTAGTAGCTACCGGTGAGTGGACAGCAATACTAATTAGTAGTAGCTAATGGTTGATAGACAGTGATGCTAACTAGTAGCCGCTACCAGTTAGTAGGCAGCAATGCTAACTAGCAGCCGCTACCGGTTAGTAGGCAGCAATGCTAACTAGTAGCCGCTACCAGTTAGTAGGCAGCAATGCTAACTAGCAGCCGCTACCGGTTAGTAGACAGCGATGCTAACTAGTAGTAGTTAATGGTTGATAGACAGTAATGCTAACTAGTAGCCGCTACCGGTTAGTAGACAGCAATGCTAACTAGTAGTAGTTAATGGTTGATAGACAGCGATGCTAACTAGTAGGAGCTAACGGTTAGTAGGCAGCGATGCTAACTAGTAGTAGCTAATGGTTGATAGACAGCAATGCTAACTAGTAGGGGCTACCGGTTAGTAGGCAGCAATGCTAACTAGTAGTAGTTAATGGTTGATAGAGAGTGATGCCAACTAGTAGCGGCTACCAGTTAATAGACAGCAATGCTAACTAGTAATAGCTATTGGTTAATAGACAGCAATGCTAAGATTTCAGATGTACCCAGGGAAAAACGTCTTTCAAAATAAAACAGAAAGTCCCAGAAGGACACAGAGACAGATCAGGACAGTTACAGTCAAAATCCCAAATATTCACCCTATCATCATGTTTCACCAAATAAATCATCACATCTAAAAGCAGCTATCTTTAATATCCTTCCTTCAAACATCATAACTGACTCAGTGAAGTTTGCAGCTCTAGGATTCAGTTAGTTTAATAATGTTTAAAAAATCAGTTCTAATACTAATCCAATCTGATCTAGTACTAATCTCCAGGCAAACGCCTCCATAATGTACATACATTACAACTGTAATGTAGTGATGCTATAATCACTGATGCCTGTGATTCTGATGATTCTATATGACGTCCTTGTTTTATACTTTTCTCTACATATCTCTTATTTTCTTTTTTTACAATGTATATGTGACAAGCTGCCTATAAGATGAGTTCTTTTATTTTATTACTATAAGATATATTACATTTTATTTTATTACTATAAAATGAGTTCTCTTTTTATTTTCATTTTCTCTTTGGTCTAGGGGTAGAGGATTATTGGTGTTATTAATGTGCTTGTAAGAAACTATAAAGAAAGTTAAAAAAAACAAAAAAAAACAATCCAAAATACACAAAGCAAAAGATATTTGACCAAAAAATACAATTATCTTTGTCAAAAATCCTGAGTAAAGTAAGAGTATTATTATTATTATTATTATTATTATTATTATTATTATTATTATTATTATTATCATTAGAGGTTCCCAGAATTTCAAAAATTTCTAAAAGAATTTCTTCTTCAGAGCCCTTTTTGAAGAAGCTTATAGTTAGGGCTGGTCCTGGTTGGACTAGAACATTGTTATGCTGCTATAGGTTTAGACCAGGGTTCTCAAACTCAATTTACCTGGGGGCCACTGGAGCTAGGCTCTGGTTGAAGCTGGGCTGTATCAGGTTTTCCACGCTTTTCCTGAAATTGTCTGTGCTTATCACCAATGATATATATAATATATATAATATATATGTAATATACATATATGTAATATATATAATTCCACTGTGTCTCACTGTTGTGTTGAAGTCCAGTTTTAGTGTTCAGCTGACGTACAAAGACGTCATTTCCGCTGGTAGGTAGGGTCCTGCGCCTGCATATGACGTCAGCACGGAACGGTTAGTGATTGGTTGAAGGTCAGAAACCATGGAAACACAGTGTATGTGGTGGCCGTTTAATATTACGTTAATTAAATAAAAAAATGTAATGAAGTTAGGCTAGTGGCTAGCATGGAGCTAACGCTAACACGGATGCACACACAAAACTTCGCTTGTGTGCGTATGTAATAGTGTTAGCTCCGTGTTAGCCTCTTAGCACTCATTTTCCCCATTCTTGCACGCGTGTAACATCAGGTCTAGTGCTTTGGAGCACCCGGCTCCGGTGACAGACCGGCTTGTGGTTTAACTCTTTAAATGTGTATTCAGCAGCACTGGTGAAGGCAGCAGCGGCGGGTTGTTTACATCCGTGGTTATACGTGTATTCAGCACTGTTGAACCGTGAGCAAAGTCACGTTGCCGGTATAGTCCGGGTGCTCCGAAGATGTCGGCCTTCGAATGACACAGACTTAACTATTCAGCACGTAGGTAGTGCTAACTTCTATAAAAAACTACAGGTGCACCGCCAATAATAGTCCCCGGTAATTCACTTCCGGTGTGATGTTTCCTTTTATTTGCAGCGCCGTTTCTTTTTGTTTGCAGCGTTTCTTGTTTGCAGCATTGAGGGTTCCCGGGCACCGTACTAAACTCGCGCAGGCCGCACTAACATTAAACTTTCATATCAAGGCGGGGGCCTCAAACTAGCATCCGGCGGGCCCCATTTGGCCCGCGGGCCGCGAGTTTGAGACCCCTGGTTTAGACTGAGGGGTGACATGGAACAGTGGGTAGCTCTGTTGTCTCACAGCAAGAAGGCTGCAGGCTCAACCTGTAGTGCAACTTAGAGTAAATGATGTGTGTGAATCACCCTGACCTATAGGCTGCTACCTCTGGGGTGGATCCTGCCTCTCACCTGTAATGTGCTGGGATTGGCTCCAGCAGACCGTGTGACCCTAATGAGGAATAAGAGGGTATGGAAGATGACTGACTGACTGAAGTTTAGACTGCTGTGACCTCATTAGATACACTGAGCTTCTTTTTCTTCTTCAATTATGACCCACTAATGCGCCGTTTATAAATCAGTTTTGTTCCTGGAGTCCTGTCCTGTGTTTTCTCCTTATTCTCAGACCATGATGCAGTGCAGCCAACAGGAGTTTCTGTTGTTGGAGGATCAGATTCTGTCCTGGTGAAACTTGGAAGCTGCAACGGATCCTGTCACCTCATCCTCCACATACACCTCTTCTTCTTTACCCGCTTATTCCTCCTTAGGGTCACATGGTCTGCTGGAGCCAATCCCAGCACATTACAGGTGAGAGGCAGGATCCACCCCAGATGGTTACCAGTCTATCATGGAGCACACACACCATTCACTCACACACTCACACCTATGGACAATTTAGAGTCTCCAGTTAACCTCAGCATGTGTTTGGACTGTGGGAGGAAGCTGGAGAACCTGGAGAAAACCCACCAGACACAGAGAGAACATGAAACTCCACACAGGAAGGACCCAGACCCAGGACTGGAACCTGGACCGACAGCACTAACCACTGCACTACCGTGTCACCCTCCACATACATCACAATTCAATATATTTCTGTTAATCTATTTAATGTCATACTCAACTCTTTTCCTGTTCTAAATGTATAATTTCCATCCTGTTCACATCATCTATTGCAGCCTGTCTGTCCTGGTAGAGGATCCTCCTCTGTTTTGAGTTTGAGTTTTTCCTTGTACGACATGGCGGTCTAATGCAGCGGATGTTGTGTTGTATAAACTGTAAAGCCCATTGAGGCAAATCTGTGAGTTGTGATTTTGGGCTCTACAAATGACTTGACTTGATTTAAATGATGTATTTTATTAGGTTTTGTTGAAGTTCAGATATATAGTAGGTGGTCAGCATGTGATAGAAACAAAGCTGTTTTTACAAACCCCGCCTGTTTTTTTTACAGATTAAAGAGAGTTAATTTTATTTCACTGCAACCTAAAATAGACTAAAAGCTATAAATGTTACTCATTCTTAGACCTCCAACATTATCGTAAAACATTTCCTGCTATTCTAATAAGTCACATTCTGGTGAAAAAATCCAGATTTAAAAATAGCTTTGGTGACAGGCAGCGTTTATTCATCCCAGATGTCAGGAAAATCCTGGTTTATATGCTCACGCTCTTCCAGCCGCCAAAGAACATCTTAATATCTGGAATCAATCCATCCAATTATATCTTCACTTCATTCCTTCATGTTTTCTTTCATGAATAATCCGCCGTTCCCGGTGAAAATACAAGTGGGACAATATCACCAGTTACTCTGCTTCCCAGAATCTGTCCTGTAGTGGAGCTGTTTTCCCAACAATTCCCACAGCCAACCACCGTGTGTTAACACTTTTATGAAATGTGTGTATGTGTGGTGCTTGTGTGTGTTTTTGACAGAATGGGGGATTTATAGGAATCTAAAATAACCATTATGGTCCAGTGCTGTCCCCCATGCAGATGCAGAACACACACACACACATCTCCCCCCCCCCCCCCCCCCCCCCCTCTCTCCCTCTCTCTCCCTGGCCTCTGGGAGCCTCTTCATGCTTATTAACGGAAACAGAAAGTTCCTCCTCTGCAGACATCTGCTTCCAGGCAGCATCGCCCTCAGTCAGCAGCAACATGTGAGAACTGAAAGAAAACAAATCACATCATTAATTTGTTAGAATGCTTGAAATGTGGATGTCTACAAAAACATCAGGCTAACTTTAAAAACATCTGGAATCTCTCTTGTTATATTATTATGTTACTGGAAGTTCGTGATTACGCCTCACTTCAGTACGTTTAAGAAACATTTTGATGACGTAAGTTACAGCAAAGATGTAATTCAGACAGTATCTTTAAAATAATCACTGAAATGGTTTAATCAGCTCTGGAAAACGTTCAAGAACTTAAACTCATAATGTGAAAATAAAAAAAAAAGTGAAGTGGAAGATTTCATTGTAACATTAAATGTGTGAATGTTCAGCACACTAATGTGTGATCAGTATCTGAGATGCAGCTTTGTAGCTTCAGACTGTTTGGCTGCCATATTTCACAATTCTCTGGAAAACGATAAATCATAGAAAAACCCAGGTTTTATTCTCACAACCACATATCAAATATTATAGAATGTGTGAGTGTATATATTTCCCTTGTGTGATCAGTTTAACCTTAAGAAATGTGATAATTTAATAATCAACATCCCAGTGAGCAAAGGCTGAAGAAGTATTCAGATTACTTAGATAAGTAATTTGAATAGTTGCAGGGATCTGGGCAGAGGACCCCTGCATGTTCAAATACTCACTCCATTACAATGTATGAAAAGTACTACTGAAGTAAAATTACACAATTATTAGCAAGAAAATGTAGTAAAAGTATTGCAGTAGGACCATCCAAAGGGTCAGCAGATAAACATGAGTGGTCCTCAGATGATTAATGGGAGAGAAGAACAAACTAACTTCTGATTCACTGATCAGTTTTTTAATTTAGTCTTTGATTTCTTGTGAAATATCGGATCATTTGAACTTATTTGAATTTACTGAAATGAAACCAAGCGAGAAGTTTAAAGGGAAGAATGTGTATTTGTTGTATCTGTTAACAATTCTAGGCATGTGAAATATGAGTCAACTACACCCTGACGTTGTAAGACGTCGAAGACTCAGGTTGAAACCACTGGTTTCATCTTTAACTATGTGTTGGATTTTTAAACTTCTGATATTATCAGTCAAATCTGCATCTGGAAGTAAAGTAATGTAGCAGCACATGGAAATACTCAAGTGAAGTACAAGTACCTCAAAACCAGATTTAAGCACAACTCAAGTAAATGTAGATGAGATTTTAACATTGATTTGTCAGCATAATGATTAAATGAATGCTAATAAAGGGCAGAGACACAAAATAAGAATGTGATCTGTTTGTCTGGCTCCTTGTGTTTTTTTTTGCAGGTTTAATGTATATTTCTGCTGCTACTGTACAGCAGCCAGTTGCTCACACACTCACTGAATAAACATGAGTCTGACCTGCAGCATGAAGCAATGTTTAGAAAGAGCAGCAGTGTGTCAGTACACAATATGACATTCACGGCTCATTGATTATCTGACCAGTTAAACAACAGAACACTAATTACAGCAGGAACATCTGTAGAGAAATTAGCAGGAGACAAAGTACTACTGCTGCAAAATTAAGAAAAACAACTTGGAATAGGAAAAAATATGCAACTAATTGTGCTCTATTGGTCTAGGTCTACCCAAAATAAGATATTTTCAGGCTTTTTGCAGCATGAAGCTGTAAAATGAGTCTGAACAAACACTGGACCTCCTGCTACCACAGTGAAACTGAGACTTCAGACGTGTTTCCAATAAGCAGAAGTTACCCTGACTGTGGGGCTGTGCAGTACCACCAGCAGACTGAGGCTGTGAAGGGGGTGAGTGAGCGGGTGGAGGGGGAGGGGGGGTCAAACAGAGAGGTGAGTAAGAGATGAGTCAACGAGCCTCCACTATAAGACACACTGATGGAGCCCGACAGGCATCAACACACAGCAGCCGAGGTAAGGTCCACTCCTCCATCACTTCTCCTCCATCTTCACCACCACATCTGTCATTTTTTCTCCACGTTTGTGTTTCTTTAGTTTTAAGGACTTCCCAGGATGTTTACTACCAGGGTTGTTTGTCACTGCAGAGATTGTGTTGTTTTAGACTTAGAGTTTGTATTGTTTACAATCACTGAGGAGAGTTTCTGTGGAACAGAACGTTTGAATGTAACACTGACAGACAGTTGATCTTTGTACCTGTTACTCAGAAATTCACAGGTTTCCCTATCATAGACTTTTACAGGCAAATCAAACATTGTGTAAATTGCTGGAAGAATAGACAGAGTAACAGAATAGAATAGAAAGCTTTATTGTCATTGTACACAAGTATAGAACAAGGTTTGAGCTGCTTTTCTGGTTATCTAAACTTTTAGATAAATACATGTCACACATTGGGTGGTATGAGGTAAATTGCTTGGGACAATAACACGATTTCCGTTATTTTTTATGATTAATAATTTCTGATCATTTTGTGTTGGTATTGTCTCATCCACCATAGAAACCATACACTAATCAAATCACCATAGAAACCATAAACTAATCAAATCACCTGTTACTAGTCAGGCACAGTTATGTCAACAGTTTGAAATCCTTTGTCGTCATTGGCTCTAATTTCCAGAGGGACTGGGACCATTAATGTCCCATTCTACCTGATATCACAGAAAAATATAGATAACTAAAAGATACAAGCAAGCGGCCGTGAGATGATGACATAGATGTGGGTGAAAAGATGCAGAATCTAATGAATTTCATCCATTTTCTTGCAGAAAAAAAGCAGCTTTTCTACATTTTTGTTAAGTGGGGACCGTGTTTTCCGATCCAGAAATGGACTTGAGCTCCGTGGTGGTCCTGTTCTCTCTGCTCCAGGTCCTGAGCCTGAGCTCTGCGGCCCCGCTGCCGGCGGAGGTGGTGAAGATGAAGTCCAAGGTGAAGTGGATGTCGGAGCAGCTGGTGGTCCGGCTGGACAAAAACTTTCAGGTGAGGTTTGTGACACAGCTGTGCTCTAGTGAAGTGGTTCTAGTGTATTTTCCACCTCTTGATTTGCTTAAATCTGAATTAATTTAAAGAACTTTACTTGTTTGGACTAATAGTATTCACTGTAAGTAGTCCAGTGTATGTTCCTGTCTTGTAAATGAGAGGCATGTGAATGTAAATCTTGTAAGAATGGAAGCTGGCCATGTGATGGGTAAAAATGCCCAAAGGGGTTGAAAGGCCTGCAGCCCAGGTCAGAGGTCAAAGCCATAAGTGAAGTAAATAAATGCAGTGAATTTGTTTAGAGTGAGACTGACCCGTGTTGTCACTGCAGTTCCCTGCTGGTCTGGTGCTGAGTGCTCCGGTGGACCTGGGCGGCCCCGCCTCCATCGTGGCGGTCCTGGAGGGCTACAACAGCCTGATCTCGGATACGCTGAGTGGCGTCTCCCAGGTCAAGTTCGACATCTCGTCTCTAGCGGGCTACCTGGACCAGTGGAGGCAGGGGAACTGCAGGGAGCAGCGGCCCAAGCCCCCGCTGCCCGGACCCCTGAAGGAGCTGCAGAGCCGCAAGGAGTTCATCCACACGGTGAGCATCGAGGCCCTGATGAGGGTCAAGGTGTTCCTCAACCAGCTCCTCAAGAACCTGGACCAGCTGGAGACCTGCTGAGGGTCTGAGGAACTCACACTGGGACCAAAACCTCATCAGCAATACACGGCAACGTGGAACTTCATTCTTGAACACACACTTATTTATATACTTATTTATTTATATACTATATTTAGAAAATGTGTATTTTGAAACAAATGTGGCTTTTTTTTACCAGGATTTTTGCAGCAAATGTGTAGTTTCTGAAAAAAAGTTTATATGCAAACAATGACGTTCATGAATAGGTCGGTACACTGCAGAAACATTTATCTTATCAGGGGAAAATATCTTGTTTTTTATTCAATTAGTACAATTAAGAGCAGAATTATCTGATTCCTGCATAAGATTGTATTGCTTATTTACATTCTTTCCTTGATTTTGGTGAATTTGTTTTTCTTATAATTCTTTTCATCTCATAATTTATCATTTTGATACTTTTTAAAAAAAACCTCAATCTTCAATTTGATCATTAGAGATTACATTGAAAAATTGACAATATAAAATTTGAATCAAAGCAAAAGAAATATTTCAAAACGGAGATAAAAAGAGTCAATTTGATCATATTCTAAAACAAAGAACAAGTTAAAAAAATACTCAAAATTGTCAAATATGATGAAAAGAATGATAAAATCATAATTAAAGTGACCAAAATGAAGAAAACAAACTTGAAATGATCAAAACTATTTAATAATGGATTCAGATAATTCTGACCAATATCCGACCAAATACAAGTTCACATTTTGCAGTGTATGATGACAGCAACTATGCAGATGTTCATATGAATTAATTAATTCAGTCAGAACGTTGAATCAGCTGACGACAGAGCGGTGATGTCATCATCCATAAAACTCCTGAAACAGGCTGAACGTTGCCATGAATCTGTTTAACAGGAGGATAAAGGGCAACTTTCATTTCAGTGCAATATCAAACTGGCTATTTATATCTGGAGAAGACATTTTGTATATTTTTGTACAGTGTACACTATTGTTGTTTTTTATAAATATTGGGTCGACAAATTTGAATAAATATTTAACATGAACCTTTTTTGTTGTGCAAGTATGTCAGATTGTGCAATGAGTGAAAGATGAGAAGAGATGCGGGAACAAAGTGGGAAGAAACAGCACGTAGTCAGGTTAATGTTTGTTCCGGAAACATCAGCTGATCATTAACTGCTAAAAAAAAAAAAAAACTAAAAGCATGGCAACTGTCACAATGACTGTGGATCTGTGGATCCTGCAAAAAAAATATGGATTTATTACAAAATGTAGAAGTAAAAACACTCATTCAGTTATTTTTATATATTTTCATAAAAAAAACATTTACAAGAAACATTTTGTTTCACTGGAAGCAAAAACAGAAACAAAGGATGGATGTTGACAGATGAGGATCAAAAACTGACACCAAACTAAATATGACACCAACACACACACATCAGTGGAACCAGCGGTTGCGTTTGGTGGTGTTGTGGGTGTGTGTGGCTGCAGTCAGTTTCTTCTTGTACTGCTCCACCAGGCTGTCGAAGCCATCTCTGTCCCTGCTCACACTTTTCTTTGCTGCTTTAACCTGCTGAAACAACACAAGCACAACAGTAAAGGACTGATCAAAAAGGCTCAGCTGATGTTTACTACCATGATCCTTTTTACTGAAATCAGGTGTAACGCAAATTTAAAACCAACACTGACTTCACAGCAAAGACATTTCCACAATACAGAGCAGTAATAAAACACCATGTCTTCACACACTGTTATAAACGTGTAATGAAGAAACAAGTGCAACAAAAGTGCAACTAAAACACGTCATGACATCAATCTGAATGTTCAGCATCATAACATTCAACCTGCAGCTGCTTCCATCAGAGCAGTTTTAACAACAATCTTTGAACTAAAGAAATGTGTTCATATATAATGAGTGTAAAGAGGATCTGACACATCAAAGTTTGTTTCCACTAGAGCTGCAACAAATGATTATTCTGATAGAGGATTATTCTATCAATTATTGAAACGATTAAGTTGTTTGGTTCATAAAATGGTGTAAAATGGTGTAGATCAGTGTTTCCCAGTGTTTTTTTGTCCAGACCAACAGTCCACAACCCAAAGATCATCAGTTTACTATTAAAGAGACGAAAGAAACCAGGAAATAATCAGAGAAGAGAAGCTGGAACCAGAGAATTTGGACATTTTCTTCTTAAAAAATGACTCAAATCAATTGATCAAGTGCTGCAGCTTTTTGTTATTTTGAGCTGTTGGAATCAAACTTTTCCTTTTCACTGTGTTGTTCCACTACAGTTGTACTTGTTGGAGTGACATCAGTTGATGTGCTGCAGCATCAGAGTTGATGTGTCGATGGTAGATTTGTGGAGCTGGTTTGTTAACCTGGTTTCTGGGTGTTGCTGCTGGCTGTTGCCTCCTCTGTCGATCCTTCCTGCTGCAGCTGCCTCTCACTCTCTTCACTGCCGGAGCCTGCGGTTTCCCTTTGTCTCGCATCCTGCAAAACACACAAGATGTTCACAATCTGGAACTCTGATCTGAGTTTTTACCACATAAGAGATGGATATACTATAATCAGATCAGTGATATCAGGTAAAATTCAAGTTTGGGGGTCCCAGTCCCCTAAACCCATTTTACCTGATGAGATGAACCATTTTACTTGAAACCACTCGTGAAAAAAAGTGGCACAGTATCCAGTATTGGTATTGGTTTAATCTGACTTGTTGTCAACATGTTTTTCTGCAGGTTATAAACGACTCACTAACTGAGGAGCTGGATTTGTTCTGGAACTATTTTGCAGACCACAGTGCGGCTGTAGTAAACCTCCGCCGCTCTGTCATAAACATGATAAAGATTCATTTCCAAACCTTTCAAAATAAGAACAGATGAATGAAATGAGAAACATGACAGAGTGCAGCTGACTGAGACGGTAACATTACACCAGGCTTCCTACCAGGATTTATTTATTTATTATCAGGATTCAAATCTGCAGGTGAACTAACATTGTACTGAAAATTACTAAACAGACCAGTGAAATTATGTCTCTATGCTTCAGATACATGAAGGAACGAAGGGCTAGATGTGAAAAATACACAACTGTGACTTTAAGAAATCCGCTATCTACTGTGCTGACAGTGATGTCACTAAACAATGACTTTTATGTAAAACCCATCTCTTTTGATCCTGTGCATTGCGGTTATTGTCACATTCCTCCTCATCAGAGCCCATTATCTCATTTTCTCATATATTTTCCTGAGGACCTTTTCTCCATAATTCTAACCAGTAATGATGAGTTACACTAGTTCCTGAAGTGGGGAAAAACATCTTAAATATCTGTAGGAACAGTTGAGAGCAGCCACACAACTCCAAAACATTGCAGAATTTAAACAGGGCTACATTTCATGATTTCTTTTTCTTTTCTTAGATTATTTTTTGGGCTTTTTTTTTAATATTAGAGAGACAGGAAAGGGGATGAGCGAGTGGGAGAGTGACATGATTGACATGTGGTATGAGCCCTAACCACTCAGCTATAAGGTCTCCTGCAATTAATGATTATTCTGATAGTCAATTAATCTATAGATTATTGAAACAATTCATCAATTAGTTGTTTGGTTCATTAAATGATTTTTTCTTGTACAATGTGAGTGTCTAAGGACAGGGGATGGTGTGTTATACAAACTGTTAAAATCCATTGGGGCCAATCTGTGATTTGAGGCTATACAAATAAAATTGAATTGAAATGAATGTAAAATGTGGATGTTTCACTCTTTACTAAAGCTGAAGATTCTACCTAAAATGTATTTTTTTGTCCACAACCCAAAGATCAGTTTACTATTATAGAGACTAAAGAAACCAGAAAATAATCAGAGAAGAGAAGCTGGAACCAGAGAATTTGGACATTTTCTTCTTAAAAATAACTCAAATACATTAATCAATTATCAAATTAGTTGTTGATTAATGTAACAGCAACTAATATTTTCAGCAACAGGTCCATTAATGTTTAAAAGGACAGAAAACACACATCACAACAAGGAAGAAGTGCGGGAGGAAAAGTTAAATAATGTAAAGGTTTAAAGACATTCAATCCGGTGAACAGGAAACTTGGAACAGTAAACAATAACCTGATCTTTGGTCCTCGTTTAGACGGGAAAGTAAGAATTTTCCTCCGTTTCTTTCCATTTTCCAGATCCACATGTTCCACCTCTGGGTTGCTCTGGAAGCCGCTGTATCTGCTCCGCTTCTGATTCCCGGGAGGAGCTGAAAAATAAAACACAGGAAGGGAAGAAGAGATGAGGAAAAGAAATTGAACAGCAACAGATAATGGGCTGTGACCTGCAGGTCCAACTCAAACACACCTGATTCATCATCAACTCCTTATCAAACCCCTGACAAATTTAAGCTGCTTGATAATGAGTTGATGATTAGAATCAGGTGGCATTTCTGATATGTTCTATATGTACTAGAAAAAGAAAAGTTCACACCTCTTTCTGCTGTCTGTGGCTCTGAGGATGACAGAGGTTTAAATCCACCTTTTTTAGATCCATCTCTGGGCATCTGGGATGGAGGATTCTGTTTTCTAAAATACTCCTGGAAAGTACAACAGCTTAAATATTATTTTCCAGGAAGTACCTGCTCTCTGTATATCACATTCTGGATGTTTTTGCCTAGTTTTATTTATTTACTAATATTTTTGTTGCTGTCATTTTTCTCCATTACACTCTTCCTAAACATTATGTATTTTATTTGCTCACTTTTGTATTATTATTATTCTTTACAAGAAAGAATATGGTTCTGTAATACAACCTTGTTGCATCTGCAGAATGGTGAATAAAATTATATTATGAATTTAATATATATATATATATATATATATATATATATATATATATATATATATATATATATATATATATATATATATATATAATGAACACAATTGTTTCTATTAAGCGTCGCACAATTAAACTGGACACATTCTGTAATTTAATCGAAGATGAAAACTATCACAGTGACACAAACTCACCTTATTCTTCTGTTGTCGCACCTCTTTTATTTGGAGTTTCCTTGAATCCTCCAGGGAAAACTCAACAATGGGTCTCTGCAGGACCACGGGTAATAGGGTCAGTGACAAGATGAGAAAAAGATGAAAGAAACTTGTTAAAGTACAGTTTTAAGAAGCATTCATCAAGTCTCTTTAAATGTACATTGTGTTTTCATGTTGGTTTCTTGTTATTAGAATAACAAACCAGTTGGCATGTTTTTTAATCCTTGTTAAAAGAGTTAAACTATCTGGTACCAAGACGTTTTTAGCTACATCTCATTTTATCCAGTAACACAGATGTAAACTAGGTGTGTTAGAGTGGGAGTGGTCCTGGTGGCACCTTGTGAGAGCTGAAGATGTCGGGGTTGTTGTTGAGGTGTCTCAGCGTGCTCAGAGCGTGTTGGTGGTCCTGGAACTGGACGAAGCCGTAACCCAGAGACTGACCCATCAGCTGGCCGCGCTCCGGCTTCCTGTCATACATCACCCGGCACTGCACAGGGAAAACACACGCCATGACAATGCCACCCTCTACTGGACACATTCTATTACTACTTGCACAAACTCTTGTGGTTCAGCAGTCACCTCAGTGATGCGGACATGCTTGGTTCCTCTCAGGGCCTGCAGACAGAGGGCTCGGAGCTTTCTATCATCCAATGACTTGGGAAGGTTATGGACACACAGACGAGTCTTAGATACAAAGACGTTAATGTCCCGGAGCTTCGTCCTTTTTATTTCTTCAAACTACAGGAAACAGAACAGTGGTTAGGTTGATGAGTGGGAAATTATCAATAAATCAATCAGATTCACAATCTGAATCTGATTCTCAATCACATTTGAAAATAATATTTGATCAATGTGCTTCACATGTACAAAGGAACCGAAAACAAATAGAAGAGCAAAGAGAGGAAAAAAATGTAATTCAAATAAAACATAAAAGGTGACAACCAATTATTATACGATAAAAATAATATACAACAATAATATCAAAGGAGGGCTAAAACACAAACAGGTGATATCAGGGCTAAAACACAGATAAGTCATGTCATGTCATACAGGTATGTTTTGAGCAGGGATTTGAATGTGGTGACAGGTGGGGTGAGTCGGATGGATGGATGAATGGATGGATAGAGATGGATGGATGGATAGAGATGGATGGATGGATGGACAGATGGATGGATGGAGATGGATAGAGATGGATGGATAGAGATGGATGGATGGAGATGGATAGAGATGGATGGATAGAGATGGATGGATGGAGATGGATAGAGATGGATGGATGGATGGCTAGAGATGGATGGATGGATGGATGGCTAGAGATGGATGGATGAATGGATGGATAGAGATGGATGGATGGATGGATGGCTAGAGATGGATGGATGAATGGATGGATAGAGATGGATGGATGGATGGATGGATGGCTAGAGATGGATGGATGGATGAATGGATGGATGGATGTTGTTCCAAAGTGTGGGGGCTACAACAGATAAAGCATGGTCACCTCTGTGTTTAAATTGCTGTGTTTTTCTGTTAAAAGGCCCTGGTTGGCCGGCCTGAGGGATCTGATGGTGGTGTTCAGAGTTCAGTGAGGTAAGTGGGGGCCAGTCCATCCAGAGATTTTGAATTTGATGGGTAACCAGTAGGGGTGTGACGAGACACTCAGCTCATGAGATGAGACGAGACACGAGATTGGGTTCACGAGATCGAGACGAGATTTTAAGAAAACTAAATTACAAATTATATGAATGCCTGGACAACAGACTTTTATTTTAATGAGTTGCACATGGATTTTATAACTCTGTAAGCGTTAACCTTTAATGAACTTATTCCTTTTAATGAACTTCTTCCTCTACAAATTGAAACTAAAATAGAATGTTCTAAAAGTTAAAATATATAGAAAAAAAATTATACATTTGTCCTTTTTTCAAGTGCAAACAATATGTGCAAAACAAAAAGTTCTTCTCTGTTAGCAGGCGCAGTTGTTGATTTGAGTACTGAGCTGTGGTAGTGCTGTAAATGTCTCTGCATTGTGCTCGTATTCGCCGCGCTGTACGGCATTGTTTGCATACAGTGTCTGCATATTGTCCATGTCTTATCAGTCACTCTCTTACCATTTATCATTTCTGCCGGGAACCCAAAATACTGCCAAACAAATGATTTAAAAGCGGCGGGGGCGTCGTCAATAGTAATACCTGTGTTTTCCGTCATTCTGGCTGCTTGCTGGATAAATCTTGCAAGACAGAATTTTAACGCGACGGGCAATCTCGTCAAATCACATCTCGCGAGATCTCGTGTGACGAGATCTCGTCACACCCCTAGTAACCAGTGGAGAGAGACTAGAATGGGGCTGATGTGATCTCTTTTCCTGATTCCTGCCAGAAGTCTGGCTACAGTGGTCAGTACTATTTGTAGACGAGTGAGGGATGATTAATTGATATATAATATATTCATTGTATAATGAATTGCAGTAGTTCAGACGGGCGGAGATGTTTCTAGATCCTTGAAGGAGGGGAATGGCTTTAGTTTTTAATGGTGCAGAGTTGGAAGAAACTGTTTTTTACTGGAATTTACTTGTTTATTGAACAGTTGAGCTTCTTATTCTAAATACTCACTCTGGCTCTCTTGATCATGTCGGCTTCAGGAACTCCCTCTGCAGCTGTGGTGCCAGCACGGATCACTGCAGACACAGCAGAGAAACACAATCAACACACCAGCGAGCTGTTCAACCTCCATCTGTTGCAATTAACAGACATGACTTTACTTAGTAGCTGTTAACTTTGTATTGACAGTGCTGTGACTGGTCAGTCTGTATACAATGGGGGAAATAAGTATTGGACGCGTCAACTTTTTTGTCATTACATTTATTTCCAAAGATGCAATTCAGGTGACATTTCTTCCAGACACTGGTATTAACTCAAATAATCCACACATGAAAAGAAATCACAACATTCAAGTCCATAAATAATGATTATGTGGAATTAAGTGCAATAACACAGGAAAAAAGTATTGAACACACTATCCGAGACTCGTTTAATACTTTGTGAAGAAGCCTTTTTTTGCAATGACAGCTTCCAGACTCTTCTTGTATGTATTAACTAATCACACACACTGCTCAGGTGTGATTTTTGCCCATTCCTCTGCACAGATTGTCTTTAAATCTTGAATATTCTTTGGTGACCTCTGGTGAACCCTTTTCTTTAGTTCTTTCCACAAATGTTCCATCGGATTAAAGTCAGGTGATTGACTGGGCCATTCTAACACATTGATTTTCTCTTTTTTTAAACCATTTGAGAGTCCACTTTGCCGTGTGCTTTGGATCGTTGTCCTGTTGAAAGGTCCAGCCACGTCTCATCTTCATCATCCTGGTGGATGGCAGCAGGTTCATCTCAAGAATTTGCAGATAGATGTTTCCATTCATTGCTCCTTCAATTATATGAAGTCTGCCAGTACCACGAGATGAGAAACAACCCCATGCCATGATGTTTCCACCACCAAACTTAACTGTTGGTATAGTGTTATTTGGGTGATGTGCAGTGCCATTCTCCTCCAAACATTAGCTGTAGTATGACAAAAAGTTCAATTTTGGTCTCGTCTGACCAGACAACATTCTCCCAGTATTCCACAGGCTGTTCCAGATGCTGTTTAACAAACTTTAAACGAGCTTCAATGTGCCTTTTTTTGAGGAATGGAGTCTTGCAGGCTGAGATTCCATAGAGGCCATGGCGGTGGAGTGGATTGCCTATCGTTTTCTCTGTAACACTTGTACCTGCTGCCTCCATGTCTTTCTGGAGCACTTTCCGGGTGGTCCTTGGCTCTTTGAGAACTCTTCTGACCATCTTTCTGACTCCCTGGTCAGAAATCGTGTGAGGAGCTCCTGTGCGCGGCCTGTTGATAAGGTGATGCTTCTTCCACCTGCGGATAATGGCCCCAACGGTGCTTATTGGAATACTCAGACGCTTTGAGATAAGTCTGTAACCAGTTCCATTCTGATACTGAGCAACAATCAGGTTGTGAAGGTCTTGAGAGAGCTCCTTGCTTTTATCCATCATGAGATGTGTCTTGTTTGACTACTTGGTGAAAAACAACCTGTTTATAGGGCCATCAATTAGCACTGACCCAGCTGATGTTGGTTTGCACTTATAGGAAGTACAAAGACTAATTACTTTCAGATTTGAGATGGTATGATGCCTTTCCTTGCCAAATTATACAGCTTTTCCATGGTGTGTTCAATACTTTTTCCCTGTGTTATTGCACTTAATTCCACATAATCATTATTTATGGATTTGAATGTTGTGATTTCTTTTCATGTGTGGATTATTTGAGTTAATACCAGTGTCTGGAAGAAATGTCAAATGAAATGCATCTTTGGAAATTAATGTAATGTAAAAGTTAATGCGTTCAATACTCATTTCCCCCATTGTATATATTTATTACTATTTACATTGTAGATTCTCATTGAAGGCATCAAAACTATGAATGAACACATGTAGAGTTATGTACTTAACAAAAAAGGTGAAATACCGTATTTTCACGACCATAAGGCGCATATAAACGTCTTAGATTTTTTTCAAAATGAGCGATGCGCCCTATAGTGCAGTGCGCCCTGTGTTATTGTAAGGCGGACGTATTAGAGAACATGAAAACGTTAAGGGAGAAGTGTGGGCGTGGATTGTGTATAAAAGAACAGGTATGTGCTTTATGCAGAACATTGCTGTTTTAACAACCCTGAAAACGGCAAAGAGACACTCTTATGAAGCTCAGTTTAAACTAAAGGCGATCCGCTACGCAGAGGAACATGGGAATCGAGAAAATTTAAAATGAACGAGTCGATGGTTCGTAAATGGAGGAAGCTGGAAAACAAGCTGTGACAGGTGAAGAAGACGCAGCTGAGTTTCCGCTGAAATAAAGCGAGGTGGCCAGAGTTGGAGGAAAGACTCTAGCAGTGGATCATCGAGCAAAGAACAAGTGGGAGGAGCGTTTCGACGGTCACTATTCAGCTAAAGGCAGTAACGCTAGTGGAGGAAATGAAAATCGAACATTTCCAAGGAGGTCCGTCTTGTTGCTTAGTATTGTTGTAACTAATACTTAAAGCACAACCAAACTCAGTTTTGCTCCCGATCTATTTTTATATACGCACACTTGTCTGCTTGTGTGTGTGTTGTTGTAAGGCGGACGTACGTAGTAGAGGATATGTATATAAAACCCGCACCCTATCACCAGGTGCGCCTTATGTGTGTGTTAAATACAGTAATAGCACACGTAACTGAGACTGCGCCTTATCGTACGGTGCGCCTTTTGGTCGTGAAAATTCAGGTGACTACCTGAAACAGTAGTCAAGAAAATGTCAAGAGTGTACAAAGCAGTAATCAGAGCAAAGGGTGGCTATTTAGAAGAAACTAGAATATAAAACATTTCAGGTATTTCACCTTTTTTTAAGTACATAACACCATAAACATGTGTTCATTCATAGTTTTGATGCCTCCAGTGAGAATCGACAATGTAAATAGTCATGAAAATAAAGAAAACACACTGAATGAGAATGTGTGTCCAAACGTTTGGCCTGGACTGTATATATATGTTATTTTTAAAAAGCACCTTTTTCCCAATGAAAATAACTTAAAACTAATGAGAAATCTCTCTACACTCTCTACATTCTTAATGTGGTAAATGACTATTCAAACTACATAGTTGTATAGAGGCCCATTTCCAGCAACTATCACTCCAGTGTTCAAATGGTGCAATGTGTTTGCTCATTGCATCAGAAGGTTAATGGATGATTAGAAAATCCTTGATGCTAACATGTTAACACAGCTGAAAACAGTTTAGCTGCTTAGAGAAGATAGAAAACTGAGCTTCCTTTGAGCAGGTTGAGTATCTGGAACATCCCATTTCACAAATCATTATTTCTAACTACGTCAATGTCTTGACTATTGAATAACTATGATTTCAATATTGACCATAATAATAATGATAATATTTTTTTCCATAATCAAGCAGTCCTATCTAGGCTGCAGAAAAAGCTCCTAAAGTGTCTGAGGAGAGGATCTAAGAATCTGTGAGGTTTACTCACATCCCTCTCTGGCCAGGTACAGGTTCCTGGTTCCTGTTTCCACCTTCACTTTGTTGACCTTCAGCTTGGTGGCGTCCTCTCTCGTCACAGCCGCCACGATCAGCAGCTTCCTGCCATCTACACGGATTCCTCCGCTCTGCAGTGAGAAGGCATCAGATCAGCTGTCTGCACACACAGCTGCTGCTGCTGCAGCCAGAAACACACCAGGATACTGTATCTGACCTCTGCTTCATCCCCAGCTGCTGCCACACATCTGTCTGCAGCCTCTTTACTCTTAAACTGAGCAAATGCACAACCTGAGGAGATATGAGGAAATGGAAGCAGTCAGGTGGTGTTTTGTCAGACAGGAGGAGAGCTGCTGTGTTTCCTGACCTTTAGAATGGCCCGTGTCCGGGTGGAACACCACCTTGATGTAGTTCAGCTCTCCGTAGCGCAGCAGAACCTCCTCCAGCCCGTCTTCCTCTGTGTCGAAGGACAAGTTCCTAAATCAGCCAGACAGGAGAGATCTGCCCTGAGTATGAATAATTAAAATACAAGTTTCTTCTACAGTTTCTTTAACTAATGAACAATTATTAGTTTGAACCTTTTAATTTGCTTTCTCAAAAAAAAAAAAAAACACAAAAAAACTGAAGAAATATTTTCAACTAATGTGTGTGACAGAAGGCCACATCTCCATAACACCAGCTTATGAAGGCACATCGCACAACCAGATTTAACCCTCTGAAGAAGATGGAAGTTACCATCTAAACATGTCAGGTAAAAGCAGCATGTCTGACACGGGTGGGATGAAGGAAACAGACGTTAGTGAGTCACTGACCTGATGAAGATGGTCCGGCCCTGGTTCACATCTGACGGCAGATCTCTCCTCCGCGCTTTCTTTCCTGCTGCTAGGAACAACAACATCTATGAAATGAAATATGCATATTAAAAAACAAATATGAAGTGGACTGAGAATTTTATACCCGATTCATCTTCATCATCGTTTTCCTCTTCATTATCTTCACTCTCATCCTGATCATCAGCTGAACCAATACTGCTCTTATCAGTATCATCTTCTTCATCATCATCATCAGCAGCAGCATCATCATCATCATCATCAGTATCCTCCTCTTCCTCGCTGTCTTCTTCCTCTTCATTATCTGACTGGGACTCCTCCTCCTCCTCCTCCACCCTGTGAACAGATGTTGGTATCAAACGTTTAACCAAAGAGACAAATTCAACATGAAGAGTAGAACATGTTCTAGGTTCATACTTCTGCAGCTTCTTGTTTTTATTCTTCTCCTCAGGAGCTGTTTGCGTCCTTTCCTCATCCTCGTCTTCATCATCACTCTCTGACTCAGTCTGTTTCACAGCAGCGTCCTCACACTTTTTATTTCCTGCAAAGCAAATAGATTAAAAGATTATAGTTATTTCTATTCTGCTATAGGAGACTGGCAGAGGATATTTTTTGAGGTATTTTTTGATACCCCCCCCCCCACCACCACCACCAGACAGACAGACCTCTCATGTTTCAATCGCACTAACACTTGTACGCAATCCCTCTTTCAGAAATTGTGCATTGAAAAACGTCAAATATCGTGTCAACTCGATTATATGATTTTGGAGATCATCTGACACGCAAATCGAAATCGCGATTAAAATTATTACTTTTTATTGAATATTTGATGACAAAAAGTATTTCTAATTTTACTGCAGTAAAGCATTTGTGTACTTGATCCATTTCTACAGACTACTGACTGAAGTATTTTATAAGTATGAGTAATTTTTATGAGTAATTTAAATAATCAGTGGAGTATCATTAAAGGAGAATCTGTTGTTTACCTGAGCTGCTGGTTGCCAGGTGTGTGGCAACAAACTTGTCTCTAGCCACAGCCCAGTCAACAGCTACCTGCCGACCTGTCAACAAACAACAACAATAAGTCTAGTCCTGTAAAACAAACAACGACAACCTCAAAGTAAACAGAGACTCACCTTTAATCTCCTTCAGGTTCATGGCTTTCAGCGCTGCAGACGCCTGAGACACATTCTTAAACAGGACAAAAGCAAACCCACGCTTCTTGCCATCTGCTCAAACATTAAACACAAATCAGCATGTACACACAAAGAAGAAAAGAAGCTAATCACAGACATCAGCAGCTGTACTTTGTGTTTTATTTGTACATCCAGGAAATATTAGTCCTTCCTCACCAGGTTTCAGAGGGATTTTTGACTCCAGAACTGTTCCAAACTTGGCAAAAACCTGCTTCAAATCCTCCTCCGAGCACTGGAACATGAGAGGAGTGATGCCACAGGTCAAAGGAAGACCAACTTTCACAGCAACGAGGGAACTAAATCCTCACAAATCAATCTACTGCACCTTAAAACTCAGATTCCTTATGATGAGCCGAGCTCTCAGACTTGTTTTCCTGAAGCCTTTGGCTTTCTGTTCACTCTCCTGTGGCGCTGCTGCTGCTGGCGGCGTGGGTGACAGCATGGACTCTGACTCTGATACTGGTGCTGACTCTTTTGGTGCTAAAGTAAATGACACGGGGAATGCTGTGGTTATTGGTAGACATGGTGTGAAAGCTCTTCCAGCTGCTGGTTTTGAACATGCAATTATTCACACCTGTTTTTCTTCTTCCTTCTTCCTTCCTTCTTCCTTCTTTTAATTTCTTTTTGGCCACCTGCAGAGAAAGCTTCTGCCCGTTGTATTCTTTCACTTCCTTCAAGGCTCGCTGAGCGTCTTCCTCCATAGAGAATGTGACGTAGCCGAAACCACGACATTTTTCTGCACCTGGGTGATTAAAAAAATAAAGATTAAGAGAAATGGAAATGGAAAAATACTCAATACTCAAGTTCTCTTTTCAAAACCATATGTATGTAAAAGTAAACACAGTCAGTAAAATTTGAAGTATCAAAAGGAAAAGTACGTACTATGAAAAATAATACAAATTATAACAATGCAGTGATTCAGGAACAAAGACAAAGAACAAGATATTTACGCACAAGCTTTGACACTATAGGACTAAGTCAATAATTTACCACTTACATTATAAAAGGGTTTCATGTTTAACAGTAATTTTAAACACAAAACTAGAGCTACTCCATTATGGAAAAAAACATTATCAAGATTATTTTGGTCAATACTGAAATCACAATTATTCAAATAATATTTTTTAAGTTACACAACACATTTATTCAGCTTGAGTAAATATGGTTTTGTTTGAGATGTTTACAGTTTATCATTTTACACCAAGTGACATCTGTCAAAGACAAAAAAACACAAAATTGTGATTTTTAGTAAAAGAAAAAAAGAAAAAAGATACAAATGATCTTTTAAATAAGAAACCAACATGAACACACAATATACATTTATAGAGACCTGGTGAATGATTCTTAAAACTGTATTTTAAAAAGTTTTTTAACTTTCTCATGTTGCCAAACATTATTTATCACCAACACAGACATACAGACAGTCAGACCATACCCTTCACCTAACAGCAGGTGTCAATTACATTCGCGTGTGGTTTCTATGGAAACACGCTGCTCCACAGATAAGAGAGGGAAAAATTAAATAAACACAGCGGAGTGAGAACAAATTTTACAAAAAATTGAAGAGCGTTTCACAGAGCAGGCACAGAAACACACGATATCAGATATATATTAACCAGGAGTTTTCTGCACCACAGCGCCGCCTGCTGGATATGATAGTTCAGTAACCCACGTGTCCCTACGCCAACGCCACAGATTCTAATTATCACATTTGTACCTTTCTCTCTGACCACGAAGCACTGCTTCACAGGCCCGACCTCTGAGAAGATCTGCTGCAGCCGATCACTGGAGGCTGCGGCCGGCAGAGAGCCGACGAACAGGGTATGAGAGCAGCGAGCAGGCTCCATGGCTGGAGGCTAACGCTAGCTCAGTCGCTACTGGCAATGTCAGCTGTTTCGACTCGATAATGAACCGATAAATAATCGATAACACGTCACCGGTTCCACAGCGACGCGGGTCTCTGAATATCACGTGTTACACTGTAAATGAGATAAAAATCTTTCCTAAAGTCGTTTCATTCCGTCACACAGCAGCGGCCATTTTGGCTCGCATGTTTATAAACGTGGGAAACCAGCGTCAAAAAGACCGGAAGTCGTCACCGAGTTCTTCTTCTTCTTTGGTGTGTAAAAACAATAATAATACCAATCATACTACAGATAATAATAATAATAATAATAATAATAATACATTTTATTTATTGGGCGCCTTTCGCAGCCTCAAGGTCGCCTTACATGAAGTATATTAAAAACAGTAGTATTGTTTAGACAATACAAAACAGAATAAAACAGCAATGAAATCAACAATACATCAAGTAGAATAAAAAGAATAAAATACAAAAAAGTGAACACGGGAGGGAGAAGTAATAGCTAATAAATAAGTGTAATAAATAGGAGCGATAAAAATAAATACAGAAAATGACGTGTGTGTATACACATACATATACATAGATACATACATATACAAACACATACACACATACACATATACACAGAGGAATTGGGCTAAGCAGTGGGGTAGGCCAAGGTGAAAAGGTGGGTTTTTAGTGCAGCTTTGAACTGGGTGACGGTGGAGATGTTTCTGACGTGGGGAGGGAGAGAGTTCCAGAGGCGGGGGACAGCATGACTGAAGGAGCGATGGCCGAATGACTGAAGGTGGGCAGCAGTGACAGATATAGGGAGATGTAGGGGGGGCAAGGTGATGCAGGGCTTTAAAAGTGAGTAGTAGTAGCTTGAAGGTGATGCGGTGACGGATTGGCAGCCAGTGGAGTCGGTGGAGGATGAGAGTGATGTGGGAAGAAGAGGGGGTTTTGGAAATGATCCGGGCTGCAGCATTCTGGACTAGCGGCAGTTTGCGGAGGGTTTTGAGGGGGAGAACGGAGAACAGGGAGTTGCAGTAGTCTAGGCGGGATGTGACAAGGGAATGGACGAGGATGGAGGCTGAAGCAGGTGTGAGGGAGGGGTGGAGGCGGTTGATGTTGCAGAGGTGGAAGTATGCTGTCTTGGTGATGTGGTTGATGTGGGTCTGGTAGGATAGGGTGGAGTCAAGGATGATGCCTAGACTCTTGACCTGTGCTGAGGGGAGGATTGTGTTGGTGAGGGAGAAGGTGAGGTTATGGGAGGTGGAGAGTGTGGTTTTGGTTCCGACGAGAAGAATCTCAGTTTGAGGCAAACCATGTGTTGAGATCGTCCAGACAGTGTACAAGGGAAGTGAGGGGAGAGGAGGCGGAGGGTGAGGTGGAGAGGTAGAGTTGAGTGTCGTCAGCATAGGAGTGGAAATGGATGTTGTGTTTCCGGAAGATTTGGCCGAGTGGGAGGATGTAAATGAGGAAGAGGATTGGACCGAGGACAGAACCTTGGGGGATGCCGAAGGTGACAGTGGAGGGGTTGGAAGAGTGGGAGCCGATTTTGATGAATTGTGAGCGGGCGGAGAGGTAGGATCTGAACCAGAGGAGTGGTGTACCGGTAATGCCAATGGAGGCAAGTCTGTCGAGGAGGATGGTGTGAGAGATGGTGTCGAAAGCGGCAGAGAGGTCGAGGAGGATGAGGATGGACAGGGAACCAGAGTCGACAGCGAGGAGGAGGTCATTGGTGATTTTGATTAGAAAATTAGTACTGTTTCAGTACTGGGCAACACGGTGGCGCAGGGGTTAGCGCTGTTGCCTCACAGCAAGAAGGTTGCAGGTTCAAGACCTCCTTGGTCCGGGGTCTGGGACCTTTCTGTGTGGAGTTTGCATGTTCTCCCCGTGTCGGCGTGGGTTTTCACCGGGTACTCCGGCTTCCTCCCACAGTCCAAAAACATGCTCAGGTTAATTGGTAACTCTAAATTGCCCATAGGTGTGAGTGTGTGAGTGAATGGTGTGTGTGCCCCACGATTGGCTGGCGACTATCTGGGGTGTATCCCTGCCTCTCGCCGTAACGCGCTGGGATAGACCCCTGCAACCCTAATGAGGAATAAGCAGGTATAGAAAATGACTGACTGTTTCAGTACTGTGGAGGTGGCGGAAACCAGATAAATTTTTCATACAGGCTAGATACTACAAGCATAATAATAAATATAGTAGTAGTAATAATACAATAATTTAATGAAAAATATGCATTTTAAATTATTATTATTATTGTTGTTGTTGATGTATACTGTATATACTGTACTGTATATATATATATATATATATATATATATATATATATATATATATAATTATATAATATAAATATAAATTAATATTTTGACAGAGTAATGAAGGCTGAAGACAGGAGAGCAGGAGAAAACACCAGTTGTCTCCTTCTTCACTGTGGAGGGAAGTTTAAGTTTGTTCTCGTAATTAAACATCTCTCTGAGTCCAGGTTTTCTTTGTCTATTCTCAACATCTGTGTTTTTCTGCATGTATGTTCTACTTCATCTGGAACATTAACCCTCTACTGCATGAAATATTACTTAGACATAATAAAACATGTTTTGAATGTTTTTATTACTTAAAATGGGCTAAATAATAGTAAACATAATCTCAGGATAGTTTCATGCTGTTTAAGTCAATGGGACTCAATTGCACTACGATTTTTACATTTTTGCATATTGTTGCCATGTTTTTTCATTATATTAGAAAAGAAAACTTATAACATTAAAATTGAAACGAAATCCAAGTTCAATTTTTTATTTTGTGAAAAAGTTCCCAAATTCTGAATAATAGACAACCTTTGGTTAGTAGACTGTGATGCATACATTTCAAATGTCCATGAGCATCCAGGACATCCTGGTCATGTGACCGCATTAATTGTATGTCCTCCAAAATAAAGCTCCTCTTTTCACACCTAGCTGTAAAAACAGATTTTATATCACAGCTTTTTAGAACAATGAAGATAAAGTAATTGTTGCCATACACTATGCAAGGGGCTTAATGATCATCAGAGCTGCATAAAGGAAAACAAAAAGGAGATTTTAATGTACAGAATATTAGATTAGTAGAGACTTGACTTACATCTTCAGTTTTTTGATGTGATTCACAAGCTTTCTATATATTCCAGTTTCCCCCTTTTCCCCATTTTAACTGATTTATTTAATTTCTAAAGGGTTAAAACCTTTTGTTTGTGGGCCGGAGGCTGAAAATAACATCACATCACAGTGTTCCTCACTTTTTTTTGCATTTCTAAATGAAGGCCATAAAACACAAGAACAAGTTTGCATATTGTATCAAATCATATCAAATCAGACATGATGTAACTTCAAGCTTTACAATATTAGAGAGAAAAAACACCTTTAACACTTTCATTCTTTGGCAAAACAATGAAAACTTCTGATTCATACACAAAGACAGTTTCATTTCTAACTGGTTGTAACTTGCTGCTTTGTTCAGATTCTCACACTTAGAGTAACAAGAAGGCAGGTCACATGTTATAAGTACTTCAGACAAATAAACATTTGTAATGTTTGTCAGTGCATAAAACAAAACTCACAAAAAACAAGTGTGATGATGCAGCATCTCTCTTAAGGCACAGTGTGAATGTGTGGTGTGTTTATCGCCGTAGCAACAAGTCAATGTCAAGTCAACAAGTTTGTGGAGTCACCTGAATAAATATGAAAGGCTGTTTGGTGATGAAATGATGTTTTTACCTGTAGAAAGTTGAACATGCAGGTTTATAGAAATGGACATCCTTCTGTTTTTAATATGGCTGTAGACTACATCTTCCTGAGATGTGATGTCACATTTCTCTTCTATATTTCCTGTTTTCTGTCACAAGCAAATGTGGAAACTGTAAATGTCCACCTTTCGTATTTTCACTCATAATAATAGTAGTGCTGTCAAAATCAATGCATTAACTTTTGCAATTAATTTGAAATCATTAAAAAAATAAAGTATCTAAAGCATTACTGTGTTTCACTGTTGCTCCTGGTGCATTACTGGCACCAACCAGGTAACAACAGCTGCTCACAAGTTATATAGGACATGAATTCTAAGCTCCCTGTGGACTCTGAGTCTTCATGTGTGAATATTAGCAGGGTTTTTGAACTGTTGAAATCCAGCTTTAAACGATGTATTAATATTTCTGTTAGTTGTTGCTGAATGTTGATGGTCTTGATAGTTTCAAAGTAAAAAATATGCTATAAAATTTGTAAAACCTGCTGCTTGACAGTTTGTAGTGAACTTTTTTAGTAAGAGCTTGATGTGTGTGGGCTATCAATTTAAAATTTAAAGTCCTGCTTTAAGAAAAACATAATTTCAAAAACTAGTTAATTCTTTATAAATTATTGACAACCTCAAATTCTGCATAATTTTATAAGAACAAGTGAAAAAACTGAGGCTGGTCTGACTAATTGTTGCAAATTTTTTGCAGGAAGAAAAATAATTAATGTCAAACTTGATTGAAAGTGAGCTGAGTGTGTTGCACCACATGCTCAGTTATAAACTGAACAGAAGTTCAGTTTAGTTGCAAGTTGGTTATCACTGCTCCTGTAAAACGCTGCAGGATAGAAAACGTATCTGGTTACACAAAGAAAAAAAAGCAAATGGCAGAATAAATGCAGCCAGCTGCAGGCGTGCTACAGCTTGGCGTTGAGCGGGGCGAGCTGCAGCGACTGGAGGAATGTGTGCAGGGTGCTCAGGTACTCCTGCGGGTGCCTCTTGAGGTGACCTGAGTGTGTGGAATCCTCCCACTTCTTGGTTGTGACGTTGACGCCACGCTGCCGCCAGAAGTCGATCAGCTC